>CM038672.1:322617028-323817028 GCA_021605145.1 Aegilops bicornis | reverse complement strand
TGAAAAGTTTCTGTAATCAAGATTCACAAAGTTTCGGTGAGCATGAACAAAGTTCAAGGCTAGCTCCCACTTCAGCAATGCTTGTCTCTCTCACATTCACTTTCCTTTTTGAAAAGGTTTTGGGTTCCCCTCTTTATTTATTTTTTGTTTTTAAACAATATGAAAGCACTCAACAGAAATAAATGACTCTCTAAAACTTCTGGGTTGTCTCCCTGGCAGCGTTTTCTTTAAAGCCATTAAGTTAGGCATAAAGTGCTCAAGTAATGGATCCACCCGGATCCCAAGGTATATCAAAGCCAATTTGAATTAGCAATGATTTGGCATTTAGTAGTGAGCACAAAGTAACATATATCAAGCAATGACGAAGTCTAACTCTCTTCCTATGCATCGGCATGTCATAAAAGAACAATTCATGCACACAAAGTAAAGGCCAATGCATAGTATAAGCAAGTTTCTTGCAATTTTATCATATTGGAAACATAGAGAGGTGGAGATATAGTTCCTCTCTCACAATAATTGCAAGTAGGATCAGCAAGCACATGCATATTATATTCATCAAAATAATCATGTGCAACGGTAAAAGGCAACCCATCAATATAATCCTTAATAAGTGCAAGCTTCTCCGATATAGTGTAGTCGGGAGAATTCAAAAGGATAATAGGACTATCATGCGTGGGAAATATTAGTCGGGACAATTCAAAAATATAATAGGACTATCATGCGTGGGAGAATTCAAAAAGATAACAGTCATCATAGCAATCATCCTTCGGTAAGGACGAAGGAAAATTAAACAATGTATGAGTTGAAGAGTTACTCTCATTAGAAGGTGGGCACGGGTAGGTAATCCGCACTTCCTCCTTTTGTTCTTCGCTCTCCTCATCATCTTTTTCATCCAATGAGCTCACAGTTTCATCAATTTCTTCTCCCATAGACTCCTGCAAAATATTAGTCTCTTCTTGGACAGCGGAGGAGTCCTCAATATATGGTTTAACATAGGTATTAGAAGCATAATTATCATAACAATATTCAAGTATGGCAAAATTTTCAGATTTGTAAAGAGTAGCATCATACTTTTCAATCAAAGAAGCAATTTCATAGGCACCCTTAAAAGCAAAAAATTCTTCAATTTTTTGAACATCATAGTAATTATAAACACCCTTAGCATACGAAGATACGATTCCATTATCACTAAACAAACATTGGTAGGGAAGGTGTTTCTTAGGGTCTTCATAACAACAAGTAAAATCATATATTTCACATAAATTCCAAGCATAGCATTGCAAACGATGAATTTGATCCAGTAAAAGTTTCCCTTTTTGAGATATGCGGTGTCGCACATAACAAGCATGCCCATCTAAAGATTTGCCCACAACTAAGCTAGTTGGGGTTTCAGCACGAGCACATAGGGATCGAAGATGATCCAAGTAAAAAGCTTTAGGAGTGTGATAGATTTTTAGTGGTTCTTCAACCATTGTTTCAGTGGGTACAACTAATTTTTTTTGGGTATTTTTCGTTTCCTACCCATAACTAAAGATAGAAAGCAACTAAGAAGAGCAAATAAAAATTATTAGTGATAAAGCAAACAAGTACACACGAGAATATTCACCCCACGCTATTGCTCCCCGGCAACGGCGCCAAAAAAAGGTCTTGATAAGCCACAAGTATAGGGGCTCAATTGTAGCCTCTTTCGATAAGTAAGAGTGTCGAACCCAACGAGGAGATAAAGGTATAACAAATATTCCCTCAAGTTCTATCGACCACCGATACAACTCTACGCGCGCTTGACGTTCGCTTTACCTAGAACAAGTATAAAACTAGAAGTACTTTGTAGGTGTTTTCGGACAGGTTTGCAAGATAATAAAGAGCACGTAAATAAAAATTAGGGGCTATTTAGATAAAGACACAACTAAATTAGTTTTAGTAAAGAGCTTTTTTTCATGAGAAAGTTATTTGTCCCTAGGCAATCGATAACTAAACCGGTAATCGTTATTGCAATTTTATATGAGGGAGAGGCATAAGCTAACATAATTTCTCTACTTGGATCATATGCACTTATGATTGGAACTCTAGCAAGCATCCGCAACTACTAAAGATCATTAAGGTAAAACCCAACCATAGCATTAAATTATCAAGTCCTCTTTATTTCCATACGCAAACAACCTACTTACTCGGGTATGTGCTTCTGTCACTCACGCCACCCACCATAAGCAAATCATGAACATATTGCAAACCCTACAGCGGGGATCCCTCATGCTTATGCCGACACGGAGAGCACCATAGGACAGCACCAATAATAAAACATGCAACTCAAACTAATCACGATCATCAATTAACCCATAGGACAAAACGGATCTACTCAAACATCATAGGATAGCCATACATCATTGGGAAATAATATATAGCATTGAGAACCATGTTTAAGTAGAGATTACAGCGGGTAAAAGAGGGGTTACACCGCTGCATAGAGGAGGGAAGAGTTGGTGATGATGGCGGTGAAGTTGTTGGTGAAGATTGCGGTGATGATGATGGCCCCCGGTGGCACTCCGGCGCCACCGGAAGCGAGGGGGAGAGAGCCCCCTTCCTTCTTCTTCTTCCTTGACCTCCTCCCTAGATGGGAGAAGGGTTTCCCCTCTGGTTCTTGGTCTCCATGGCATGGGAGGGGCGAGAGCCCCTCCGAGATTGGATATGTCTCTCTGTCTCTCTCTATTTCTGCGCTCCGGGATTCTGTCCTTTCACCGTTTCTTTTATAACCGGAGATCCATAACTCCGATTGGGCTGAATTTTGGACACGATCTCTATCCAGAAATTACCTTTGTTTCGGCGAAAGAAGGGCTCCAACCGCCTTACGGGGTGGCCACAAGGGTCCAGGGCGCGCCTGACCCCCTAGGGCGCGCCCCCTGCCTCATGGCCCCCTCGGGCATCATATCGCGTTGATTCTTCTCCCTAAAAATCACAAAAATTCCAAAAAAAAATCTCCGTCAGTTTTTATCCCGTTTGGACTCCATTTGATATGGGTTGTCTGTGAAACAAAATATGCAACAAACACGAACTGGCACTTGGCACTGGATCAATATGTTAGTCCCAAAAATAGTATAAAAAGTTGCCAAAAGTATATGAAAGATGTATAATATTAGCATGGAACAATCAAAAATTATAGATACAATGGAGACATATCATGGCGCAGTACGTGGATGAGTTCAGCAAGTTAGCACGCTACACCCCAGATGATGTGGCCATAGATGCCGCAAAGCAGGAGAAATTTCTAGAGGGACTGAATGATGAGCTTAGTATGCAGTTGATGGTGGCAACATTCACTAACTACCAGGAGCTGGTAGACAGGGCCCTCATGATTGTAAGCAAGCAGCAGTAGATAGAGAGCCGCAAACGGAAGTATGGACAAGGGAAATACAACTCTGGAGCTCAGCAGAAGCCTCGCTATACCCCGTACTCAGGAGGACACACTCATACCCATGGGGGACATAACCATGGAGGCCATTCCCACAATGGAGGAAGTTCACACAACCACATCGGCCCTAAGAATGGCAATGGGAGTGGAGGAAACAACAATCAGAACCGTCCCAACCCCGCTACACCCGCTAAGAAGGATCTAAGTCACATTACTTGTTTCAAATGCGGGAAGACTGGACACTACGCCACCGAGTGTCCTGAAGCGAAGAATGGAAATGGTAACGAAAGCTCAGGGAAGAAGCCAAACCCCTTTACCAGAGGTCAGGTGAACCATATCAACATGGAGGAAGTTGAAGAGCAGCCTGATGCAGTTATTGGTAAGTTTTTTATTAAGTCATTTACAGCTCTTGTTCTTTTTGACACTGGTGCATCGCATTCATACATATCAAGGGGATTTGTGGATAAGTTTAAGCTGGAAACCTTAGCCCTTAGGTCACCCATGTTAGTAAGCTCACCAGGAGCGGAATATATGGCTCGATGGTGTTGTCAGTTGCCATTGACCATAGGCAAGCACGTTTTCCCCTTAGACCTCATTATTTTGGAGTCACAAGGATTGGACATAATACTTGGCATGGATTGGTGATGTCTACTATTCAACCTTCTTCTTGTAGACGTTGTTGGGCCTCCAAGTGCACAGGTTTGTAGGACAGTAGCAAGTTTCCCTCAAGTGGATGACCTAAGGTTTATCAATCCGTGCGAGGCATAGGATGAAGATGGTCTCTCTCAAGCAACCCTGCAACCAAATAACAAAGAGTCTCTTGTGTCCCCAACACACCCAATAAAATGGTAAATTGTATAGGTGCACTAGTCCGACAAAGAGATGGTGATACAAGTGCAATATGGATGGTAGATATAGATTTTTGTAATCTGAAAATATAAAAACAGTAAGGTAACTAATGATAAAAGTGAGCGTAAACGGTATTGCAATGATAGGAAACAAGGCCTAGGGTTCATACTTTCACTAGTGCAAGTTCTCTCAACAATAATAACATAATTGGATCATATAACTATCCCTCAACATGCAACAAAGAGTCACTCCAAAGTCACTAATAGCGGAGAACAAACGAAGAGATTATGGTAGGGTACGAAACCACCTCAAAGTTATTCTTTCCAATCAATCCGTTGGGCTATTCCTATAAGTGTCACAAACAGCCCTAGAGTTCGTACTAGAATAACACCTTAAGACAATAATCAACCAAAACCCTAATGTCACCTAGATACTCCAATGTCACCTCAAGTATCCGTGGGTATGATTATACGATATGCATCACACAATCTCAGATTCATCTATTCAAACCAACACATAGAACCTCAAAGAGTTCCCCAAAGTTTCTACCGGAGAATCACGACGAAAACGTGTGCCAACCCCTATGCATAGGTTCATGGGCGGAACCCGCAAGTTGATCACCAAAACATACATCAAGTGAATCACGTGATATCCCATTGTCACCACTGATACGCACGGCAAGACATACATCAAGTTTTATCTAATCTTTAAAGACTCAATCCGATAAGATAACTTCAAAGGAAAATTCAATCCATTACAAGAGAGTAGAGGGGGAGAAGAAACATAAGATCCAACTATAATAGCAAAGCTCGCGATACATCAAGGTCGTGCCAAATCAAGAACACGAGAGAGAGAGAGAGAGATCAAACACATAGCTACTGGTACATACCCTCAGCCCCGAGGGTGAACTAATTCCTCCTCGTCATGGAGAGCGCCGGGATGATGAAGATGGCCACAGGTGAGGGTTCCCCCCTCCGGCAGGGTGCCGAAACAGGGTCCCGATTGGTTTTTGGTGGCTACAAAGGCTTGCGGCGGCGGAAATCCCGGTCTATTCTCTGTTCTGGAAGTTTTAGGGTACGTGGAGTTATATAGGCGGAAGAAGCACGTCAGGGGAGCCACGAGGGCCCCACGAGGCAGGGGGCGCGCCCTAGGGGGGGGGCGCGCCCTAGGGGGGTGGGCGCGCCCCCCACCCTCGTGGCTTCCTCGTTCCTTCCTTGACGTGGGGTTCAAGTCCATCCGGTAGCTTTCCTTCCAAAAATAACGTCTCCAGTTGATTTCATTCCGTTTTGACTCCGTTTGATATTCCTTTTCTTCGAAATACTGAAATAGGCAAAAAAACAGCAAATCTGGGCTGGGCCTCCGGTTAATAGGTTAGTCCCAAAAGTAATACAAAAGTGAAAAATAAAGCCCAATATTGCTCAAAACATTAGATAATATAGCATGGAGCAATCAAAAATTATAGATACGTTGGAGACGTATCAAGCATCCCCAAGCTTAATTCATGCTCGTCCTCGAGTAGGTAAATGATAAAAGAAAGAATTTTTGATGCGGAGTGCTACTTGGCATAATTTCAATGTAATTCTTCTTAATTGTGGTATGAATATTCAGATTCGAAAGATTCAAGACAAAAGTTTAATATTGACATAAAAATAATAATACCTCAAGCATACTAACAAAGCAATCATGTCTTCTCAAAATAACATGGCCAAAGAAAGTTATCCCTATAAAATCATATAGAATTGCTCTGCTCTATCTTCACCACACAAAGTATTTAAATCATGCACAACCCCGATGACAAGCCAAGCAATTGTTTCATACTTTTGGTGTTCTTAAACTTTTTCAATCTTCACGCAATACATGAGCGTGAGCCATGGACATAGCACTATAGGTGGAATAGAATGGTGGTTGTGGAGAAGACAAAAAGGAGAAGATAGTCTCACATCAACTAGGCGTATCAACGGGCTATGGAGATGCCATCAATAGATATCATTGTGAGTGAGTAGGGATTGCCATGCAACGGATGCACTAGACCTATAAGTGTATGAAAGCTCAACAAAAGAAACTAGGTGGGTGTGCATCCAACTCGCTTGCTCATGAAGACCTAGGGCATTTTGAGGAAGCCCATCATTGGAATATACAAGCCAAGTTATATAATGAAAGATTCCCACTAGTATATGAAAGTGACAAAACGAGAGACTCTCTATTATGAAGATCATGGTGCTACTTTGAAGCACAAGTGTGGTAAATGGATAGTAACATTGTCCCTTCTCTCTTTTTCTCTCATTTTTTTAATTTTTTTGGGCCTTTTCTTTCTTTTTCTTTTTTTATGGCCTCTTTTTTTCGTCCGGAGTCTCATCCCGACTTGTGGGGAATCATAGTCTCCATCATCCTTTCCTCACTTGGGACAATGCTCTAAAAATGATGATCATCACACTTTTATTTACTTACAACTCAACAATTACAACTCAATTAGAACAAGATATGACTCTATATGAATGCCTTCGGCGGTGTACCGGGATATGCAATGATTCATGAGTGACATGTATGAAAGAATTATGAATGGTGGCTTTGCCACAAATACGATGTCAACTACATGATCATGCCAAGCAATATGACAATGATGGAGCGTGTCATAATAAACGGAGCGGTGGAAAGTTGCATGGCAATATATCTCAGAATGGCTATGTAAATGCCATAATAGGTAGGTATGGTGGCTGTTTTGAGGAAGGTATATGGTGGGTGTATGATACCGGCGAAAAGTGCGCGGTATTAGAGAGGCTAGCAATGGTGGAAGAAAGAAGAGTGCGTATAATCCATGGACTCAACATTAGTCATAATGAACTCATATACTTGTTGCAAAAATCTACGAGTCATCAAAGCAAAGTATTATGCGCATGCTCCTAGGGGGGATAGATTGGTAGGAAAATACCATAGCTCGTCCCCGACCGCCACTCATAAGGAAGACAATCAATAAATAAATTATGCTCCGACTTCATCACATAACGGTTCACCATACGTGCATGCTACGGGAATCACAAACTTTGACACAAGTATTTATCAAATTCAAAACTACTCAACTAGCATGACTCTAATATTACTACCTCCATATCTCAAAACAATTATCAAGCATCAAACTTTTCTTAGTATCCAACACACTCATAAGAATTCTTACAAATATTTTATGCTTAGCATATTAGGATTATTTAAGCAAATTACCATGCTATTTAAGACTATCAAAATAATCTAAGTGAAGCATGAGAGTTCATCTATTTCTTCAAAATAAAACTACCACCATGCTCTAAAAGATATAAGTGAAGCACTAGAGCAAACAACAAACTACTCCAAAAGATATAAGTAAAGATCAATGAGTAATTGAATAATTATGCAACTATGTGAAGACTCTCTAACATTTAAGAATTTCAGATCTTGGTACTTTATTCAAGCAGCAAGCAAAGCTAAAGAAAATAAAACGACGCTCCAAGCAAAACACATATCATGTGGTGAATAAAAATATAGCTCCAAGTAAAGTTACCGATGAACGAAGACGAAAGAGGGGATGCCTTCCGGGGCATCCCCAAGCTTAGACGCTTGGTTATCCTTGAATATTACCTTGGGGTGCCTTGGGCGTACCCAAGCTTAGGCTCTTGCCACTCCTTATTCCATAGTCCATCGAATCTTTACCCAAAACTTGAAAACTTCACAACACAAAACTTAATGTAAAACTCAGAAGCTCCGTTAGCGAAAGAAAAGAAAACACCACTTCAAGGTACTGTAATGAACTCATTCTTTATTTATATTGGTGTTAAACCTAATGTATTCCAACTTCTCTATGGTTTATAAACTATTTTACTAGCCATAGAGTCATCAAAATAAGTAAACAACACACGAAAAACAGAATCTGTCAAAAACAGAACAGTCTATAGTAATCTGCATCAAACGCAAACTTATGGAACTCCAAAAATTCTAAAATAAATTGGTGGACCTGAGGAATTTGTCTAGTAATCATCTTAAAAAATAATAAACTAAATAGAACTCTCCAGTAAAAAGTTCTAGCTAATCTCGTGAGCGCTAAAGTTTCTGTTTTTTACAGCATGATCATAAAGACTTCACCCAAGTCTTCCCAAAGGTTCTACTTGGCACAAACACTAATTAAAACACAAGCCCACATCTAAACAGAAGATATATGGATTATTTATTCCTAAACATAACCAAAAATCAAGAAACTAAAATAAAATTGGGTTGCCTCCCAACAAGCGCTAACGTTTAACGCCCCTAGCTAGGCATGATGATTTCAATGATGCTCACATAAAAGATAAGGATTGAAACATAAAGAGAGCATCATGAAGAATATGACTAGCACATTTAAGTCTAACCCACTTCCTATGCATAGGGATTTTGTGAGTAAACAACTTATGGGAACAATAATCAACTAGCATAGGAAGGCAAAACAAGCATAACTTCAAAACTTTAAGCACATAGAGAGGAAACTTGATATTATTGCAATCCTACAAGCATATATTCCTCCCTCATAATAATTTTCAGTAGCATCATGAATGATTTCAAAAATATAACCAGCACCTAAAGCATTCTTTTTATGATCTACAAGCATAGAAATTTTATTACTCTCCACATAAGCAAGTTTCTTCTCATTCGGAATAGTGGGAGTATCATAAGAGGTTTGAATACTATAAATTGTTTCCACATTAAAAGAGTAATGTTCAGAGAAAGGGTACTCATAATCATGACAAGTTTTATAAATATAATCATCACTACTCTTTATAGCATAAGTTTCATCACAATAATCATCATAAGTAGCAACTTTGTTCTCATCATAATCGATTGAAACCTCTTCCAAGATAGTGGAATCATTACTAAATAAACTCATGACCTCTCCAAATACACTTTCATAATCATCACAATAGGATTCAACATCCTCCAATATTGTGGGATCACTACTTCCTAAAGTTGACACTCTTCCAAACCCACTTTCATCAATATAATCATCATAAGTAGAAGGCATGCTATCATCATAACAACTTTGCATATCAAAACTTGAGAGGCTAAAAATGTCATGTTCATTAAACATAGCATCCCCAAGATTGCGACAAACATTAATTGCAGCAAATATATTCTCAAATATGTCATCTTCATCAAACATAGCTTCCCCAAGCTTGGGCCTTTTCATATCATAAGCATAATCACTCTCATCATCAATAGTATGGATAGCACCAATAGTATAGCAAACATTATTATCATATTCTTCCAAGCAAGTGCCAAAAAGATTTTCAAGATCATAAGAAGTATTATTATATTCCCAATCATAATCATCACAACAAGCAATAGGCATAACGAGATCATCATCAAATGTATCATCTTCATTTTCATGAGGCACAACAATAGTAGGAGCAACCTTATTTGGGAGAGATACCTTTTTACCTCTCTTCCTTTTTATTTTCTTCTTCTTCACATCATGTGTGGGTTCAATCCTATTTTTGGAGCTCCTTATTAATGAGATTGGTTGAATAGAAGGCTCCTCCTCGTCACCTGATTCATCATAAGAAATAATAGGAGGATATTGGGAAGTCTCTTCCCTTTCATTAGCATTTTCTTCATCTTCTATTTGTTTTCTCTTATTTATGTAATTGGCAATATAAGGATTTTCAATGCAATTCACCGCACAATACATATAAATCTTCTCTAGATCAAAATCAAGAAATTTATCGAGATTAAATTTTGGAATACCCTCAGTTATACGTTTCATTTCTTCATAACCCAAAAGAAGATTAAGCTCTTTATGATGCTCAAGGGTAATCAAATTATCACAATATTTAGACACGACTTGATCATGAAACAAATAGCATTGGAGCTTTAAATGACCATGTTCATTGCAAAGTTCACAAGGGGCACGAAAAATATTGAATATTTAAGCACATTCATCTAGCTCTTCTTGCAACAATTTGGTTTCTAAGTACTTATGCCTCTTGCAATATCTATCTTCCCTATTTGGTGTGTACTTACAAACCCAATGCACTCCACAAAAATTGACATGTTTATAGGAGACATTTTCATCATCACTAGTGCAATCATCATTAGCATCATGGATATTCAAAGAATTCGTACTAACAACATTGCAATCATGCTCATCATTCTAATATTTAGTGCCAAACATTTTAATGCATTCTTCTTCTAACACTTTGGCACAATTTTCCTTTCCATCATACTCACAAAAGATATTAAAAAGATGAAGCGTATGAGACAAACTCAATTCCATTTTTTTGTTATTTTCTTTTATAAACTAAACTAGTTCTAAAACAAGAAACAAAAAGATTCGGTTGCAAGATCTAAAGATATACCTTCAAGCACTCACCTCCCCGGCAACGGCGCCAGAAAAGAGCTTGATGTCTACTACACAACCTTCTTCTTGTAGACGTTGTTGGGCCTCCAAGTGCAGAGGTTTGTAGGACAGTAGCAAGTTTCCCTCAAGTGGATGACCTAAGGTTTATCAATCCGTGCGAGGCGTAGGATGAAGATGGTCTCTCTCAATCAACCCTGCAACCAAATAACAAAGAGTCTCTCGTGTCCCCAACACACCCAATACAATGGTAAATTGTATAGGTGCACTAGTTCGGCGAAGAGATGGTGATACAAGTGCAATATGGATGGTAGATATAGGTTTTTGTAATCTGAAAATATAAAAACAGCAAGGTAACTAATGATAAAAGTGAGCGTAAACGGTATTACAATGATAGGAAACAAGGCCTAGGGTTCATACTTTCACTAGTGCAAGTTCTCTCAACAATAATAACATAATTGGATCATATAACTATCCCTCAACATGCAACAAAGAGTCACTCCAAAGTCACTAATAGCGGAGAACAAACGAAGATATTATGGTAGGGTACGAAACCACCTCAAAGTTATTCTTTCCAATCAATCCGTTGGGCTATTCCTATAAGTGTCACAAACAGCCCTAGAGTTCGTACTAGAATAACACCTTAAGACACAAGTCAACCAAAACCCTAATGTCACCTAGATACTCCAATGTCACCTCAAGTATCCGTGGGTATGATTATACGATATGCATCACACAATCTCAGATTCATCTATTCAAACCAACACATAGAACCTCAAAGAGTGCCCCAAAGTTTCTACCGGAGAATCACGACGAAAACGTGTGCCAACCCCTATGCATAGGTTCATGGGCGGAACCCGCAAGTTGATCACCAAAACATACATCAAGTGAATCACGTGCTATCCCATTGTCACCACAGATACGCACGTCAAGACATACATCAAGTGTTCTCAAATCTTTAAAGACTCAATCCGATAAGATAACTTCAAAGGGAAAACTCAATCCATTACAAGAGAGTAGAGGGGGAGAAGAAACATAGGATCCAACTATAATAGCAAAGCTCACGATACATCAAGATCGTGCCAAATCAAGAACATGAGAGAGAGAGAGATCAAACACATAGCTACTGGTGCATACCCTCAGCCCCGAGGGTGAACTACTCCCTCCTCGTCATGGAGAGCACCGGGATGATGAAGATGGCCACAGGTGAGGGTTCCCCCTCCGTGAGGTGCCTAATAGGGTCCCGATTGGTTTTTGGTGGCTACAGAGGCTTGCGGCGGCAGAACTCCCGATCTATTCTCTGTTCTGGAAGTTTTAGGGTACGTGGAATTATATAGGTGGAAGAAGCACGTCAGGGGAGCCACAAGGGCCCCACGAGGCAGGGGGCGCGCCCCCCAGCCTTGTGGCTTCCTCGTTCCTTCCTTGACGTGGGGTCCAAGTCCATCCGGTAGCTTTCCTTCCAAAAATAACTTCTCCAATTGATTTCGTTCCGTTTGACTCCGTTTGATATTCCTTTTCTTGAAATAATCAAATAGGAAAAAACAAAGAATCTGGGCTGGGCCTCCGGTTAATAGGTTAGTCCCAAAAGTAATATAAAAGTGGAAAATAAAGCCCAATATTGCCCAAAACAGTAGATAATATAGCATGGAGCAATCAAAAATTATAGATACGTTGGAGACGTATCAATTGGTTATCAAAGTATGGAGGAAACATCGATTGCACTAGTAAGTCAATTCTCCTCACCACACCAGAAGGAAAAACAATCAAGTATGTTTCCAGGCATGCGCCAAGGAGGACCCAAGTAAATTCACTCTTGGGAGTCGTTCAGGAGGAAGTGCCAGTTGTGAAGGATTATCCCGATGTGTTCCCAGATGAATTACCAGGCATGCCACTAGATCGAGATATAGAATTTTTGATAGAACTGTTACCAGGCACCGGACCAATATCGAAGAGACCGTATTGGATGCCCACAAATGATCTGGAGGAAATTAAGAAGCAGATTAAGGAGTTATTGGAGAAAGGTTATATCCGACCAAGTTCATCACCATGGGGATCCCCAGTGCTTTTAGTTGAAAAGAAGGATGGATCTTTGAGAATGGTTGTTGATTATCGTGCACTGAATGAGGTGACGATCAAGAACAAGTACCCACTACCAATGATCAATGACTTGTTTGACCAGCTGCAAGGAGCTAATGTATTCTCTAAGATCGATCTTCGATCAGGATACCAACAGCTAAAGATCCGAGAACAGGATATACCAAGGACAACTTTTACCACAAGGTATGGGCTATATGAGTACATAGTCATGTCTTTTGGATTGACTAACGCCCCTGCCTATTTTATGAGTATGATGAATAAGGTGTTCATGGAGTTCTTGGATAAGTTTGTTATGGTGTTTATTGATGATATATTGGTGTACTCAAAGAATGAAGAAGAACACAATGAACACTTGCGCTTAGTTCTCGAGAAGCTCAGGGAACATCAGTTGTATGCCAAGTTCAGCAAATGTGAGTTTTGGTTAAAGGAAGTTGGATTTCTCGGACATGTTATATCTGGAGAAGGTATAGCAGTAGACCATACTAAGTTTCAGCCTGTCACAGAGTGGTTGGCACCCACCTCAGTTGGAGAGATACGCAGTTTTCTTGGACTCGCGGGATATTATCAGAGATTCATTGAAAAAATTCCAAGATTGCGAAGCCCATGACGGAATTGTTGAAGAAGGACACCGAGTTCAAATGGACCGAAGAATGTGAGGCCAGTTTTTAGGAGTTGAAGAAACGTTTAGTTACAGACCCTGTGCTAATTCTTCCGGATATACGCAAGGACTTCCAAGTATAATGCGATGCTTCTCGCCAGGGACTTGGAGGTGTACTTATGCAAGACGGAAGAGTTGTTTCATATGCCTCACATCAGTTTCGACCTCATGAGTAGAATTATGCCACGCATGATTTGGAGTTAGCAGCCGTAGTGCATGCGCTCAAGACCTGGAGATATTTTCTTATTGGAAACCATTGTGATCTATACACGGATCATAAGAGTTTGAAGTACATCTTCATGCAGAAGGAGTTGAATCTCAGGAAAAGGAGATGGTTGGTGCTCATAAAGGATTATGATATGAAGATGCATTATCATCCAGGAAAGGCCAATGTTGTAGCAGACGCGTTGAGCCACAAGAGTTATGTTAATACTCTCGTGACTGGGGAATTACCGCAAGAGTTAGCCGACGATCTCAAGGAACTTCGATTGGAGATAGTACCAGAGGTTTTGTTGCAGCATTGGAAGTACAGTCTACGTTGTTGGGAAAGATTCGAGAAGCCCAGAAGACTGATAAGGAGATTGCAAAGATAAAGGAGAAGGTGAGTAAAGGAAAAGCCAAAGGTTTTCGTGAGGATGAGCACGAAACTTTATGGTTTGAGGATCGTATTTATGTTCCCAATGATTCAGAGATCAGGAAGTTAATACTTCAGAAAGCTCATGACTCACCATACTAGATTCACCCCGAAAACATTAAGATGTGTTTGGATTTGAAGGAACGTTTCCGGTGGACAGGTATGAAGAAGGATATTGCCGAGTATGTAGCAGTATGTGATGTATGTCAGAGAGTTAAGGCAGAACACTAGAAGCCAGCAGGATTACTGCAGCCTATGCCGATACCCGTATGGAAGTGGGATAAGCTTGGCATGGATTTCATCACCAGATTACCCAGGACTAGATCAGGTTATGATTCCATCTGGGTAGTAGTTGATCGCTTGGCCAAAGTGGCTCACTTTATCCCTGTGAAAACCACTTATACGAGCACGAAGTTGGCCAAGTTATATATGACCAGGATCGTATGTCTGCATGGAGTTTCGAGGACCATCGTATCAGATAGAGGACATAGTTTACCTCGAAGTTTTGGAATCAGTTGCACCAGACTTTGGGTACCAGGCTAGAGTTCAGTACAACCTTTCATCCGTAGACAGATGGACAGACCGAGAGAGTCAATCAGATCCTGGAGGACATGTTAAGAGCTTGTGCACTAGATTATGGATCTAGTTGGGATGGTAATTTGCCTTACGCGGAGTTCTCGTACAACAACAGTTACCAGACTAGTTTAAAGATGGCCCCTTTCGAAGCTCTGTATGGAAGGAGGTGCAGGACACCATTGATGTGGGATGAAGTTGGAGACTATCAGTTGTTCGGACCAGATTTAATCAAAGAGTCTGAAGAGAAGGTTAAGTTGATTCAAGGTAGACTGAAGGTACCTCAGTCCAGACAGAAGAGTTATGTTGACACCAAAAGCAAGGAGGTAGCCTATGAAATCGGAGACAGAGCATATCTTTGTGTGTCACCACTTCGAGGAGTTAAATGATTTGGAGTCAAGGGAAAGTTAGCCCCAAGGTTTGTAGGACCATACCGAGTTTTGGAACGTATGGGAGAAGTGGCCTACAAGTTGGAGTTACCCGAAGGATTATCAGGAGTTCATGATGTGTTTCACGTTTCCTAGTTGAAGAAGTGCCATGCAGAGATGGCCGATATTCCTCTAAGAGATACAGTGCCCCTGGAAGCAATTCAGTTGGAGAGTGACCTAACCTACGAGGAGAAACCTGTCAAGATTCTCGAGTTTGCCAGCCGACTTACACGCAGTAAGGTCATCAAGTTTTGCAAAGTTTAGTGGAGCCACCATACCGAGGAAGAAGCCACCTGGAAGCGAGAAGAATACCTACAGAAAGACCACCCACACCTATTTGCTAGCCAACCCGAATCTCGAGGGCGAGATTCATCTTAAGGGGGGTAGGTTTGTAACATCCCAATTTTCAATTTGGATGTTAATCATTAGGTCATCATATGCATCAATGATTCTTGCATTTTTGAATTGGTTTTATTTGGACATTTTGATCCAAGAGACCTTAAGCAACTCAAGGACCATTTGAAAGTTGGAGGTTTTGATAGAATTCCATTTTTGAATTTTCAAAATTGGTAAATTGGATCAAGGTGATTCTTATTTGAAATTATTTTTCCAATTATTTCAAAATAAAAGAAATAATGAGAGAAGATAATATGACTTCTTCAAAAACAGAGGAAATAATGGAAATTTAATTTTAAATAAAAATATATATTTTATTTGATTTTTATTTGAGATTTTATTCGGTTAAATTAGGAAAATTTGCATTTTTGAAAATTGCATTTTAGCCCAGAAAAATGTTCATGTTGTCCTAAATATTATTAGAGGACTATGGAAATTCTTTTGGGGATTTAAGGATTTTTATTTATTTTACTTTTGGATTTTTTTTCTTTTCGGCGAAATTATTTTAAAAAAATCTCTTCGACCGATTGGGCCGAAGCCCAGCCGGCCCGCAACCGCCACCGCCTCCCCGAGTCCGCCCCGCGCACGACAGCTGCCGCCGCCGGACAGTCCCGACCGGACTCCGCCTCGGCCTCGCCCCATCCTCCAAGCCGAGCCGCCCCCTGCTCCTTAAATACCGCTCTCTCCTCAACCTGCCGCCTTGAACCACCGCAGACGAGCCACCGCCCGCTTCGCTGCCGCTCACGCCCAGCGTCATGAAGCCTCCGCCAACGCCGCCGTCGTCGCTGCCCCGTCTCGCCGGAGAAGGCCGCCGCCGCCGGTTCTTCTCACCCGAACCGGTATAAACCGAGAAAAAGTCCCTGTTTTTATTTTTCAGTTTATTCGTTTAGATCGGTTTATTTTTTTTAGGTTTTGCTAAATAGCGAACATTCACCCGATTTTCTCTGTTAGCGGACGATTTCGTTTGTTAGTCACTGTTAGCGGACGTTCGTCCGATAGATTTTTCTTTTTCTGTTTATTTTTGGCCAAGGACCTATCCACGAATAGTTTTCTTACAGATCAGTCCCTGATCTTCAAGCCCTCACTCATTTTTGCTCGTTTATCCAAATCTAGTGAAACCAACGCTAAAATCTTCGTCTTGTTCCCCTCTGTTCAGATAAACAACTTGAACATGATTTTGAAAATTTAAAATTTAGTTTCAAGAAGATTTGTACTCAAACTTATTTTGATCGTAGTTTGAGTTTCGTATCTCTGATTCGATTGATTCTTTTTGCAAATCGAAGCTCTTCACTTGTACTTTCTATTGAGATCTTTTCTTTTGGTTTAACCTCTGCATCTTATGCCTGAGTGCTTATGTGTGTTATTGTTTATTCACGATAGAGTTTCCGGAGTGCGAGGCTTGCTACTACGAATCTCTAGGGTTTTCCAATCGTCAGCAAGGCAAGTAACACTTTGATCATATCCTTTATTACCCAGGTTTTATGCATTAGTTTCAGCCCTCAAACATTGCATGAGTAGGATTTTATAACATGTGGGAATTGGGAAGTAGATGATGAGGTACGAACCTATTGTCTTATATTCAAACCCTGGGTGTTACTACGTTATGCTTATACTGTTATGCTATGCTCGTAGACGTGGATTGGTATGTGAGATTCACGCAAGATGTGAGAGATGTTAAATTAAGGGAAACTTAAGGTGGTTACTTAAATACACATCTGGGTGGATTGGTTGTGGGCACCTGGAGCAATCCAGTGTTGTCCTAGGATATCCCGAAAGACCCGTGTGATCATCCTACGGTTTGCCACCCAGGCTCAAAGGGATCATAAGATTATTCATGCTAGAAACTTCCGTGCAGCCACAAGCCATTATGGGCTCTGGCATAGTTGAGTATGTTGTGTGACTGTAACGCCCACGATGCGGCTATATCTCCCACGTGTCGAGGCACGACTTAGAGGCATAACCGCATTGTGGTTTTGTCGCAAGAAGGGTCATCTTCACACAATCCCATGTAATGAACAAGAAAGGGATAAATAGAGTTGACTTGCATTCGCCACTTCACACAATGAACATATAATTCATACATCATCAGAGTACACACATAGGTCCGACTATGAAACCAAAAGAAAACAAGACAACCCCAAATGCTAGATCCCCAATCGTCCCAACTGGGCTCCACTACTGATCATCTGGAAACGGAACATAGTAACGACCAAGTCCTCGTCGAACTCCCACTTGAGTTCGGTAGCATCACCTGCACTGGCATCATCGGCACCTACAACTGTTTGGGTAGTATCTGTGAGTCATGAGGACTCAGCAATCTCAAAACCCGCGAGGTCAAGGCTATTTAAGCTTATGGGTAGGATGTGATAATGAGGTGAAGTCGCAGCAAGCGCTAGCAATGGTGGCTAACATACGAGTACAAGAGTAAGATGAGAAACTACGCGACGGTCATGAAGCTAGAAGTGATCAAGAAGTGATCCTGAAACTACTTACGTTCATACATAACCCAAAATTGTGTTCACTTCCCAGACTCCGCAGAAAAGAGACCATCACGGCTACACACGCGGTTGATTCATTTTAATTAAGTCAAGTGTCAAGTTCTCTACAACAGGATATTAACAAATTCCCATCTGCCACATAACCGCGGGCACAGCTCTCGAAAGTTTATACCGTGCAGGGGTATCCCAACTTAGCCCATCACAAGCTCTCACGATCAACGAAGCATATTACTTCTCCTGGAATAACCCGATCAGACTCGGAATCCCGGTTACAAGACATTACGACAATGGTAAAATAAGTCCAGCAAGTCCGCCCGAATGTGCCGATAAATCCCGATAGGAGCTGCACATGTATCATTTTCAGGGCACACCACATAGGTCAGGCTACGAGTAAAACCAGCCCTCAAGTTTCCCCGAGGTGGCCCCGCAGGCTGCCCGGTTCGGACCAACACTCAGAGGAGCACTGGCCCGAGGGGGTTTAAAATAAAGATGACCCTTGAGTCTGCAGAACCCAAGGGAAAGGTATAGGTGGTAGGTAGGCAAATGGTAAAACCAAGGTTGGGCCTTGCTGGAGGAGTTTTATTCAAGGCGAACTGTCAAGGGGGTCCCATAACCCCAGCCGTGTAAGGAACGCAAAATCAAGGAACATAACACCGGTATGACGGAAACTAGGGCGGCAAGAGTGGAACAAAACACCAGGCATAAGGCCGAGCCTTCCACCCTTTACCAAGTATACAGATGCCTTAATTTAAAATAAAAGATATTGTGATAGCCCAACATAATCATGTTCCAACATGGAGCAATCTTCAACTTCACCTGCAACTAACAACGCTATAAGAGGGACTGAGCAAAAGCAGTAACATAGCCAAACAACGGTTTGCTAGGAAGGTGGGTTAGAGGCTTGACATGGCAATATGGGAGGCATGAAAAACAAATGGTAGGTAGTGCGACATAGCGATAGAACGAACAACTAGCAAGCAAAGATAGAAGTGATATCGAGGGTAACGGTCATCTTGCCTGAAATCCCGCAAGGAAGAAGAACGAATCCATGAAGAAGACAAAAGAACGTAGTTGAACGGATCCTCACAACTTCGAAACGAAACCGGAACTATCAAAAAGGAGCACAACCGGAAAGAAGCAAAAAACATGGTAAACACACAAGCATAAACATGGCATAATGCACAAACAAGTATGATGCATGTATGGTTTAATGAGGCATGGCATGGCAAAGTACACAACCAATACTACAAATTAAGTGGAGCTCAATATGCAACGAGTTGCATATTGACGAAACACCACATCAATTATTTGGTTCTCTCTCGTTTATGTACCCAATAATATTAAAATGTTATTAAACATGGCAAGGGGTGAAGCATATGAAAACTACCTATCTAGGCAAGTTTAAATGAGGCCGGAACAACAAACAACAATTCCGGAAAATCCTCATGCCCATATTTCGAATTTGGTACTGTTCTGCCCTAAAACATATTTTAATGTTGTTAAACAGTAAAACAAAGTGCACCAAGTTAATCTATGCACTATTCCACCCCATTTACATATAAAGTTTATTAAATTCGGAGGTACGGTTATTTAGTTATGAAATAAATCATTTTAACATGGCATTTATGCAAAATTAAACAAACAACAAGTTTAAACATTTTAAACATGGATGAAAGTAGCATATTATGAAACTAGATGAAATTCTAAGGAGTTTACATATTTAAAACATTTTGAACCGATGCACGGTTAATGAGTTATTATATGCATGATGTGCAAGGACTTCTTTGTAAAACAGTAATCTCCTGGAAATTCCTATAATCGCACAGACTGAAAAAAAAAGCACTACTGGGCTGAATCTGTTGGGCGTTGGGCTGCTCACCTAGCTGGGCTCGGCCCAGATCGGTGGAGGTGGGAGCTGGGCGCAGTCAACGGCGAAGGGGAGGTGGCCTAGGTGCGTGCAGTTGATCTGGAGTCGGTCAACGCGAGCGGTCGAGGCACCAGCTCCTATTGTTCGATACAGGGGATTGAGATCAGGTGACATGCGCTACGGTGACATGCACGGTGACATGCGGCCCAAATTCAAATTTAAACATTGCGAAAAAATCTAAAAAAATCATGCATGTTCACAGCACATACTAAGATAACCCTAAAATTTCAGATCAAAATTGAAACATACATCGAGAAACAAAAGAGAAATCTGCCATGAATAGTTCTGAACGGATCTCTGTAGACTATTCACATATTTGTTTCTCTTTTTTTTCTTAATGTATGTTTCGAATTTTGATCTGAAATTTTTAGGGGTTATCTTAATATGTGCTGTGAACATGCATGATTTTTTTCAGATTTTTTCGCAATGTTTAAATTTGAATTTGGGCTGCATGTCACCGTAGCGCATGTCACCTGATCCCAGTCCCGATACAGGGTGAAGCAGAGGGTGGCGCGCAGAGATGTAGAGGAAGCAGGTGCGAAGGCCGGTGGAAGGGGAGGCACAGATTCGGGCGGTGGAGCTCGAGTTCGTCCGGATCCGGCCGGCTTTGGTGGCGGACGGGAAAGGGCAGGGCGGCGCGGAGGCGGCAGAGTTCGAGGCCATGGCGACTCGACGATAACGCTGCAGCTTCGAGGCGTCGGCCATGGCAGCTCCGGCGAGTTCCCTGAGAAGAAGGAGAGCAGGCAGTTCCTGTCCAAGGTAGAGAGAGAGCCACGAGAGAGATGAATACAGAGGGAGGAGGAAGAACGAGGGAAGGAGGTGGGGCATGGCGCTGGACCTGTGGCCGCCGGCGGCGACTGTCGGAGGTGTGGCCGGAGATTGAGGCGGCCTGTGGGACGAGGGAGCCCCACGGGCATGGGCTCTCGGGCACGGAATGGTGGCCTGGTCTCGGGCGTGGGCGAGCTCTTGGGTGGCTCGAGGTAGAGGCACCATGGATCGACAGGAGGGAGCTCGAGCTCGTTCGCTCGTGGACGGGCACAACGAGAAGGAGGCTGTGACGCGAGGCTTGGTGTGGTACTGCTGCGAGAGGAGTCCGTGAGGTCCGTCCGAGCGGGCGAGGAGGCGGAGGAGCAGGCAGAGGCCTCGAGGCGGCTGCAGGGCTCGGGCTCCTCGATTCAGATCGAGGCAGGGAGGAGCTACGCTCTGGATTGGCCAGGCATGGAAAGCTGAGTGGAGTTTGGTGGGGTGGCGGCGCTGCGATGGGATGGGTGGGACAGCTCCCTAGGTTTTAGGTTTGGACTGATATATATATATATAGTACTCCCTCCGTTCGGAATTACTTGTGTCAGAAATGGATGTATCTAGAACTAAAATATGTCTAGATACATCCATTTCTGCGACAAGTAATTCCGAATGGAAGGAGTAGGTGGCTAGAGTTAGGGGTAAATGGACCCTAAGATTAAAATCGAATGGTCCAGATAATTAGGTTAGGTAGACCAAGTAAGAGAACACAGATGTTTTATAGATGTTTGGGGATGATCCGGACCCAACGGCTATGACTGAGCGGGTCGGGTTCGGGGGCAAGTTTCGGACACGCATACGAGGGGTTTGAGTATTGTGTAGAGAGGGTCGAATGGTCGGGCAACAAAAGAATGGTCAGTCTGAGAAAGGTCAACAGCGGCGAGGAAGAAGCGGGAACTATCAACGGATGCAAGTTTTATGAAAACATGCGATGCAAAATGCATGATGACATCATGAAATGCAACAACAACAACAACAACAACAACAACAACAACAACAACAACAACAACAACAACAACAACAACAGAAATATAACACACGACGGCAACGAATAACATGGAAGGCGTCTGGAGCGTCGGTCTCGGGTCGTCACAACACTCCTCCACTTACAAGAGATCTCGTCCCAAGATCTAAGGATGGCATCAGAGAGAAATGGAAGAGGAAGAGGTAAAACTAAGTTGCTTCTTCGACAAACGAGTGGAACCATGAACCTTGAGAGGTTGAACAACTGAAAGAAAGAATACAATAGAGATGAACAAGATCGCAAACACTCCGTTGGGCAAGGGGAACAAAGAATATGATGAGAACCAAGAGCTTAGGGGGCAAGATAGAGTTTGAAGCCACTCCGATTAAAATTAGCTGGACAAGAATAAGAATAAAAGAATTCAGGCAACACTCCGGTTGAAAAGAGACGCAAGACTTGATAAGATGAAAGAACTTGAATGAGAGCACAACACTCTGGTTAAATGGGTAAGCATGAAAAGAATATGATCTTGGCAAAACGAGATGATGGGTGAAGAGAGAAACATCACAATGCCTCCGGGACGAAAGAATAGAAGCTAGATTGTTGGAAAGAAAAGAACAGAGAATAAAATGCCAACTTCTGCCACAAATGGACTTGGAAAGCATCCTCGCAAACAAGGATTGAACGGAGTTGTTGAAAAAAATCCACAACGAAAAGGGATAAGCTTGTTGTGGGCTTATGGAAAACAACTCAAAATTATGGTGAAATTCTGCCACCAACGAAAACAATGTTTGATTGTGAACAACGAAGAGATGAAAAAACTTCTTTACCAAGAGAATAGGAGGAAACTTGGATAATCGATAGGCACCACAATTAGCACCATTCCTTAGGGAATGCTTTAGGTGAAATCTATACCAAGATGACACCAACGAAGAGATTGATGGATTACAAAGGATCTTCTGAACAAAGAGAAAATGATGGGTTTAAATATCTCATTCTTAACAACTTGTGAACCTTGAACACAAAGGGAAATTGTCAAGAATGGCATAACACCACCTCAGAAGATAAGAGAGAAAGAATTGCACTTTGTAATGCAAGATGAAGAATGTTTGAACTCCTCAAAACAAGACGTGTTAAACACCATGTTTTTTTAGAGTATAGCTTGGCGGATCATAACTTTGAGAGAAATCTTGAAGAACAATTGGAGAATGAAAAGAATCCTTGGCGAACCACCATGTAGAGCCTCCATGAAGAACTCCGGTAATAAAAGGATGATAAAAAGAAAGAGAAGTTGAAAACACAAGGTGAAGCCTTGCGATGATTTAAATGGAGCTTCGCGACGAGATAATGCGGGAAACTTGGAACTCCGGAAAAGAAAAGATGAAGCATCTCGAACCGAGAAATGTGGCATGATGAACAACTCTGGAAAGAAGAAACTATATCACTTGGATGAAACAATAATAAGAATTACGTTATGCGTATCCTTCACCAATTTAAATTGATGACAAGCAACGAATTTGGCATACTACTTATTCTCGTAGAAAGGATTAAGAGAGATATAGCTCAAACTTGGGAAAGTCTTCAACGAACCACCGGTATGATTTGGAAAGAACGACTGAATTGGTATGATAACAACAGAAGAGGAATGTTGGACGAACCACCGTAAGAGTTGAAAATGAAAGTAGCAAAGGCACAATTCACCGGGAAGAATTTTAAAATGAACGAAGATGCTTGAGAGAATTTAAATACAAGTGAACGAATAGATCACGAGCTGATTAGAGAATACTTGAATGATGCACCGGTAAGATTTGGAGAACGAGAGCTGAAAGCTGGAATGAATAATTCTGAGCTGATGGGCTCCGGAGAATCAAACTGAAAGACTCATGAATTGCTCCGGATGGGCGAAAATAATTCTCACAATAGAAAACAATTATGAGAGGATGGCATCAAGCTAGCTATGAATCTTCAAGAGAACAGACAAGATTTAGAGGAAAACTCTTCTTCGGTCTTCAAATGTTGAGAAAGATGATGAGAACTACCCTGACAATTGATGAGCCACTCCGGAACAATGAAGAATAGAAATGATGAACCCACGATGACAATGTTTTCAAAGCGATCTTGGTGAAGGCATTATGACTGATGAAAACTCATTCTTACGTCAAACTTCAAAAAGAATTTGGGAATAGCTCCAGGAAATTAGAGGAGTCAGGTAAGATCCTGGAAAAAAACTGTGGGTTAGGGCCCACTCAAAAGATACACCATTGAACGATTTTAAAAGAGAGATTGCACCGGTTGAATTAAATGGCTCAAAAGAGATAACAACCTCGAGATATCTTGAATGATTAGGAATGAAAACACGAATCTCCTAAGATATCTTCAGTACTCCAGAACAAATGAATGGTGAGAAGTGGATGGTTAAGAGGTGCACCGGCATGAGAGAACATTTGAAACGAGGAAAGGATATGATCGACAAGGCTTGAATTGAATCCACCGGAGAAGAAAAAAATGAAGAATAATAGACTTGAAGCTCCGTTAGTATCTTCCTGAGAATCAACGGATAAGAGCATTGACGGGAAAGAATGGAGAAACTTCACATCCATAAGATGGATACATGATTAAAAATATGAGTCCTTGAAGAAAAAGGGTGGGAGGGCGGGAAAACAAAGGCAACTTGGGGACGGATGAAACAGACACCGTTGGGAAAACTTAGAATTGATTTTGCAGATGTTGAAATGATTGGATCCACTTGAAGATAAGCACGCCGGTTGGAAAAGAATTAACATGACAACCTCGATGATCAAGAAGGATTAGTATCCACATAGAAATATGACAACACCATTCAGGGAAGGTATGGATCAACACTTGACATCAAAGCAACTCGAATACCACAACTCAAAACCAAACAAAGATTTGGCTTGCAGAATAAGCCGGAACAAACATATGATAGACCCCATATCGTATCATGTGTCTGTTGGAAAGATAACCTACGAGATACTTGAATTCCCACCTAAAAACTCCCGAAACTTTCTGATTATGCAATCTGGTGTTGGGGATACAGGGGAAGCAATATATCTCACCCAAACTAACAATCCCTACATCCAGTTGTATCCATTCGTCAACACATAACCAAGAAAACTCCGAAAATCATGTACCTCAACCTTCTAAAAGCATCCGTTATACGAGTTATGGCAATACTCCCGAACTCCCACCCCAGTACTTGGTGGCATTGAGGTTATCTCACCAACAACTGCATAAAAGAGATTTTTGATGTCGGTTAAACTCAGGTATTCCAGAACTCCAACGATAAAATTGTGACGACAACACCTCGAGCTCAACTCCCTGAGACACTGCCACAACCCCTAAATGTCAGGAGGCACCAAGAACAATGTTCTCGTCACAAGAATATCAGAATGATCCCAAGATACCCGCCTGATCCGAAAAAATATTAGTGAAAATGAGGAGAGGAAAGACAAAACATCTACGTCAGGAGGCCTCACCAGAGCGACGAAGGGACTAAGGAGTAAAAAGAATCCTACTCTCCGATATATATAATCCTAAGACTCCAAACATTTTTATTCTAGACTCAACAACGTCAGCGATTCAATCAGCGGGGCTCCTAAGTCGTGGATGGCTCGATTACCAACTTACGCCCACAATGCGGCTATATCTCCCACGTGTCGAGGCACGACTTAGAGGCATAACCGCATTGTGGTTTTGTCACAAGAAGGGTCATCTTCACACAATCCCATGTAATGAACAAGAAAGGGATAAATAGAGTTGGCTTACAATCGCCACTTCACACAATAAACATATAATTCATACATCATCAGAGTACACACATAGGTCCGACTATGGAACCAAAAGAAAAGAAGACAACCCCAAATGCTAGATCCCCGATCGTCCCAACTGGGCTCCACTACTGATCATCTGGAAATGAAACATAGTAAAGACCAAGTCCTCGTCGAACTCCCACTTGAGTTCGGTAGCATCACCTGCACTGGCATCATCGGCACCTGCAACTGTTTTGGTAGTATTTGTGAGTCACGAGAACTCGGCAATCTCAAAACCCGCAAGATCAAGACTATTTAAGCTTATGGGTAGGATGTGGTAATGAGGTGGAGTTGCAGCAAGCGCTAAGCAAAAATGGTGGCTAACATACGAGTACAAGAGTAAGATGAGAAACTACGCAACGGTCGTGAAGCTAGAAGTGATCAAGAAGTGATCCTGAAACTACTTATGTTCATACATAACCCAAAATCGTGTTCACTTCCCGGACTCCGCCGAAAAGAGACCATCACGGCTACGCACGCGGTTGATTCATTTTAATTAAGTCAAGTGTCAAGTTCTCTACAACCGGATATTAACAAATTCCCATCTGCCACATAACCGCGGGCACGGCTCTCGAAAGTTTATACCCTATAGGAGTGTCCCAACTTAGCCCATCACAAGCTCTCACAATCAACGAAGGATATTCCTTCTCCCGGAACAACCCGATCAGACTTGGAATCCCGGCTACAAGTCATTTCGACAATGGTAAAACAAGTCCAGCAAGTACACCCGAATGTGCCGACTAATCCCGATAGGAGCTGCACATATCTCGTTCTCAGGGCACACTGGATAGGTCAAGCTACGAGTAAAACCAGCCCTCAAGTTTCCCCCAGGTGGCCCCGCAGGCTGCCCAGTTTGGACCAACACTCAGAGAGCAATGGCCCGGGGGGTTTAAAATAAAGATGACCCTTGAGTCTGCAAAACCCAAGGGAAAAGTATAGGTGGTAGGTAGGCAAATGGTAAAACCAAGGTTGGGCCTTGCTGGAGGAGTTTTATTCAAGGCGAACTGTCAAGGGGGTCCTATAACCCCAACCGCGTAAGGAATGCAAAATCAAGGAACATAACACCGGTATGACGGAAACTAGGGCGGCAAGAGTGGAACAAAACACCAGGCATAAGGCCGAGCCTTCCACCCTTTACCAAGTATATAGATGCATTAATTTAAAATAAGAGATATTGTGATATCCCAACATAATCATGTTCCAACATGGAGCAATCTTCAACTTCACCTGCAACTAACAACGCTATAAGAGGGGCTGAGCAAAAGCGGTAACATAGCCAAACAACGGTTTGCTAGGAAGGTGGGTTAGAGGCTTGACATGGCAATACGGGAGGCATGAAAAACAAGTGGTAGGTAGCGCGACATAGCAATATAACAAAGAACTAGCAAGCAAAGATAGAAGTGATATTGAGGGTAATGGTCATCTTGCCTAAGATCCCGCAAGGAAGAAGAACGAGTCCATGAAGAAGACAATCGAACGTAGTTGAACGGATCCTCACAACTCCGGAAAGAAACTGGAACTATCAAAAAGGAGCACAACCGGAAAGAAGCAAACAACATGGTAAACACACAAGCATAAACATGGCATGATGCACAAACAAGTATGATGCATGTCCGGTTTAATGAGGCATGGCAACGAGTTGCATGTTGACGAAACACCACATCAGTTATTTAGTTCTATCCCGTTTATGTACCCAATAATATTAAAATGTTATTAAACATGGCAAGGGGTGAAGCATATGAAAACTACCTATCTAGGCAAGTTTAAATGAGGCCGGAACAACAAACAACAATTCCGGAAAATCCTCATGCCCATATTTCGAATTTGGTACTGTTCTGCCCTAAAACATATTTTAATGTTGTTAAACAGTAAAACAAAGTGCACCAAGTTAATATATGCACTATTCCACCCCATTTACATATAAAGTTTATTAAATTCAGAGCTACAGTTATTTAGTTGTGAAATAAATCATTTTAACATGGCATTTATGCAAAATTAAACAAACAGCAAGTTTAAACATTTTAAACATGGATGAAAATAGCATATTATGAAACTAGATGAAATTCTAAGCAGTTTACATATTTAAAACATTTTAAACCGATGCACGGTTAATGCGTTATTATATGCATGATGTGCAAGGACTTTTCTGTAAAACAGTAATCTCCTGGAAATTCCTAAAATCGCATGCATCGACAAAAACACTACTGGGTTGAATCATTTGGTATTTGGGCTGCTCACCTAGCTGGGCTCGGCCTAGATTGGTGGAGGTGGGAGCCGGGCCGCAGCCAACGGCGAAGGGAGGTGGCCTGTGTGTGCGGTCGATCTGGAGTCGGTCAACACGAGCGGTCGAGGCACCAGCTCCTATCGTTCGATACAGGGTGAAGCAGAGAGCGGCGCGCAGAGATGCAGAGGAAGGAGGTGCGAAGACCGGCGGAAGGGGAGGCACAGATTCGGGCGGTGGAGCTCGAGTTCGTCCGGATCCGGCCGGTTTTGGTGGCGGATGGGAAAGGGCAGGGCGGCGCGGAGGCGGCAGAGTTCCAGGCCATGGCGACTCGACGGTGACGCTGCAGCTTCGAGGCGTCGGCCATGGGAGCTCCAGCGAGTTCCCTGAGAAGAAGGAGAGTAGGCGGTTCCTGTCCAAGGTAGAGAGAGAGAGCCCTGAGAGAGAGAGATGAATACAGAGGGAGGAGGAAGAACGAGGGAAGGAGGTGGGGCATGGCGCCGATCTGCAGACACGGGCGGCGATCACTTGAGGTGTGGCCGGAGATTGAGGCGGCCTGGGGGGACAAGGGAGCCCCACGGGCATGGGCTCTCGGGCACGGGATGGTGGTCTGGTCTCGGTTGTGGGATGATTTATACCCTGATTATGTACCTAATACTTGGGATGATTTAAAACTTGTCATGAGAGATAGATTTGTCGATGTATATTATACTCGTGGCATGATTAGAAAACTACAACATTTAAAACAAGGTAGTGACACCGTAACAAAATATTATGATGATTTACAAACTATCTTGTTGCACTCCTTTTTAGAGGAAACTGAAGATGATTATATGGATAGATTTTGGGGAGGGTTAAACCATGATATTCAGGAGATACTAATGCATGAAGAGTGTTATCCTATGGACCATTTGTTTCATCTTGCTTACAAAGCTGAACAGGAAATAAAACAACGTGTTGCTCACAAGGAGAATAAGATTAAGGTGCACATTCCAAGAGATGATACGGTTGTTCCTTCAACTAATAGGCGTACTATGACAACCACATCCGTGGTTGTGAGGACTACATCACCTCCACCATGTGACATATCACGTCCGAGAGTGCCTACATCATCTAAGTTGATCATAAGAGGTAATGACAAAGGTACCAATCTTCCACCTCCACATGAGTATGATGAATCCCTTGTCAAATTAATTGAACCATGCGATGAGCTACCCACTACTTTGATCACACCAGCTATTTTAGAGGACTATGTTCATGATTTGACTTTTCCATGTGATCAAACACTTTTGAGTGAACCCATTGAATTAACTATTGATGCGAAAGAACCATGTGAATCGGGGAATAAATCATTTGTATCAAATACGTTTGAAAATAGTTGTGCCAATGTTTAATCATTTTGATATGACCTCTAAACTTGGTGATGGTTCATCAAGGTTGGGATGGTTTAATGATGAGCATTGCTAATAGTTTGTTATGATTAAGAGCTTCACTTATATGTGCAAACTGAGTTGCAATATTTTCATGCCTTTGACTTCTTGTGTTAATATATTGAGTTTATATTTCATGACTTTTGAGGAAATAAGAACGAAGTTTCCGGAGGGGATTTCCGCACTTTGAAGCCACCATGATGACATACAAGAAGATGGACAAAATATACAACATGTCTTTCACAAATTTCGTCCATAGCTTGTTATTGGTGTTGTGTCACCTTAGTTGGGGGCTAGGCCCATGTATTTTCAAAATACCTCTCGTTTGGCTATTTTTAGAGTCCATATTGTAGGGGAAATGACTTAGGAGGTGTTTTAGTCCCACCTTGCCAAGGGTGGACGAAATCCCCTATCTTTCCCCCATAAATAGAGCCCTTATGGAACCATTTAGACTTGGGTTTTAATTAGTTAAAAGTTAGCCATTGCTGCAACTTCGTGTACTTTGTTTGTGTCCAACGACTAGACCAAGACCGCTTTTAGAACCCCACTTTTATCCACATTTCATATATATATATATATATATATATATATATATATATATATATATATATACGCAATATTCCGATTGCTTTATCGTATTCTTGCTTGTTCTTCGATTGCTTGCAGGAATTGACCTTCGTGGTCAGGTTGATCATGTTCTCCGGCGTGGTCAATAACCTCTCAGAGTTGGTTTGGCAATTGCTAAGGACCAGCGTCGTTGCACGTCTATGAAGGAAATATGCCCTAGAGGCAATAATAAAGTTGTTATTTATATTTCCTTATATCATGATAAATGTTTATTATTCATGCTAGAATTGTATTAACTAGAAACTTAGTACATGTGTGAATACATAGACAAACAGAGTGTCCCTAGTATGGCTCTACTTGACTAGCTCATTAATCAAAGATGGTTAAGTTTCCTAACCATAGACATGTGTTGTCACTTGATAAACGGGATCACATCATTAGAGAATGATGTGATGGACAATACACATCTGTTAGCTTAGCATAATGGTCGTTTAGTTTTATTGCTATTGCTTTCTTCATGACTTATACATGTTCCTCTGACTATGAGATTATGCAACTCCCGAATACTGGAGGAACACATTGTGTGCTATCAAACGTCATAATGTAACTGGGTGATTACAAAGATGCTCTACAGGTGTCTCCGATGGTGTTTGTTGAGTTGGCATAGATCAAGATTAGGATGTCACTCCGAGTATCGGAGAGGTATCTTTGGGCCCTCTCGGTAATGCACATCACTATAAGCCTTGCAAGCAATGTGACTAATTAGTTATTTGCGAGATGATGTATTATGGAACAAGTAAAGAGACTTGCCGGTGACGAGATTGAACTAGGTATGATGATACCCACGATCGAATCTCGGGCAAGTAACATACCGATGACAAAGGGAATGACGTATGTTGTTATGCGGTTTGACCGATAAAGATCTTCGTAGAATATGTAGGAACCAATATGAGCATCCAGGTTCCGCAATTGGTTATTGACTGGATATGTGTCTCGGTCTTGTCTACATAGTTCTCGAACCCGTAGGGTCCGCACGCTTAACATTCGATGAAGATTTGTATTATGAGTTACGATATTTTATGACTAAAGTTTGTTCGGTGTCCTGGATGAGATCACGGACATGATGAGGAGTCTCGAAATGGTCGAGAGGTTAAATATTGATATATTGGAAGGTTATATTCAGACACCGGAATGTTCCAGAATGATTCGAGTATTTTTTGGAGTACCAGGAGGTTATCGGACCCCCCCCCCCCCGCGGGGAAGTAGTGGGCCTTCATGGGCCTTAGTGGAAAGGAGAGGAGGGCCGCAAGGGAGGCCCCCCCTCCCCATGGCAAGTCCGAATTGGACTAGGGAGGGGGCGGCGCGCCCCCTCTTTCCTTCTCCCCTTCCTCCTCCTTCCCTCTCTCCCTCTCTTGGAAAGGAAGGGGACTCCAACTAGGATTGGAATCCTAGTTGGACTCCCCTATGGCGCGCCCCTCCTAGGCCGCTGGCCTCCTCCTCCCCTCCTTTATATACAGGGGAGGGGGCACCCCAAAGACACACCAAGTCTTCTCTTAGCCGTGTGTGGTGCCCCCCTCCATAGTTACACACCTCGGTCATATTGCCGTAGTGCTTAGGCGAAGCCCTGCGCCGGTAACTTCATGATCACCGTCGCCACGCCGTCATGCTGATGGAACTCTCCCTCGTCCTCAACTGGATCAAGAGCCGAGGGACGTCATCGTGCTGAACGTGTGCTGAACACGGAGGTGTCGTACGTTCGGTGCTTGGATCAATTGGATCGCGAAGACGTTCGACTAGATCGGCCGCGTTACTAAACGCTTCCACTTTCAGTCTACGAGGGTACGTGGACACACTCTCCCCTCTCGTTGCTATGCATCTCCTAGTTAGATCTTGCATGATCGTAGGAATTTTTTGAATTACTACGTTCCCCAACAGTGGCATCCGAGCAAGGTCTATGTGTAGATGTTATATGCACGAGTAGAACACAATGAATTGTGGGCGATAATAGTCATACTGCTTACCACCAACGTGTTACTTTGATTCAGCGGTATTGTTGGATGAAGCGGCCCGGACCGAGATTACATGACCGCGCTCAGACTGGTTCTACCGACGTGCTTCGCACAAAGGTGGCTGGCAGGTGTTTGTTTTTTCAACTTTAGTTGAATCGAGTTTGACTACGGCCGGTCCTTGTTGAAGGTTAAAACAGCACACTTGACGAAAAATCATTGTGGTTTTGATGCGTAGGTAAGAACGGTTCTTCCTAGAGGCCCGTAGCAGCCACGTAAAACTTGCAACAACAAAGTAGAGGACGTCTAACTTGTTTTTGCAGGTCATGTTGTGATGTGATATGGTCAAGACGTGATGAGATATAAATTGTTGTATGACATGATCATGTTTTGTAAAAGTTATCGGCAACTGGCAGGAGCCTTATGGTTGTCGCTTTATTGTATGAAATGCAATCGCCATGTAATTGCTTTACTTTGTCACTAAGCGATAGCGATAGTCATAGAAGCAATAGTTGGCGAGGCGACAACGATGGTACGATGGAGATCAAGGTGTCAAGCCGGTGAGGATGGAGATCATGACGGTGCATTGGAGATGGAGATCAAAGGCACAAGATGATGATCGCCATATCATGTCACATATTTTGATTGCATGTGATGTTTATCCTTTATGCATCTTATTTGCTTAGTACGGTGGTAGCATTATAAGATGATCCCTCCAAAATTTCAAGGTATAAGTGTTCTCCCCGAGTATGAACCGTTGCTACAGTTCGTCGTGCCAAGACACCACATGATGATCGGGTGTGATAAGCTCTACATTCACATACAAGGGGTGCAAGCCAGTTTTGCACGTGCAGAATACTCGGGTTAAACTTGACGAGCCTAGCATATGCAGATATGGCCTCGGAACACTGAGACCGAAAGGTCGAACGTGAATTATATAGTAGATATGATCAACATTGTGATGTTCACCATTGAAAACTACTCCATCTCACGTGATGATCGGACATGGTTTAGTTGATTTGGATCACGTGATCATTTAGATGACTAGAGGGATGTCTATCTAAGTGGGAGTTCTTAAGTAATATGATTAATTGAACTTTAATTTATCATGAACTTAGTACCTGATAGTTTTTGCATGTCTATGTTGTTGTAAATCAATGGCCCGTGCTACCGTTCCTTTGAATTTTAATGCGTTCCTAGAGAAAGCTAAGTTAAAAGATGATGGTAGCAACTACACGGACTGGGTCCATAACTTGAGGATTATCCTCATTGCTACACAGAATAATTACGTCGTGGAAGCACCGCTAGGTGCAAGACCCGCTGCAGGAGCAACTCCGGACGTTGTGAACGTCTGGCAGAGCAAAGCTGATGACTACTCGATAGTTCAGTGTGCCATGCTTTACGGCTTAGAATCGGGACTTCAAAGACGTTTTGAACGTCATGGAGCATATGAGATGTTCCATGAGTTGAAGTTAATATTTCAAGCAAATGCCCGAATTGGGAGATATGAAGTCTCCAATAAGTTCTATAGCTGCAAAATGGAGGAGAATAGTTCTGCCAATGAACACATACTCAGAATGTCTAGGTACCACAACCACTTGACTCAACTAGGAGTTAATCTTCCTGATGATAGTGTCATTGATAGAGTTCTTCAATCACTTCCACCAAGCTACAAAAGCTTCGTGATGAACTATAATATGCAAGGGGTGGATAAGACAATTTCCGAGCTCTTCGCGATGCTAAAGGCTGCGGAGGTAGAAATCAAGAAGGAGCATCAAGTGTTGATGGTTAACAAGACCACTAGTTTCAAGAAAAATGGGAAAAGGGAAGAAGGGGAACTTCAAGAAGAACGGCAAGAAAGTTGCCGCTCAAATGAAGAAGCCCATGTCTGGACCTAAGCCTGAGATTGAGTGCTTCTACTGCAAAGGGACTGTTCACTAGAAGCGGAACTGCCCCAAGTATTTGGCGGTTAAGAAGAATGGAAAAGTGAAAGGTATATTTGATATACATGTTATTGATGTGTACCTTACAAATGCTCGTACTAGCGCATGGGTATTTGATACTAGTTCTGTTTCTCATATTTGCAACTCAAAACAGGGCTACGGATTAAACGAAGATTGGCTAAGGACAAGGTGACGATGTGCGTGGGAAATGGTTCCGAAGTCGACGTGATCGCCGTCGGCACGCTACCTCTACATCTACCTTGGGGATTAGTTTTAGACCTGAATAATTGTTATTTGGTGCCAGCGTTAAGCATGAACATTATATCTGGATCTTGCTTGATGTGAGATGGTTATTCATTTAAATCAGAGAACAATGGTTGTTCTATTTATATGAGTAATATCTTTTATGGTCATGCACCCTTGATGAGTGGTCTATTTTTGTTGAATCTCGATTGTAGTGATACACATATTCATAATATTGAAGCCAAAAGATGCAAGGTTAATAATGATAGTGCAACTTATTTGTGGCACTGCCGTTTAGGTCATATTGGTGTAAAGCGCATGAAGAAACTCCATGCTGATGGGCTTTTGGAATCACTTGATGCTTGCGAACCATGCCTCATGGACAAGATGACTAAGACTCTGTTCTCCAGAACAATGGAGCGAGCAACTGACTTGTTGTAAATAATACATACTGATGTATGCGGTCCGATAAGTGTTGAGGCTTGCAGCGGGTATCGTTATTTTCTAACCTTCACACATGATTTGAGCAGATATGGGTATATCTACTTGATGAAACATAAGTCTGAAATATTTGAAAAGTTCAAAGAATGTCAGAGTGAAGTAGAAAATCATCGTAACAAGAAAATAAAGTTTCTACGATCTGATCGTGGAGGTGAATATTTGAGTTATGAGTTTGGTCCTCATTTGAAACAACACGGAATAGTTTCACAACTCAGGCCACCTGGAACACCACAGCGTAATGGTGTGTCCGAACGTCGTAACCGCACTTTATTAGATATGGTGCGATGTATGATGTCTCTTACTAATTTACCGCTATCGTTTTGGGGTTATGCTTTAGAGATGGTTGCATTCACGTTAAATAGGGCACCATCTAAATCTGTTGAGATGACACCATATGAACTATGGTTTGGCAAGAAACCCAAGTTGTCATTTCTTAAAGTTTGGGGCTGCGATGCTTATGTGAAAAAGCTTCAACCTGATAAGCTCGAACCCAAATCGGAGAAATGTGTCTTCATAGGGTACCCAAAGGAGATAGTTGGGTACGCCTTCTATCACAGATCCGAAGGCAAGATATTCGTTGCTAAGAATGGATCCTTTCTAGAGAAGGAGTTTCTCTTGAAAGAAGTGAGTGGGAGGAAAGTAGAACTTGATGAGGTATTTGTACCTGCTCCCGAATTGGAAAGTAGTTCATCACAGAAATTGGTTCCAGTGATTCCTACACCAATTAGTGAGGAAGCCAATGATGATGATCGTGAAACTTCAGATCAAGTTACTACCAAACCTCGTAGGTCAACCAGAGTACGATCCGCACCAGAGTGGTATGGTAATCCTGTTCCGAAGGTCATGTTAATTGACCATGACGAACCTATGAACTATGAGGAAGCGATGATGAGCCCAGATTCCGCGAAATGGCTTGAGGCCATGAAATCTGAGATGGGATCTGTGTATGAGAACAAAGTGTGGACTCTGGTTGACTTGCCCGATGATCGGCAAGCCATAGAGAATAAATGGATCTTCAAGAAGAAGATCGACACGACAAGAATGTTATCGCTTCACAAGGCTCGACTTGTTGCGAAAGGTTTTCAACAAGTTCAAGGAGTTGACTACGATGAGACCTTCTCACCCGTAGCGATGCTTAAGTCTGTCCAGATCATGTTAGCAATTTCCGCCTTTTATGATTACGAAATTTGGCAAATGGATGTCAAAACTGCATTCCTAAATGGATATCTTAAAGAAGAGTTGTATATGATGCAACTAGAAGGTTTTGTCGATCCAAAATGTGCTAACAAAGTGTGCAAGCTCCAGCGATCCATTTATGGACTGGTGCAAGCCTCTCAGAGTTGGAATACACGCTTTGTTAGTGTGGTCAAAGCATATGGTTTTATACAGACTTTTGGAGAAGCCTGTATTTACAAGAAAGTGAGTGGGAGCTCTGTAGCATTTCTAATATTATATGTGGGTGACATATTGTTGATTGGAAATAATACAGAATTTTTGGATAGCATAAAAGCATACTTGAATAAGAATTTTTCAATGAAAGACCTCGGTGAAGCTGCTTATATATTGGGCATCAAGATCTATAGAGATAGATCAAGACGCTTAATTGGACTTTCACAAAGCACATACCTTGATAAAGTTTTGAAGAAGTTCAAAATGGATCGATCAAAGAAAGGGTTCTTGCACGTGTTACAAGGTGTGAAGTTGAGTCGGACTCAATGCCCCACCAACTGCAGAAGATAGAGAGAAAATGAAAGTCATTCCCTATGCCTCAGCCATAGGTTGTATCATGCATGCAATGCTGTGTACCAGACCTGATGTGTGCCTTGCTATAAGTTTAGCAGGGAGGTACCAAAGTAATCCAGGAGTGGATCACTGGACAGCGGTCAAGCACATCCTGAAATACTGAAAAGGACTAAGGATATGTTTCTCGTTTATGGAGGTGAAAAAGAGCTCATCGTAAATGGTTACGTCGATGCAAGCTTTGACACTGATCCGAATGAATCTAAGTCACAAATCGGATACGTATTTATATTGAATGGTGGAGCTGTCAGTTGGTGCAGTTCCAAGCAGAGCGTCGTGGCGGGATCTACGTGTGAAGTGGAGTACATAGCTGCTTCGGAAGCAGCAAATGAAGGAGTATGGATGAAGGAGTTCATATCTGATCTAGGTGTAATACCTAGTGCATCGGGTCCAATGAAAATCTTTTGTGACAATACTGGAGCAATAGCCTTGGCGAAGGAATCTAGATTTCACAAGAGAACCAAACACATCAAGAGACACTTCAATTCCATCCGCGATCAAGTCAAGGAGGGAGACATAGAGATTTGCAAAATACATATGGATCTGAATGTTGCAGACCCGTTGACTAAGCCTCTTCCACAAGCAAAACATGATCAGCACCAAGACTCCATGGGTTATAGAATCATTACTATGTAATCTAAATTATTGACTCTAGTGAAGGAAATATGCCCTAGAGGCAATAATAAAGTTGTTATTTATATTTCCTTATATCATGATAAATGTTTATTATTCATGCTAGAATTGTACTAACCGGAAACTTAGTACATGTTGTTGGAGATATGCCCTAGAGGCAATCATGTATGATGATATTTCCTGTGTGTTTATGAATAAAGATAGTCCTTGGACATTATCAATGATGTGTGTCAGCAAGTACATGACTTGTTTGTGGGACTATGCATTGTATGATGAATGTCCTAAAAGGTCCCTAGTCAAAAGGGTTGTGTGGACGCGCCGCTACCTAGACTAGCATATGACACGGTCGATGGCTTGGTCTCACTAGCCATGGGGCATTGGATGCTAATCGGATAATATGGACTTGGAAGGATCCGGTCGGATTCAACATAGTCGGATCCGAGTCGAGATAAGGTTCGAGTCGGACAGACCCAACTATGAGACGCAGCGATATGTCATCTGTGAGTCTCTAGTAGAACATACGTTCTATGTCCTAAGACCTGAGCTGGCACATGTACTCGGGATGGTGACAGACTTGCTTTGGGCCGACTAAATGCTACTCCATGACTTGGTAGTTACAAAGGTAGGTTTCAGGCTTGTCCAGACCCATGCTGCGAGACATGGTCGAGCAAGATGGGATCTGCCCCTCCGATCAGGAGAGATATACTCTGGGCCCCTCGTGTGATCCGACCAGGATAAGCATGGCAATGCGACAAGGATTATGAGATAATCCGGATAGTGGCCAGCATCACTAAAACGAGAAAGGCGTCGGGCTAGCACAAGGATGACAGACTCGCCTTGAGCCCGACAACATATATCGTGTGGCAAAAGGAATGGAAGTGTGACGTACAGGTTTGCCTAACCAGCTTCATAGTCTACTTGGTGTTCGGCATGCCTTGCTAGAGGCCGTTACCAACCGTGCAGTTCGGAGGTGATCTGAACTACGACCAAGCCGACTTGAACCTAAGGGGTCGTGCACTTAAGGGAAGGAACCTATGAGGCCAGATCGGACTCCACGAGTCAGATGTAATCCTACTCGGACTCGGATCCCGGCCGAACAGATTTTGGGCTTTAGGGTCCATGTGAGGCCCAAGTGTTGAGCCCACGATGAACACCTACATAAAGTGGAGGTGCGGCACACTCATTTGGTTGATCGCCTCGGCGCTGTCACTAGGGTTTGCATGTGTTGTGAATATACACCTCCACTCGCTGTCGGTTGTGTGATCGGACCTAGCAGTCCGCCGCACGATGTTCCTCCTGCACGCGCGGATACCGTTAGAGGCGGTGCACTTGCGCCGCTCCGGCGAACCTGTACATGGGAACCGACGACCGGCTGTTCGAGGGAGATCGGACGAGGAGATGACGATCCATGCGAACACGCTACCCCAACTCTTCTTTCGCTGCACGGCACTGCGCGTCTAGTGGTAACGATCTGTGATCCATTCCCGTAGCATGTTCCTGGTTGTTCTACGCATAGGAAAATTTTAATTTGCAGTCGACGCACCCTACTGTAGAACCCAACAGTGGTATCAGAGCCTCTGCTATAGGCATATGCATACTAGATATGTGGAGGCGGCAGATGAGATATGTCGTCGTTTATGAGATCGGCTGTGTGCATGATTGATGAGATCAACTGCACACGGGGATTGATGTGGCTATGTTTTCTCATGATCGGGATCGATGAGGTCATGACACAACCTACCCCTACCAGTCGGTATCCGCCATCGGGGTTAACAATGAAACGTAAATCCGAATCGGATTCACGATGATCGATAAGATCGGTCAGATCAGAAAATTCGGCGTGATCGGAGTGCAGATGTGATCTATGATTTCCAAAAACGTCGGGCGCTGCCCCTTCGAACCCCGCCCGCTAACCGGCTAGCGGGACCGCTGTGTGCGTAGTGCCTTGTATTTCGTACACGATCACTCAAACTGGTAGAATGCGATTATATGCGTAACTTTGTTTTGCAGGTTTGATGTGAATAGTATGGATCATGTGTATGTGATAAATGTGTGTAATTTATACATGGCCTGCATGTCATGTTTGTCAGCTGGCAGCAGCCAAAGTGCTGTCATTATATGTAACGACCTGCGTAATTCCTGGTTGTTCTGCGCGTAGGAAAATTTTAATTTGCAGTCGATGCACCCTACCGTAGAACCCAACACATACCGTAGAACCCAACACATGTGTGAATACATAGACAAAACAGAATGTCCCTAGTATGCCTCTACTTGACTAGCTCGTTAATCGAAGATGGTTAAGTTTCCTGACCATAGACATGTGTTGTCATTTGATGAACGGGATCACATCATTAGGAAAATGATGTGATGGACAAGACCCATCCGTTAGCTTAGCATTATGATCATTTAGTTTTATTGTTATTGCTTTCTTCATGACTTATACATGTTCCTCTGACTATGAGATTATGCAACTCCTGAATACCGGAGGAACACCTTGTGTGCTATCAAACGTCACAACGAATCGGGTGATTATAAAGATGCTCTACATGTGTCTCTGATGGTGTTTGTTGAGTTGGCATAGATCGAGATTAGGATTTGTCACTCTGTGTATCGGAGAGGTATCTCTGGGCCCTCTCGGTAATGCACATCACTATGAACCTTGCAAGCAATTTGACTAATGAGTTAGTCACGGGATGATGCATTACGGAACGAGTAAAGAGACTTGCTGGTAACGAGATTGAACTAGGTATGATGATACCGACGATTGAATCTCGGGCAAGTAACATACCGATGACAAAGGGAACAACATATGTTGTTATGCGGTTTGACAAATAAAGATCTTCGTAGAATATGTAGGAACCAGTATGAGCATCCAGGTTCCACTATTGGTATTGACCGGAGATGTGTCTCGGTCATGTCTACATAGTTCTCTAACCCGTAGGGTCCAACGCTTAACGTTCGATGACGATTTGTATTATGAGTTATGTGATTTGATGACCGAAGTTTGTTTGGAGTCCCGGATGAGATCAAGGACATGACGAGGAGTCTCGAAATGGTCGAGATATAAATATCAATATATTGGAAGGTTATATTCGGACACCGGAATGGTTCCGAAGTGTTTCGAGTATTTTCTGGAGTACCGGGAGGTTACCGGAACCCCCCGGGGAAGTAATGGGCCTTAATGGGCTTTAGTGGAAAGGAGAGAAGGGCCTCAAGGGGTGGCCATCCCCCCCCCCATGGGCTGGTCCGAATTGGACTAGGAGGGCACGGCACCCCCCTCTTTCCTTCTCCCCTCTTCTCCCTTCCCTTCCTTCTCCTAGTTCGACTAGGAAAGGGGGGCGAATCCTACTTGGACCGGGAGTCCAAGTAGGACTCCCCCCCTTGGCGCGCCCCCTCTAGGGCCGGCCTCCTCTTCCCCCTCCTTTATATACATGGGAAGGGGGCACCCGAAAGACACACCAAGTCTTCTCTTAGCCGTGTACGGTGCCCCCCTCCACAGTTACACACCTCGGTCATATCGTCCTAGTGCTTAGGCGAAGCCCTGCGCTGGTAACTTCATCATCACAATTGAGGGAGTCCTGGATTAGGGGGTGTCCGGATGGCCGTACTATAACCTTTGGCCGGACTCCTGGACTATGAAGATACAAGATTGAAGACTTCGTCCCGTGTCCGTATGGGACTTTCCTTGGCGTGGAAGGCAAGCTGGGCGATAGGGATATGTATATCTCCTCCAATTTTAAGCGACTCTGTGTAACCCTTGCCCTCTCCGGTGTCTATATAAACCGGAGGGTTTTAGCCCGTAGGACGAACAACAATCATACCATAGGCTAGCCTCTTTGATCTCTTGGTAGATCTACTCTTGTACTACCCATATCATCAACATTAATCAAGCAGGAGTAGGGTTTTACCTCCATCGAGAGGGCCCGAACCTAGGTAAAAACATCGTGTCCCTTGTCTCCTGTTACCATCCGCCTAGACGCACAATTCGGGACCCCTACCCGAGATCCGCCGGTTTTGACACCAACATTTGTGCTTTCATTGAGAGTTCCTTCCTGTCGTCATCTTTAGGCCCGATGGCTCCTCCGATCATCAACAACGACGCAGTTCGGTGAGACTTTTCTCCCGGACAGATCTTCAGATTCGGGCGGCTTTGCACTGCGGGCCAATTCGCAGCCATCTGAGCAGATCAAAAGCTACGCCATCGCCATCAGTCAGATTTGGAAGTTTGAACTACACGGGCCGACGTCCGCGGAGACTTGATCTTCGACGGGTTCGAGCCACAGCCGAAGCCGCCACAGACCGCCACGATGGGCATGATCTAGCTCTGCCGCCTAATAAAGGCTCGAGGTCGCACAAGTGTCCGCTCCGACCCTTAGCCCGGAGCCGATCAAGGCTAATCGAGGACGGGTGGCTGGACACCGCCTCGGGGCTGCAATCTCTACGGCGATCGAGCGAACACCAGCCTTGTCCTTTGCGGCTTCGTGGACTCCAAGGTGTCGGACTCCTCTCCGGACTCCGAACCTTCCGCGCCCTTCGAATCTGATTGGGCGCCGATCATGGAGTTCGCCGCCATGACATCTTTCAAAGACTTCGCCTTCGGCGACATCCTGAATTCACTAAAGTCTCTCTCTTTATCAGGAGAGCCCTGGCCGGACTATGGTCAGCAAGGTTGGGATGAGGACGACGAAGAAATTCAAAGCCCACCCACCACCCACTTCGTAGCCACTGTCGATGATTTAATCGACATGCTCGACTTCGACTCCAAAGACATCGACGGTATGGACGCCGATGCAGGAGATGACCAAGGACCAGCGCCTATAGGGCACTGGAAGGCCACCTCGTCATACGACATATACATGGTGGACACCCCAAAAGAAGGGTACGGCGATGGAACAACGGAGGATGACCCCTCCAAGAAGCAGCCTAAGCGTCGGCATCAGCGGCGCCGCTCTAAATCCCGCCAAAGCAAAAACAGCGATTCCGGCACGGGAGATAATAACACTCCGGACAGTGCAGAAGACAAACCCTCTAGCAGGATTCAGCACAGGAGGATGGAGAAGCCAGCCCTCATGAGAGAGCGGCAGACAAAGAGGTAGAAGACGATAATTACATGCCTCCCTCCGAAGACGAGGCAAGCCTCGACGATTTACGCAATTTGTCATGCCCGAGGATCCCGTCGAACAAGAGCATTTCAAACGCAGGCTAATGGCCACGGCGAGCAGCCTCAAGAAAAAACAGCAACAGCTTAGAGCTGACCAAGACTCGCTAGCCGACAGATGGACTGAAGTCCTTGCGGCCAAAGAGTACGAACTCGAACGCCCTTCCAAGAGCTACCCAAAGCGCAGGCTGCTACCCCGATTAGAGGAGGAAGCACCCAAACCTACATCACCAGCGCACGATGCGGCCGACCGGCCACCTCGTGGCCGCGACAGAGAGGCCTCTCGGCCCTCCGCTCAAGCCGCACCCCGGCGTCGCTCAAAGAATACCAAGGCACGGGGAAATGCGCCAAACCTGCGAGATATATTGGAGGACAAGGCAAGGCAAACAAGATCGATCTACGGATCGCATGGGCGCCCCACGACACGTGACGATAACCGTCATGCCGGATACGGCACATCCGGCCGGGCCGAATATAGTAGACATAGCTCATTCGAGCTGTGTCGTGATATAGCCCAGTACAGAGGCGCCGCACACCCACTATGCTTCACAGACGAAGTAATGGATCATCAAATCCCAAAGGGTTTCAAACCCGTAAACATCGAATCATACGATGGCACAACAGATCCTGCGGTATGGATCGAGGATTATCTCCTTCATATCCACATGGCCTGCGGTGATGATCTACACGCCATCAAATACCTCCTCGCAAGCTTAAAGGACCAGCTCGGCATTGGCTTAACAGCTTGCCAGCAGAGTCAATTGGTTGTTGGGAGGACCTGGAAGCCGCATTCCTCGACAATTTCCAGGGCACCTATGTGCGACCACCGAGACGCCCGATGACCTAAGCCACATAATTCAGCAGCCAGAGGAATCGGCCAGACAATTCTGGACACGGTTCCTAACCAAGAAAAATCAAATAGTCGACTGTTCGGACGCAGAGGCCCTCGCAGTCTTCAAACATAACATCTGTGACGAGTGGCTTGCCCGGCACCTAGGACAGGAAAAGCCAAAATCCATGGCAGCCCTCACAACACTCGTGACCCGCTTTTGCGCGGGAGAAGACAACTGGCTAGCTCGTAGTAATAACATGACCAAGAGCCCTGGTAATTCTGATACCAAGGATAGCAATGGCAGGTCGCGTCCCAACAAGCACAAGCGCCGCATTAACGGCGACAATGTTGAGGATACGACAGTTAATGACGGATTCAGAGGCTCTAAACCCGGTCAGCGGAAAAAGCCATTTAATATAAATACTCCAGGCCCGTCCAGTTTGGACCGAATACTCGATCGCTCGTGCGGATACACGGCACTTCAAAACCATCCAATCACACCAACAGGGATTGTTGGGTGTTCAAGCAGAGCAAGTTAAATGTCAAAACAGTGACAAGGGGCTGCATAGCGATGACGAGGAGGAGCCCCGCCAACAACAATAGGGGATGTAAGGGCTTCCCCCACAAGTGCGGACGGTGAACATGATATACGCAACCCACATACCCAAAAGGGAGCGGAAGCGTGAACTCGTGGACGATATGCGTTGGAGCCACGCCCAAAGTTCAACCCGTGGTCCTCCCGCCCGATCACTTTTGATCGAAGGACCACCCCACTAGCATCCGCCACGGCGGATTCGGCCGCATTGGTTCTAGACCCAATCATTGACAGATTTCACCTCACTAGAGTCCTTATGGACGGCGGCAGCCTGAACCTACTTTATCGTGGATACAAAGTGCAAAAATGGGCATAGATCCCTCGTGGATTAAACCCACAAATCGACCTTTAAAGGCGCCATACCATGTGTAGAGGCCAATCAGATAGGCTCGCTACACTTGAGGTTGTCTTCGATCCCGGATAATTTCCGGCGAGGAGTTAATCTTCGACATAGTACCGCTCCGCAGTGGCTATCACGCCGCTTCTGGACGAACCGCATTTGCAAAGTTCAATGCGGTGCCGCACTACGCATACCTCAAGCTCAAGATGCCAGGCCCTCGAGGAGTCATTACGGTCAATGGAAACACCGAACGCTCTCTTCGAACGGAGGAGCATACGGCGGCCCTCGCGACGGAAGTACAAAGTAGCCTCTCAAGGCAATTCTCCAGTCCGGCTATTAAACGTCCGGACACCGTCAAGCACGCCCGGAGTAACCTGCAACAAGACCGCCTCGCACGCTCCGAAAGCATCGCCAGAGTAATGCGGCCCCAACCCCAGCCCTCACGAATTGTGAAACCAGTACTACGCTGCATAATTATGCTCTGAAATACCATGGGCATAGGGGGAGGGGCACGACCACGGCATGCCCAAAATGCGGCTCAACCGCACTAGGGGCTCCCGATTTTGTCATTCTTTTTCTTACTTTCAGGACTCCACTCTCCGGAAGGCCTGTCCGGCAGTACAATCGCCGAACACACGATGCAACAGCCAGGGAGGCGTAAAGCTACGTCAAATGTCAAGGTGGTCTCTATAACGAGCTAAATACACTGCCTTACATACCATCCCGCAGCTCGCCTCGAGGGTGACATGTCAAATAATCCCATCTCTTGCTTATCGCACTATTTGTATCGCTCGCTTTTACCGCAGCCTTTTTGAATAAACAATACATAGCTTTTGTCTATTATTGCATTCCTTTTTTATGTGAATATGTTCAGTTATGACATTATGCAACCGTACACTTTGGTACGGCCAATACACCAGGGGCTTAAGTACCCCAGAATATGGTGTGAGAAGTCCGAACACTCTAACGAGTGCGGCACCCCGAACTTATAGCATTATATGCATCAGCTCCGAATCATGGCTTGGGTCAATATTTGGGTTTGCCCGGCTCCCATGTTTTGGTACCTTACGTTCCGTCATATCGGCTAAGGTAGCGCTGGGAGAACTACTGCGATTGTGCCTCGGTTGAGCTGGGTTAAGCACCTCAGTAGAGAAAGCTAAAACTGACCATCATGATAGGGCGAGAGCTGGTCGCTGTTCGAGAGGTTTCGAGTCCCTAAAGACTTATGCCGCTTAGAGCGAGGAGCCGGCTTTGTCCGGCCTAGGCGTGGATAGCACCCTGAACTTGGTCTTTCGAATACTAGGGGCTTCGCCGAAATTTAAAATTATAGAATTCTATGGCTAAGTGAGAGTGATAAAGCATTATAGTCTGATTGCCTTGTTCGTTGTGCTGAGCGCCTCCCTCGAAGGACCCAAGAATGGGAACAAGAGCGCTCGGGTTTATCCCAAACACCCCAACACTCGTGGAATGGGGGCAGAAGCCGATGACTCGCCATCTCTCAGATTTAATAAACGGCCGCACAGAAGTAATATTTTAAATTCAAAAAGCGTTGCTTAGAACATATGAACAACTTTTCAAATACAGATAACACGAGCGAAGTTTACTCATAAATTACTTCCTTGGAACATTCATCCACCATGTATGGCACCCTTCAGACGCCCTCATAATACATCTCGTGCTTGCGATGCTCCTTGCCCTGCGGTGGCCCATCTGTCACCATCTTCTCAGCATCCATCTTGCCCCAGTGCACTTTAACACGGGCAAGGGCCCTACGGGCGCCTTCGATGCATACGGAGCGCTTGATGACCTCAAGTCGTGGATAGGCATCCGCCAGCCGCCTCACCAGCCAAAAGTAGCTCCCAGGCATGACCTCCCTAGGCCATAGCCGGACTATAAGGCCCTTCAGGGCCTGTTCAGCCACCTTATGGAGCTCGACCAGCTGCTTTAGCTGGTCGCTCAAGGGCACCGGGTGTTCGGCCTCAGCATACTGAAACCAGAACACCTTCTCCGTCGAGCTCCCCTCCTCGGCCCAGTAGTAGGCGGCAGCGTCGGACACATCAAGGGGCAGATCTGCGAATGCTCCCGGAGAGCTCCGGACTCGGGTAAGTAACAAGTAATTCACTTTCACATGCTTGCTTTGCATAAGGAATGCCTTACCGCCGCTATCTTCTTCATCGCCTCAATTTCTGGAGGGCTTTTGGGCTTCGCCTTGGCAGATTTGGCGCTCTCAAGGGCAGAGGCAAGCTCGGACTCTCGAGTCTTTGAGTCAAGCTCCAAACTCTCGTGTTTTTTCACGAGAGCCTGGAGCTCTTGCTGCACCTCCGCCACCCACGCCTCCTGCTTTTCTCGCTCGATGCGCTCCACGGCCGCATTTTCTTCGGCCTTGGACAGCGCTTTCTTCAGGGTTGCCACCTGGGTTGTGGCCCCTGTAATACTCACATTGGTCCTGTCATTTTTTGCAACCACATCTTTTTTATATATTTACATAAGGTATTACTTACCTTCCTTGTCCTCGAGCTGCTTCTTGGCAAGGCCGAGCTCGCTCTCGGACCGCTCGAGGCTCTGCTTCAATGCATCGACCTCCGCAGTCAGTGCGACAGATGTTAGCAGCGCGGCCTGCATTCCCATATTGACATACTTATGTTAGACTCCTGTGTATATCTTTTAGATGCTCAGTTTGGCTTTTCTTTCCGAACACCAAACTGAGCATCAGGGGCTACTGTCTATGCGGTAATATTTTTACATATCTTAAATACATACCTCAAAGCCTGTTAGAAGGCTGGCACAGGCTTCAGTCAGCGCGCTCTTGGCAGAATGAACCTTCTGGATCACCGCACTCATAATTGTGCGGTGCTCCTCGTCGATGGAGGCGCCGTTAAGCACCTCCAACAAATTATCTGGTGCCTCCGGTTGGACGGAGGTCACCGGTGTCGTAGGATTGCTCTTCTTACTAGGGGGCCGCCTGCCGGACTTCGGAACCACTGAAGGTTCCGGCGGTGTCCGCCTGTGGCCGGACTTGGAGCCCTTGGGGTTTTGTCGCTTTGCGCTGGAGTCCGGGAGGTCGCCTTGCGGCGCCTCCAGACCACCTCCTCCTGGCTTGGACCTTTGGGACTCCACCTCGGCATCATCTCAGTAGGGCGAGGGAGGAGGCGGCCGGAAGTGAAGTGCTATTCACATCCGACGAGCTTAAGGAGCCGCCGACGACACGCCGACCTGGGCTCGGGCGGACTGCATGATTATATTCAGCGTCGGAAGATACGTGCAATAAAGGAACACCATGAGTTATTCTGTATCCGTGATACTTACGATTTTGTCGTGGGCTTGGCCTGGATGGCCACTCCTCTTCGCCGTCGTCGGCGTTGGTGGAAGTAGTCCAGGAAGGGTCCTTCCTTCTTGGACCCTCCCCCTCCCCGGTTAGGCGGCCTTTCTTTTCTTCTCTCACTGGGAGAGACCTCTCTTTCCTCCTCCTCATTTTCGTGGGAGGAGTCCGCCTCGGAGTCATCGAACGATGCGTCCGACACCACCAGGCGTCGTTCGAGTTCCCGTGGCCTTCTTCTTGGCCTTCTTCTCCGGCACCATGTAAGGCACCGGAACCAGCAGCCCCCTCAAGCGGGCGTCCGCTGGGTCTTCGGGCAAGGGGGCCGGACAGTAGATCTTCCCAGACGTCTTCTGCCAATCCTGTCAAAGGCAAGGGAGTTTAGATCCCGCATAGAGTCAAACTATGAAAAACAAGTATCCCGTAAAGGGTAAAATAGCTTACCGTGTTGGCTTGATGCTGCGCGATGAATCCGCGATCCTCGGTAGCGGATGCGGAGCCTCGGCGCCTTGAATAAGCACCTTCCGTGCGTCTTCAGACGTAGTGTCGAAGAGCCCGCCAGGTTCGTGCCGTGCGGATTAAACTCCCACAAGATGAAAGCCCGTTGTTGGCACGGGAGGATCCAGCGGATGAGCATGACCTGGACTACGTTGATGAGTTTGAGCTTCTTGCTCACCAGGTTTTGGACGCGGGTTTGGAGTCTGGTTAGCTCTTCCGAATTACCCCATGACAGGCCCTTCTCTTTCCAGGAAGTGAGCCGCGTGGGGATGCCAGATCGGAATTCGAGGGCCGCTGCCCATTCAGGGTCACGCGGCTTGGTGATGTAGAACCACCCCGATTGCCACCCCTTTATGGTCTCTACGAAGGAGCCCTCGAGCCATAGGACGTTGGGCATCTTGCCCACCATGGCACCTCCGCACTCTGCTTGGCGGCCGCCCACTACCTTCGGCTTGACATTGAAGGTCTTCAGCCAAAAGCCGAAGTGGGGCTGGATGCAGAGGAAGGCCTCGCACACGACGATGAACGCCGAGATGTTGAGGATGAATTTCGGGGCCAGATCGTGGAAATCCAGGCCGTAGTAGAACATGAGCCCCCGGACAAAGGGGCGAAGTGGGAAACCTAGTCCGCGGAGGAAATGGGTGAGGAACACCACCCTCTCATGGGGCCTGGGGGTGGGGATGAGCTGCCCTCATCCGGGAGCCGGTGCGCGATGTCATTGGACAAGTATCCGGCTTTCCTCAGCTTCTTGATGTGTCCCTACGTAACGGAGGAGACCATCCACTTGCCTCCCGCTCCGGACATGGCTGGAGAAGGTTGAAGTGGGATGTGCGGACTTGGTCGTTGGAGCTCGAGTGCGCGAAAATGGATAAGCAAAGGAGGAAGAAGGCGTAGATGAAAAAGGTGGATCCTTATATGGGCGGACGAAACTATGTGCCCCCACCAGCCTGGTAAAACTCGCTTATCTCCCAAGCGCCGTAAATTAATGGCACGGTTGGGTTACCCACGCCCGTATTGATGAGAATCCCGGAATAAGGGGACACGATCTCTGCTTAGACAAGACATGCCAAGGAAACCGCCTCGCTAAACGCTACCGAGGTGGGACAAGAAACAATTCGAATAAAGGCTTGGCAGTGTGGTGTCACGCCATGGAATACATCAGCAGATTGGATTTGTGTAAATATTATTCTCTCTACGGTGGTATGTGGAACTTATTTTGCAGAGCCGGACACTATCCTTGTGTTCAAAATCTTCTATGAAGTATTCGGAGGAGGAACCCGCCTTGCAATGCCGAAGACAATCTGCGCGCCGGACTCATCGTCATTGAAGCCTGGTTCAGGGGCTACTAAGGGATTCCTGGATTAGGGGGTGTCCGGATGGCCGGACTATAACCTTTGGCCGGACTCCTAGACTATGAAGATACAAGATTGAAGACTTCGTCCCGTGTCCGGATGGGACTTTCCTTGGCATGGACGGCAAGCTTGGCGATACGGATATGTAGATCTCCTCCCATTGTAACCGGCTCAGTAACCCTAGCCCTCTCCGGTGTCTATATAAACCGGAGGGTTTTAGTCTCAGAGGACTAACACCAATCATACCATAGGCTAGCTTCTAGGGTTTAGCCTCTTTGATCTCGTGGTAGATCTACTCTTGTACTACCCATATCATCAATATTAATCAAGCAGAGTAGGGTTTTACCTCCATCGAGAGGGCCCGAACCTGGTAAAAACATCGTGTCCCTTGTCTCCTGTTACCATCCGCCTAGACGCACAGTTCGGGACCCCTACCTAAGATCCGCCGGTTTTGACATCGACAACCATCGCCACGCCGTCAGGTCGACGGAACTCTCCCTCATCCTCAATCGGATCAAGAGCTCGAGGGACGCCATCATGCCGAACGATGTCAACACGGAGGTGCCGTACGTTCGGTACTTGGATCGGTTGGATCGCGAAGGCGTTCGACAACATCAACCGCGTTACTAAACGCATCCGCTTTCGGTCTACGAGGGTAGGTGGACACACTCTCCCCGCTCGTTGTTGTGCATCTCCTAGATAGATCTTGCGCGATCGTAGTTAAATTTTTTGAAATACTGCGTTCCCCAAGAGTCGCATCTGAGCCAGGTCTATGCATAGATGTTATATGCACGAGTAAAACACTATGGGTTGTGGGCGATAATAGTCATACTGCTGACCACCAACGTCTTACTTTGATTCAGCGGTATTGTTGGATGAAGCGGCCTGGACCGACATTACATGACTGCTTTCATGAGACTGATTCTACCGACGTGCTTCGCACACGTGTGGTCAAGGGTGTCTGCTTTCTCCAACTTTAGTTGAATCCAGCTTGACTACTACCGATCCTTGTTGAAGGTTAAAACAACACACTTGACGAAAAAATCATTGTGGTTTTGATGCGTAGGTAAGAACAGTTCTTGCTAGAAGCCTGTAGCAGCCACGTAAAACTTGCAACAACAAAGTAGAGGACGTCTAACTTGTTTTTGCAGGTCATGTTGTGATGTGATATGGTCAAGACATGATGATATATAAATTGTTGTATGAGATAATCATGTTTTGTAAAAGTTATCGGCAACTGGCAGGAGCCTTATGGTTGTCTCTTTATTGTACGAAATGCAATCGCCATGTAATTGCTTTACTTTATCACTAAGCAGTAGCGATAGTCATGGAAGCAATAGTTGGCGAGACGACAACGATGCTACGATGGAGATCAAGTTGTCAAGCCGGTGACGATGGAGATCATCATGGTGCTTTGAAGATGGAGATCAAAGGCACAAGATGATGATGGCCATATCATGTCACATATTTTGATTGCATGTGATGTTTATCCTTTATGCATCTTATTTTTCTTAGTACGGCGGTAGCATTATAAGATGATCCCTCACTAAAATTTCAAGGTATAACTGTTCTCCCTGAGTATGCACCGTTGCTACAGTTCGTCGTGCCGAGACACCACATGATGATCGGGTGTGATAAGCTCTACATTCACATACAACTGGTGCAAGCCAGTTTTGCACGCGCAGAATACTCGGGTTAAATTTGATGAGCCTAGCATATGCAGATATGGCCTCGGAACACTGAGACCGAAAGGTCGAACGTGAATCATATAGTAGATATGATCAACATAGTGATGTACACCATTGAAAACTACTCCATCTCAAGTGATGATTGGACATGGTTTAGTTGATATGGATCACGTGATCATTTAGATGACTAGAGGGATGTCTATCTAAGTGGGAGTTCTTAAGTAATATGATTAATTGAACTTTAATTTATCATGAACTTAGTCCTGATAGTATTTTCATATCGATGTTGTAGATCAATAGCTCGCATATAGCTTCCCCGTTTTATTTATGATATGTTCCTAGAGAAAACTAAGTTGAAAGATGATAGTAGCAATGACGCGGACTGGGTCTATGATCTAAGGATTATCCTCATTGCTGCAAAGAAGAATTATGTCCTTGATGCACCGCTAGGTGACGGCCTATTGCAGGAGCAAATGCAGACGTTATGAACATTTGGCAAGCTCGGTATGATGACTACTTGATAGTTTAGTGTGCCATGCTTTACGGCTTAGAACCAGGACTTCAAAAACGTTTTGAATGCTAAGGAGCATATAAGATGTTCCAAGAGCTGATATTGGTATTTCAGACTCATGCCCGAGTCGAGAGGTGTGAGACCTCTGACAAGTATTTTGCCTACAAGATGGAGGAGAATAGCTCAATCAGTGAGCATGTGCTCAGAATGTCTGAGTACTACAATCGTTTGAATCAAGTGGGAGTTAATCTTCTAGATAAGATAGTGATTGACAGAGTTCTCTAGTCATTATCACCAAGTTACTGGACCTTCGTGATGAACTATAATATGCAAGGGATGACGAAAACGATTCCACTAGTTTCAAGTAAAAGGGAAAGGGAAAGAAAGGGAACTTCAAGAAGAATGGCAAGCAAGTTGCCACTTCCATGAAGAAGCCCAAAGCTAGACCCAAGCCTGAAACTGAGTGCTTCTACTGCAAAGGAAATGGTCATTGGAAGCGGAACTGCCCCAAATACTTGGCGGATAAGAAGGATGGCAAAGTGAACAAAAGTATATATGATATACATGTTATTGATGTGTACTTTACTAGTGTTCATAGTATCCCCTGGGTATTTGATACCGCTTCAGTTGCTATGATTAATAACTCAAAATAGGAGTTAAAAAATGAACAAAGACTAGTTGAGGGCGAGGTGACGATATGTGTTGGAAATGATTCCAAGGTTGATAAGATCACCATCGCATACTCCCTCTACCTTCGGTATTAATATTGGAAATAAAATAAATGTTATTTGGTGTTTGCGTTGAGCAAAAATATGATTGGATCATGTTTATTGTGATACGGTTATTCATTTAAGTCAGAGAATAATTGTTGTTCTGTTTACATGAATAAAACCTTCTATGGTCTTACATCCAATGTAAATGGTTTACTGAATCTAGATCATAGTGATACACATAATATTGATGCCAAAAGATGCAAAGTTAATAATGATAGTGCAACTTATTTGTGGCATTGCCGTTTAGGTCATATTGGTGTAAAGCGCATGAAGAAACTCCATGTTGTTGGGCTTTTGGAATCACTTGATTATGAATCACCTGATGCTTGCGAACCATGCCTCATGGGCAAGATGACTAAGACTCCGTTCCCCGGAACAATGGAGCGAGCCACTGACTTATTGGAAATAATACATACTGTTGTATGCGATCCGATGAGTGTTGAGGCTGGCGGCGGGTATCGTTATTTTCTGACCTTCACAAATGACTTAAGCAGATATGGGTATATCTACTTAATGAAACACAAGTCTGAAACATTTGAAAAGTTCAAAGAATTTCAGAGTGAAGTGGAAAATCATCGTAACAAGAAAATAAAGTTTCTACGATCTGATCGCGGAGGCAAATATTTTAGTTATGAGTTTTGCCTTCATTTAAAACAATGTGGAATAGTTTCACAACTCACGCCACCTGGAACACAACAGTGTAATGGTGTGTCCGAACGTCATAACCATACTTTATTGGATATGGTGCGATCTATGATGTCTCTTACCAATTTACCACTATCGTTTTGGGGCTATGCTTTAGAGACAGCTGCATTCACGTTAAATAGGGCACCATCTAAATCCGTTGAGACAACACCATCTGAATTTTGGTTTAGCAAGAAACCTAACCTGTCGTTTCTTAAAGTTTGGGGCTGCAATGCTTATGTGAAAAAGCTTCAACCTGATAAGCTCGAACCCAAATCGGAGAAATGTGTCTTCATAGGATACCCAAAGGAAACTGTCGGGTACACCTTCTATCGCAGATCCCAAGGCAAGATATTCGTTGCTAAGAATGGATCCTTTCTAGAGAAGAAGTTTCTCTCGAAAGAAGTGAGTGGGAGGAATGTAAAACTTGATGAGGTAACTGTACCTTCTCCCGAATTGGAAAGTAGTTCATCACAGAAATCAGTTCCAATGATTCCTACACCAATTAGTGAGGAAGCTAATGATGATGATCATGAAACTTCAGATCAAGTTACTACCGAACCTCGTAGGTCAACCGTAGTACGGTCTCGCACTGAGTGGTACGGTAATCCTGTTCTGGAAGTCATGTTACTAGACCATGACAAACTTACGAACTATGAGGAAGCGATGATGAGCCCAGATTCCGCGAAATGGCTTGAGGCCATGAAATCTGAGATGGGATCCATGCATGAGAACAAAGTATGGACTTTGATTTACTTGCCCGATGATCGGCGAGCCATTGAGAATAAATGGATCTTCAAGAGGAAGACGGACGCTGATAGTAGTGTTACTATCTACAAAGATCGAATTGTCGCAGAAGGTTTTCGACAACTTCAAGGTGTTGACTACGATAAGATTTTCTCACTCGTAGCGATGCTTAAGTCTGTCCAAATCATGTTAGCAATTGCCACATTTTATGAAATCTGGCAAATGGATGTCAAAACTACATTCCTTAATGGATTTCTTAAAGAAGAGTTGTATATGATGCAACAAGAAGGCTTTGTCAATCCTAAAGGTGCTAACAAAGTGTGCAAGCCCTAGCGGTCCATCTATCGACTGGTGCAAGCATCTCGGAGTTGGAATATACGCTTTGATAAGGTGATCAAAGCATATGGTTTTATATAGACTTTTGGTGAAGCATGTATTTACAAGAAAGTGAGTGGGAGCACTACAGGATTTCTGATAAGTATATTTAAATGACATATTGTTGATCATAAATGATGTAGATTTTTTGGGAAAGCATAAAGGAGTGTTTGAAAGGAGTTTTTCAAAGAAAGGCCTCGGTGAAGCTGCTTATATATTGAGCATCAAGATCTATAGATATAGATCAAGATACTTGATAACTTTTTTTTCAATGAGTACATACCTTGACAAATTTTTTGAAGTAGTTCAAATGGAACAGTCAAAGAAGGAGTTCTTTCCTGTGTTACAAGGTGTGAAGTTGAGTAAAGACTCAAAACTCGACCACGGCAGAAAATAAAAAGAGAATGAAAAATCATTCCCTATGCCGCGGTCATAGGTTCTATAAAGTATGCTATGCTGTGTACCAGACCTATTGTGTACCTCACCATGAGTTTGGCAAGAGGGTACAATAGTGATCCAGGAGTGGATCACTAGACAGGGTCAAAATTATCCTTAGTGGAATAAGGACATGTCTCTTGGTTATGGAGGTGACAGAAAGTTCATTGTAAAGGGTTACGTCGATGCAAGCTTTGACACTGATCCGGATGATTCTAAGTCTCAATCTGGATACATATTGAAAGTGGGAGCAATTAGCTAGTGTATCTCCGTGTAGAGCATTATAGACATAAAAATTTGCAAAATACATACGACTCTGAATGTGGCGGACCCATTGACTAAATTCTCTCACAAGCAAAACATAATCACACCTTAGTACTCTTTGGGTGTTAATCACATAGCGATGTGAACTAGATTACTGACTCTAGTAAACCCTTTGGGTGTTAGTCACATGGAGATGTGAACTAATCACAAAAAGATGTGAACTATTGGTGTTAAATCACATGACGATGTGAACTAGATTATTGAATCTAGTGCAAGTGGGAGGCAAGGAAATATGCCCTAGAGGCAATAATAAAGTTGTTATTTATATTTCCTTATATCATGATAAATGTTTATTATTCATGCTAGAATTGTATTAATCAGAAACTTAGTACATGTGTGAATACATAGACAAAACAGAATGTCCCTAGTATGCCTCTACTTGACTAGCTCGTTAATCAAAGATGGTTAAGTTTCCTGACCATAGACATGTGTTGTCATTTGATGAACGGGATCACATCATTAGAGAATGATGTGATGGACAAGACCCATCTGTTATCTTAGCATTATGATCGTTTCGTTTTATTGCTATTGCTTTCTTCATGACTTATACATGTTCCTCTGACTATGAGATTATGCAACTCCCGAATACCGGAGGAACACCTTGTGTTCTATCAAACGTCACAACGTAACTGGGTGATTATAAATATGCTCTACATGTGTCTCCGATGGTGTTTGTTGAGTTGGCATAGATCGAGATTAGGATTTGTCACTCCGTGTATCGGAGAGGTATCTCTGGGCCCTCTCAGTAATGCACATCACTACGAGCCTTGCAAGCAATGTGACTAATGAGTTAGTCACGGGATGATGCATTACGTAAGCAGGTAAAGAGACTTGCCGGTGGACGAGATTGAACTAGGTATGATGATACCGATGATCGAATCTCTGCAAATAACATACCGATGACAAAGGGAACAACGTATGTTGTTATGCGGTTTGACCGATAAAGATCTTCGTAGAATATGTAGGAACCAATATGAGCATCTAGGTTCCGCTATTGGTTATTGACCGGAGATGTGTCTTGGTCATGTCTACATAGTTCTCGAACCCGTAGGGTCCGCACGCTTAATGTTCAATGACGATTTGTAATATGAGTTATGTGATTTGATGACCGAAGTTTGTTCGGAGTCCCGGATGAGATCATGGGCATGACGATGAGTCTTGAAATGGTCGAGAGATAAAGATCGATATATTGGAAGGTTATATTCGGACACCAGAATGGTTCCGAAGTGTTTCGAGTATTTTCTGGAGTACCGGGAGGTTACCGGAACCCCCCGGGGAAGTAATGGGCCTTAATGGGCTTTAGTGGAAAGGAGAGAAGGGCCTCAAGGGGTGGCTGCGCGCCCCCCATGGGCTGGTCCAAATTGGACTAGGAGGGCAAGGCACCCCCCCCCCTCTTTCCTTCTCCCCTCTTCTCCCTTCCCTTCCTTCTCCTAGTTGGACTAGGAAAGGGGGGGCGAATCTGTAACGCCCCAAGACCGACGCTTCAGATGCCTTCCATGTTTTCGTTGTTGCCATGAGTTTTATTTGTTTGTTGCATTTCATCATGGCATCATCCGCATTGCATCGGCACTTGTTGCCGTCATTGATTTTAAAACTTGCATCCGCTCGTAGTTGTCGCGTCCCCCTTGCTTTTGTTGACCGTTCCGAGACCAGCCTCGTTCTTCGTTTTCCCTCTTGCCTAAACCGGAGTCTCTCTGTACAGTGCTCAAACCTCTCGCGCGCGTCCGAAACTTACCCGAACCCGACCCGGCCAGTCGTCACCGTTGGGTCCGGATCATCCCCAAACATCTATAAAACATCTCCGTTTTATTATTCGGGCTACCTAACCTATTTATTTACGACCGCCCGATTATAATCGGAGGGACCGAGATAGCCCCTAACCTAATTTGTGAGGTATATATAGTCCACCCTTAGTCATTTTAGACAAACCCTAAAATCTAGGGACTTTGTCCCGTCGAGCCGCCGCCGCCTACCGTATCTTCCTCGGGATCCAGATCCATCCCTTCCTCGTGTTCACCACCACACCAACCCAAGCCGCCTTCTCCTTCCTCGTTTTCCCCATCGGGTCAACCATCTCCTCTCCCTCGATCCACCCATTCCCGCAGCTCCTCCCCACGGCTTCCAGATCGAGCGAGCTCGATCTCCAGCACCAGCGCCTTGGTTGCCTGCAGCTCCGTCGCCGCCGGGAACGAGTCCCTCAGCCCTACATGGACGTTGTCTCTCTGCACCTCGTCTTCAACCAGCCCGACCACCCGATCCGCGCCGCTCTGCCGACTCGTCTCCGGCCCTGCTTGCCGGACCACCCCCGCCTCTAGCGCCGGTGATCGCCAGACCACCAGACCGGCCTTCTCCCTGTCCTTCTTCCTCCTTCCCGTGCTCCCCTCCTCTCTCATTTCCTCTCTCTCTCTGTCCAGAACCCAGGCAGCAGTCATGACGCCATGGACAGGAGCACTCAATGCGTGCAGCCGACCCCGCTCCGCCCGGGCGACTGCTCGGATCCGTCCTCACGCCAAGTGTCGCCGACCTCCATCTCTCTCGCATCGCGCCAAGTCCGCGCCTCGCTTCGTCCTCTGCTTCCTGCATCGAGCAGCACCAGCGCCTCGCTCGACTGGTCTCGCAAAGGCTGACCGCAATCGCCAAGCCCAGCTCCTCTTCGCCAGATCCGCCGGCCTGCCAAGCCTCTTCGCAAACGGGCCAAAGCCCATGGGTGAGCTGCCACCGCCTGCCCTGTTCGGCCCCTGCTCGATTCGCCCGCCTATGTTTTTTTAGTTCTGCGAATTTAGCATTATCCAGTAAAAACTGCATATTTACAGATTTCCTTGTTGTTCATGCATATAATAAATCACAAACCGTGCATCGGATTAAAATGTTTTATATATGTAAAATGCTTAGAATTTCATCTAGTTTCATAATATGCCACTTTCACCTATGTTGAAAATGTTTAGATTGTTGTTTGCATTAATTTGCTTAAATACCATGCTAAAATGATTTATTTCATAACTAAATAACCGTAGCTCCAAATTTATTAAACTTTATATGTAAATGGGGTGGGAAAATGCCTAGTTTAACATGGTGCACTTTATTTTGCTGTTTAACAACTCTAAAATTATGTATAGGGCAGAACAGTACCAAATCAAAAATATGCACATGAGGTTTTCCGGATTTGTTGTTTGTTGTTCCCGGCCTCACTTAAACTTTCCTAAATAGTTAGTTTAATTATGCTTCATCTCTTGCCATGTTTAATAACATTTAATATTGTTGAGTACCTAAACGAGAGAGAACTAAATAATTGATGTGGTGTTCCGTTAATATGCAACTCGTTGCATATTGAGCTCCATTTAACTTGTAGTTTTGTTTGTGCATATTGCCATGCCATGCTATTTAAACCGGACATGCATCATACTTGGTTGTGCATCATGCCTTGTTTATGTGATGGTTGTTTACTATGTTGTTTGTTTTTTCCGGGTTGCTTCTCTAGTTAGCTTCGGTTTCGTTCCGGAGTTGTGAGGATTCGTTCGACTACGTCCGTTTGTCTTCTTCATGGACTCGTTCTTCTTCCTTGCGGGATTTCAAGCAAGATGACCATACCCTCGAAATCACTTCTATCTTTGCTTGCTAGATGCTCGCTCTTTTGCTATGCCTATGCTACGATGCCTATCACTTGCTTATCATGCCTCCCATATTGCCATGTCAAGCCCTAACCATCCTTTCCTAGCAAACCGTTGTTTGGCTATGTTACCGCTTTGCTCAGCCCCTCTTATAGCGTTGTTAGTTGCAGGTGAAGATGAAGTTTGTTCCTTGTTGGAACATGGAGATGTTGTTCCTTGTTGGAACATGTTTACTTGTGGGGATATCACAATATCTCTTATTTAATTAATGCACCTATATACTTGGTAAAGGGTGGAAGACTCGGCCTTATGCCTGGTGTTTTGTTCCACTCTTGCCACCCTAGTTTCCATCATACCGGTGTTATGTTCCTTGATTTCGCGTTCCTTACACGGTTGGGTGATTTATGGGACCCCCTTGACAGTTCGCTTTGAATAAGACTCCTCCAGCAAGGCCCAACCTTGGTTTTACCATTTGCCACCTAAGCCTTTTTCCCCTGGGTTTTCGCGAGCCCGAGGGTCATCTTTATTTTAACCCCCCGGGCCAGTTCTCCTTCGATTGCTGGTCCAACTTGAGCGATGTCCGGCGCCTTTGGGCAATCAGTGGTCTATGCCAACCCGACGTCTGGCTCATCCGGTGTGCCCTGAGAACGAGATATGTGCAGCTCCTATCGGGATTTGTCGGCACATCCGGGCGGCTTTGCTGGCCTTATTTTACCCTTGTCGAGATGTCTTGTAGTCCGGGATTCCGAGATCGATCGGGTCTTCGGTGAGAAGGAATATCCTTCGTTGACCGTGAGAGCTTATAATGGGCTAAGTTAGGACACCCTGCACGGTATTATCTTTCGAAAGCCGTGCCCGCGGTTATGAGGCAGATGGGAATTTGTTAATGTCCGGTTGTAGAAAACCCGAAGTTGACCTTATTTAAAATACATCAATCGCGTGTGTAACCGTGATGGTCTCTTCTCGGTGGAGTCCGGTAAGTGAACACGGTGTTGGAGTTATGTCTGAAGTAAGTTGTTTTTGATCACTTCTTGTTCGCTAATAGCTTCACGACCGTGCCTTGCTTCTCTTCTCGCTCTCTTTTGCGAATGTAGCCACCATATATGCTAGTCGCTTGTCGCAGCTCCACCTCACCACACCCTCCTTCCTATAAGCTTAAATAGTCTTGATCTCGCGGGTGTGAGATTGCTGAGTCCCCGTGACTCACAGATTCTACCAAAACAGTTGCAGGTGCCAACGATGTCAGTGCAGATGACGCAACCGAGCTCAAGTGGGAGTTCGACGAGGAACGTGGTCGTTACTATGTGTCTTTTCCTGATGATCAGTAGTGGAGCCCAGTTGGGATGATCGGGGATCTGTGTAGCATTTGGGGTAGTCTTCTTTTATTTTGGTTCCGTAGTGGGACCTTGATTGTACTCTGTTTGATGGATGTTTAATTTATGTATTGTGTGAAGTGGCGACTGTAAGCCAACTATGTATCTCTTTCCCTTATGTATTACATGGGTTGTGTGAAGATTACCTCACTTGCGACATTGCTTTCAATGCGGTTATGCCTCTAAGTCGTGCTTCGACACGTGGGAGATATAGCCGCATCGAGGGCGTTACAGAATCCTACTTGGACCGGGAGTCCAAGTAGGACTCCCCCCTTGGCGCGCCCCCTCTAGGGCCGGCCTCCTCTTCCCCCTCCTTTATATACATGGGAATGGGGCACCCCAAAGACACACCAAGTCTTCTCTTAGCCGTGTGCGGTGCCCCCCTCCACAGTTACACACCTCGGTCATATCGTCGTAGTGCTTAGGCGAAGCCCTGTGCCGGTAACTTCATCATCACTGTCGCCACGCTGTCGTGCTAACGGAACTCTCCCTCGTCCTCAACTGGCTCAAGAGCTCGAGGGACGTCATCATGTTGAACGTGTGCTGAACACGGAGGTGCCGTACGTTCGGTGCTTGGATCGGTTGGATCGCGAAGACGTTCGACTACATCAACCGCGTTACTAAACGCATCCACTTTCGGTCTACGAGGGTAGGTGGATACACTCTCCCCTCTCGTTGTTGTGCATCTCCTAGTTAGATCTTGCATGATCGTAGGATTTTTTTTTGAATTACTACGTTCCCCAACAGTCTGTAGTCGGATCGTCAAAGTCGTCTCCACCAAATCGATAATTATCATCTCATCGAAATATCGGGACCTTCGCCTCTATCAAGTGGTATCAGTTTTTAGGTTGCTCGATGAGATTTTCCAGTTTTTTTGTAGTTAGATTGCATCTGTTCTTCATACCTGGAGTCCAAGAAAAAAGCCACAAAAAAGAGTTAGATTAGTTCATCTGTATCCCGCATAGTCTGAGCCTTTCGCTATTATCACTTAGTTTTTGCATTGTTAAATTTTTGGTTGAATCGTGTGTCGAGTTGCTGGTTTTAGTGTCTAAACTTTTAGAGTTTCGAGTTCTAGTCACGTTTTATTCACGCTGCGTGCCCATACACCATTGTCCACTTCATAGTCATCTTCCGCTGTCACATATTATTTCCACCGCCGCTTGTCATCCATCTGTTGTTGACGTACGTCACCATCGCCTCCAAATTTTTGTACACCATCATCTGTGTGTGTCTTGCCATTATCATAGTTTCGAAGTATAGGACAAGAACAAAAAAAGGGCAGGATTTTGTTTGTGATTAGATCTTGTTCATCGGTTGGAGAAAAAAACAGTACATATCTATTTGCTTCGGTTGGTTCATTGATGCCCACGTCATGCATGTGCTTAACTCACGAAGAGAAAGTTTCCTTGGGTTGCTAGTCACGTGGAGATAGGTCCTACAAAATTCTGATAAAAAAAAGAGAATTGTCTCCCACAAAATAGGAGTAGTTCAGAGACGCAAAAGTAGTAGGAGAGAATCACGTGGCTGTTATTATTTTGAGGAAGTTGAGATTGATTCGATTTCTTTCCTAGTTTGCCACGTTTAGAACTTCGGATCAGCAGAAAAAGAGAGGGAATCAGACCGAATCCTCCTGGTTTGGTAACTTCGGATCAGCAAGAGAGAGAGAGAGAGAATCAGACTGAATCCTCCTGGTTTGGTAGCTTCGGATCAGCAAAGAAAACGAGAATAAAAGGCAAGCTTTGTGCGGCCTGAAAGAAAGAGACAATGTTTGGCAAGGAATAAAGTGCTGATTTGTGGTTTTGGTTTAATAGAAAAAAAGCTATTTTTCCTTGCTTGTTTTGGGGAAGATAAAAAGGGAGAATTTAAAGAGTACGATTTCTGCCTTGTTTGGATTGTTTTCTTTGGAATACGTGAGGGTACTACTACCAATTTCAATTTCCCGCAAAAATAAGAGCCAATTTATTTTGGAAAGTTGGAATAGCTGCTGATATGGGGATCTTTTTGCAGAGGAAAGTTTGGACGTGTCAAAAGGAAAGAAGTCGAGAAAAGGAACCTGCCAGATTTTTGTTGGGATCTGCGCCCCAAAAAAGGCATAGTGTGTTGGTCTTTGGTCTGATTTTGCGGGGAGTTTTCTAAGGCGTTTGACCGCAAAAGAAAAGACAACAGCAAGGAAAGAGCACTTGTGTTGTTAGTTTGGATCTTGGAAAGAAAAGAAAAAAGTGGAGAGAGAAATTGCTTGGATGCACATGCGAGGGAGAACATTACAGACAGTACACTGACTTGTTTGGTGATTTGGGCAGTTTTGTTTCGTGGCTTCTACAGGGAAGCTAGTTCTAGATTTACTTCTCTGCTCTGTGCATCTATCTTATTTTCCGTTGCATGCACCACTTCGCGTCAACTCTTATTCGTTCGCCACCACAATATTATTGACACCTCGCTTGCCCTGTCACTTCACTTTATACAATATCTGCAAGATTTTTTTTTTCGGTTGTTCCTTCGCGTTGCCATGTGATTTCACTGGTGTCTTAGGCTAGCGTCTCTAGTACAGTCTAGCCTAGTACCAGCACTCGACCACTTTGAACGAATTTTCAGCTTGCATTAATTAACGTGGTTGTAGCATTTTTTTCACATATATAAAGCCAACCCAGCTCCACATATTTCTACACCATGCATACATGCGTTCACCTGGCAATCGCTTTACCCAACTTTTGGAGTTATTTAACATCGCTGGTTGCCGGCCACCACCTGCTGCATGGTAAGAACTTGTAAGACATTGATATTTGCTATACTGTGAGCGTTTACCACCACATCCTAGTAGTCCATAGGAACATTATTCTTAGATTTTGTTTCTTGTTTTCTACTAAATATGGCAGGTTCCAGAGTCAGTTGGGCTTCATCGATCGTGGGAAACTGTAACATCCCAAATTTTCAATTTGGAATGTTATACATTAGGTCATCATGCATATCATATTTTTCTCGCATTTTCCGATCCTAGAAAATTTCACGCAACTCAAGGACCCTCGGAGAGAGTTGGAAGTTTCATTATTTTCATATTTGGGATTTCTCAAATTTTGAAAATAGGATCATTGATTTATTTAATTATCTTCATAAAGTTTTTCCTATAAAAACTTAAGAGAGGGAATAATATGACTTTCCCAATATTTAGGAAAAATGGAGATATTATAAATAAATCAAATTTGGATTTGGAAGATTTATTTTCTTAGGCAAAATGAGCATTTTAAAAATTTATGCATGTTTGCCGTTTTTAAAGTTCATTTTGTTCGACTCATTTTTAGGAGTCGGGGAAAATTAATTTTATTAAAATCGGAGTTCGTTTGATATTTTTTTTAATCCGTTTTGTTTTGTTTTAAATATAAAAAAACGCGCCCCCCCGGTGGGCCAAGGCCCAGCCGGCCTAGCCAGCCAGGCCCCGGCCCAGCGCCCCGGCCCGCCTCCCTCTCCCTCCCTGAGTCCCGCTCGCCGCCCGCCCGAGTCCCGCTCGGGGGCACGGCCCGCCGCCGCCCTCCCGGCTTGCCCCCTCCCCCAAGCCACCCGGCGCCCCCCCCCTCCTATTTAACCCCGCCGCCTCCTCTCCCTCAACCCGCCCGCCGTCGCCGCCCTCCACCCGAGCCGCCGCCCCTTGAAGGCCGCCGTCGCCGAGCACCCCGCCGCACCTCGTCGCCCCCTCGCCACCCGGCCGACCCTCCCGACCTCGCCGCCCGTCGCCCAGCCCGAGCCCCATGGCGAACCCACGGAGGTAGCCGCCGCCCCGATCCGATCCGATCCGGTTTTTGTTAAAAGACCGATCCGGTTTTTTTTTTTTGCGATGTTCGGTTTTTTTTAAAAAACCTAGACGGTTTTATTTTTTTTCGGTTTTCTTATTTAGTGAACGTTCACCGACCCGTTCGTTTCAATGAACGTGTTCGTTGGATTAGTTCTGTTAACGAACGCCCGTTATTTAATCCGTTCGTCGTTTTCTTTTAAATCGGATTTAATCCATTATTTTTCGATTCGATTTACGATCCGATTTTCAAATCTGTTTTATTTCTTGCTCGTTTATCGAATCAGGTGATTCAAGCGCCTGGAGTTTCGTTATGAAACCGCCGTTCCGACTAACCTACTTACACAGAGTTTTGCTACTGTAAAATTTGGACTTAATTTCAGATTGCTAAACCAAGTCGTTCTCTCTCGAGTTCCGACTTTCGATGCTTTATTTGATTCGATTCTTTTGCAACCAGGGTTCTTAAGTTGAACTATCTGGTTAGATCTTTTATTCGAGATTTCCCTGTGCATTAGATGAGTACTTATTGTATGCTTGTTGTTTGTCTGCGTTAGATCACCCGGAGTGCGCCGCTTGTTACTTAGAATCTCTAGGACTCATGGATCATCAGCAAGGCAAGTAACACTTTGAGCATGCCTTTTCTACTACCCAGTTTTATTGCATTAGATCAAACCCTCAAACACTTGCATGTTTAGGATCTAATTAAATTGTGGGATGGGAAGTAGATTGAGGTAGTACCTATCACCTGTTTTACTTATGAAACCTTGGGAGTTACTTCTACGTTTGCTTGATTATGCCATGCTATGCTAGTAGACGTGGATTGGGTGAGTGAATATCCATGACAGATGTGAGATTGTTAATTAATGGTTTATTTAAGGTGGCAACCTAAACACACATCTGGGTGGATTGAGGCACCTGGTTTCTATCGAGGACTTGCAGTATTTCTTCGGACCGCCACCCGTGCTCTAAGGGATCATAAGATTATTCAAACCGAAACTTGCGTGTGCAGCCACAAGCCAATTATGGGCTCTGGCGTAGTTGACTAAGTTGTGCGAACTCTTACGGGTAGGCTAGCTGATGTAGGGGATGTAGGTTGGTACGGTCTACCCACATGTAAGGTGCTAAGCGCTCGAAAGACTATGTCTCGGCCATCCGTCTCTCAAACACCATGAAGTGCGAGAACCAAACGGAGGCGATCGAGTCTTGTGGGGAAAAGTGCGCAAACCTCTGCAGAGTGTATAAACTAATCATGATTAGCCGTGTCCCCGGTTATGGACATCTTGAGTATCTAGTACTTGAATATCATGTGAATCTCAACATGTTACTTCTAATAATAAAGTTATTGGGATTTTAATGAGTACTTTTAATTGGGATTGAGGATGCTGACAACCAATATCAATGTTTAAAAACAACCATGATAGTTAAATAAAATTATTACTTTGATGTAGGGAAAAACCAGCTTTATGCAAAATGTAACAAGAGAGCCTTACCACCAGCCATATATGCATGTAGTATAGGCCTATTGCTTCATTGTTCTCTATGTGTTACATTGCCAAAGATATTCCATGTGTCAATTCGTTTCGGGCTGCAACTTTTCACGCTATGCACTTTTCTGACATTTAGTAAGGTGTTAGGTCGTGGTTCTATACTCAGTGATGCCGTTGGAGTTGATGGACTCACTTGTCTTCCAAGCCTTCCAGTTATTATTAGATGGCCTTAAGCCATATTATTGTATTAAGTTCCCTTGTGGACAACGATGTAATAAGTGTGTGATTGCTACTCTGCTATAAATCCTTGAAGTATCTTGTGTGGTGTCGGCATTCTTGATCCGTGGATGACACGAGCACAGAGCACTAGATCCATTCGGTCTGGTCGCTCTGAAGAATGGTATCGAGCACACTGACCGTAGGACACGACCACTAAGATAAAGCCATAGATCACTATTCTCTTCCCATTTTCTAACTCCTCATCTTTTCTACTCTCTTTAGGATGAAGGACGCCTTGAAGATCAAGTACACCCAACCGGATGAAGGCACACCTTTTGGATTTCACTTGAAGGAAGTTACCAAGTACCTGAACATTGGACTACCAAGCTTCACCGGGATTTTCAACGCCACTCTGCCTGAAGAGGAGCGCTGGAAGATTCACGCTCATGTTCCAGGAAGGACATTCACCCCAATCACCAAGCCTATAGATAGTGTTTTCAGTGCACCAACTTGGAGTCTGGGAAAGAGCATGGCAGCTCACATCACCATGGGACGCATTGGAGAAGTTTATCAAGAAGACCTCAAGGACACAATCTACCAGATTTGCGGACGCCGAGATGACAATTGGGACGTCGTCACAAGACCAAGAAGGATAGATCCATTGCAGCATTCATCCAGAGTTAAACCAAAGACATTCGGCGCCAGGAGAACCGGATGTGCAATGATATGTTGGAGTTGCGTAATGCAAAGGGAAGGATCATCGAACTTGAAGAAGAACTAAAGACAACTCGCAAGGACTATATGGACGAGATCGTAGCTCTAGCAAGACACAATAACGATCTTAAGTACGAGATTGAAGAACTCAAGAAGAAGTTGGCGCTCAGAATGAAGACCAAGATGTCGATTGCCCAAGCGACTACATCAACATCGACGACACCGATTCGGATCCAAGTGAACCCGACTTTGAAGACGAAGTCGAGCGGACATTATGGAGTCTTCCACCGTTCAAATTAGTAGAAGTCCCCACATATTAGTAGTATTCCTCCATGTAAACATTATAGTACACGCACTTTTGCGATAGTTAGATCGTTGTAAGCCTTTGTTTGATTGAATGAAGTGATTTTGTGTGTATTTGCTCATGTGCATTTGGGTAGTGATTCCCCTTAGACCTCATTCTATTCTAAATTCTCATCTTTTCTAAACCCATCGATGCCTCCGAGACGCGACCCGGATTTGTTTTCCCGCCAGAGATCACCCAACCGATCCAAAGAAGAGAATACCCTGATTCAAACATTGGTGCGTAACCAGGCAACAACAACAACAACAACAACAACAACAACAACCCACCACCACCACCACCCGGATCATCCGACTCGTTTCCTTAGACTAAACCCGCCGGTGTATTCCAAAGAGCACCGAGCCAATTGTAGCAGATGACCGCTCCGCAAGATAGGAAGGAGCTGACCACCGCAGGATGCACGGATGGAGAAAGAGTGAAGTTTGCGACATCACTTGAAGGACCCAGCAAAGCATGGTGGGAGAATTTCACAGCCACTTACCACAGAGACACCATCACATGGGATCAATTTCAGCAAGCTTTTCGACCGCCCATGTTTCAGCAGGAGCTATGGCCATGAAGAAGCGTGAGTTTCTAACTTACGCCAAGGAGGAAGGACCGTTGGCGATGCGTGGATGACTTTAGTAAACTAGCACGTTATGCCCTGGATGACGTTACTCTTGATGCAGCTAAACAGGAGAAGTTTCTAGAAGGACCGAATGATGAGTTCAAGATGCCGTTGATGGTAGCCAGTTTCAATAACTACCAGGAGTTAGTAGACCGAGCCCTCATGATTGAAGGAAAGCAAAGAAGAATTGAGAACTGCAAGCGGAAGTATGGGCAAGGGAAGTATAACTCGGAGCTCAGCAGAAACCTCGTTATACCCTAAATCAGGAATTCAGTTTCAGATACCCATGGAGGAGGTAATTCAGATAACCATAATAGCACCAAGAATGGGAACGGGAATGGAGGAAGTAATGGATAGAATCGCACCAACCCGTCAACACCATCCAAAGTAGACCTGAGTCATATTACTTGCTTTAAGTGCCGCAAGATCGGGCATTATGCCAATGACCGTCCGTAGGCCGTAATGGAAATGGAAATGGAAGCTCGAAAGAAGCCTAACCCTTTCAATAGGGGATGTGAACCACATTGAAGTGGAGGAGGTTGAAGATCAGCCCGATGCAAGAATCGGTAAGTTTTTGGTTAAGTCATTTATCGCAGCTTGTTCTTTTCGACATCTTGGTGCATCGCATTCATACATATCAAGGGATTTGTGGATAAGTACAAGTTACCAACCCAAGCCCTTAGGTCACCCATGCTAGTAACCTCACCCGGGAAGGTAGTACATGGCTAGTAAATGGTGTGATCGACCGCCATTAAGGATTGGACACTATGTTTTCCCTCGCACCTAATAGTTCGGAATCCCAAGGATTGGATGTGATATTAGGTATGGATTGGTTATCACGGTATGGAGGAAACATAGATTGCACCACAAAGTCAATTTTGCTCACCACACCGTAAGGAAGAAGGATTAAGTATGTATCACGGCACGAGCCGAGAAGAGCGCAAGTTAATTGCCTATCGAGTGGTGCGGGAAGAAGTACCAGTGGTGAAGGATTTTCCGATGTATTTCCTAAGAGTTGCCGGGAATGCCACCGGATAGAGACATTGAGTTTTTGATCGAGCTTTTGCCAGAACAGGCCCAATATCGGCGACCACATAGGATGCCAAAGACAGATTTGGCGGAAATCAAGAAGCGATTAAGGAGCTTTTGGATAAAGGTTTTATACGCCCAAGTTCTTCACCTTGGGGATCACCCGCTTTGGTAGTGGAGAAGAAGGACGGATCGTTAAGAATGGTTGTTGATTATCGTGGATTGAATGAAGTAACAATCAAGAACAAGTACCCACTACCTATGATAAATGATCTGTTTGATCGCTTGCAAGGAGCCAAGGTGTTTTCCAAGATCGACTTGCGATCGTGGTACCATCGATTGAAGATTCGGGAGCAGGACATACCCAAGACAGCATTTACCACGAGATATGGACTATACGAGTATACCGTTATGTCATTTGGAGTGACTAACGCACCAGCCTATTTCATGAACCCGATGAACAAAGTGTTTATGGAGTTTTTTGGATAAGTTAAATGCGTGGTGTTCATTGATGACATTTTGATTTTCTCGAAGAATGAAGAGGAACACAAGGAACATTTGCGATTGGTTTTGGAGAAACCGAGGAACACCAGCTTGTATGCCAAGTTCAGCAAATGTGAGTTTTGGCTAAAGGAAGTTGGATTTCTCGGACATGTTATATCCGGAGAAGGAATAGCAGTTGATCCCACAAAAGTTGAGACCGTAACAAATGGGAAGCACCAACGACAGTTGGAGAGATTCGGAGTTTCCTTGGACTCGCAGGATACTACCGAAGGTTCATTGAGAATTTCTCAAGGATTGCTAAGCCTATGACAAAATTGTTGAAGAAGGAAAATAAATTCGTATGGACCGAGGATTTGTGAGGCAAGTTTTCAGGAGTTGAAGAAAAGATTGGTTACCTCACCAGTTTTGATATTGCGAGATCGGACTAAGGATTATGAGGTGTATTGCGGCGCTTCACGCCGAGGACTTGGAGCAGTGCTTATGCAGGAAGGAAGAGTTGTTTCGTATGCTTCACGACAACTTAAGCCCCATGAGTTGAACTATGCCACTCATGATTTGGAGTTAGCAGCCGTTGTGCATGCCCTGAAGACGTGGAGACATTTTCTCATTGGAAATCATTGTGAAGTATATACGGATCACAAGAGTTTGAAGTACATCTTCACACGTATGAAATTGAATCTCGCACAAAGGAGATGGTTAGAGCTTATCAAGGATTATGACATGAGATTGCATTATCACCCCGGGAAGGCTAATGTCGTAGCAGACGCATTGAGCCGTAAGAGCCACGTCAATACCCTAATGATGGGAGGAATACCCAATGAGTTAGCCGAGGACCTTCGAGAGCTATGTTTGAAATAGTTCCGAGAGGCTATGTAGCGACATTGGAGATTCAATCCAACGCTGATGGACAAAATCGAGAAGCCCAAAAGGCGATAAGGAAGTTGCCTCTATAAAGGAGAAAATGAGCGAAGGAAAAGCTAAAGGATTTCGTGAGGATGAGCACGATACCCTATGGTTTGAAGACCGTGTTTATGTGCCCAATGACCCGGAGATCGTGAAGTTGATTTTACAAGAAGCTCATGATTCACCCTATTCGATTCACCTGTGAAATACCAAGATGTACTTGGATTTGAAGAATACTTTCTCGTGGACCGGAATGAAGAAGGATATTGCGAGTATGTAGCAGTTTGCGATGTATGTCGAAAGTAAAGGCGTAACATCGAAGCAGGATTGTTACAACCATTGCCGATACCCGAATGGAAGTGGGATAAACTAGGCATGGATTTTATCACGGGATTGCCAAAGACTCGTTCGGGATATGACTCGATTTGGGTTATAGTCGACCGTTTAACAAAGGTAGCTCATTTTATTCCAGTCAAGACCACCTATAGCGATTGCTAAGTTGGCAAAGATATACATGACCGTAATTGTGTGCTTACACGGAGTTCCGAGGAGCATCGTATCGAGATAGAGGAACCCGGTTTACCTCGAAATTTTGGAACCGGTTGCACGAAACATTGGGAACCCGATTGGAATTCAAGATGCGACTTTCCACCCACGGACCGATGGACAGACCGAGAGAGTCAATCAGATTTTGGAGGACATCTTTGAGAGCTTGTGCCCTAGATTATGGATCTAGCTGGGACGACAATTTGCCGTATGCAGAATTTTCCTACAACAACAGCTACCAAACCAGCTTGAAGATGGCACCTTCGAGGCTTTGTATGGAAGAAGGTGCAGGACACCGTTGTTATGGGACGAAACCGAGATCGTCGGTTGTTTGGACCAGATTTGATTAAGGAGTCTCAAGAAAGTTAAGTTGATTCGAGATGTGCTCAAGGTAGCCCACCTGCATAAAAGAGCTATGCCGATTCAAAGCGCCAGCGATTGAGTATGAAGTTGGAGACAGAGTATATCTCGAGTATCCCCGCTTGAGGAGTTAAGCGCTTTGGAGTTAAAGGAAAGTTAGCACCACGTTTCGTTGGACCGTATAAGATTTTGCAACGCATGGGAGAAGTTGCTTATAAGTTGGAATTACGGAAGGACTGTCAGGAGTTCATGATGTATTCCATATTTCTCGATTGAAGAAATGTCACCCGAGATAGCAGAGGTACCGTTAAGAGACACAGTGCCACCGAAGCAATTCAGTTGAAGGATGACTTGACATATGAGGAAAAACCGGTTAAGATTCTCGATTATGCCAAAGAGAGTTACCCGCAGCAAGGTTATCAAGTTTTGCAAAGTTCGATTGGAGCCACCACACCGAGGATGAAGCCACCTGGGAAAGAGAGGAAGTTTTGCTCAAGGACCACCTCACCTATTTTCTAGCCAACCCGAATCTCGAGGGCGAGATTCATCTTAAGGGGTAGGTTTGTAACATCCCAAATTTTCAATTTGGAATGTTATACATTAGGTCATCATGCATATCATATTTTTCTCGCATTTTCCGATCCTAGAAAATTTCACGCAACTCAAGGACCCTCGGAGAGAGTTGGAAGTTTCATTATTTTCATATTTGGGATTTCTCAAATTTTGAAAATAGGATCATTGGATTTATTTAATTATCTTCATAAAGTTTTTCCTATAAAAACTTAAGAGAGGGAATAATATGACTTTCCCAATATTTAGGAAAAATGGAGATATTATAAATAAATCAAATTTGGATTTGGAAGATTTATTTTGCTTAGGCAAAAATGAGCATTTAAAAAAATTTATGCATATTTGCCGTTTTTAAAGTTCATTTTGTTCGACTCATTTTTAGGAGTCGGGGAAAATTAATTTTATTAAAATCGGAGTTCGTTTGATATTTTTTTAATCCGTTTTGTTTTGTTTTAAATAAAAAAAACGCGCTTCCCATGGGCCAAGGCCCACTGCCCAGCCAGCCAGCCAGCCCGGCCCAGCCTGCCCGCCTCCCTCTCCCTCCCAGCTGAGTCCGCTTCGCCGCCGCCGCCGAGTCCCGCTCGGGGACGACGCCGCCGCCGCCCTCCCGGCTTGCCCCTTCCCCAAGCCACCCCCCCCCCCTCCTATTTAACCCCGCCGCCGCCCCCTCCTCTCCCCTCAACCCGCCCCGCCGTCGCCGCCCTCCACCCGAGCCGCCGCCGCCCCGCCCGAAGGCCGCCGCCGTCGCCGGAGCACCCCGCCGCACCTCGTCGCCCCCTCGCCACCGGTCGACCCTCCCGACCTCGCCGCCCGTCGCCCGACCGCGAGCCCGCGGCGAACCACGCCGGAGGTAGCCGCCGCCCGATCCGATCCGATCCGGTTTTGTTAAAAGACCGATCCGGTTTTTGCGATGTTCGGTTTTTTAAAAACCTAGACGGTTTTATTTTTTTCGGTTTTCTTATTTAGTGAACGTTCACCGACCCGCTCGTTTCAATGAACGTGTTCGTTGGATTAGTTCTCATAATCTAACGCCTGCTATTTAATCCGTTCGTCGTTTTCTTTTAAATCGGATTTAATCCATTATTTTTCAGATTCGATTTCTGATCCGATTTTCAAATCTGTTTTATTTCTTGCTCGCTTATCGGAATCAGGTGATTCAAGCGCCTGGAGTTTCGTTATGAAACCGCCGTTCCGACTAACCTACTTACACAGAGTTTTGCTACTGTAAAATTTGGACTTAATTTCAGATTGCTAAACCAAGTCGTTCTCTCTCGAGTTCCGACTTTCGATGCTTTATTTGATTCGATTCTTTTGCAACCAGGTTCTTAAGTTGAACTATCTGGTTAGATCTTTTATTCGAGATTTCCTGTGCATTAGATGAGTACTTATTGTATGCTTGTTGTTTGTCTGCGTTAGATCACCCGGAGTGCGCCGCTTGTTACTTGAATCTCTAGGACTCATGGATCATCAGCAAGGCAAGTAACACTTTGAGCATGCCTTTTCTACTACCCAGTTTTATTGCATTAGATCAAACCCTCAAACACTTGCATGTTTAGGATCTAATTAAATTGTGGGATGGGAAGTAGATTGAGGTAGTACCTATCACCTGTTTTACTTATGAAACCTTGGGAGTTACTTCTACGTTTGCTTGATTATGCCATGCTATGCTAGTAGACGTGGATTGGGTGAGTGAATATCCATGACAGATGTGAGATTGTTAATTAATGGTTTATTTAAGGTGGCAACCTAAACACACATCTGGGTGGATTGAGGCACCTGGTTTCTATCGAGACTTGCCTGTATTTCTTCTGACCGCCACCCGTGCTCTAAGGGATCATAAGATTATTCAAACTGGAAACTTCCGTGTGCAGCCACAAGCCAATTATGGGCTCTGGCGTAGTTGACTAAGTTGTGCGAACTCTACGGGTAGGCTAGCTGATGTAGGGGATGTAGGTTGGTACGGTCTACCCACATGTAAGGTGCTAAGCGCTTGAAAGACTATGTCTCGGTCATCCGTCTCTCAAACACCATGAAGTGCGAGAACCAAACGGAGGCGATCGAGTCTTGTGGGGAAAAGTGCAAACCTCTGCAGAGTGTATAAACTAATCATGATTAGCCGTGTCCCGGTTATGGACATCTTGAGTATCTAGTACTTGAATATCATGTGAATCTCAACATGTTACTTCTAATAATAAAGTTATTGGGATTTTAATGAGTACTTTTAATTGGGATTGAGGATCTTTGTCAACAATTCTCAATGTTTAACAACCACCATGATAGTTAAATAAAATTATTCCTTTGATGTAGGGAAAACCAGCTTTATGCAAAAATGTAACCGTAGAGCCTTACCACCAGCCATATATGCATGTAGTATAGGCCTATTGCTTCATTGTTCTCTATGTGTTACATTGCCAAGATATTCCATGTCTTGACCCGTTTTGGGCTGCAACTTTTCACGCTATGCACTTTTCGCATTTGACAGTAAGGTGTTAGGTCGTGGTTCTATACTCGATGATGCCGTTGGAGTTGATGGACTCACTTGTCTTCCAAGCCTTCATTGTTATTATTAGATGGCCTTAAGCCATATTATTGTATTAAGTTCCCTTGTGGACAACGATGTAATAAGTGTGTGATTGCTACTCTGCTATAAATCCTTCGAAGTACTGTGTGGTGTCAGCATTACTGATCCAGGGATGACACTGAGCACAGAGCACTAGATCCATTCGGGTCTGGTCGCTACAGAAACGTGCCACCACCTCCGAAAATACAACCACCATCACAAGAGGCGCAAAGACATCAGAATGCGCACAATCAGGTTCTTGTTTCCAAGCCACCTGTAATGGTCGTTTTAAGCCTGATTTATATATTGAATGGAAGTTCAAAATAAATGATATATTTGCTTCCCATAATTATTCTGAACATCAAAAAGTTAAGCACGCAGTTGGTACATTCACTGGTATTGCTACTGTTTGGTGGAGTGAACATTGTCGGTTATACCCTGATTATGTACCTAATACTTGGGATGATTTAAAACTTGTCATGAGAGATAGATTTGTCGATGTATATTATACTCGTGGCATGATTAGAAAACTACAACATTTAAAACAAGGTAGTGACACCGTAACAAAATATTATGATGATTTACAAACTACCTTGTTGCACTCCTTTTTAGAGGAAACTGAAGATGATTTTATGGATAGATTTTGGGGTGGGTTAAACCATGATATTCAGGAGATACTAATGCATGAAGAGTGTTATCCTATGGACCATTTCTTTCATCTTGCTTGCAAAGCTGAACAGGAAATAAAACAACGTGATGCTCACAAGGAGAATAAGATTAAGGTGCACATTCCAAGAGACGATACGATTCTTCCTTCAACTACTAGGCGTACTATGAAAACCACATCCGTGGTTGTGAGGACGACATCACCTCCACCATGTGACACATCACCTCCGAGAGTGCCTACATCATCTGAGTTGATCATAAGAGGTAATGACAAAGGTACCAATCTTCCACCTCCACATGAGTATGATGAATGCCTTGTCAAATTAATTGAACCATGCGATGAGCTACCCACTACTTTGATCACACCAACTATTCTAGAGGACTATGTTCATGATTTGACGTGCGATCAAACACTTTTGAGTGAACCCATTGAATTAACTATTGATGCAAAAGAACCATGTGAATCAGGGAATAAATCATATTTGTATCAAATACGTTTGAAAATAGTTATGCCAATGTTTAATCATTTTGATATGACCTCTAAACTTGGTGATGGTTCATCAAGGTTGGGATGGTTTAATGATGAGCATTGCCCATATTTTATTATGATTAAGAGCTTCACTTATATGTGCAAACTGAGTTGCAATATTTTCATGCCTTTGACTTCTTGTGTTAATATATTGGCTTTATATTTCACGACTTTTGAAGGGTGCTCTTGTATAACCGTGTCACATGTGCCACAACCGAGATCAAGAAAATGGATGACATATACATATACAACATGTACACCTTGTCTCTTTTGTTAGCCATATTTCAGATTAAGCAACGCCGAGGACGGATTTGTTTTCAAGAAGAGGAGGATGATGAGGACATGGCTAGCACAGTTACACCCACAACCCCTGCTACTATACCTATTGGACCAATAACTAGAGCTCGTGCATGCCAGTTAATTATCAGGTACTTTCGTTTCTTGGTAATATTTCTAATGTTCATGAGAATGTGATGCTGCCTAACTTATATATATTTGTGTTGGTTACAGTTGAAGCACCTAGTATGGACAAGAAGAATGAACACCGGAGCATGGTCAAGCAGTATGATGAAGGCGCGCGCGAAGGGAAAAAGAGCGGAGTTTCCAGAGGAGATTTCCGCACTTTGAAGCCACCATGATGACATAGAAGGAGATGGGCGAAATATACAACATGTCTTAGACAAATTTCGTTCATAGCTTATTATTGGTGTTCTGCCATCTTAGTTTTGGGCTAGGCCCATGTACTTTCGAAATAACTCTCATTTGGCTATTTTTAGAGTCCATATTATAGGGGAAACAACTTAGGAGGTGTTTTAGTCCCACCTTGCCAAGGGTGGACGAAATCCCCTATCTTTTCCCCTATAAATACAACCCTTAAGGCACTGTTCAGACCTGGGTATTAATTAGTTAAAAGTTATCCATTGTTGCAACTTCGGGTACTTCGTTTATGTCCAACAACAAGACCAAGACCGCTTTTAGAACCCCGCTTTTATCAACACTTCATATATATACGCAATATTCAGATTGCTTTATCATATTCTTGCTTGTTCTTTGATTGCTTGCAGGAATTGACCTTCGTGGTCAGGTTGATCATGCTCCGGCATGGTCAATAACCTCTCGGAGTTGGTTTGGCGATTGCTAAGGCGCAGCGTCGTTGCACGTCTATAGTCGGATCGTAAAAGTCATCTCCACCAAATCAATAATTATCATCTCATCGAAAGATCGGGACCATCGCCTCTATCACTGCCCGCTCGATCGTCTGCTCCCACGGCTCGCTCGCTAGGTTTTGCGTCGCTCACTAAAAGAAACTGCCCGCTTGATTACTTTTTTTCTTCACTCAAAAAATGCTACAGTATGTACTGGTTTTCTTGGACAAACAAACTGATTTGCTACAGTATGTACTCTTGTCCTTCGAAAAAAGTTTATCAAATTCAAAAAAAAAGTTCATCGAATTCGAAAAAGTTCATCGAACTCAAAAAAAGTTCACCCCGTTCGAAAAGGTTCACTGAATTTGAAACAAAGTTCACTAAATTCAAGAAAAAGTTCACCGAGTTCAAAACAAGTTCATCGAATTCGGGAAAAGTTCATCGAATTCTGAAAAAAGTTCATCGAAATCGAAAAAAAGTTCACTGAATTCAAAAAAAATTCACCAAATTTGAAAATAGTTCATCGAATTTGAAAAAAAGTTCATCGAATTTGATAAAAAATTCAACAATATTAAATAAGAAGTTCACTGGTTTGAAAAAGTTCATCGAACCTAGGAAGAAGAAATAGAAAAAAGAAAATAGAAAAACGAAAACAGAAAAACGCAAACAAAAAATAAAGAAGAAGAAAAGACATAAATATATGAAAGTTAGCACCTCAGTTGTGTGAAAGATCGTGGATGTCGCCTAGAGGGGGGGTGAATAGGCGCTTTAAAATAAGTACGGTTGAGGCTTGAACAAATGTGGAATAAACCTAGCGGTTAATTTGTCAAGCCCAAAACCTACAACAACTAGGCTCACCTATGTGCACCAACAACTTATGCTAAGCAAGAAAAACTACTTAGGTGATAGCAAGATATATGACAAGAAACAATATGGCTATCACAAAGTAAAGTGCATAAGTAAAGGGCTCGGGTAAGAGATAACCGAGGCACGAGGAGACGAAGATGTATCCCGAAGATCACACCCTTGCGGACGCTTAATCTCCGTTTGGAGCGGTGTGGAGGCACAATGCTCCCCAAGAAGCCACTAGGGCCACCGTAATCTCCTCACGCCCTCGCACAATGCAAGATGTCGTGATTCCACTAAGGGACCCTTGAGGGCGATCACCGAACCCGTACAAAATGGTAACCCTTGGGGGGGGGGGGTCACCGAACCCGTACACTTTGGCAACCCTTGGGGGCAGTCACCGGTACCCGTCAAATTGCTCGGGGTGATCTCCACAGCCTAATTGGAGACCCCGACGCTTTCCCGGAGCTTTACACCACAATGATTGAGCTCCGAACACCACCAACCGTCTAGGGCGCCCAAGCACCCAAGAGGAACAAGCTCAAGGGTACCAAGCACCCAAGAGTAATAAGCGTCTCAACTTATAACTTCCACGTATCACCGTGGAGAACTCAAACTGATGCACCAAATGCAATGGCAAGGGCACACGGAGTGCCCAAGTCCTTCTCTCACAAATCCCACCGAAGCAACTAATGCTAGGGAGGAAAATGAGAGGAAGAACAAGAAGGAGAACACCAAGAACTCCAAGATCTATATCCAAGGAGTTCCCTCACATAGAGGAGAAAGTGATTGGTGAAAATGTGGATCTAGATCTCCTCTCTCTTTTCCCTCAAAACTAGCAAGAATCCATGGAGGGATTGAGAGTTAGCAAGCTTGAAGAAGGTCAACAATGGGTGAAGAACACGAGCTCAAAGGATAAGGTTCATTGGGGAAGAAGACCCCCTTTTATAGGTGGGAAAAAATACAACCGTTATGCTCACAGCCCGCACCGAGCGGTACTACCGCTCCAAGGAGCGGTGAAAGCACAAGTGCTCCCTGGGGGGTTTTGGTAATTAATGTCAACATATCTCTTGTTGGACTAACACTTTTATCTAGTATGTTTCAGACAAGTTCAACAATGGAGTGGCATGGAGTAGAGGATGTGGAACCCCTTCAAGATGCTAAGGACAAAGGATTGGCTCAAGCTTCAAGATCAAGACTCTACATGTTTTATTTTAGTGATCCAAGATCACATTGAGTCTATAGGAAAAGCCAATACTATCAAGAGGGGATGAGGTGTTGCTTAATGGCTTGCTTGCTCAAAGTGCTTAGTGATATGCTCCAAAGCCCTCAACTACTTTCCCACATCCACATATGTCCTAAACCCAAAGTCTAACTCGGCCCTACCGATTCTTTCTATCCTATGCCACCGAGTTCAGATGTCATAGCCACTGCCACAAACCCTAGGCAAATCGGTCTCACTCAATAGGGATCTCGGTCTCACCGAGATGGGATTGTAATCTCTCTGTGTATGTCCATTGCCAAAATCGGTCTCACCGAGTTTAAGTAATCGGCACTACCGAGATTACAATGCAAACTCTCTGGTTAGCTTATTACCAAAATCGGTCCCACCGAGTTTGTGTAATCGGTCTCACCGAGTTTGCCTGACCAACTCTCTGGTTAGCTTATTACCAAAATTGGTCCCACCGAGTTTGTGTAATCGGTCTCACCGAGATTACGTTATGCCCTAACCCTAACCATTCGGTCCTACCGAGTTGCATCTCGGTCCCACCAAAAATCCTAAGGTCACTAGATTTGCTAAATCGGTCTGACCGAGTTTCTCAATTCGGTCCCACCAAGATTGGTAAATTGTGTGTAACGGTTAGTTTTTGTGTGGAGGCTATATATACCCCTCCACCCACTCTTCATTCATGGAGAGAGCCATCAGAACGAACCTACACTTCCAATACACATTTTCTGAGAGAGAACCACCTACTCTTGTGTTGAGGCCAAGATATTCCATTCCTACCATATGAATCTTGACCTCTAGCCTTCCCCAAGTTGCTTTCCACTCAAATCTTCTTTCCACCAAATCCAAATCCTGTGAGATAGAGTTGAGTGTTGGGGAGACTATCATTTGAAGCACAAGAGCAAGGAGTTCATCATCAACACACCATTTGTTACTTCTTGGTGAGTGGTGTCTCCTAGAATGGCTAGGTGTCACTTGGGAGCCTCCGACAAGATTGTGGAGTTGAACCAAGGAGTTTGTAAGGGCAAGGAGATCGCCTACTTCGTGAAGATCTACCGCTAGTGAGGCAAGTCCTTCGTGGGTGACGGCCATGGTGGGATAGACAAGGTTGCTTCTCTGTGGACCCTTCGTGGGTGGAGCCCTCCTTGGACTCACAAGAACTGCTACTCCTTCGTGGGTTGAAGTCTCCACCAACGTGGATGTACGATAGCACCACCTATCGGAACCACGACAAAAACATCCGTGTCTCCAATTGCGTTTGAATCCTCCAAACCCTTCCCTTTACATTCTTGCAAGTTGCATGCTTTACTTTCCGCTGCTCATATACTCTTTGCATGCTTGCTTGAATTATGTGTTGTGTTTGTTAAACTTGTGCCAAACCTCCACTTGAACCTAAAGAGTTAAAAAAACTACCTCTTTCGGCACTTAGTGTCTAATCACCCCCCTCTAGACACCTCTTCTCGATCCTTTCAAGCGGTACTACAACTTTGGTCTCAATTTCCTTGGTTTAAACACCTTTGGAGGAAGATGGATGTGTCTACTTTAGGGATTCTTAGACATAGAGTGCCTGTTCTTGATGGAGAATATTTTCATGACTGGAAAAATGAGATGCTTGTGATTTTCAGTCAATATCATTTGAACAAGTACATTGCTAGCCCTTGTGCACCTCATATTGATCCCTTGCATCCCACACCCGAAGAGGGTCTTGACATGATTCGCAATCTTAGAACCATCAATCTTATCATAAGAGGATTGCCCAAAAACTTGATTGCTAGTTTGCCTACTCTTGATTGTGCCTATAATATATGGAAATTTCTTGAGGAACGATTTCCAGATTATTCCTTGAAAAATTTAGATGAAATTTTCCATAAGTCTATTGCCTTGAGTAAGATGAACTCTAGTGATCCTAGCTTTGGTGATTGTCTATTTGAGCTTACCAATCTCATGCGTGCTATAGGAAATGTTGGGATCATTAGCGATATCATATCCGAAGCTATTAGAATTCATAAAGATGACCATTGTGATGATCATTTATCTAATGAATTACCCTCTCTAGGAATTGATCAATCACAAGATGATGTTGAACATGGATACTATGATGAGGATGATAGTGAATATGATCTTGAAGATGCAATGAGACACTTTGGTCTTATGGCAAATCTTCGCGGATATATGGCAGGAGGAAAGGAATGGGTTCTTGATAGTGGATGTACCGATCATATGACCGGAGATAAAGACATGTTCCGTGAGCTTGCTGAAAACGACGGCCCTCGAAAATATGTCACTTCTGGTGATAATTCAAAGGGTAAGGTGGTTGGCCTTGGTAAGGTGGACATCTCACATGATAGCTCCATACAAAATGTCATGCTCGTTGAATCTCTTGGCTACAACTTACTTTCAGCATCTAGACTTGCTGATTTCGGTTTCAATATCCTATTTACTGAAGTAGATTGCCAAGTGTTTCGTAGAGATAATCATAAAATGGTCTTTACCGTGTAATGAGAGGTGATCTATACATTGTTGATTTCACTAAAAAGGCTCAACCTAAAACTTTCTTTATTGCTAAATCTTCTAAAGGCTGGTTGTGGCATAGAAGACTAGGTCATGTTGGTATGCGAAACCTTGACAAGCTTATTAAAGGAAATCATATCCTTGGCGTTAACGATGTCATATTTGATAAGGATAGACTTTGCGGTAACTTGTCAAGGTGTAAACAGGTTGGAGGGAGGCATCCCGTGAAGAACATCATGACCACAAGGAGGCCACTCGAGCTACTTCACTTGGACCTCTTTGGTCCCAACGCCTACAAAAGTCTTGGTGGAAATTCTTTTGGTCTAGTTATAGTTGATGATTTTTCAAGATTTACGTGGGTGTTCTTTCTCGATGATAAATCGCAGGTTCAAAAGATCTTCAAAAACTTCGCTAGGAAGGCCCAAAATCAATTTGAAGTGAAGATCAAGAAGGTTCGCGGCGACAACGGAACGGAGTTCAAGAACGCAAATGTGGACACCTTTCTTGACGAAGAAGGGATTTCACATGAGTTCTCGGCTACGTACACACCTCAACAAAATGGAGTTGTTGAGAGGAAGAACCGGACGCTCATTGAAATGGCGAGAACGATGCTTGATGAGTAAAAAACGTTGAAGCACTTTTGGGCGGAAGCAGTTGAGACAGCTTGTCATGCAACAAATCGCTTGTATCTTCACAAGCTACTCGGCAAGACGGCACACGAGCTTCTCACCGGTAACAAACCCCAAGTTGGGTACTTTCAAGTATTTGGCTCAAAGTGCTACATTCTTGATAAGCATCGTCGTTCTAAATTTGCTCCTAAGTCTCATGAAGGTTTCCTACTTGGTTATGGCTCAAACTCTCACACATACCGTGTCTACAACAATTTCACCCGAAAGGTTGAAGAAACGGTAGATGTGAAGTTTGATGAATCTAACGGCTTGCAAGTAGAGAAATTGCCAATTGATGTAGGAGGCAAAGACCCCTCGGAAGCAATTCAAGACTTGTCTATTGGCAAGATTCGTCCAACGGAGGTGAAGGAGAGTACCTCGTCCATCCAAGTGGAAGCTTCTACCTCACGACAAGGTGAACCAAGAGTTGATATGGAAGCATCCACAAGTGGGACACACCAAGATGAAGAAGACGAGGAAGTGCACCAAGACGAACGTCAACAACCTCCTTCTCCACCATGACAAGAGAACGACAACACCAACAATGAAGAAGGCCAAGAAGAAGAACAAGATGAAGAAGATGTTCAACCAAGACCAAAGCAAAAGCTTTCACGAGTTCGAGCAAGAATCGCTAAAGATCATCCCGTCGAGCAAATCTACAAAGATATCCAAACCGGGAGAATCACTCGCTCTAAAACTCGTTTAGCTAACTTTTGTGAACATTACTCATTCATCTCTAGCATTGAACCTATGAAGGTTGAAGAAGCATTGGAAGATCCGGATTGGATAAACGCTATGCACGAAGAGCTACACAACTTTGAGAGAAATCAAGTGTGGACACTGGTTGAGAAGCCCGACAACAACCACAACATCATTGGTACCAAATGGGTGTTTCGCAACAAGCAAGATGAAGATGGTCAAGTAGTCCGCAACAAAGCACGTCTCGTCGCCCAAGGCTACACACAAGTCGAAGGAAATATGAACTATGGTGAGACATATGCTCCCGTTGCTAGACTTGAGTCCATTCGCATCTTACTTGCCTATGCTAATCACCATGATATCACCTTGTACCAAATGGACATTAAAAGTGATTTTCTAAATGGTGAAATTGAGGAGGAAGTTTATGTTAAGCAACCTCCCGGCTTTGTCAATCCTAAGAAACCTGATCATGTCTACAAACTTCACAACGCTCTTTATGGTCTTAAACAAGCTCCTAGAACGTGGTATAAATGCTTGACCAAGTTCCTTATTGAAAAAGGCTTTGAAATTGGTAAAATTGATTCTACTCTTTTTACAAAAAGGGTTAATGGGGAACTATTTGTATGCCAAATTTATGCCGATGATATTATATTTGGTTCTACTAACCCTCATTTTAGTGAAAAGTTTGGGAAGCTAATGTCGGAGAAGTTTGAGATGTCTATGATGAGTGAACTCAAATTCGTTCTTGGTTTGCAAATCAAGCAAACTAAGGAAGGTACCTTTGTCTCTCAAACGAAGTACACCAAGGACTTATTCAAGAAGTTCAATATGCAAGAATGCAAAGGTATGACTACACCCATGCCTACTAGTGGACATCTTGATTTGACCAAAGATGGTGAACCGGTTGATCAAAAATTTTATCGCTCTATCATTGGTTCATTGTTATATCTATGTGCTTCTCGTCCCGATATAATGCTAAGTGTGTGCATGTGTGCATGATATCAAGTTGCTCCTAAGGAATGTCATCTTAAGGCCGTGAAAAGGATAGTGAGATACTTAATCCATACACCAAATTTTGGCATTTGGTATCCTAAGAGGTCTTCTTTCGATCTTCTTGGCTACTCCGACTCGGACTATGCCGGTGACAAGGTTGATAGAAAGTCCACCTCGGGTACTTGTCAATTTCCTGGTAGATCTCTTGTGTCCTGGTCTTCCAAGAAACAAAACTCGGTATCCTTATCCACCGCCGAAGCGGAATACATTGCCGCTGGTTCATGTTGTGCTCAGTTACTTTGGATGACCCAAACTCTTAAAGATTATGGGATATATGTGAAACATGTTCCATTACTTTGTGACAATGAAAGTGCTATCAAGATTGCTCACAATCCCATGCAACACTCTCAAACTAAGCATATTGAAGTTCGTCAGCATTTCAATCGAGATCATGTTGCTAAGGGTGACATTAATCTTAAGCATGTTCGCACCGACAAGCAATTAGCGGATATATTCACTAAACCACTTGATGAGAAAGTGTTTTGCAGGTTAAGAGGAGAATTGAACATCATTGATGCTTCAAACTTGGAGTAGGAACTCCATGGGATACATGCAAGACCTGAGCTTATGACTAATCCTTGATATTTCTCTTATGATGATTATATTATGTCTTGGATATATTTGCATCTTGCATGTTATCTAACCCTTGTAGGTACTTGGATGAATCTAAATCTATGAGATTGCAACTCACTCTCATCTTGAGCAATCTCTACATCACCAAGTCTCTACACAATGGTGGTTGAAGACAAGGAAGCACGAAACCGTTCAAACATATCCTTTGACAAAATCTATGTTGAGTTTCATGACTGTCATTTTGGATATACAAGTGCTCTTCCTTGCAAGAACTAACCCATGTAGGTATATGAACTCAAATTCTGAGTGGTGCTCCCAACTCTTGATGAGCTACATCAACCTTGAGCAACCCACACAAGTTCAACTACATGATCACGATCAACATCACCACCCAAGGTATGTTATTCCATCTTAGAGAAGCTTTACTCCAAGTCATGAGTCAAAGCAACTCGACAAGATGTGAATACATCAAGATGCTTAAACGTAAAATGGCAACCCCATTTTGAGCTTAAACGATGAGTATGACCCATGATCAAGTGATCTCACTTGACTCCTAAGTCAATATACTCTAACATATGTGACTTTGTCACCGCCCGATTCTAGATTAAGTTCTCTTGTGTTTCGTTTTGCATTTGTCTCATGCATATTTGTTTCCCCTTTCAAAAAAACTTCATCTAGATTTCCTTCTTTTCTTTTCTTTTCTTTTCTTTTGTTCTGCATTCCCTGCATCCAATTCATTGCAAATCTTTCAATTAATTCCTTGCAAATCCTTGTGAGATCTTACGTGCCTAGTGAGCTGAGGTGACAAGTGTTTTCACTGTGATGAACTCGGTCACACCGTTTTCTTGTTTTCGGTCTAACCTAATCCGTTCGGTGCAACCGAAGCATCCAACTCGGTGCCACCGATTTCACTACAGGAAAAACATTTTGCCATTTATTCCTGCTTTACTCTTGAACTAGCTCCACATAATAAATCTTGTGCTCTACAAGCATCACATTTTTATCAGTGCTTTGTGCTGTGACTCAAGGACCAAACCCATCCTTGACAAATTCCAGAAGACCCTTCTTGGAAATTGATGTCAAAGGGGGAGAGAGAGATCACATCAAAGCTTATCACTTCAACAGGGGGAGAGAAAAAGATATCTCTAGGGGGAGAGAATACTCAAGGAGAGAGTAATCTTCAAGGATCCTAGATGCTTGGTGTTCAAAGAGGAGAGATGCCACATGTCTTCTTGAGGGGAAAGACATGTTCATATGTGCTTATTTGCATTAGCTCTGTTCATTTGTTTCCTTGAGCTCTGATTTTGCATTTTGCTCTGATTTTCTGTTCCCTATCTTCTCCCAGTGTCTCATGCTAGATTCAGGGGGAGCAAGACATCTAAGGGAAAGAAATTCTTTAAATTCATTGCACGTCTTTACCTTTGGGGACATGTCTATGTTAAATGTGGTACTTAGTACTCACTCTCTACATGTCATCCCAGTCTTGATGCTCTTGTGGTTTCTTTTGTTTGCTCTGGCTAGTAGGTGTATATGTGTTATCTAACCTTGTTTACACAGGTTCATTCCATCCTAAGCCAACTCAAGACCACAAGGTAAGTATATGCATCAAAATCATGTGTATGAGAAATTCTTGCTGATGTATATATTGTTTGCAAGAAGGACTCATGAGCATGAAGGTACATTTCCCATTTCACACCTTTTGCTATGATGCATATAGCCAAGATACATGTAACACATTACCTTCTCTATCATGGTTATGCTCTCACATGCTTCTATATTCCATATTCACATGATTTCATACATGTAGGGGAGCCTATGCTTGTTACATGTCTTTCCAAAGCTTTACTAGCTATTCTTTATATCTTTATCTAAAGCTTTGATGTATGTTGTCATCAATTACCAAAAAGGGGGAGATTGAAAGCACAAGTGCTCCCTGGGTGGTTTTGGTAATTAATGTCAATATATCTCTTGTTGGACTAACACTTTTATCTAGTATGTTTCAGACAAGTTCAACAATGGAGTGGCATGGACTAGAGGATGTGGAACCCCTTCAAGATGCTAAGGACAAAGGATTGGCTCAAGCTTCAAGATCAAGACTCTACATTTTCTATTTTAGTGATCCAAGATCACATTGAGTCTATAGGAAAAGCCAATACTATCAAGGGGGATGAGGTGTTGCTTAATGGCTTGCTTGCTCAAAGTGCTTAGTGATATGCTCCAAAGCCCTCAACTACTTTCCCACATCCACATATGTCCTAAACCCAAAGTCTAACTCGGCCCTACCGATTCTTTCTATCCGGCGCCACCGAGTTCAGATGTCATAGCCACTGCCACAAACCCTAGGCAAATCGGTCTCACCGATAGGGATCTCGGTCTCACCGAGATGGGATTGTAATCTCTATGTGTATGTCCATTGCCAAAATCGGTCTCACCGAGTTTAAGTAATCGGCACTATCGAGATTACAATGCAAACTCTCTGGTTAGCTTATTACCAAAATCGGTCCCACCGAGTTTGTGTAATTGGTCTCACCGAGTTTGCCTGACCAACTCTCTGGTTAGCTTATTACCAAAATCGGTCCCACCGAGTTTGTGTAATCGGTCTCACCGAGATTACGTTATGTCCTAACCCTAACCATATCGGTCCTATCGAGTTGCATGTCGGTCCCACCGAAAATCCTAACGGTCACTAGATTTGCTAAATCGGTCTGACCGAGTTTCTCAATTCGGTCCCACCGAGATTGGTAAATTGTGTGTAAGGGTTAGTTTTGTGTGGAGGCTATATATACCCCTCCACCCACTCTTCATTCGTGGAGAGAGCCATCAGAACGAACCTACACTTCCAATACACATTTTCTGAGAGAGAACCACCTACTCTTGTGTTGAGGCCAAGATATTCCATTCCTACCATATGAATCTTGATCTCTAGCCTTCCCCAAGTTGCTTTTCACTCAAATCTTCTTTCCACCAAATCCAAATCCTGTGAGAGAGAGTTGAGTGTTGGGGAGACTATCATTTGAAGCACAAGAGCAAGGAGTTCATCATCAACACACCATTTGTGACTTCTTGGAGAGTGGTGTCTCCTAGATTGGCTAGGTGTCACTTGGGAGCCTCCGACAAGATTGTGGAGTTGAACCAAGGAGTTTGTAAGGACAAAGAGATCGCCTACTTCGTGAAGATCTACCGCTAGTGAGGCAAGTCCTTCGTGGGCGACGGCCATGGTGGGATAGACAAGGTTGCTTCTTTGTGGATCCTTCGTGGGTGGAGCCCTCCATGGACTCACGCAACTGTTACCCTTCGCGGGTTGAAGTCTCCACCAACGTGGATGTACGATAGCACCACCTATTGGAACCACGACAAAAACATCAGTGTCTCCAATTGCGTTTGAATCCTCCAAACCCTTCCCTTTACATTCTTGCAAATTGCATGCTTTACTTTCCGCTGCTCATATACTCTTTGCATGCTTGCTTGAATTATGTGTTGTGTTTGTTAAACTTGTACCAAACCTCCACTTGAACCTAAAGAGTTAAAAAGTGCCTCTTTCGGCACTTAGTGTCTAATCACCCCCCCCCCCCCCTCTAGACACCTCATCTCGATCCTTTCAAGCGGTACTACCGCTAGGGCGGTAGTAGCCCTTTGAAACACAACAGCGAGGAGGCAAAAAAGCCAGAAGAACCGTCGGAGGGGTAGCCACAGAAGTAGCGACGGTAGTACTGCTCCAAGCGGTAGTACCGCTCCTAAGAGCGGTAGTACCAATCCCAAGAGCGGTAGTAAAAAATTACATCCGCTCCTGTCCGCGGTAGTACCGCTCCAGCCATTTCAGAACACCAAAACTACCACAACTTCTGCAAACGGACTCCGAATTCGATGAAACCAAGTTTGTTGGAAAGCTAGCGACGAGGGCTAACACAATATTGATAGAAATAACAATAAGAAGCAAATTAGAAAAGTCCCATAAGAAAATGGTGAGAACCCTTCCTCGGATAAGACCGGTAAAACCTCCAACACCAAAAACATCATAGAAGACGCATGCGAACTCCGTTTTTGATGAACTCAAGCTTGTCATCAAGATGACCATAAGCTCTAAGACTCACAAAGAGAATGAAACAAGAACCAAGAAACATGATTCAAGGATGCAATGGTTTGAGCTCTCTATTAACGATACGATCAAGCTACCAACTTGAGAGCCCCCCTTGATAGTACTAAAATAGATCCTATAACCCGGTCTCCCAACTACCACCATGAGACCGGTAAAATAGAAAACATATCAAGGGAAAACCTTTGCCTTGCACATGGTCCACTTGAGCTAGATGATGACGATCTTGACTCCCTCAAGTTGGACCACCTTTCTTGATTGCGTTGGCTCGATGAAGACTAGATGATTGCTCCCCCATAGTCCACTATGGGTGAGCCACTCTTCGGCACATCTTCACAAGTCCATTGTCACCACAATGGATGACAAGCTTCAAGCATTTGATCTCTTTGTGATGCTCCACTTGAACTTGCACACGACAATCTTGATGATGATCACCACTTGATGTCATCCTCTCCATGGGTTGAGTGATATCTTCCTCTTGACGCAAGCCCATGAACACGTACCTAACCCCACGTAGAACTCCCACATAGACCATGGGTTAGTACACAAAGCACAATGGACAATGCTTACCATACCATGGGATCACTTGATCCCTCTCGGTACATCTTCTATGCTTTGTGAGTTGATCAACTTGATTCACTCTTGACTTAGTCTTGATCAACCTTGAATCTTTCCAACTCTCTTCATTTGCATGATGTCTTGAAGGTAAACATGAATGATCATACAATATTCTTCTTCAAGACATGCTTGCAATAAGCTCAACACTCACATGACCAATCTTTGGATAATTCCTTAATAGCACCTTGGTAAACACATAAACTCCTTGAAACCAACACATGGAATTCAAGAAAAGCCTTTGAATAAATCATGACCAATCTTTGGATAATTCCTTCATAGCACCTTGGTCAACTCATAAACTCCTTGAAACCAACACCTAGACTTCAAGAAAAGCCTATGGACAAATCCTTCAAATATAACTCAAGACAACCATTAGTCCATAGAGATTGTCATCAATTACCAAAACCAAACATGGGGGCACCGCATGTTCTTTCAATCTCCCCCATTTTGGTAATTGATGACAATCACTTTCAAGAGAGTTTATATAAGGAATTATGCATCACCATGAAATGCAACAACCAGTGATGCCGGAGAATGAGATGCAAATGCTTAGGAACAAAACCAAAGCAAGGAGAAGACTCTGAAAACCTTCTCCACAAACTCTCTGAAACTTCTCCCCCATTGGCATCGATTGCCAAAATGGGCGAAAAGCTTAGAAGGCCAATATAAATAGTGTTCCTCCATAAATTGTGTATTTCTCAATAAGAGAGTGGAATGCAATACACATAAACAACGGTAAATACTTGGAGCAAGACAGACTATATTGAGGCCCAAAGATTGCAAAAGGAAGATATGCCACAAAGACATAACAGAGAGAGACACAAGCAATCAAAAGATACCAGTTGAAGCAAGCAATCAACGGATATCAATTGAACCAACTAGACCAAATATCCTATGAGCCACATGAATAAATGATATTATGATATGAGCCGAGGAGTGTTCTAAAGAAACTAGAGAAGCTCCCCATGATTTGTGCACATCAAGAATTTTTGTATTTGGATACAAAGTGCACGAAATAGGATCATAGCTCCCCAAAAATCAATAGAAACTCACAACAAGTGCAAGTGAGCATGTAGGAAACAAAGCCTGGCACTTGCAACAAACAAATGTTTGAGCAACATATAAAAGAGGCAACTTAAGAGTAGGCTCAACCAAAATGATGTGTGTGAGTCATGGCAAAGCACTTGAGAAGACTAATGTATGGATGAGCATTAAGCATCAACATAGTCTTGGATAGTGGAGATACAAGGTGCATGACATGTCCTCCCCACACACACCAAGAAAAAGGGTTCATAAGCACACTAAAAATGCAAAATGAATAACCAACACTTGTTACAACCCATGGTGAAGATAGAAGATGAAAGCCTCATCAAGACGAGGGATACCAATTAAGATGGCAAAAGCCTCGTAGAGATAAGCATGAGGAAAATAATCTTCACCACACAAGAGTGCATCAAGATGCAACGAGATAAGACACGCACTCAAGGCAAAAGCTTTCACGGAGCCACCAAAGAAAAAAAAACAAAAGAAAGACAAGGTGGACATGAAAGAAAGGATATCATCTAGATATGCAACTTCTCTCAAGTGTATAAGATTCTAGGTAGACGAAATCATGATGATATATATCTAAAAAGAAGGATGTACACCCAGAATAGTTACAACACGAAGGAACAAGATATCCGAAAGGAAGTCATAGATATACCAATAAGATATTTGCTTGGAAGCATAGCACATGGCTAGATATGGTATTATTGTATATAGATGAATTCCTACCACACAACCATCAAAGACATCACAACTAGCAACATGAGATCATTGTTGAGATGCTTTGAGAAAGGAAACAAGTATCACAAGATGGAATGACTATCATGCCAAGATGCAACCTACACAAGGTTGAATGCAAGAAAAGAATGCATGAATAGATACTTGTTACCGAGATATTATTGGAAGGATGTAGAAGAAACCAATTGAAGGTAAAATATAGTAGTTCATTGAGCATCCTAGCTTGACTCCAATAAGCACGTGATGACACCACCTTCCTTGTGAGTGAGGCGAGCATCCAATGCATCTCCAATTTTTCCTAGAACAACAACACAAACAAAATGGTACCCAAACTCATTGGGACCAAAGAGTTAGAACCACCAATAATACATAGGACAAACTCCACATAAATACGTGCATATAGATATGGAAATGAAATTCATGCACATCTCATCCAATTTGAGACTTGGTGGAGCTTCCCCTATATATTGGGTCAAAGAGAGAAAGCATGCCAAGGAAACTACATGAAGTTAATATGCATGCTCAAGACTTTCAAGAACCGATACCAAAATACAAGGAAATACCAAGTGAAAAGAATACCAAATGGAGAAATCATCACTTGTAAGATATCATTAAAAGATACATCAAGGACTAAAATATCCATTGGAACCCACAAAATGATATCAAACTCCAAAAAGAGAGGATGGTTCCAAACAAACCAAGCTCTCTACAAAGTTTCATGATGGCACAAGTACCAAAAAGAAACGGCTTGCCGTCCACCAACACACAATTAAAATGGATCACAAGTTTAGTGTTTGATAGAAAATAGGATAGCTCCCCCACGAGTTGTGCATTATAGAGAATTTGCATTTGAATACAAAATGCACAAGGTAGGATCACCACGTTCACTATATCAAGGAAAACACTAGACAAGATCAAGAAAACAACAAGATCCTCAAGTGGCACGGAAGGCAATGGGAGTTGACACGAACTTGGCAAGAGATAAGGCAAATAAAAAGCAAACGCCAACGTGAAGATGATCAATAATTTCTACCGCACATAAGTGAGTACCAATTGTCAAAAGACAAGAAGTATTTGGAAATAATTCCCATGGTAGATAGCAAGGATATCCGACATCATCTTCACACCAAACACAAGCAAATTGCAACTTGTAGAGCTAACATGCCACCTAGGAACAAGATATTTAAAATATCAATTCTAGGTGACAATATCTCAAATGTACACATTTTCCAGGCTAGTAATATACACATAGCATATTACTCCCCCATAATGTGATACCAATTAAAGATAAACAAGAGGCAAAATAATGATCCAACAAGAGATAATTAATGGAAAATTTAGAATTTGAATTTCTCATGAGAAGACATACCACATAGCGACTAGATAACTTGTAATATCAATACTAGATGGTATCCCTCATGTACACACATTTATAGGATTGCGAAGTGCACAAAGCACATCACTCCCCCATAATGGGATATTCCATTAATCTCTCACAAGATCCAACTAACTACAACCAAGATGCACTAAGGCTCAACGAACGACACACAAGTACATGATGTGCAAACCAACATACACAAAGGCAATTTGGAGACACATCATATACAAACACATGCAAGGAACAAAACCAAAACATGCAAGGGGGCAAGTAACTTTCAATGTAAGCAATTTAAGTACAAGTTACCGCAAGGAGGCACATTGGATATAAGATATAGACTTGATGATTCAGTTGACTAGGCTTGAGACAATAAGAGTGATGAAGTCCCCTTAATTCTTCATAATGTAGCCAAGTCTCCAATGCCCTCCAACAACACCTATTGATCAAGTTTGAGCTAGTTGGTCCCCAACCAAGCTGGGTCCTAAGAGGTTAGTCACAATAGGCTTGGCTACCCAAATGGTTCTTATCTTCACACCACTTTGAGTATCAACAACTTTGGCAAACACATTGCCAACCTTATCCTTCCCAAGAGAATAGATATCATCAATAATAGTTGGGTTGGATAAGTTACCACTAGTGCATGATGAAGCAAGGTGACCTTTCTCACGACATAGGTAGCAACGTCTACTCTTCACTTTCATCTCACTTGATTTCTCAAATTGAGAAGCATTAGCTTGAGTTTTCTTGGGAAGAGGCCTTTCTTCAACTTGTGGTTGAGCATGAGATTGAACTTTTGGCCGCTTCCCTTGTTGCTTGTCACTAATGGCCTTCTTCTTCAATGGGCAAGATCTAACATGACGCCCTTCAATTTTGCACTTGAAGCAAATGATCTTGGCCGAATTCTTGACTTGTTTTTGGCCCTTCTTCTTGTTGCTCTTGGACTTATTCCTCTTATTGGAGTTGAATCCAAGTCCAACTTTGTCATAGGGGGATTTTTGCACACTCAAGATTTTGTTGAGTGTGGCCTTCCCTTCATGACACTTTTCCAAGTCTTTCTTCAAAGAAGTGACTTGGGCCTTGAGTTCTTTGATTTCCTCTACATGGTTAGTCTCAACACAAGCACTAGAGGAGGTATAAGCTTCATCGTTAGAGCAACAAGTCAAGGAAAGCAATTCATCACAAGATGTATTGATGTTATGCATGGATGAATCACGAGGACTAGCACAAGGCAATATAGCATTTTGACTAAAAGTAGTGATAGTATCCACATGAGGCTCACTAGATGTTACCTTAGCAATCATAGCCTCATGTTCTATCTTTAGCACATTATGGGATACTAGAAGATCATCATGAGAGCTTGAGAGCTTTTCATGGCTTTCTTCCAATTTCCCATAATTGCTAGATAGCAACTCAAGTTGAGCCCGTAGCTCAACGTTCTCCTTTAAAATGGATGCTTCACAAGAAATAGAGTTAGTAGCACAAGCATCATCATTAATAACAAGAGGAGAAGGCAACTTGGCAAGCTCTTTTAAATAAGAAGCTTCAAGTTGAGCATGAGACTCAGTGAGTTTGATGAGCTCACCCTTGATGACCCTTGAGCCATTTTCGAGGTGCTCAAAATCCTCAAGGAGTCTAGCATGAGCAACTTCAAGCTTAGCATTTTAGTTTCAAAACATTAGCCACCTCAAGAGCTCTATCATGAGATTCCTTCACTCTAGATAACTCTAGAGCAAAAGTCTCCTCAAGAGATTCCTTGGTGGTTTGTTCAAGTTCAAGAGCTTGAGAGAGGTCCGCAATCTCATTAGCGTAATCACGCTCATGACCTTCCATTTTATCAATGGTGACCTCATGCTCCTCAAGACGAGATTCCAACTCATCAATATATTTCTTGCCCTTAGTAGCAATAGACATGATTTCCATGAAGTTGGAACGAGCAATTTTATTCTTAAGAAGAGCTTTTAAAATTATTTCCCCCTTAACCTTTAAGGAGGCAACATCATCATTCTCTTCATCATAATCGACATCATCATCACTCTTGCCATCATCAATATTATCACAAGATATATTGGGATTCAAAGTGGGAGATACCTTTGAAGCCTTGGCCATAAGGCAAAAAGCAATAGATGATGATGTAGGATGCCTTGAAGCACCATTCAAGACCACATCTTGTTCCATGGAGTGTTGGGTTTCCTCTACATTGTTAGCACATCAACTCGAGGAAATACATGCATTTTTATTATGGCAACGAGATATAGCAAGCATATCATCATGAGATTTAGTCAAGCAATTTCTACATGATATGCAAGGACTATCAACACAAGCATGTGAAACATGTAAGGTGCTCGAAGTGTTAAAGTCCAAAGAGAGACCATTGCAATAAGATAATGATGAAGGATCACCAAGAACAAGCACACTATCATCATTGCAATGACGAACACTACTCACCATAGCATTACCTTGTGGCAATCCACATGTAGGTGAAGTAGAAGAAGTTGAGAAGGCAACACGACCAGAGGTGGAGGGAGAACAATCATCCCCACAAATCTTGGACACACCATATTTATCTTGAAGCTTTGTCCACAACTCATGAGCATCCCGGAGCGACATGAGTTGAAATATAACTACATTGCTCAAAGCATCGAAAAGCACATTAGAAGCTTGAGCATTGAGATAAGAGTTTTTCTCATCCTCTAAAGATAATCTTTGGGGATCCTTTGGAGGAGAAACCCCATATCTACAATTCGCTCTAAATTTGGGTCCATGACCCTAAAGAGATTAAGCATGCGAATTACCCAAACATCAATATTTGTGCCATTGAAACTAAGAGTGTCAGAGAATCCTAAACCCCTAGTCGACATCTTTACTCTCTAGGCGGTAAAGCCTAATAAAGAGAGACAAGGCTCTGATACCAATTGAAAGATCGTGGATGTCGCCTAGGGGGTGAATACGCGCTTTAAAATAATTACGGTTGAGGCTTGAACAAATGCAGAATAAACCTAGCGGTTAATTTGTCAAGCACAAAACCTACAACAACTAGGCTCACCTATGTGCACCAACAACTTATGCTAAGCAAGAAAAACTACTTAGGTGATAGCAAGATATATGACAAGAAACAATATGGCTATCACAAAGTAAAGTGCATAAGTAAAGGGCTCGGGTAAGAGATAACCGAGGCACGCGGAGACGATGATGTATCCCGAAGTTCACACCTTGCGGATGCTAATCCCCGTTTGTTGCGGTGTGGAGGCACAGTGCTCCCCAAGAAGCCACTAGGGACCGTAATTGTTGGGGAACGTTGCAGAAAATTAAAAATTTTCCTACGGTTTCACCAAGATCCATCTATGAGTTCATCTAAGCAACGAGTCATGGGAGAGAGATTGCATCTACATACCACTTGTAGATCGCGTGCGGAAGCGTTCAGGGGAACGGGGATGATGGAGTCGTACTCGCCGTGATTCAAGTCACCGTTGACCAAGTGCCGAACGGACAGCACCTCCGCGTTCAACACACTTACGGAACGGACGACGTCTCCTCCTTCTTGATCCAGCAAGGGGGAAGGAGAGGTTGAGGAAGAAGGCTCCAGCAGCGGCGACGGCGTGATGATGGTGGAGAGGCAAGATTCTCTGACAGGGGCTTCGCCAAGCACTCAGCGGAGGAGGAGAGGTGTTGGGAGGGAGGGCTGCGCCTTGGATGTGTGTTGCAGCCTTCCCTCACCCCTCTATTTATAGGGGAAGGGGCAGGGGCCCCTCTAGATGAGATCTAGAGGCGGCGGCCAGGAGGGGCTTGCCCCGAGCAAGGGGGCGCCCCACTAGGGTTCCCCAACCCTAGGCGCATGGGCCCAAGGGGCGCCCAGCCCTCCAGGCTGGTTCCCTGCCCTTGTGGCCCATGAGGCCCTCCGAGAGGTGGCCTCCCGGTGGACCCCGGAACCTCTCCGGTGGCCCCGGTACAATACCGATATGACCCCGAAACTTTCCGGTGTCCGTTTGACAACTTCCCATATATAAATCTTTACCTCCGGACCATTCCGGAACTCCTCGTGACATCCTGGATCTCATCTGGGACTCCGAACAACATTCGGTAATCACATACAAGTCTTCCTAATAACCCTAGCGTCATCGAACCTTAAGTGTGTAGACCCTACGGGTTCGGGAGACATGCAGACATGACCGAGACGACTCTCCGGTCAATAACCAACAGCGGGATCTGGATACCCATGTTGGCTCCCACATGCTCCTCGATGATGTCATCGGATGAACCACGATGTCGAGGATTCAATCAATCCCGTATACTATTCCCTTTGTCAGACGGTATGTTACTTGCCCGAGATTCGATCATCGGTATCCCAATACCTCGTTCAATCTCGTTACCGGCAAGTCACTTTACTCGTACCGTAATGCATGATCCCGTGACCAGACACTTGGTCACTTTGAGCTCATTATGATGATGCATTACCGAAAGTGGTCCCGGTGATACCTCTCCGTGTCTGGAGTGACAAATCCGATCTCGATCCGTGTCAACCCAATGTACACTTTCGGAGATACCGTAGTGTACCTTTATAGTCACCCGATTACGTTGTGACGTTTGGTACACCCAAAGCACTCCTACAAAGATCCGGAGTTACACGATCTCATGGTCTAAGGAAAAGATACTTGACATTGAAAAGCTCTAGCAAAACGAACTACACGATCTTGTGCTATGCTTAGGATTGGGTCTGGTCCATCACATCATTCTCCTAATGCTGTGATCCCGTTGTCAACGACATCTACTGTCCATCGCCAGTAAACCATGACTCTCTGTTGACCAACGAGCTAGTCAACTAGAGGCTTACTAGGGACGTATTGTGTTCTATGTATTCACACGTGTATTACGATTTCCGGATAATACAATTATAGCATGAATAAAAGACAATTATCATGAAGAAGGAAATATAATAATAATCCTTTTATTATTGCCTCTAGGGCATATTTCCAACAGTCTCCCACTTGCACTAGAGTCAATAATCTAGTTACATTGTGATGAATCGAACACCCATAGAGTTACGGTGTTGATCATGTTTTGCTCATGAAGAGGTTTAGTCAACGGATCTGCGACATTCAGATCCGTATGCACTTTGCAAATTTCTATGTCTCCATCTTGAACATTTTCACGGATGGAGTTGAAGCGGCAACTTGATGTGCTCGGTCTTCTTGTGAAACCTGGGCTCCTTTGCAAGTGCAATAGCTCCAGTGTTGTCACAGAAGAGTTTGATCGGCTCCGACGCATTGCGTATGACTCCTAGGTCGGTGATGAACTCCTTCACCCAAATTGCTTCATGCGCTGCCTCCGAGGCTGCCATGTACTCCGCTTCACATGTAGATCCCGCCACGACGCTCTGCTTGCAGCTGCACCAGCTTACTGCTCCACCATTCAACATATACACGTATCCGGTTTGTGACTTAGAGTCATCCAGATATGTGTCGAAGCTAGCGTCGACGTAACCCTTCTGACGAGCTCTTCGTCACCTCCATAAGCGAAACATGTCCTTTGTCCTTTTCAGTACTTCAGATATTCTTGACCATTGTCCGGTGTTCCTTGCGGGATTACTTTGGTACCTTCCTACCAAACTTACGGCAAGGTTTACATCAGTCAGTACACAACATGGCATACATAATAGAACCTATGGCTGATGCATAGGGGATGACACTCATCTCTTCTTTATCTTTTGCCATGGTCGGGCATTGAGCCGAGCTCAATCTCACACCTTGCAGACAGCAAGAACCACTGTCTTGGACTGATCCATTTTGAACTTCTTCAAAATCTTATCAAGGTATGTGCTTTGTGAAAGACCTATGAGGCGTCTCAATCTATCCCTATAGATCTTGATGCCTAATATGTAAGCAGCTTCTCCAAGGTCCTTCATTGAAAAACTTTTATTCAAGTAGGCCTTAATGCTGTCCAAGAGTTCTATATCATTTCCCATCAAAAATATGTCATCTACATATAATATGAGAAATGCTACAGAGCTCCCACTCACTTTCTTGTAAACACAGGCTTCTCCATAAGTCTGCATAAACCCAAACACTTTGATCATCTCATCAAAGCGAATGTTCCAACTCCGAGATGCTTGCACCAGCCCATAAATGGATCATTTGGAGCTTGCATACTTTGTTAGCATTCTTAGGATCGACAAAACCTTCCGGCTGCATCATATACAGTTCTTCCTTAAGATAACCGTTAAGGAATGCTATTTTGACGTCCATCTGCCATATCTCATAATCATAGTATGCAGCAATTGCTAACATGATTCGGACGGACTTAAGCTTCGCTACGGGAGAGAAAGTCTCATCGTAGTCAATCCCTTGAACTTGCCGATAACCCTTAGCGACAAGTCGAGCTTTATAGATGGTGACATTACCATCCGCGTCCGTCTTCTTCTTAAAGATCCATTTGTTTTCTATCGCTCGCTGATCATCGGGCAAGTCTGTCACAAAGTCCATACTTTGTTTTCATACATGGATCCTATCTCGGATTGCATGGCTTCAAGACATTCTTTGGAATCTGGGCCCGCCATCGCTTCTTCATAGTTTGAAAGTTCACCGTTGTCTAACAACATGATTTCCGGAGACAGGGTTGCCATACCACTCTGGGTGTGGAACGTGTCCTTATGGACCTCTGGGTTCAAGAGCAACTTGATCCAAGTACCTTGATCATCATCATTAATTTCCTCTCCGGTAGGTGTAGGCACCACAGAACATTTTCCTGAGCTGCACTACTTTCCGATTCAAGAGGTAGTACTTCATCGAGTTCTACTTTCCTCCCACTTACTCCTTTCGAGAGAAACTCTTTTTCTAGAAAGGATCTGTTCTTGGCAACAAAGATCTTGCCTTCGGATCTAAGATAGAAGGTATACCCAATGGTTTCCTTTGGGTATCCTATGAAGACGCATTTTTCCGACTTGGGTTCGAGCTTTTCAGGTTGAAGTTTCTTGACATAAGCATCGCATCCCCAAACTTTTAGAAACGAAAGCTTAGGTTTCTTCCCAGACCCTACTTCATACGGTGTCGTCTCAATGGATTTAGACGGTGCCCTATTTAAAGTGAATGTAGCATCTCTAGAGCGTATCCCCAAAATGATAGCGGTAAATCGGTAAGGGACATCATAGATCGCACCATATCCAATAGAGTGCGATTACGACGTTCGGACACACCGTTCTGTTGAGGTGTTCCAGCGGCCTGAGTTGTGAAACGATTCCACATTTCCTTAAGTGTGTACCAAATTCGTGACTTAAATATTCTCCTCCAAGATCTGATCGTAAGAACTTTATTTTTCGGTCACGTTGATTCTCTACCTCATTCTGAAATTCCTTGAACTTTTCAAAGGTCTCAGACTTGTGTTTCATTAAATAGACATACCCATATCTACTCAAGTCATCAGTGAGAGTGAGAACATAACGATATCCTCCGTGAGCCTCAACGCTCATTGGACCGCACACATCGGTATGTATGATTTCCAATAAGTTGGTTGCTCGCTCCATTGTTCCGGAGAACGGAGTCTTGGTCATTTTGCCCATGAGGCATGGTTTGCATGTGTCAAATGATTCATAATCGAGAGACTCTAAAAGTCCATCGTAATGGAGCTTCTTCATGCTTGACACCAATGTGACCAAGGCGGCGATTGCCACAAGTATGTGGGACTATCGTTATCAACTTTACATCTTTTGGTATTCACACTATGAATATGTGTAATATTACGTTCGAGATTCATTAAGAATAAACCATTGACCATCGGAGCATGACCATAAAACATATCTCTCATATAAATAGAACAACCATTATTCTCGGATTTAAATGAGTAGCCATCTCGCATTAAACGAGATCCCGATACAATGTTCATGCTCAAACTTGGCACTAAATAACAATTATTGAGGTTTAAAACTAATCCCGTGAGGTAAATGTAGAGGCAGCGTGGCCGGCGATCACATCGACCTTGGAACCATTCCCGACGCGCATCGTCACCTCGTCCTTCTCCGATCTCCGTTTATTCCGCAGCTCCTCTTGTGAGTTACAAATATGAGCAACGGCACGGTATCAAATACCGAGGAGTTACTACGAGTACTAGTAAGGTACACATCAATTACATGTATATCAAATATACCTTTAGTGTTGCGGCCTTCTTGTCCGCTAAGTATTTGGGGCAGTTCCGCTTCGATGGCCCTTCCCTTTGCAATAAAAGCACTGTCTGTCGTGCTTGGGTCCATTCTTTGACTTCTTCCGGCAACTTGCTTACCGGGCGCCAAGAACATCCCCCTGCCATTCTTCTTGAAGTTCTTCTTACCCTTGCCCTTCTTGAACTTAGTGGTTTTATTGACCATCAACACTTGATGTTCTTTCTTGATTTCAACCTCTGCTGACTTCAAAGATTGAGAATACTTTAGGAATGGTCTTCACCATCCCTGCATATTGTAGTTCATCACGAAGCTCTTGTAGCTTGGTGGGAGCGATCAAGGATTCTGTCGATGACCGCCTCATCTGGGAGGTTAATGTCCAATTGGGACAAAGCGGTTGTGCAACCTGCACATTTTGAGTATGTGCTCACTTGTAACTGTTTTCCTCCATCTTACAACTATAGAACTTGTCGGAGACTTCATATCTCTCGACCGGGCATGAGCTTGGAAAACCATTTTCAGCTCCTCGAACATCTCATATGCTCCGTATTGCTCAAAACGCTTTTGGAGCCCCGGTTCTAAGTCAGTAAAGCATGCCGCACTGAACGAGGGAGTAATCATCAAGACGAGACCGCCAAGCATTCATAATGTCTTGGTTCTCTGCGATGGGTGCTTCACCTAGCGGTGCTTCTAGGACATATTGTTTCTTGGCTGCTATGAGGATGATCCTCGTGTTCGGACCCAGTCCGAATAGTTGCTGCCATCATCTTTCAGCTTGGTTTTCTCTAGGAACGCGTTGAAGTTCATGTTGACATGAGCGTTGGCCATTTGATCTACAAGACATATTTTGCAAAGACTTTAGACTAAGTTCATGATAATTAAGTTCATCTAATCAAATTATTTAATGAACTCCCACTCAGATTGACATCCCTCTAGTCATCTAAGTGTTACACGATCTGAGTCGACTAGGCCGTGTCCGATCATCACGTGAGACGGACTAGTCATCGTCGGGGAACATCTCCATGTTGATCGTATCTTCCATACGACTCATGTTCGACCTTTCGGTCTCTTGTGTTCCGAGGCCATGTCTATACATGCTAGGCTCGTCAAGTTAACCCTAAGTGTTTATGCATGTGTAAAATTGTCTTACACCCGTTGTATGTGAACGTAAGGATCTATCACACCCGATCATCACGTGGTGCTTCGAAACGACGAACTTTAGCAACGGTGCAGCTTAGGGAACACTTTCTTGAAATTATTCTAAGGGATCATCTTATTTACTACCGTCGTTCTAAGTAAACAAGATGCATAAACATAATAAACATCACATGCAATTATATAAAATCTTTGAAATGATATGGCCAATATCATATAGCTCCTTCGATCTCCATCTTGAGGCTCCATGATCATCTTGTCACCGGCATGACACCATGATCTCCATCATCATGATCTCCATCATCGTGTCTTCATGAAGTTGTCACGCCAACGACTACTTCTACTTCTATGGCTAACGTTTAGCAATAAAGTAAAGTAATTTACATGGCGTTCTTCAATGACACGCAGGTCATACAAAAGTAAGACAACTCCTATGGCTCCTGCCGGTTGTCATACTCATCGACATGCAAGTCGTGATTCCTATTACAAGAACATGATCGCATACATCACAATATATCATTCATCATTCATCACAACTTTGGCCATATCACGTCACATGACAATTGCTACAAAAACAAGTTAGACGTCCTCTAATTGTTGTTGCATCTTTTACGTGGCTGCAATTGGGTTCTAGCAAGAACCTTTTCTTACCTACGAATAACCACAACGTGATTTTGTCAACTTCTATTTACCCTTCATAAGGACCCTTTTCATCTAATCCGCTCCAACTAAAGTAGGAGAGACAGACACCCGCTAGCCACCTTATGCAACTAGTGCATGTCAGTCGGTGGAACTCGCCTCACGTAAGCGTCACGTGTAAGGTCGGTCCGGGCCGCTTCATCCCACAATACCGCTGAAGCAAGAAAAGACTAGTAGCGGCAAGCAAGTTGACAAGATCTACGCCCACAACAAAATTGTGTTATACTGCGTGCAATAGAGAACTACGACAGACCTAGCTCATGATGCCACTTGTTGGGGAACGCTGCGTAAAATTAAAATTTTTCCTATGGTTTCACCAAGATCCATCTATGAGTTCATCTAAGCAACGAGTCATGGGAGAGAGATTGCATCTACATACCACTTGTAGATCGCGTGCGGAAGCGTTCAAGGGAACGGGGATGATGGAGTCGTACTTGCCGTGATTCAAGTCACCGATGACCAAGTGCTGAACGGACAACACCCCCGCGTTCAACACACGTACGGAACGGACGATGTCTCCTCCTTCTTGATCCAGCAAGGGGGAAGGAGAGGTTGAGGAAGAAGGCTCCAGCAGCAGCACGACGGCGTGATGATGGTGGAGAGGCAAGATACTCGGCAGGCTTCGCCAAGCACTCAACGGAGGAGGAGAGGTGTTGGGAGGGAGGGGCTGCGCCTTGGATGTGTTTTGCAGCCCTCCCTCACCCATCTATTTATAGGGAAGGGCAGGGCGGCCCTCTAGATGAGATCTAGAGGGGCGGCGGCCAGGAGGGCTTGCCCCCAAGCAAAGCGTGGCGCCCCAGAGGGGTTCCCCAACCCCTAGGCGCATGGGCCCAAGGGGCGCCCAGCCCTCCAGGCTGGTTCCCTGCCCCTCAGGCCCATGAGGCCCTCCGAGAGGTGGCCCCTCCGGTGGACCCCGGAACCTCTCCGGTGGCCCCAGATAATACCGATATGACCCCGAAACTTTCCGGTGTCCGCTTGACAACTTCCCATATATAAATCTTTACCTCCGGACCATTCCGGAACTCCTCGTGACGTCCGGGATCTCATCCGGACTCAACAACATTCGTAATCACATACAAGTCTTCCTAATAACCCTAGCGTCACCGAACCTTAAGTGTGTAGACCCTATGGGTTCGGAGACATGCGTAACATGACCGAGACGACTCTCCGGTCAATAACCAACAGCGGATCTGGATACCCATGTTGGCTCCTACATGCTCCTCGATGATGTCATCGGATGAACCACGATGTCGAGGATTCAATCAATCCCGTATACTATTCCCTTTGTCGAGACGGTATGTTACTTGCCCGAGATTCGATCGTCGGTATCCCAATACCTCGCTCAATCTCGTTATCGCAAGTCACTTTACTCGATCAGTAATGCATGATCCCGTGACCGGACACTTGGTCACTTTGAGCTCATTATGATGATGCACTACCGAGTGGGCCCGATGATACCTCTCCGTAATACGGAGTGACAAATCCCGCCTCGATCCATGTCAACCCAATGAGACACTTTCGGAGATACCATAGTGTACCTTTATAGTCACCCAGTTACGTTGTGACGCTTTGGTACACCCAAAGCACTCCTACGGTATCCGGAGTTACACGATCTCATGGTCTAAGGAAAAGATACTTGACATTGAAAAGCTCTAGCAAAACGAACTACACGATCTTGTGCTATGCTTAGGATTGGGTCTTGTCCATCACATCATTCTCCTAATGATGTGATCCCGTTGTCAACGACATCTAATGTCCATAGCCAGGAAACCATGACTATCTGTTGACCAACGAGCTAGTCAACTAGAGGCTTACTAGGGACGTATTGTGTTCTATGTATTCACACGTGTATTACGATTTCCGGATAATACAATTATAGTATGAATAAAAGACAATTATCATGAACAAGGAAATATAATAATAATCCTTTTATTATTGCCTCTAGGGCATATTTCCAACAGTAATCTCCTCACGCCCTCGCACAATGCAAGATGTCGTGATTCCACTAAGGGACCCTTGAGGGCGGTCACCGAACCCGTACAAATGGCAACCCTTGGGGGCGGTCACCGAACCCGTACACTTTGGCAACCCTTGGGGGCGGTCACCGGTACCCGTCAAATTGCTCGGGGCGATCTCCACAACCTAATTGGAGACTCCGACGCTTGTCGAGAGCTTTACACCACAATGATTGAGCTCCGAACACCACCAACCGTCTAGGCCGCCCAAGCACCCAAGAGGAACAAGCTCAAGGGTACCAAGCACCCAAGAGTAATAAGCTTCTCAACTTGCAATATCACCGTGGAGAACTCAAACCGATGCACTAAATGCAATGGCAAGGGCACACGGAGTGCCCAAGTCCTTCTCTCTCAAATCCCACCGAAGCAACTAATGCAATGGAGGAAAATGAGAGGAAGAACAAGAAGGAGAACACCAAGAACTCCAAGATCTATATCCAAGGGGTTCCCCTCACATAGAGGAGAAAGTGATTGGTGGAAATGTGGATCTAGATCTCCTCTCTCTTTTCCCTCAAAAACTAGCAAGAATCCATGGAGGATTGCGAGTTAGAAAGCTCGAAGAAGGTGAACAATGGGTGAAGAACACGAGCTCAAAGGATAAGGTTCATTAGGGAAGAAGACCCCCTTTTATAGGTGGGAAAAAATCCAACCGTTATGCTCACAGCCCGCACCGAGCAGTACTACCGCTCCAAGGAGCGGTACTACCACTAGGGCGGTAGTAGCCCTTTGAAACACAATAGAGAGGAGGCAAAAAAGCCTAAAGAACCGTCGGAGCGGTAGTACCGCTTGACCTCACGGTACTACCGCTAGGGGTAGCGGTACTCATCGCTAAGGGTAGCGGTACTCGCTTATGAAAGGTACTAAAAATTACATCCGTGCCTACCACCGTTGGACTTGTGACGAGTTTTTGGTCCCGAGCGGAAGTAGCCACGGAAGTAGCGACGGTAGTACTGCTCCAAGCGGTAGTACCGCTCCTAAGAGCGGTAGTAAAAAATTACATCCGCTCCTATCCGCGGTAGTACCGCTGCAGCCTTTTCAGAACACCAAAACTACCACAACTTCTGCAAACGGACTCCGAATTCGACGAAACCAAGTTTGTTGGAAAGCTAGCGACGAAGGCTAACACAATCTTGATAGAAATAACAATAAGAAGCAAATTAGAAAAGGCCCATAAGAAAATGGTGAGAACCCTTCCTCGGATAAGACCGGTAAAACCTCCAACACTGAAAACATCATAGAAGATGCATGCGAACTCCGTTTTCGATGAACTCAAGCTTGTCATCAAGATGACCATAAGCTCTAAGACCCACAAAGATAATGAAACAACAACCAGGAAACATGATTCAAAGATGCAATGGTTTGAGCTCTCTATTAACGATACGATCAAGCTACCAACTTGAGAGCCCCCTTGATAGTACGACAAAGGATCCTATAACCCGGTCTCCCAACTACCACCATGATACCGGTAAAATAGAAAACATATCAAGGGAAAACCTTTGCCTTGCACATGGTCCACTTGAGCTAGATGATGACGATCTTGACTCCCTCAAGTTGGACCACCTTTCTTGATTGCGTTGGCTCGATGAAGACTAGATGATTGCTCCCCCCATAGTCCACTATGGGTGAGCCACTCTTCGGCACATCTTCACAAGTCCATTGTCACCACAATGGACGACAAGCTTCAAGCACTTGATCTCTTCGTGATGATCCACTTGAACTTGCACACAACAATCTTGATGATGATCACCACTTGATGTCATCCTCTCCATGGGTTGAGTGATATCTTCCTCTTGACGCAAGCCCATGAACACATACCTAACCCCACGTAGAACTCTCACATAGACCATGTGTTAGTACACAAAGCACAATGGACAATGCTTACCATACCATGGGATCACTTGATCCCTCTCGGTACATCTTCTACGCTTTGTGAGTTGATCAACTTGATTCACTCTTGACTTAGTCTTGATCAACCTTGAATCTTTCCAACTCTCTTCATTTGGATGATGTCTTGAAGGTAAACATGAATGATCACACAATCTTCTTCTTCAAGACATGCTTGCAATAAGCTCAACACTCATATGACCAAATCTTTGGATAATTCCTTAATAGCACCTTGGTCAACACATAAACTCCTTGAAACCAATACATGGACTTCAAGAAAAGCCTATGAATAAATCATGACCAATATTTGGATAATTCCTTCATAGCACCTTGGTCAACTCATAAACTCCTTGAAACCAACACATGGACTTCAAGAAAAGCCTATGGACAAATCCTTCAAATATAACTCAAGACAACCATTAGTCCATAGAGATTGTCATCAATTACCAAAACCAAACATGGGGGCACCGCATGTTCTTTCATTGTGGATGGCGCAATGGTTTATGCAGCCTAATTAATCAGTACTATTAATCAGGACGTCCGCAGTACCAATCAACCGGCTGATCTTTGAGAAAGACCAGCCCCCTTGCCAACCGTTCGATCACATGCGCATAGCCGTTCGATCACAGGCTGTAGTCCGTCTTTCCTCCGCTCGCCTCGCATTTACCGGGCACCCCGCTCGTGACAAATCCAATAGCACACCGATAGTGCTGCATCGCTCGCTCGCCGGAGTGCAGACCGTAGGTTGCAATAGCCCAGCCGTCATAACACATATTCAAGACACCGTGGTCCCGATGATGCTCCAATACAACACTGGTGGCCCGGCGATGCGACAATATAGCACTGACGACGCTCCATAGCAACACCAACGGCCCCCGATGACGCTCCATAGCAACACCGCTGCCCAGATGACGCTCCATAGCAACGCCGACGATGCTCCAATACAACATTGCTGGCCTGGCGACGCTCCATAGCAACACTGGCGGCCATCGACGACATTCCATAGCAACACCAGCGCCCCCGGCGACGCTCCATAGTAACACCTACGTGTTGCGTTGCAGCTCTCGCCGCCGGCGCACAACACCACGCCCCGTTGCACTGCAGCTACGTCACTCACCATCGTGTTGCACTGTAGCTCCGCCGCCGACGCGCAGCACCATGGCCATTTCACTGCAACTCCGCCGCCGACGCATGGTTGTTGCACTGCAGCTTCTCCGCCCACCACCGGTGTGTTGCACTACAGCTTTGCCGTCGCCGCGCAGCGGCACGCCCGTTGAACTGCAGCTCCGCCGCCCACCGACGACGGAGCAGCCCGCGCCCCCCGGCTCACATCACCGAGCCCGCCTTGCAGCATGGCGCATGGCTGCCCGTCTACACCCTGGCGCCCCAGCCACCGTAGATGGTTTTCCCTACGGCACCAGCGGCGGCAGCAGAGAAAAAAAAAGCAAGGCCATGGCGAGGAGCAGTACGAGAGAAAGCCATGGAGAGAAGAAAAGGGGATTGCGTTTCGGTGGAAGGACATGAATGGGATAAGTGGTTCCCGTGAGATAAGGGAAAGAGTGGACACGAGGCGTGTCTAGCAAGCGGTTTACGTGAGTAGAAAATCAGTCGGTTGATTTAGATTGTTTTCCTTTTTTTTAAGATAGGACGTCCGCAGTTCGACTTCCAGTAATAGCAGATTTTTTGTGTGTGATTAACACAGGAGAAAAAGCTAGATGGGCCGGCCCAGCGGAGCAGGGGGTATGCGCCCATTTGCGGATTGTACTGTTGTATCGGGCACAGAGGGCGCCGAATAGGATTTAGCCAAATCTCCTTCCGTCCTCTCCTCGTGAGTCGCGGCCTCGTAGACAAATCTCCCCTGTCCCGAAGAAACCCTAACCCTAGATCGCCAGCCCGCCCGCCATGGATCTTCTCCAGTCCTCGTACGCGCCTGGCGACGCATCCTCGCCGGAGGACGAGTCGCTCTCCTCCCCGGACACCTCCCCGCTCCGCCTCCCCTCCAAGTCCGCCGCCCCCGCCGTCGATGAGACAGCGCTCGCGCTATCCGCCGCCGCCGCTTCCACCTCCCGTCCTCTCGACCCCTCTCTCCACCTCATCCCCTTCAACCCCACCGCCGACCAGCTCTGGGCGCCCGTCCTCGGTCCTCAGCACCCCCACGCGCCCATCTCATCCGCCTCTGGTCACCGTAACCACAAGCTCGGTCACGTCGAAGACGCAGCGCTCCTCCCCTTCCTCTTCGACGAGCAGTATAACACTTTTCATCGCTTCGGCTACGCATCTGACCCCTCCGGCCTCCACATCATCGGTGACGCGCAGCCACAGGCGCCCGACCTCGACACCGTCTACAACCTCCCTCCTTCTGAGCACAAGCGCCGCCGCATCCAATCCAGGGAGGAAAACCACGAGCCCCTCCCCCCAGAGGCCCAAAACCCTGCATCCGACGAGTGGGTCGTGCACAACAAACAGAGTCCCTGGGCTGGCAATCGGGAGGGCCCGCCTGTGGAGCTCACGGACGAGCAGAGACAGTACGCCGAGGCACATGCGGCCAAGAAGGCTGAGAAGGAGGCACGAGGCGAAGGGAAGGAGAAAACAGAGGTGGTGGTCAAGAGCACCTTCCATGGGAAGGAGGAGAAGGACTACCAGGGACGATCGTGGATCACTCCACCCAAGGATGCCAAGGCGACCAACGAGCGCTGTTATATTCCCAAGAGATGTGTACATGAGTGGGTTGGACACACCAAGGGGGTCTCAGCGATCAGATTTTTTCCCAAGTATGGCCATCTATTGCTGTCTGCAAGTATGGATTGTAAGATTAAAATTTGGGACGTGCTTGAGTCAAAGACATGTATGCGGACTTACATGGGGCACTCCAAGGCGGTACGGGATATATCGTTCTCTAATGACGGTAGTAAGTTCTTGAGTGCTGGCTATGACCGGAATATTCAGTATTGGGATACCGAAACTGGGCAGGTGATCTCAACCTTCTCTACTGGTAAGGTACCTTATGTCGTGAAGCTCAATCCTGATGAAGATAAGCAGCATATTCTCCTTGCTGGGATGAGTGACAAGAAGATTGTGCAGTGGGATATGAAGTCAGGGCAGATCACACAGGAATATGATCAGCACTTGGGGGCGGTGAACACTATTACCTTTGTAGATAATAATAGGAGGTTTGTGACATCTAGCGATGACAAGTCTCTTCGTGTGTGGGAGTTTGGCATCCCTGTAGTTATTAAGTATATCAGTGAGCCGCACATGCACTCCATGCCGTCTATTGCAGTACACCAACTCTAACTGGCTGGCAGCACAGAGCTTGGACAATCAGATACTGATATACAGCACCAAGGAAAGGTTTCAACTTAATAAGAAGAAGAGGTTTGCAGGCCACATTGTGGCAGGTTATGCTTGTCAGGTGAGCTTCTCTCCTGATGGGAGGTTTGTGATGTCAGGAGACGGTGAAGGTAGTTGCTGGTTCTGGGACTGGAAAAGCTGCAGGAGGTTCAAGACATTGAAGTGCCACAATGGAGTTTGCATTGGATGTGAGTGGCATCCGTTGGAGACTAGCAAGGTTGCAACATGTGGATGGGATGGCGTCATAAAATACTGGTAAGTTGACAAGATAAACATATGAAAACACCTTATATTTTATTCTGCAGTTTTTAACAGATTTGTACTAGTGCACCATTGCTGTTTAAATTGTTTCAACAAGTAGTTATTGAAATTCATGGGGCCCACGTTGGATTTAGATTGTGCAGTAGGTCTTTTAGTATTATTGTAATAACACTTTCCCCTTCTGTATTTTATTTTATTCATACTGTTTTATTTAGCTGGAAGGGTAGTTTAGTTTGCAATTGCAGTAACGTCCATTACATTCAGATTATCAAGACCACACAAACTTGATTATGATGTCCTTGCAAAAACTTATGGCTAGAACTTGTGTAATATACTCCCTCTGTCCCATAATATAAGAACGTTTTTTGCACTACACTAGTGTAAAAAACGTTCTTATATTATGGGACGGAGGGAGTAGTAGTTATGTGCCTTACCTAGGGCATGTTTACTTCATTGTTATGTTTTGATAAACTAGACATCTCTACCTCTTTGCTCTAAATATTCTTTTGTTTATTTTGTTACTGATTGTGTTGGCTCCTTGGTGCTCCCTTATCTACCATTTCTTGATGCTTTTGCTGTTGACCTGATGCTGTTATGATGATTGGTTGTACCTGGACCAGTGCTGCGTGAAGTCGGATCTATTCATTTTACCCACTTATCTGATCCATCTTCTACATGCCGCTGAAAATTAAACATGTCCTGGATGATATATTCCTACCCCATTTGAAAGAACTTGCAAATTAAAAATTCAGCTTATGCTGATTGGTTGGGTGCAGAACTGGATAAATGAGAATTCTGCCTTTACTTGCTAGTTGCCAAGGGCATTTCCAACGCTGCCCATCAAAACGGACACCCAAAACGTTTGTGGACAGTCTGGATGTGTCTGCGGATAACAAGATGGGGGCGGCATCCAACTCTACACATCAAATGCCCGCATCTGTTTTTTTATCCTATATCCAAAACACTTGAAATAAGTAAGATAAATATCATCTTTGGTCCATAATCATTTTGTGTTAATATTTCAATGAAACAATAATTCAAATATACATATTACGACCCAAACATGAAGTTTTGCAATAAAAAGTTCAAATTTGTGTTCAACTTAGTCGGACATATTTTTTAGTTCTCCACTCCTAGCGCCCACAAATGCCGAATCACATCATTCTGGAGTTGCTCGATGGCGAATCTGTTGATGCATTTGGATAAGTTCGTCGAACATCGTCAGATTCTGCTCGGAAGATCAATAGGATCACCCATTTGCTCAAATTCAAGATCATGGCGTATTGCGTCACCCTCATCCTCCACAATCATGTTGTGCATGATCACACAAGCTGTCGTCACCTCCCACAACGTCTCTTTGCAGTTCATCGAACAACTGCAAAACAGGCTTGGAGCACTCGAATGCCCTCTCGACATCCTTTCTAGCTTCTTTGTCTTTGGGCAAAGTGAGATCTTTTCTTACCCCTTGTCTCAAAGAATGTCTTGATGAAAGTCGCCTCTTGATGAAGGTCGCCCACGAAGGATAGATAACATCACAAAGATAATAGCCCATGTTGTACTCATGGCCTTATATTTTAATCTATGTTACTTTTATATGTTGATAGGTGTTTCTTTGGTTTGCTGCGGATAGATTCTCATGTCAACCTGCGGATTCGTTAATGTATTTGTTTTCCTGTAAAATTGCTCATATGTAGAATCTTACCTCGACAATTTGATGATTGTTGAGTTTATTACATTTGCAAGAATAATTTTGATGCAGCTTTTTTGTTCTTAAGTTGTGTTAAAGTAAGTGCCTGTGTCTAAAATCGTGGAGATAAACAAAATGCATGAAGGATCTATTGTAGGAGCTGTACTTTATCTGGCGTTTGCCCGAATAACTATATGCATATTTCTGCTTAAAACCTCATTTCTGTTTTCTCTCTCTCTATTAATTGTGTTATTTCCTTGCAATTTTCTTTACTTCTGGTGTGGCATTAACTCTTTTGTACAACTTGCAGGGATTAAAGATTTGGCAATTTAGGCAGAAACATTGCTCGAGATGCTGCAAGCCCACATGCCAATTGAATTCACAAGGATTCAACTTTCAGTTGAGACTGTAAGCCCACATGCCTGGCTGGAAAGTTTCGATGTCACTAGTGAAAACATGAGAGAACAGAAAACAGGCCCATATATTTCCAACTACCGTCTAGTTCATAGTAATGTACTGTGTACCATACATGATGCACCATTCAGTTTTTCAACTTTACTTTACCAGCGAAATCCCCTCCTTAATGCTCAGTCTGTAACAAAATACTAATAATATTTGATTCTTTGGCTACGATTGTTATACTCCCTGCGCTTTCCTTTTAGTATAATATTAGTAAGATGCCCTTGCTACGCTGCGGGCTAAGAAATGATTAGTAGAATATTATTTATTTAAGTTATAATCAAGAGACTTGTACGCGACATTGATCAAAACGACCATATATTGTTGATAGGTGCACAACTGAATATACGGTTTCCAACTGATAACCCCTTGGGTCAAGCCAAAGATTTTCTCCTCCATCTTCATTTTACAAGAACACTTGGTGTTCTTCCTACTCGGGTTTCTCAATGCTTGCTCTGTCCTATATTGAGGGGCATAGAGCATGCGGCAAATAGATAATCCATCCACATACGTTTGACAATTATGGCGACTCGGATCTCTGAGTCCAAATTAATCGATGTCTCGAGCTCCTCTTTGCTAATGGTACCCTCAGAGAAAAGTGATGATGCAACATTGCCAACCACTTTGCATGATTTAAAATGAAACAAGTAACTTCAACGCACGCGAGCACACGGACGGTTGTTTTGTCCTATTTGCATATGTTTACGTCAAAAAAATATGCCCATGTTTGGCTTTTGTCTAAGGCTCCCAACGCGGTCGACTCATCTTAAAAAAGTGTCCGACCGCGTCTTCATCAAGGCCGCTGCGCTTTGCCCACTCTCACCATGAAGCTCAGACGGCCCCTTGCCGCACTCCACCGCGCTTATCGAGCTCGCATGCCCGCCTGGCCGCTCTCCCACGCTCCTCCGTGTTTCGCCTAACGGGTTGCTGCAGCAATACCGATGTCGTGGTTCAGTCACTGCCGCCAAGCGCCCGCATGCTTGCGATCCAGCTCATATCCCACCGCTGTCAAGGCCCTCGCTTCGCCTGGCATTATGTCTTCGCTTGCCGCGCCGGATCGGGATGAGGTGCGGGCCTCAAGAGCGCCGATCGGGGGAGGCAGGGCGCCGCTGCCCGCCTTGAGCGGCGTCGGAGGAAGCGTGGGAGGCCTCGAATGCCTAGCGTTGTTACTTGTGGGCGGCGTGGCGGGGAAGAGAGAAAAAGGTGAGAGAGAGGTGGGAGGTGGGTGGGTGTGTGATAGGTGGGCCAGGCCGCACATGCAACAAACATAGTCGGATAACGGGGACGCATAAAATGTCCGGTTTGTGTTCCCTGCATATCCAAATCACGAGCAAGTTTGATAAAAAATGAGGTTGAACAAATACAGAACGGACAAAATAATGATATGAGGTCTGCTGTTGGGCCATTGTTTTTATCCATTGGACACAATAGGACACGTATGGACAAATGGGGTCGTGCATTGTCCGCTTAACAACCTACAATGCCTGCATTCCACGTAGCCAATCCGAGCAGCTATATCGTTCGCCATAGCTCGAGAACCTGCTCCGCGCAACCCAATGGTGAATGCTCCCAGTCCCAACGCATTGGAGCAGCACACACATGGTTCATCTAGCTGCCGGCCGACTCCTCCCAAGTACTGCCTGCTGTTGGCTTGCTCACAGCATGCGCTAGCTTGACGACCACATCTTAGTGCTCGTTCTAGTACTGCTCATGTACCTGGTGTCCGTTGGTAGAGGTTTTCATCTGTTTGGTGGGGTAGTTTGCCCCTATAATCGGTCCACATAACAGAAGGGTCAGATTAGAACCTACTGCAGCTGGAAACTTGCAGAAAGGACCTCCAAACAAAGAAGAATACAACCACGCCCCTGGAGGCCCCAAAGACAGCCGCACGCACACAAGGCTTATGGCCGGACCAGGCTATGATAACTAGCAAGCACATGCAGACCATTACTCTAGCCCACATGCATCCCATTATTAAGTGCTCGCCGAAACTGATGGAAGCCTACGATACTAATTTGCACTATCTTCTCCCCTTTATGTTTCAGTGCTCACTTATATCTTTTGCCCTTTCTATAAACTCCACAGGATGAATCCTTTGGCACATGCAGCCCAATACTAAATGCTCAAATATTTCACCAAATCAACTAGAAAAATGAACGCACACAAGGCTTATGACCAGACCAGGCTATAATAACTAGCAAGCACATGCAGACCATTACTCTAGCCCACATGCATCCCATTATTAAGTGCTCGACGAAACTGATGAAAGTCTACGAGACTAATTTGCACTGTCTTCTCCCCTTCATGTTCCAATGCTCACGTATATCTTTTGCCCTTCCTATAAACTCCACGGGATGAATCCTTTCCCTGTCACAGTCCTCCCACATTCCTTGCCATGCCAGCATGCACAAGCGATGGCGTCACCATGGTTCAACAAGATGGTCTTCTCGCCAGCCGGTGTGGAAGACGTTACCACAAGTTGGAGATCGATGCGGCGCTACCACACCACGCCTGGACGGCGCCGTTGCGTGCCTGCAGCATGTCGACGGCACCCGTAGCGCCTCCCCGTTGCACCGCATCGGCTTTGCCTGACCACGACGCCACCCCGGATCACGCCACAACCGCAGAGGGTTGATGGCACCACAACAACGACTTCCAGTGCCCCACATCAGCTTCGCCCGTCCGCGGATGGACTCCATGCGCACCCGGGGTCGTAGCAGCTCCACCAAGGATAGGACCTCCTCCCTTTGCTCCAGCGTGGAGCCTGACGAGCCAGTGGGCATGGCTTGCACTCGAGAGGAATAATATGTGCTCTTCATTCTCAGAATCAGCCTCAGCTTGCCTCACGAAATTAATTAGCCTAATTTGATCTACATAGCTAACTCGGCCTTGCATGTTACAGGTATAAAATCTGCCTCAATGTTTCACAACTCGTGTCACTGCTCCATGCTCCTCACCTTGCATGTTATACGGAGGTGCTGAGGTTATACCTGATTTCTCACCCATAAATTTTCAAGTAATAAATTCTTGATTTTGGATCCATCTGGGTGGCCCATACAATGAATCATCTCACCTTACCAAGGTTAACTTTCTGTTTCTTTATTTTATTCTTACATACTCAACTGATTTTGCTTAAGTTTGTGCATTTGTTATTCTATCTTCCATGCTTCCACGCCAAGAAATATTGCTATTTCATTTCCATGGAAATTTATAGTTTCTAGAGATAATTTTTCGTCAACAGGTAAAATTTATGTCATTGTTTCTAGAGCAGAAACTTGCTTTTTCAACTAACTTGGCATCTCTATTCCTTTAGTACCAACCTGGCTCACTGTATGGCTCCAAGGTCAAAACAAGCTTTGAGGTTGAGGGCGTGGATCCAAACCACCTGCAAATTTATTTATTTTTGTATTGGGAGTATTTGATATGTTAAGGTGCTATTTCCAGTGCTGTTTTTATTTTTGGGTGGTGCCCTTGCTAATTGTCTTAATGCTTCATATAGAATATAAAAATACGCATGAAATGCAGACACTTCCCTCATCTTTTTACCTTCAGCTATACATTTTTTTTAACAAACCTTCAGCTACACATAGACATAGGTATAGTCCTTTTCCTACTCAAGTACCAGGTGACTCAGATGTTGCAATCATCTTCATCATTGCTTCTTCCAAGCACCTTATTTTATTTTATTTTGCTACTATAGATTTTGTTTGATTAACAAAGACGAGGCCCTACCACCTGCGATGTTTCCATAGCATTGTTTCCAATTGTTTGTTATCTCATATTATGGTTATGAGAAGATACAACTATTTAATGTAACACCTATTTTTACAATTGCTGATATGAACTACTTGGCTATACTTTGTAGAACTTATGTACTGACATGCATAAGATTGATTTACAACAAGAGTATAACATAATCTACAAGAAGTATCTCAAAATGGCAATATATACATAACCTTTCATGGCGTCTCCATTCCATATCTTTTCTTAATTTGCTTATATACATTAGACTTATTTATTCCTATGAGATCACTTATGTCATATCACTGTATTTAGTAAAAATAATGATACACTTCGCTATCTTTACAACTATACTACAAATACTATGTACATTGCAGTTTTTTCTCCTATATATAAGAGACCTGCCATGCGAACAAATTTAGTCAACTTATGTATTCTCATGCGCATAGGACTAAGAGTTCCTGCAGCAACGCGCAGGGTATCATCTAGTTTTATAGTAGTAGAGATAGGTTTGTCTTCAGTCAAACTTCCCAACTTTCCAAAGTCCGACCTAGTTTATACTCCCTCCCAAAATATAAGAACTTTGTACAGTCTTTGATGCATGACTTTGACCATTGATATGACCTTGACCACTAATATATACTCCCTCCGTTCCATTATACAAGGTGTATTTGTTTTTTCATAAGTCAAACGAGTGCACATTTGACCGACTTTTTAGAAAAATATATCAACATCCACAACACAAAATTTATATCATTTGATCCATCATGAAAAGTAGTTTCATGTTTTATCTATTAGGTATTGCAGATGTTATTATTTTATTCAATAATCTTGGTCAACCTTCCAAGCGGAAATCAACACACCTTATATTCTGGAACGGAGGGAGTATCAAAATGCATGATTTTTTTGACAGAAAGACTGTAAGGGAACCCCCTATTGTATAATTGGTGCAACAACCCCAAATTGCAAGTACCATGTCTTGAACCTGGTGGGTGGGAAGGCATCAGCCCCTTCCCACCACTAGGCTATGCCTTAGTCTGCCAAAATGCATGAATTGAACATGTATAAATGGCATAGTCGTATTTTTCTTGCAAAATAATTTTATTTCATATATTTGTATACTAATTTTTATAGACATACAATAAGTGAAAATTATAGTCAAAGTTTTTTTTGACCATGGAAACTACATGGCTTGCACCCCACAACATATTTTATTGAAAGAAAAGAACAACATAATATTTTATTGAAAGAAAAGAATAGCATATGTACATAAATACAAGTTCCACAAGAAGCGAAACAAAGAAAAATAGAAAACTAATCTACAGTCTTATATTTTGGGAAAGAGGGAGTAAAAAAATATCATTACTCATAGTTTCAAATCAATATCATTAGATTCATTGTGGAATATAATTTTGTATATACTTGGTTGGTATTGTAGAAGTTTGCATTTTTAAATATATATTTGGTCATATTTTGTGAAGTTTGACCTGAAACAAGCCTATTATGTGTAGTAGAAAGAAACACTTGCCCGTGAAGAGAAAAAAAACCAAAACAAAACCTTCCACGGATTTACATCATAGGAATATATTTTGTCCGAAATTACTTGTCTTAGATTTGTCCAGATACAAAACTAGGTTTGGCGTTTGATTCATAGCATTGGCATTGGAATCCTTAGGAAATTTTTTCCATTGGATGAATTTCTGATCTTGTTAGCAACTTTGCATGTTCTACATGGTCAATCATCCAAATAGCGTCAAGTTTATATCCGCCCACAAGCGTTGCCAATATTTTTGGTCACTGATTGGAGAATATTTCAAATAGGTAAACGCTATTGAGGGTGGGAGCTTATGACTTATTATGGTCGCTTTGGCTATGTAGAAATGATTTTGTTTTTAATGACCAAAATGCTTCTCCTCTCCTGGCTATTTTTTGTTGTACGCACCCGCTTTGTACGTGGTCTATGCTACAACGAGCGAAGGTCCAACCGCTGTTTAAAGAAGTGTGTACGCGGATGGAGCAGGTGGCTACGTGAGAAAGGCAAAGGTGTCCCGTCTTTCGATGAGATGGTGGCTATCGTTTTTGGTGAAGTAGACTTTGACGATCCGACTACGAATGTGCAAGGATGTCGCGCCTTAGAAATCGCTAAACAACTCCGAGAGGTTATTAACCACGCCGGAGCATGATCAACCTGACCACGAAGGTCAATTTCCTGCAAGCAAACGAAGAACAAACAAGAAACTAAACTTGCAATCTGGATATTGCGAATATAAGAGGAAAGCTTTATTAATGAAGGTGGGGTTCCGTGACGTCTTAGTCTGGTCGTTGAACACAAACGAAGTACGCGAAGTTGCCGCTATGGCGAACTTTTAATCTAAACAAAACCCAATTCTAAACGATGCCTTAAGGGCTATATTTATAGGGGAAAAAGAGGGGATTTCGTCCACCCTTGGCAAGGTGGGACTAAAATACCTCCCGGTTCGTTTCCCCTACAATATGGACTCTAAAAACAACCTATAAAGTAGTATTTCGAAATTACATGGGCCTAGCCCAAAATAAGGTGGCACAACACCAATAATAAGCTATGGACGAAATTTATGAAAGACATGTTGTATATTTCGTCCATCTTCTTGTATGTCATCATGGTGGCTTCAAAGTGTGGAAATCTCCTTCATAAAGTTCGTTCTTGTTCCCTTCGCGCGTGCCTTCATCATAGTGCTTGATCATGATCCAGTGTTCATTCTTCTTGTCCATGCTAGGTGCTTCAACTGTAGCCAGCACAAATATATCTAAGTTAAGTAGCATCACATTCTCATGAACATTAGAAATATTACCAAGAAACGAAGGTACCTGGTAATTTAACTGGCATGCGCGAGCTCTAATAATTGGTCCAATAGGTATAGTAGCAGGGGTTGTGGGTGTAACTGTGCTAGCCATGTCCTCATGATCCTCCCCTCCTTGAAAACAAAGCCGTCCTCGGCGTTGCTTAATCTGAAATATGGCTAACAAAAGAGACAAGGTGTACATGTTGTATATGTATATGTCATCCATTTTTACTGATCTCAGTTGTGGCACATGTGACACAGTTATACAAGAGCACCCTTCAAAAGTCGTGAAATATAAAGCCAATATATTATCACAACAAGTCAAAGTATTGCAACTCAGTTTGCACATATAAGTGAAGCTCAATCGTAACAAAAGATTGGCAATGCTCATCATTAAACCATCGCAACCTTGATGAACCATCACCAAGATTAGAGGTCCTATCGAAATGATTAAACATTGGCACAACTATTTTCAAATGTATTTGATCCAAATCTGATTTATTCCCTGATTCACATGGTTCTTTCGCATCAATGGTTAATTCAATGGGTTCACTCAAAATTGTTTGATCACATGACAAAGTCAAATCATGAACATAGTATTCTAAAATAGCTGGTGTGATCAAAGTAGTGGGTAGCTCATTGCATGGTTCATTTAAATTGACAAGGCATTCATCATACTCATGTGGAGGTGGAAGATCGGTACCTTTGTCATTACCTCTTATGATCAACTCAGATGATGTAGGCACTATCGAGGTGATGTGTCACATGGTAGAGGTGATGTAGTCCTCGCAACAAAGGATGTGGTTGTCATATTACGCCTAGTAGTTGAAGGAACAACCGTATCATCTCTTGGAATGTGCACCTTGCGCTTATTCTCCTTGTGGACAACACACCATTTTATTTCCTGTTCAACTTTGCAAGCAAGACGAAACAAACGGTCCATAGGATAACACCCTTCATGAATTAGTATCTCCTGTATATCACGGTTTAATTCTCCCCAAAATCTATCCATAAAATCATCTTCCCTTTCCACTAACAAGGAGTGCAATAAGGTAGTTCGTAAATTATCATAATATTTTGTTACGATGTCACTACCTTATTTTAAATGTTGTAGTTTTTTAAGCATGCCACAAGTATAATAAATGATGAGGACATCAATACCATTGTTACACCCACAACCCTTGCTACTATACATACTGGACCGATTACTAGAGCTCGCGCACGCCAATTAAATTACCAGGTACTTTCGTTTCTTGGTAATGATTCTAATGTTCATGAGAATATGATGCTGCCTAAATTGGATACATTTGTTTTGCTTACAAATGAAGGGCCTAGCTTGGAGAAGGATGGACATTGGAGCAAGAACAAGCATGGACTTGATGGCATGCGCAAGGGAGACAAGAACAGAGTTTCAAGTGATGATTTCAGGACTTTGAAGCCATCATAATGGGTGCATGAAGCCTTGGACGAAATATACAAGATGCCACTTCATAATTTTCGTCCAGAGGCTATTCTAGGTGTTAATCACCTTATTTTTGGGCCAGGCCCATGTAATTTCGAAATACTTCAATATAGGCTGTTTTTAGAGTCTGTATGTGTGGGGAAACAAGAGTTAGGGTGGGTTTCGGACCCCTCCTCCAAGGACCACGAAATTCCCCCCTCCTCCATATATATAGCCCCTAGGGCATCGTTTAGACTTTGGGGTTTTTGTTCAGATCAAAAGTTCTCCATAGTTGCAACTTCGCGTACTTCGTTTGTGTTCAACGACTGCACCAAGACGTCACGTAACCCCACCTTCATTAATAAAGCTTTCCTCTTATATTCACAATATCCAGATTGCAATCTTAGTTTCTTGCTTGTTCTTCGTTTGCTCGCAGGAAACAGGCCCTCGTGGTCAGGTTGATCGTGCTCCGGCGTGGTCAATAACCCTCGGAAGTTGGTTTAGCGATTGCTAAGGCGCGATGTCTCGCACGTTCTTAGCCGGATCGTCAAGTTTGATGATAACCCACAAGTGTAGGGGATCGCAACAGCTTTCGATGGTAGAGTATTCAACCCAAATTTATTGATTCGACACAAGGGGAGCCAAAGAATATTCTCAAGTATTAGCAACTGAGTTGTCAATTCAGCCACACCTGGATAACTTAGTATCTGCAGCAAAGTATTTAGTAGCAAAGTAATATGATAGTGGTGGTAACGGTAACAAAAGTAACGGAAGAAAAAGTAATATTTTTAGTATTTTGTAGTGATTGTAACAATAGCAACGGGAATGCAAATAAGTGTAAACCAGTATATGGAAAGCTCGTAGGCATTGGATCGGTGATGAATAATTATGCCGGATGCGGTTCATCATGTAACAGTCATAACATAGGGTGACATGTAACTAGCTCCAATTTATCAATGTAATGTAGGCATGTATTCCGAATATAGTCATACATGCTTATGGAAAAGAACTTGCATGACATCTTTTGTCCTACCCTCCCGTGGCAGCGGGGTCCTATTGGAAACTAATGGATATTAAGGCCTCCTTTTAATAGAGAGCCGGAACAAAGCATTAGCACATAGTGAATACATGAACTCCTCAAACTATGGTCATCACCGAGAAGTATCCCGATTATTGTCACTTCGGGGTTGTCGGATCATAACACACAATAGGTGACTATAGACTTGCAAGATAGGATCAAGAACTCACATTTATTCATGAAAACATAATAGGTTCAGATCTGAAATCATGGCACTCGGGCCCTAGTGACAAGCATTAAGCATAGCAAAGTCATAGCAACATCAATCTCGTAACATAGTGGATACTAAGGATCAAACCCTAACAAAACTAACTCGATTACATGATAGATCTCATCCAACCCATCACCGTCCAGCAAGCCTACGATGGAATTACTCACGCACGGCGGTGAGCATCATGAAATTGGTGATGGAGGATGGTTGATGATGACGACGGCGACGAACCCCCCTCTCCGAAGCCCCGAACGGACTCCAAATCAGCCCTCCCGAGAGGTTTTAGGGCTTGGCAGCGGCTCCATACGTAAAACGCGATGATTTCTTCCCTCTGATTTTTTTCTCTCCGAAAGCCAATATATAGAGTTGGAGTTGGCGTCGGAAGGTCTCCTGGGGGCCCACGAGGTAGGGGGGCGTGCCCAGGAGGGGAGGGGGGCACCCCCACCCTCGTGGACAGGGTGTGGGCCCCCTGGTCTTCATCTTTGGCGAGGATTTTTCATTATTTTTTCTAAGATGTTTCGTGGAGTTTCAGGTCATTCCGAGAACTTTTGTTTTCTGCACATAAAACAACATCATGGCAATTCTGCTAAAAACAGCGTCAGTCCGGGTTAGTTCCATTGAAATCATACAATTTAGAGTCCAAAACAAGGGCAAAAGTGTTTGGAAAAGTAGATACGATGGAGACGTATCAACTCCCCCAAGCTTAAACCCTTGCTTGTCCTCAAGCAATTCAGTTGACAAACTGAAAGAGAAAAAGGAAAACTTTTACAAACTCTGTTTGCTCTTGTTGTTGTAAATATGTCAAGCCAGCATTAAAGTTCTCAAAGAAAGATTATAACTAACCACATTTGCAATAATTCTCGGGTCTCGTGTTTACTCATATCAATGGCATAATCAACTAGCGAGTCCTAATAATAAATCTCGGATGACAACACTTTCTCGAAACAATCATAATATGATATAACAAGATGGTATCTCGCTAGCCCTTTCTGAGACCGCAAAACATAAATGCAGAGCACCTTTAAAGATCAAGGACCGACTAGACATTGTAATTCATGGTAAAAGAGATCCAATCTTAGTCATACCCAATATAAATTAACAGCAATGCATGCAAATGACAGCTGTGCTCTCCAGCTAATGCTTTTAATAAGAGGGTGATGACTCAACATAAAAGTAAATAGATAGGCCCTTCGCAGAGGTAATCAGGGATTTGTAGAGGTGCCAGAGCTCGGTTTTGAAATAGAGATAAATAATATTTTGAGCGGCATACTTTCATTGTCAACATAACAACTAAGAGATGGCGATATCTTCCATGTCACACACATTATAGGCGGTTCCCAAACAAAATGGTAAAGTTTATACTCCCCCTCCACCAACAAGCATCAATCCACGGCTTGCTCGAAACAACGAAAGTGCCTCCAACATACATCAGGTCCTGTGGGGAGTTTTGTTTGCAATTAATTTTGATTTAGTTTGCATAAAGCATGGACTGGGCATCCCGGTGACCAGCCATTTTCTCGTGAGTGAGGAGCGGAGTCCACTCCTCTTGAGAATAACCCGCCTAACATGGAAGATAAGGGCAGCCCTAGTTGATACATGAGCTATTCGAGCATACAAAACATAATGTTTATTTGAAGGTTTAGAGTTATGGCACATACAAATTTACTTGGAACCGCAGGTAGATACCGCATATAGGAAGGTATAGTGGACTCATATGGAATAACTTTGGGGTTTAAGGGATTGGATGCACAAGCAGTATTCCCGCTTAGTACAAGTGAAGGCTAGCAAAAGACTGGGAAGCGACCAACTAGAGAGCGACAACAGTCATGAACATGCATGAAAATTAATAAACATTGGATGCAAGCATGAGTAGGATATAATCCACCATGAACACAAATATCGTGAAGGCTATGTTGATTTGTTTCAACTACATGTGTGAACATGTGTCAAGTCAAGTCATTTAAATCATTCAAAGGAGGATACCATCCCATCATACCACATCACAACCATTTTAATAGCATGTTGGCATGCAAGGTAAACCATTATAAATCATAGCTAATCAAGCATGGCATAAGCAACAATGATCACTAATTGTCATTGCAAACATGTTTATTCATAATAAGCTGAATCAGGAACGATGAACTCGTCATACTTACAAAAACAAGAGAGGTCGAGTTCATACCAGCTTTTCCATCTCAGTCAGTCCATCATATATCATCATAATTGCCTTTCACTTGCACGACCGAACGATGTGAATAATAATAAGAGTGCACGCAATCGACTAAGCTGGAATCATGCGAGCATTCAATAAACAAGAGAAGACAAGGCAATATGGGCTCTTGGTTAAATCAACAATAATGCATATAAGAGCCACTTTAACAATTTAATCATGGTCTTCTCCTATCGACCCCCAAAGAAAAGAGAGAAAATAAACCTATTTACACGGGAAAGCTCCCAACAAGCAAAAGAAGAACGGGAAATATTTTTGGTTTTTATTTTAATTATTACTACTACAGCAGGAAAAGTAAACTAACTAGAAGCTACACTAATTTTGTTGTTGTTTTCTAAAGTTTATTAAACACACAAGAAGAAAGCTGGAAAAAGGAAATAAACTAGCATGGATATTACAGTGAAAGAGTATGAGCACCGACATCTAGCAATGAGTGTGTGTGAACATAAATGTAATGTCGGTGGAAATACGTACTCCCCAAGCTTAGGCTTTTGGCCTAAGTTGGTTCATTGCCGAGGATAGCCCGGCCGATACTCGTAGGGTGTAGCTGGGGTCGTCTTGTGATGAAGAGGACTCGATCGCCATCGGTGGCAGCCACCTCCAGATCCCAAGAATAAACAGACTGGCGTGGAGGCTCATATTGTGGTTCCGGCTCAGGGGCTGGTGCAGGATTCCGATAGGCTTGAAAGGCCGCTGTCGGTGTCAAAACCGGCGGATCTCGGGTAGGGGGTCCCGAACTGTGCGTCTAGGCGGATGGTAACAGGAGACAAGGGACACGATGTTTTTACCCAGGTTCGGGCCCTCTCGATGGAGGTAATACCCTACTCCTGCTTGATTAATATTGATGATATGGGTAGTACAAGAGTAGATCTACCACGAGATCAAGGAGGCTAAACCCTAGAAGCTAGCCTATGGTATGATTGTTGTTCACCCTACGGACTAAAACCCTCCGGTTTATATAGACACCAGATAGGTTAGGGTTACACAGAGTCGGTTACAATGGTAGGAGATCTACATATCCGTATCGTCAAGCTTGCCTTCCACGCCAAGGAAAGTCCCATCCGGACACGGGACGAAGTCTTCAATCTTGTATCTTCATAGTCTTGGAGTCCGGCCGTGACGATAGTCCGGCTATCTGGACACCCCCTAGTCCGGGACTCCCTCAGTAGCCCCTGAACCAGGCTTCAATGACGACGAGTCCGGCGTGTTGATTGTCTTCGGCATTGCGAGGCGGGTTCCTCCTCCGAATACTTCATAGAAGGTTTTGAACACCAGGATAGTGTCCGGCTCTGCAAAACAAGTTCCACATAACACCGTAGAGAGAATAATTTTTGCACAGATCTGCTAACGTATTCCGCGGCGTGACATCACCCCCCGGCCAGGCCTTTATATGAACCGTTTTTACCATTCCACCTTAGCGCGTTCAGCGAGGCGGTTTCCTTGGCACGTCTTATCAAGGCATAGATCGTGCCCCCTTATTCCGGGATTCTCATCAATACGGACGTGGGTAACCCAACCGTGCCGTGCCGGCACGACTCCTCTATCAAAGGCGAGTCCTAGTCGACCACGGGGCAGGCTCTTGGTATTCAACCTCTTTATAATGAGACCAAGGCCCTCTTCTTTTTACACCCTCCATCGAGTTCGCCTCGCGCTCCGAGTTCTAATACCCAAAGCTTCAGATTCAGGCGCTTTTCGGACCTACGAAGATGTCCGGCTCCGACCAGCACGGCCGATGGATGTCTTCCTCCGTCACGGAAGAAGATGTGATAAAGCTGCGAGACGCCAGGTACCTAACCGGCGAGATCTCGCATAGGCTTCCTGCTCCAGGGCAGGTCATTCCCAGTCCCGAGCCCGGCGAGAACGTGGTGTTCATGTCTCACTTCCTTTGGGGTTTAGGCTTCCCGACGGATCCCTTTGTGCGGGGGCTCATGTTTTATTATGGGCTGGATTTCCATGACTTGAATCCGGAGTCCATCCTCCATATCTCGTCATTCATTGTCGTGTGTGAGGCCTTCCTCCATGTTACCCCCCACTTTGGATTGTGGCTCAAGACCTTCAAGGTGGAGCCAAAGATGATCGGGGGGCAACAAGCAGAGTACGGAGGGGCGGTCATAAGCAAATGTGCTGACGCTCCATGGCCCGAGGGCTCTTTTCAAGAGGAGCTTGGTTTGTGGCAACGGGAGTGGTTTTATATCACCGCTCCCCGGGGCACCAAATGGGTGGCGCTCCTCGCCTTCCGCTCAGGTCCACCACAGCGGCTGGCGTCATGGGTCAACAAAGGGCTCGACTGGGGGCCGTCCAAGGACGTTCCCTCGCTGCAGGGCCGTATTCGAGACCTCCACGAGAGGGAGATCAATCTGGTTGCGGTGGCGCAGGTTAATTTGATCCGACGCCTTCTGCCCTGCAAACGTCGCCCCCTCCGCCTGTTGGAATTCAATCCGGAGGGACCACGAGTTCTCCAAAATTTTAGGGGCACGACACCCGTGGAGATGTATAAACTGTTCTTCGGATCACAAGAAAAGTGTCCGGACCTGACTGAGGACGCAGGACTAAGCTGCAATCGCCCAGATACTCAAGTAAGTCGTCCTGTAACCGGACAAATTGTTCATTCATTTATCACATATATATGCCCTTTAAAGGAGCCGTTTCTTGAACAGGAGTGGATAGCCAAGGCAAAATTAATAAGGTGTCCGGCTCCCCTCCCAGAGACCACGCCGGATCCCATGCTGGCCAAGATGTTGAAGGCCGCGCCCTTTGAAGAGGGCGAAGGGGGGAGCGTGGAAGCAACTGCCTCTACGAAGGAGGCTATCAAGGAAGGAGGGATTAAAAGTCCCGTCTTCCGAGGAGAGAAGAGGACCGCTTGAAGATCCGGAGGTCAAGGCCTCAAAGAAGGGAAAGGAATCTTCGCGGAGAGTCCGTGCCGGGAAGTAACCCAGCCGCACTATTTCCCAAGGGGATCAGCCCTCCAATGAGCCTTAACTCAAAAGAAGGGGTCTTGTGAATAAGGACCATCCTCAGATTTATTTATGAAGATAACCGAAATTGTACCTTGTAGTTCGGATCTCAGCCCTTCTCGTGAGCTCGTCTTGGGGATTTTCTTCCGGAGATGATGGAGAGCGAACGCCTCCACCAGCCGCACCCTCATGCGAGGCGGACGATCCCGAGGTGTCGCCGCGAGGGTTCCCCAAGTCCGCGAGACCGGAAGGTCCGGCGCCAAGTGGTGTGCGGTCGGAGGAGTCAAGGATCTGCTCGGGCGGCGGTTATCTCGTAAGATCACCGTGCTCTAATGGGTACGGTGATTAAAGAATTGCATCCGCGAGAGCGGATTGCATGAAGCCGCCGAAGCTTCTTGACGGGGTTCGAGGTACGCAAAAATGATGTACCTTCCGGCAGCTTATGCATATAGAATGCGCCCAGATAGATAGTAGCCTCGAGACTCGGTATGTTGTCAAAATTGACAGCGTGCGAGGATCAAAATCTCGCTTTTAACATATCGCCGCTCCTAAACAGGTGGCGGGCGTCCGTGGCCAGCCGGACTAATGAATATGCCGAACTAAAGCGGCACTTGACGAGGCGGATGCGGACATCGCTACCGTCAATAAACGGTTTGACGAGTCACAAGGTATGCGACTCCTACGCGAACACCTAGTAAGGGAGCTTGACGCCCATGTCTTACTATTTGTATGCTAAATGCAGATGGTGCCGCTGCTGTGGAAGAGCTACGGGCGGAACTCGCCCGAGCGAAAGAGCAAGCCAGAAATAGTAATGCGGCCGCTTTAAGGGCGGCCGAAGAGCTAAAAGCCGAACGGGCTGCTCACTGCCGAAGCAAGGATGAAATGGCCAGAAAGTTGAAGAATACTACCGATCGCTGCGAGGTTCTTGAAAAAGAACGTCAAGCGGAGCAAGAGGGCCTAAAATAGGCCGCCGCCGAATCCAAGGATGCCCGTTCGACTTTGAGAGATGCCAAGGAGGAGCTGAGTCAGGCCGGGGCGATTGCGTCTAGAAAACCGTTTCTGCTGCGGAGGAAATATACGGATCCTAAGTATGCTCAATTGGACAAGTTGTGGAGTTCGGAGGATGATTATCTGGACTTAGCGCCGCCAGCCGCGACGCGATTGAGCACTTCCGAGGCCAGAAGGGGCACAGAAGGGAAGAGCTATATTGGCCGCAATTCCATAGTACGGAGCGTCTTCTTCCGTTGACCGACCGGTTGGACGAATGGGCCGAGCTGAATCGACTATTCGGACTTGCCATGAAGCATGTCATGACTCATTTGTGGCCGGGCGGACCCCAGCCGAAGAGTTATTTTGGTTTAGTGCAGCAGTTCCTTGGTGCGGTATCGCCAGACGACGCAATGAAGCGGTCGGCGTGTATTGAGGGAGCGGATGGCTCGCCCATGTCAAGACATACCGGGCAGATATGAAGGCCACCGACGCTATGCCCCGAGATTCGGACAGAAGTCGAGTACCGCCGAGCACTACTTTGAGGAAGTCCTGCCGCGCTTCGTTTAATAGAGACGCAGGCTCAAGGATATTATGTTTAAATGAAATGTATGATTTGTGAAAACAATGTTTCAATATAATATAAGTGCTTTTTATACTTGTGCGTTCAAGTAGTAGACTACTCCCTGCGGCGGCCGCTTATGTATATGTATATATAACTTTGAAAGATGGCAGTCATTGGCTTTCAGCTTTCACGCACATAGTGCGTAGGGTGTTTGCAAAGAAGGCGCTTTTCACACTTAATCCAACGCCTTGGTCCTGTTAAGGAGGTGGTAGCGTAGCAAACTAGGCAACCGGACTATAATGCTTTATCACTTTCACTTAGCCATAGGAGTTCGAGGGTGGGGCTACTATATAGCCCCTCGGGCACCGCACTCTCCCGAATTCGGGTGCGTGTGCCTGACCGAAACCGGTCCTTAGTTAATGCGGAGGAATTCTAAACATTCCGATGAGTCATCGAGTGGTTGACCAGTCTCTCGCTATATCATGACAGTCGGTTTTCGGCTTTCTCTCTGAGGTGCTCGCCCGGCGAACCGGGCACAATCGCGATAGTTCTCCACGGTGCCGCGTTAGCCGATAAAAGCGGGAACGTAAGGCAGCAAAACACGTGAGCCGGGCAAACCCAACATTTGACCAAAGACATGATTCGAGCTGATGCATATAAGGCCTAATCTCGAGACGCCGAATACTCCCTAAGGTATTCGGTCTTCATAAAATGGGCAGAATAATGCCCTAAGCCCCGTGTCCGTGCACGCCGCAAAATTCTGGTGCGGCCAATGCCAAAACGCCAGCCTCCTCCTCGGTTATAGTAGGAAACTGGGGGATGTTTATCAACAAGAGACAATAAAAAAGGTTTACGCAGGGTCTTAACCTGAAAAGAATCCTTGCAACGGGTCCCTACTGCACGTCTGCGCCTGTGTCTCCGTTGTGCCGTATCCTGGACGGGTGTAGCACGTTGTTCATCTGTAAAAGAGAGGAACTTAGTTTAAAAGAAAAAGGATCGTGCGAAAGATGCACTTTATATTAAATAAACAGAGTACGATTCTAAGAAGTGAATAAAATTGAGCTTTATTGTCTCTTGCGATACATGCACGCAGCCCCTTGTATGGGGTAATGCCGCTAGTGAGCGCCGGACTCGTCTAGCCGTGTCCGGGGTTTGGATGACCAATTCAGGTTCTTTGACTAGCGGAGCCGGATAGGTGTGGGGCTGTCAAGGCAGTCTCACGTTCCTTCGGGCTCAAATAACACTTAATACTCCCTTTTAATGAGATGATGCCGCGTGGACTGGGCATTTTAAGTGTGAGATATGCATAATGCGGTATTGCGTTAAAGCGGGCGAAAGCTTCGCGTCCCAATAGTGCTTGATGGCTACTTTTAAACGGGGCGACATGGAAGATTAACCTTTCGCGACGGAAGTTGTCAGATGAACCGAACACAACTTCTAGCAGTAGGGAGCCCGTACAATGGGCATATGGGCCTGGCATTACCCCTTTAAAGAAGGTGTTGCTATGGCGAATTTTGGTTGGGTCTATCCCCATCCTGCGGATTGTGTCCTGATATATCAGGTTTATGTCACTGCCACCATCCATGAGGACTTGTGTAAATTGGAATCCGTCGATTATGAGATCCAATATCAAGGCAGTCCATCCTGCGTTCCGGATACTTTTGGAATAGTCCTGATGGTCGAAGGTGATTGGTTTTGACAACCAGTGTGCGGTGCGCATTCTAGTGGGCGCCGCTCTGTTTTTCCTTTTGATCACGTGAAGTGAGTTAACTGTTTTAACCTCTTGTGGGAAATTCTTTTGTTTTCCGGGGCTCTGCTTGTGGTGCTCGTCATCATCTTCACTTGGTGTGTTGAGCCCCTTGTGCTCGGCGTTGAGTCTGCCGGACTGTTTGAAGACCCAACAATCTCTGTGGGTATGGTTTGCAGGCCTCCCGGGAGTACTGTGGATTTGACATATCTTGTCCAAGATTTTGTTTAAATTGGATAGCTCATCGCAATTGTCCTTAAGGGGTAGTTTTTTATTGTTCTGCCGTGAGCTTTTGAATCCGGCGTTGACTGCCGCGCTCTTTGGACCGTTCCTCTTAATCCGGCGCTGGTCCTTGTTGCGCCGTGGTTTCCCATTTCCATCCCTGATTTCGGATGTACTTGGGTCGCTCGTGCTGCATCTTGCTAGCCAGCTATCCTCTCCGATGCAAAAGCGGGTCATGAGGCTTGTTAATGCGGCCATTGTTCTTGGCTTTTCTTGGCGAGGTGTCTGGCGAGCCATTCGTCTCGGACGTTGTGTTTGAAGGCTGCTAAGGCTTGGCGTCCGGACAATCGACTATTTGGTTCTTTTTAGTAAGGAACCTGTTCTGCATTTCCGGCTGACTCTCCGGCTGTTGAGTTATGTGACTTAGATCGTTCGCATCCGGAGGGCGGACATAGGTCCCTGAAAATTTGACCAAACGCATCCTCGAGCTCTTCCCAGCTTCCAATGGTATTTTCGGGGAGGCTTTTAAGCCAATGCCGAGCTGGCCCTCTGAGTTTGAGGGGTAAGTATTTTATGGCGTGGAGATCGTCTCCTCTAGCCATGTGTATGTGGAGGATGTAATCCTCAATCCAGACTCCAGGGTCTGTTGTTCCATTGTATGCCTCTAAGTTTACGGGCTTGAATCACCGGAAATTCATGATCCAGCACCTCATCGGTGAAACATAGGGGGTGTGCGGCGCCCCTGTATTTGGGTGTGCCGTGATGTTCGGATATTTGGCGTGTTGCATTGCTTTGAAGAGCTTGCTTTCTCGACCCATAGATGGACCTAACTGGGCCATCCTTTTGATGTGAATCCTTATGCGGATCGCGTACCGGCTTGTGTCTTGGCGCTATTCGCCGCTCTCTTTTTGCCGTGGGGTCGTCCATCCGACCGGGTGGCCTTCTTATTTTTTGATTGTGGGGGCTCTATGGCCTCTTCGTCAAATTCGGGCAGTAGTTTTCTCTTTGGGTAGCTCTTTGTTCGGCGAATGTCGCCGTATTTGTTTGCGGTGTTGAATACTTTGCTTCATCTGGTCCTGAGTGCATCTTCCGTTGTTTTGAGCTTCCGCTTCTGCTTTTTCAGGCTACGCAGCGATGGCATTTAGCCTTTTCTGGAGGTTATTTTGCTCCAACAATTTGTCCGGCGTGAGATCGCCCGCATCGTTGTCTTCGCCGGGGACGGGTTATTTATCCAAGTTGTCTTGTTCGGACGATTGCTCGATAAGCGTGTTAAATGCGTCCACCGGTTAAATCCTGCTCTATGGCTGGTTCTCTGTTGAGGCGGGACTTTGTTCGGCGTTTACGTTGCCGTTTTGACTGCTATTCGAGGGATTTATCCTTCGTAGCGTCCCGTTGTTCCTCGTCTTCATTTCCTTTAGGTGTATCCACCATGTATACATCATGGGATGAGGTGGTTGTCCAACATCCTATAGGTGCTGGTTCATGGTTGTCTCCTACATCGTCGTCCATACCGTCGATGTCTTCAGAGTCAAAATCGAGCACGTCGTGTAAGATTTCGACAGTGGCTACGAAGTGGGTGGTGGGTGGGCGTTGAATTTCTTCATCGTCCGCATCCCAACCTTCCTGACCATAGTCCGGCCATGGCTCTCCGGATAAAGAGAGAGAATTTAGTGAATTCAAGATGTCGCCGAGGGGCGAGTGCTGAAAGATGTCCGCGACAGTGAACTCCATAACCGGCGCCCAATCGGATTCGATTGGCGGGGGCGCGGAGGGTTCGGAGCCTGGAGAGGAGTCTGGCACCCTGGAGTCAAGGTCTTCGCAAAGGACAGGGATGAAGTTCGGCTCAATCGCCGTAGAGATCATAGCCCCCGAGGCGGTGTCCAACCACTTGTCCTTGATCGGGGAATCCGGCTCCGGATTAAGGGTCAGAGCGGATGATGGTGCGACCTCCAGGGCACTGTTCGGCTGCAGAGCTAGATCATGCCCATCAAGACAGTGCGGCACGCTTGGCTGCGGCTCGGATCCGTCGAAGATCAAGTCTCCGCGGATATCGGCCCTATAGTTCAAACTTCCAAATCTGCCCTGATGGCCAGGGGCGTAGCTTTCGATCTGCTCCAGATGGCCAAGCGAATTGGCCCGCAGTGCAAACCCGCCGAATATGAAGATCTGTCCAGGGAGAAAAGTCTCACCCTAGACCGCGTCGTTGTTGATGATCGAAGGAGCCATCGGGCCTATGACACAGAGGAACTCTCAATGAAAGCACCAATGTCGGTGTCAAAACCGGCGGATCTCGGGTAGGGGTCCCGAATCGCGTCTAGGCGGATGGTAACAGGAGACAAGGGACACGATGTTCTTACCTGTGTTCGCCCTCTCGATGGAGGTAATACCCTACTCCTGCTTGATTAATATTGATGATATGGGTAGTACAAGAGTAGATCTACCACGAGATCAAGGAGGCTAAACCCTAGAAGCTAGCCTATGGTATGATTGTTGTTCGCCCCACGGACTAAAACCCTCCGGTTTATATAGACACCGGATAGGTTAGGGTTACAGAGTCGGTTACAATGGTAGGAGATCTATATATCCGTATCACCAAGCTTGCCTTGCACGCCAAGGAAAGTCCCATCCGGACACGAGACGAAGTCTTCAATCTTGTATCTTCATAGTCTTGGAGTCCGGCCGTGATGATAGTCCGGCTATCCGGACACCCCCTAGTCCGGGACTCCCTCAGCCGCCCACGTAACGAGGTGAGGACCTGCAGACAAGTTAAACAAAGAAGGAGCAGGCAAAGTAATAGTCTCAGGGTGATGTTTATCAAAGTACAATTTATATTTGAGCTCCCCTTCACGACTCTTAACAATAAAATCATGTGCTAGCATACTCTTATAATCTAGATAAGCACTAGGCAGCAATTTTTCTTCTTTCTCAAAATGCCTAATAGGTATGCCAAAATATTCAGCTAGGCGTGAAGCATAAATGCCCCCAAAGATGGGGCCCTTAGTACGGTTCAGACTTAATCGTCTAGCAACAATTCCACCCATACTAACAGAGTTATTGCGGTATAAACCATGGAGCAAATGATAATATCAGGAACACTAAGGTTTCCACAATTTCCACGACCAATCAAGCAACGACTAGCAAATAAGGCAAAGTAGCGTAAACAGGAAAATGTATGCTAGTAATTCTTGCATCAGAAACCTTCCTGGTTTCTCCCACAATGATAGTGTTAATAAATGCTTCCACTTCATTACGGTGTGATTCATCTAAGGTACCCTCAAAGGGTATTTTGCAAACCTCGCAAAATTCAGCTAATGGCATCTTCTTAACAACGTCATATAAATGAAACTCTACTGAAGGAGGTGATTCCTTATGAAAATAGTAGAAGTTTTGCACAACAATATTAGTGAGTAAGAGATACTGATGATGTTGGTCGCGGAGGAAGTTGGTGAGGTCGGTGTTCCCAATTAGTGAATAGAAATCCTCATAAATCCCGGCTCTCCTCAAGAAGTCATCGGAAGGCCACTCACACGGCCGGACCTCCGCGGTGCGAGGCAAATTATATTTGGACTTTTGTGCTTCTTCCTTTTGTTTTTCCTTCGAGCTTCGGCTAGACGAGCCCCTCAAAAGTCTCTTCATTATTTTCTGAAATAATCTGATTTTTTTAGTAACTTCAAACAAAAGTGAACCAACTTCAATAAAATTGATAGCAACTACTCCTACAAGTGCCTAGAGCCTATATCAAGCATTATAACTACTTGGAACCATATAAAATTGACATGCAAGCTCAAGAACATGGTCACCTATGCAGCATAAATTTGCAATGAATAAAGCACTAGAAAAAAACTAATTGGACCAATGGAGGAGTCACATACCAAGGAACAATCTCCCCAAGCAGTTTTGTGAGAGGTGCTTTGAGCAAGGAGATCGAAAATCACAACAACGGGGGCTGGAACTCGTGTTTGAGCCAGATATTCGTGTTTGTGGGAGGAAGAAGAAGAGGATGGGTGCAGGAATAAGTGGAGGAGGGCCACCATGGGCCCACGAGGCAGGGGCGCGCCCAGGGGGGTAGGGTGCGCCCTCCACCCTCGTGGCCAGGTGGCAGCTCCCCCCGCGGTAATTTTTGCACTAAAAATCCTCAAATATTCCCGAAAAATCATATTAAATTGGCATGGCATTCTGAGAACTTTATTTCGGGATATTTTTATATTGCACGGATAAATCAGGAAACAGACAGAAAATACTAATTTTACTTTATTTCAACAAAATAACAGAAAGTATAAAGAGGATACAGAAGGTTGTGCCTTCTAGTTTCATCCGTCTCATGCTCATCAAAAGGAATCCACTAACAAGGTTGATTAAGTCTTGTTAACAAACTCATTCTGATTAACATGGAACTGGAGAAATTTCGAATAACATTATGTTACCTCAATGGGGATATGCACATCCCCTATAATAAGAATATAATATTTCTTCTTGACAGTAGGAAGAGGAAATTCAAAACCTCCAAATATAATCGATGGAACTTTTCCAATAGAATTGATGCTATAAACTTGAGGTTGTTTCCTCGAAAGTGTACCGTATGCTCATTACCATTTACATGAACAGTGACATTGCCTTTGTTGCAATCAATAACAGCCCCTGTAGTATTCAGAAAAGGTCTTCCAAGAATAATAGACATGCTATCGTCCTCGGGAATATCAAGAATAACAAAGTCCGTTAAAATAGTAACATTCGCAACCACGACAGGCACATCCTCACAAATACCGACAGGTATAGCAATTGATTTATCAGCCATTTGCAAAGATATTTTAGTAGGTGTCAACTTATTCAAATCAAGTCTACGATATAAAGAGAGAGGCATACCACTAACACCGGCTCCAAGATCACATAAAGCAGTTTTGACATAATTTCTTTTAATGGAGCATGGTATAGTGGGTACTCCTGGATCTCCAAGTTTCTTTGGTATTCCACCCTTAAAAGTATAATTAGCAAGCATGGTGGAAATTTCAGCTTCCACTATCTTTCTTTTATTAGTAATGATATCCTTCATATACTTAGCATAAGGATTTGTTTTGAGCACATCAGTTAATCACATACGCATAAAAGATAGGTCTAATCATTTCAAAGAAGCACTCAAAATCCTCATCATCCTTTTCTTGGATGGTTTGGGAGGAAAAGGCATGGGTTTCTGAACCCATGGTTCTCTTTCTTTACCATGTTTCCTAGCAACAAAGTCTCTCTTATCATAACGTTGATTCTTTGATTGTGGGTTATCAAGATCAACAGCAGGTTCAATTTCTACATCATTATCATTACAAGGTTGAGCATCATCATGAACATCATCATTATTATTTTCGCTAGGTTCATGTTCATTGTCAGGTTGTGTTTCAGCATCAGACATAGATATATCATTTGGATTCTCAGGTGGTTCAGCACTAGGTTCGCTAGAAGTTTGCAAAGTCCTATCATTTTTCTTTTTCTTCCTTTTAGAAGAACTAGACACATCAATATTATTTCTCTGAGAATCTTGCTCAATTCTCTTAGGGTGGCCTTCAGGATACAAAGGTTCCTGAGTCATTCTACCAGTTCTAGTAGCCACTCTAACAGCATAATCATTTTTCTTACTATTCATTTCATTGAGCAAATCATTTTGAGCCTTAAGTACTTGTTCTACTTGAGTGGTAACCATAGAAGCATGTTTGCTAATGAGTTTAAGTTCACATCTAACATTAGCCATATAATCACCCAAGTGTTTAATCATATCGGAATCATATTTCAATTGTCTACCAAAATAAGCATTAAAATTTTCTTGTTTGACAATAAAATTATCAAACTCATCCAAGCATTGTCTAGCAGACTTATAGTGAGGAATATCACCTTCATCAAATCTATAGAGAGAGTTTACCTTTACTATACGTAGCCGGGTTATCGGGATCAGGAGGTTCTTCAATAGGTAATGGATCAAGATCATATGTTTCTTCAACATGCGGTAAATTAAGACCATGTATTTCTTCAATAGGAGGTAAATTCTTAACATCTTCAACTTTAATACCTTTTTCTTTCATAGATTTCTTTGCCTTTTGCATATCTTCAGGACTGAGAAATAGAAAACCTCTCTTCTTCGGAGTTGGTTTAGGAATAGGCTCAATAATTGGCTCTGGAGCTGGCTCGGGAAGTGCCCAATTATTTTCATTTGTCAACATATTATTCAATAAAATTTCAGCTTCATCCAGTGTTCTTTCCCTGAAAAGAGAACCAGCACAACTAGCCAGGTAATCTCTGGAAGCATCGGTTAGTCCATTATAAAAGATATCAAGTATTTCATTTTTCTTAAGAGGATGATCAGGCAAAGCATTAAGTAACTTGAGAAGCCTCCCCCGAGCTTGTGGGAGACTCTCTTCTTCAATTTGCATGAAGTTGTATATTTCCTTTAAAGCAGCTTGTTTCTTATGAGCAGGGAAATATTTAGCAGAGAAGTAATAAATCATATCCTGGGGACTACGCACACAACCAGGATCAAGAGAATTAAACCATATCTTAGCATCACCCTTTAATGAGAACGGAAATATTTTAAGGATATAGAAGTAGCGAGATCTCTCATCATTAGTGAACAGGGTGGCTATATCATTTAATTTAGGGCCAATTCCAGTTCTACCCCTAACTCGAACCCACTACTCAGTTTTGCCCCTAATTTTTAGGTATGCTCAGTTTTGCCCCTCCGCCGTTAGTATCCCTTATAGAAATGCCCTTTTCTTGCCGTTGCAAATGCAGTCAAAGGACTTTGACCACCAGAAAAATAGCAAAAAATCAAAAAATCTGAAATTTTATGGGATCGAAGATAGTCATGTCCATAAGTAGCGTGCAAATTTGTGTGTCGTTCGGACACCACAGGAGCTTCGTGGCAGGAAATCATAAATTTTGTACGCATGTGAACAGTAAATTCGAAAAAATAGAAAAAATCAAAAAAATATGAAATTTTGGGGAACTGAAGATACTTAGGTGCACAAGATGTGTGCACATCTTCAGTAAAAAAAAAGATGTGTGCACATTTTTGTTGTGTTTGGACATCGTAGGAGCCCGTAGGAGGTAAACTTTATTTTTTCTCCGCGAGCTCCTACGATGTCCAAACACAACAAAAATGTGCACACATCTTGTGCACCTAAGTATCTTCAGTCCCACAAAATCTCATATTTTTTTGATTTTTTTTCTATTTTTTCGAATTTACTGTTCACATGCGTACAAAATTTATGATTTCCTTTGCCACAAGCTCCCAGGGTGTCCGAACGACACACAAATTTGCACGCGCCTTGCGGACATGACTATCTTCGATCCCACAAAATTTCAGATTTTTTTTGTTATTTTTTTCTAGGTGGTCAAAGTCCTTTGACCAGACGGTAACGATGCAAAAGGGCATTTCTATAAGTGACACTAACGGTGGAGGGGCAAAACTGAGCATACCTAAAAATTAGGGGCAAAACTGAGTAGTGGGTTCGAGTTAAGGGCATAGATGTAAATGTCCCTTTAATTTAGTAAGATGTGCCACGACAGTTTCAGATTCATAACCATGAAAAGGATCAGATTCAACCAAAGTAATTATATCAGGATCAACAGAGAATTCATAATCCTTATTGGGAACTCAAATAGGTGAAGTAGCAAAAGCAGGGTCAGGTTTCATTCTATCTCTAAGAGATTCTTTACTCCATTTAACTAATGACCTCTTAAGTTCAGATTCTATCTTTGCAGGCAAAAATGGCTGCAGAAGATTCCATATCAAAAACATAACCCTCAGGAATAGCAGGCATATCTTGATCATCACTTTCATCAATATAACCAGTTTCAATAATTTCTTCCTCTCTAGCCCTAGAAATGTGTTCATCAAGAAATTCACCAAGGGGCACAGTAGTATCAAGCATAGAAGTAGTTTCATCATAAGTATCATGCATAGCAGAAGTGGCATCATCAATAACATGCGACATATCAGAATGAATAGCAGAAGCAGGTTTAGGTGTCGCAAGCTTACTTATAACAGAAGGTGAATCAAGTGCAGAGCTAGATGGCAGTTCCTTACCTCCCCTCGTAGTTGAGGGATACATTTTTGTCTTAGCATCTTTCAAGTTCTTCATAGTGTCCAGCAGATATAAATCCCAAGTAACTCAAAGAATAGAGCTATGCTCCCCGGCAACGGCGCTAGAAATTGGTCTTGATAACCCACAAGTGTAGGGGATTGCAACAACTTTCGAGGGTAGAGTATTCAACCCAAATTTATTGATTCGACACAAGGGGTGTCGGTGTCAAAACCGGCGGATCTCGGGTAGGGGGTCCCGAACTGTGCGTCTAGGCGGATGGTAACAGGAGACAAGGGACACGATGTTTTTACCCAGGTTCGGGCCCTCTCGATGGAGGTAATACCCTACTCCTGCTTGATTAATATTGATGATATGGGTAGTACAAGAGTAGATCTACCACGAGATCAGAGAGGCTAAACCCTAGAAGCTAGCCTAAGGTATGATTGTTGTTCGTTCTACGGACTAAAAACCTTCGGTTTATATAGACACCGAATAGGGTTAGGGTTACACAGAGTCGGTTACAATGGTAGGAAATCTACATATCCAGACGCCAAGCTTGCCTTCCACGCCAAGGAAAGTCCTATCCGGACAAGGGACGAAGTCTTCAATCTTGTGTCTTCATAGTCTAGGAGTCCGGCAAAAGATGATAGTTCGGCTATCCGGACACCCCCTAGTCCAGGACTCCCTCAGTAGCCCCTGAACCAGGCTTCAATGACGACGAGTCCGGTGCGCATATTGTCTTCGGCATTGCAAGGCGGGTTCCTCCTCCAAATACTTCATAGAAGGTTTTGAACACAAGGATAGTGTCCGGCTCTGCAAAACAAGTTCCACATACTACCGTAGAGAGAATAACTTTTGCACAGATCCGTTGACGTATTCCGCGGCGTGACATCACACCACGGCCAGGCCTTTATACGAATCGTTTTTACTGTTCCACCTCAGCGCGTTTAGCGAGGCGATTTCCTTGGCACGTCTTATCAAAGCGGAGATCGTGCCCCCTTATTCCGGGATTCTCAGTAATACGGGCGTGGGTAACCCAACTGCGTTCGTTGGCACGCCTCCTCTATCGGCGAGTCCCAATCGACCACGGGAGGGCTCTTGGTATTCAACCTCTTTATAATGAGACCAAGGCCCTCTTCTTTTTCCACCCTCCATCGAGTTCGCCTTTGCGCCGAAGTTCTAACACCCAAAGCTTCAGATTTAGGCGCTTGGACCTTCGACGATGTCCGGCTCGACCAGCTTCGGCCGATGGATGTCTTCTTCCATCACGAAGAAGATGTGCTAAAGCTGCGAGAAACCGGTATCTAACCGGCGAGATTTCGCATAGGCTGCCTGCTCCAGGCAGGTCATTCCCACTCCGAGCCCGCGAGGCGTGGTGTTCGTGTCTCACTTCCTTCGGGGTTTAGGCTTCCTGACGTATCCCTTTGTGCGGGGCTCATGTTTTATTATGGGCTAGATTTCCATGACTTGAATCCGGAGTCCATCCTCCATATCTCATCATTCGTTGTCGTATGTGAAGCCTTCCTCCATATTACCCCTCACTTTGGATTGTGGCTCAAGACCTTCAAGGTGGAGCCAAGATGATCGAGGGCAACAAGCGAGAGTCTTGGAGGGGCGGTCATAAGCAAGTGTGCTTGATGCTCCGTGGCCCGAGGGCTCTTTTCAAGAGGAGCTTGGTTTGTGGCAACGGGAGTGGTTTTATATCACCGCTCCCGGGGCACCAAATGGATGGCGCCACCCGCCTTCCGGCCAGTCCACCACAGCGGCTGGCATCATGGGTCAACGGGGCTCGGACTGGGGGCCGTCCAGGGCGTTCCTCTGTTGCAGGGCAGTATTCGAGACCTCCAAGAAAGAGAGATCAATCTGGTCGTGGCGGCGCAGGTTGTGCTGATTCGGCGCCTTCTGCCCTGCAAACGTCGCCCCCTCCGTCTGTGGGAGTTTAATCCGAAGGGACCACAAGCTCTCCAACATTTTATGGGCGCGACGCCCAAGGAGATGTACAAAATTTTCTTCGGATCACAAGAGAAGTGTCCGGACTTGACCGAGGACGCAGGTCTAAGCTGCAATCACCCAGATACTCAAGTAAGTAACCACAGTAACGGACAGGCTGTTCATTCATTTATCATATAGATGCCCTTTAAGGGAGCCGTTTCTTGAGCAGGAGTGGATAGCCAAGGCAAAGTTGATAAGGTGTCCGACTCCTCCCGGAGACCACGCCGGATCCCATGCTGAACAAGATGTTGAAGGCCGCGCCTTTTAAAGAAGGCGAAGGGGGGAGCAGGGAAGCAACTGCCTCCGTGAAGGAGGCTTTCAAGGAAGAGGGTATCAGGGATCCTCCCCTCCAAGGGGAGAAGAGGACCACTTCCGAAGACCCGGAAGCCAAGGCCTCAAAATGGGGAAAGAAGTCTTCGTCAGAAAGTCCGGCCACGGAAGTACCCCAGCCGCACTATTTCCCCAAGGGGATCAGCCCTCCAGCGAGTCGTAAATAAAAAGAAGGGGTACTGTGAATAAAGAACATCCCTGTATTTATTTCTGAAGATAACCGAAATTGTACCTTGTAGTTCGGATCTCAGCCCTTCTCAGAAGAGCTCGTCTTCGGGGGATCTTCGTCCGGAGATTATAGAGCGAAACGCCTCCTCCTATCGCGCCTTCGTGCGAGGCGGGGGACCCTGAAGTGTCGTCACGGAGAGTTTCCCTGAGTCCGGCGGGCAGACGGTCCAGCACTCAAGCTGGCGTCGGATCGGAGGTGAAGGACCTGCTTTCGAGGCGGCGTATATCTCGAGAAGATCACCGTGCGCTAATGGCTACGGTAATTGAAAGAATTGCATCCGCCGAGAGCGGATTGCATGAAGCCGCCAGTTCTTGTGACGGGTTTGAGGTACGAAAAAATGATGTACCTTCAGCGATTATGCATATAGAATGCGCCTGTATAGATAGTAGCCCTGAGACTCGGTATGCTGTCACAACCGACAGCCGCGTCGAGGATCATAATCTCGATACTAACGTCGCCGTTCCTATGTAGGTGGCGGGGTGTCCGATGGCTAGTCGGATGATGAATTTGCCGAACTAAAGCGGCACTTGACGAGGCGGATGCGGACATCGCTGGTCAATAAACGGTTTGACGAGTCACAAGGTATGCAACTTCTCCGCGGACACCTGGTAAGGGAGCTTGATGCCCATGCCTTACTACTTGTATGCTTTGATGCAGACGGTGCCGCTGCTGTGGAGAGGCTGTGGGCGGAACTTGCCCGAGCTAAAGAGCAAGCCCGAAAGAGTAATGCGGCCGCTTTAAAGGCGGCCGAAGAGCTGAAAGCCGAACGGGCTGCTCACTGCCGAAGCAAAGAGGAAATGGCCGATTTGGCCCTGAAACTGAAGAATACTACCGACCGCTGCGAGGTTCTTGAAAAAGAACGTCAAAGCGCAACAAGAGAGGACATGAAAAAGGCCACCGCCGAATCCAAGGATGCCTGCTCCGCTATGAGAGCTGCCAAGGAGGAGCTGAGTCAGCCGGGGATATTGCGGCTGGAAAACCGTTTCACTGCGGAGGAAATATACGGATCCGAAGTATGCTCGCTTGGACAAGCTGTGGAGTTCGGAGGATGCTTATCTGGACTTAGTGGCGGCGCCAGGACGCGATTGAGCACTTCCGAGGGCGGAAGGGGCCTGAAGGGAAGAGCTATTTTGGTCGCCAATTCCATAGTACGGAGCGTCCTCTTCCGTTGACCGACCGGTTGGCCGAATGGGCCGAGCTGAATCGATTATCCGAACTTGCCATGAAGCATGTCATGACTCATTTGTGGCCAGGCGGACCCTAGCCAAAGATTTATTTTGGCTTAGTGCAGCAGTTCCTTGGTGCGGTACAGCGTGTCGACGCAATGAAGCGGTCGGCATGTATTGAGGGGCGCGGATAGCTCTTGCCCGTGTCAAGGCATCTTGGGCTGAGATGAAGGCCACCGATATTGCGTCCCAGATTCGGACGGCAACGAGTACCGATCGGCGCTATTTTGAGGAAGTTCTTCCGGCGCTCGTTTAATAGAGACGCATGCTCGAAGGATGTTATGTTTGAATGACATGTATAATTTTATGAAACAACGTTTCAATTTAATGTAAGAGCTTTTTATACTTGTGCCTTCAAGTAGCAAACTACCTCCTGTGCGGCCGTTGATGTATATATGTATATAACCTGAAAGATGGCAGTCTTCGGCTTCAGCCCCCACGCACATAGTGCGGGGGTGTTTGCAAAGAAGTCGCGCTTTCACACTTAATCCAACATCTTGGTCCTATAAAGGAGGTGGTAGCGTAGTAAATTAGGCAACCGGACTATAATGCTTTATCACTTTCACTTAGCCACAGGAGTTCGATGGTGGGGCTACTATATAGCCCCTGGGGGCACCGCACTCTCCCGAATTAAAGTGCGTATGTGCTGACCGGAAAACGGTCCTTCGTTAATGCGGAGGAATTCTAAACATTCCGGTGAGTCATCGAGTGGTTGACCAGTCTCTCGCTATATCATGACATCAGTTTTCGGCTTTCTCTCTTTGAGGTGCTCGCCCGGCCGAACTGGGCACAATCGCGATAGTTCTCCGGTGCCGTGTTAGCCGATAGAACGGAACGTAAGGCAGCAAAACACAGGAGCCGGGCAAACCCAACATTTGACCAAAGACATGATTCGAGCTGATGCATATAAGGCCTAACTCGAGACGCCTTGAACACTCCCTAAGGTATTCGGTCTTTTATAAAGCGGGTCGAACAATGCCCTTGGTAACAAGCCCACGGTGTCCAGTGCGTGCAAACTTCGACGCCTGCCGATGCCAAAACGCCACCTCCTCCTCGCTTATAATAAGAGACTAGGGATGATTACCAACAAGAGACAAGTGAAAAAGGTTTACCTGTGGTCTTAACACGAAAAGAATCTTTACCTGCAGGTCCCTGCTTTGCATGTCTGCGCTGTGTCTCTGTTGTGCCATATCCTCGATTTGGTATAGCACGGCGTTCATCTGTAAAAGAGAGGAACTTAGTTTGAAAAAGATCGCGCTAAAATGTAATTGGAAATAAAATGGAGTATGATTCAAAAATGAGTGAAATTGAGCTTTATTGTCTCTTGTTGTACATGCGTGGAGCCCCTTGTAAGGGGGGTACGCGGCTAGTAAGCATCATGTTTATTTATGCCGGACTCGCCTAACCGTGTCCGGTCCAACGACACCTTTAGGCGCTTTTTGGCCAGCAAGGCCGTATTAGTGTGAGGCTGTTAAGGCAGTCTAACATTCTTTCCTTGAGGGACACTCGCAGATTCACTTTAATGAAATGATGCCTCGTTGAACGTGCATTTTAAGTTTAAGAGATGCATAATGCGGTATTGCGTTAAAGCGGGCGAAAGCTTGGCGTCCCAAAGAGTGCTTGATGGCTACTTTTAAATGGGCGATGTGGAAGACCAACTTTTCCCGACGGAAGTTGTCGGGTGAGCCGAACATAACTTCCAATAGTATGCAGCCCGTACAATGGGCATATGTGCCTGGCATTATTCCTTGGAAGGAAGTGTTGCTATGGCTAATCATGTTTGGGTTTATCCCCATGTTGAGGATTGTGTCCTGACATAGCAGGTTTAAATCACTGCCGCTGTCCATTAGGACTTGCGTAGATTGAAGACCGTCGATTATAGGTTCTAGTATCAAGGCAGTCCGTCCTGCGTTCCGGATACTTTCGGAGTAGTCCTATGGTCGAAGGTAATTGGTTTTGACAACCAGTGTTGGGACTCCGCTGGGGTAGATTGTGCGGCGCGTAATTCAATGGGTGCCGCTCTGTTTTCCCCTTTTGTTACTTGAAGTAAGTTTACTGTTTTGACCTCTTGTGGGAAATTCTTTTGTTTTCCGGGGCTCTGCTTGTGGTGCTCGTCATCATCCTCTTGGTGTGTCGAGCCCCTTGTGTTCGGCGTTGAGTCTGCGGACTGCTTGAAGACCCAACAATCTCTGTGGGTATGGTTTGCAGGCTTCCCGGGAGTACTGTGGATTTGGCATATCTTGTCCAAGATTTTGTTTAAGTTGGATAGCTCATCGCTATTGTCCTTAAGGGGCAGTTTTTTATTGTTCTGTTGTGAGCTTTTGAATCCGGTGTTGACTGTCGCACTCTTTGGACCGTTCCCCTTAATCCGGCGCTGGTCCTTGTTGCGTCGTGGTTTCCCATTCCCATCCCTGACTTCGGATGTACTTGGGTCGCTCGTACTGCATCTTGCTAGCCAGCTATCCTCTCCCAGCATAAGCGGGTCATGAGGCTTGTTAGTGCGGCCATTGTTCTTGGCTTTTCCTGGCCAAGGTGTCATGAAGCCATTCATCTCGGACGTTGTATTTAAAAGCTGCTAAGGCTTGATTGTCCGGACAGTCGACTATTTGGTTCTTTTGGTGAGGAACCTGTTCTAGAATTTTCGAGCTGACTCTCCGGCTGTTGGGTTATGTGACTTAGATAAATCTGCGTCCGGAGGTCGGACATAGGTTCCTGAAATTGGCCTGAAAAGCATCCTCAAGCTCTTCCCAACTACCAATGGTGTTTTCGGGGAGGCTTTTAAGCCAATGTCGGGCTGGTCCTTTGAGCTTGAGGGGTAGGTATTTTATGGCGTGGAGATCATCTCCTCTGGCCATGTGTATGTGGAGGATATAATCCTCAATCCAGACTCGTGGTCTGTCGTTCCGTCGTATGCCTCTATGTTTTGAATCCCGCTGGAAATTCATGATCCAACACCTCATCGGTGAAACATAGAGGGTGCGCGGCGCCCCTGTATTTGGGTGTGCCGTGATGTTCGGATATTTGACGTGTTGTATTGCTCGCCAGAACTTGTTTCCTTGGCCCGTAGATAGATCTAACTGGGCCATCCTTTTGGTGCGAATCCTTATGCGGATCGCGTGCCGGCTTGTGTGTGGCGCCGCTTGCCGCTCTACGTTTGCCATGTGGTCGTCTATCCGACCCGGCGGCCTCTTTGTTTTTGATCGTGGGAGCTCTCGGCCTCCTCATCGAATTTGGGCAGTAGTTTGCGCTTTGGGTAGCTCTTTGCTTGGCGGTATGTCGCCATATTTGTCTGCAGTGTTGAGTAATTTACTCCATCTCATTGGTCGTCTTCCTGTTTTTGAGCCTCTGTTTCTGCTTTTTGAGCTACGCGCGATGGCGAGGAGCTCTTTGTGGAGGTTCTTCTGATCCAATGACGTGTCTGGTGTGAGATCGTCCGGACTGTTGTCCTTGCCGGGGACGGGTTGTTTGTCCAAGTTGGCCTGTTCGGATGGTTGCTCAATGGCATGTTCGTCGTCGGGCGGCTCACCCTGCTCTATGGCTGGGTTTGTGTGGGTGCTATCTTTGTCGAGGTGGGGTTTTGAGCGGCGCTTACGCCGCCGCCGCTTTGACCTTCGAGGGAATTTTCTTTCGCAGCATCTCGTCGTTCCTCCTTATCGCTTCCCTTAGGTGTGTCCACCATATATATATCGTAAGTTGAGGTGGCTGTCCAGTGCCCTGTGGGCGCTGGTTCTTGGTCGTCTCCGGCGTCGTCGTCCATATCGTCGATGTCCTCGGAGTCGAAGTCGAGCATGTCTGTTAAGTCATCGACAGTGGCTACAAAGTGGGTGGTGGGTGGGCGTTGAATTTCTTCGTCGTCCGAATCCCAACCCTGACTGTAGTTCGGCCAGGGCTCCCCTGACAAAGAGAGAGACTTTAATGAGTTCAGGATATCGCCAAAGGGCGAGTGCTGAAAGATGTCCGCGGTGGTGAACTCCATAACCGGCGCCCAGTCGGATTCGACTGGTAGGGGCGCGGGAGGTTCGGAGTCCGGAAAGGAGTCCGGCACTTGGGAGTCACGAGCTTTGCAAAGGACATGCATGGTGTTCGGCTCAATCGTCGTAGAGATTTCAACCCCCGAGGCGGTGTCCAACCAACCGTCCTCGATCGGTGGCTCGACTCCGGATTAAGGGTCGGAGCGGACCGTGCGGCCTCGAGGCCTTTGTTCAGCGGTAGAGCTAGATCGTACCCACCGAGACAGTGCGGCACGCTCGGCTGTGGCTCGAATCCGTCGAAGATCAAGTCTTCTCGGACATCGGCCGTATAGTTCAAGCTTCCAAATCTGACCTGATGGCCAGGGGCGTAGCTTTCGATCTGCTCCAGATGGCCTAACGAATTGGCCCGCAGTGCAAAGCCGCCGAATACGAAGATTTTTCTGGGGAGAAAAGTCTCACCCTGGACTGTGTCGTTGCTGATGATTGAAGGAGCCATCGGGCCTATAGGTGACGACACAGAGGAACTCTCAATGAAAGCACCAATGTCGGTGTCAAAACCGGCGGATCTCGGGTAGGGGGTCCCGAACTGTGCGTCTATGCGGATGGTAACAGGAGACAAGGGACACGATGTTTTTAGCAATGTTCGGGCCCTCTCGATGGAGGTAATACCCTACTCCTGCTTGATTAATATTGATGATATGGGTAGTACAAGAGTAGATCTACCACGAGATCAGAGAGGCTAAACCCTAGAAGCTAGCCTATGGTATGATTGTTGTTCGTCCTACGGACTAGAACCCTTCGGTTTATGTAGACACCGAATAGGGTTAGGGTTACACAGAGTCGTTTACAATGGTAGGAAATCTACATATCCGTATCGCCAAGCTTGCCTTGCACGCCAAGGAAAGTCCTATCTGGACAAGGGACGAAGTCTTCAATCTTGTGTCTTCATAGTCTAGGAGTCCGGCCAAAGATGATAGTTCGGCTATCCGGACACCCCCTAGTCCAGGACTCCCTCAAGGGGAGCCAAAGAATATTCTCAAGTATTAGCAACTGAGTTGTCAATTCAGCCACACCTGGATAACTTAGTATTTGCAGCAAAGTATTTAGTAGCAAAGTAATATGATAGTGGTGGTAACGGTAACAAAAGTAACGGAAGCAAAAGTAATATTTTTAGTATTTTGTAGTGATTGTAACAATAGCAACGAGAAAGTAAATAAGCGCAAACTAGTATATGGAAAGCTCGTAGGCATTGGATCGGTGATGAATAATTATGCCGGATGCGGTTCATCATGTAACAGTCATAACATAGGGTGAGACAGAACTAGCTCCAATTCTTCAATGTAATGTAGGCATGTATTCCGAATATAGTCATACATGCTTATGGAAAAGAACTTGCATGACATCTTTTGTCCTACCCTCCCGTGGCAGCGGGGTCCTAATGGAAACTAAGGGATATTAATGCCTCCTTTTAATAGAGAACCGGAACAAAGCATTAGCACATAGTGAATACATGAACTCCACGAAACTATGGTCATCACCGAGAAGTATCCCGATTATTGTCACTTCGGGGTTGTCGGATCATAACACATAATAGGTGAATATAGACTTGCAAGATAGGATCAAGAACTCACATATATTCATGAAAACATAATAGGTTCAGATCTGAAATCATGGCACTCGGGCCCTAGTGACAAGCATTAAGCATAGCAAAGTCATAGCAACATCAATCTCATAACATAGTGGATACTAGGGATCAAACCCTAACAGAACTAACTCAATTAGATGATAGATCTCATCCAACCCATCACCGTCCAGCAAGCCTACGATGGAATTACTCACGCACGGCGGTGAGCATCATGAAATTGGTGATGGAGGATGGTTGATGATGACGACGGCGACGAATCCCCTCTCTCAAGCCCGAACGGACTCCAGATCAGCCCTCCCGAGAGGTTTTAGGGCTTGGCGGCGGCTCCGTATCGTAAAACGCGATGATTTCTTCTCTCTGATTTTTCTCTCTCCGAAAGCCAATATATAGAGTTGGAGTTAGCGTCGGAAGGTCTCCAGGGGCCCATGAGTTAGGGGGCGCGCCCAGGAGGGGGGGGGGGGCGTGCCCCCACCCTCGTGGACAGGGTTTGGGCCCCCGGGTAATCATCTTTGGCGATGATTTTTTTATAATTTTTTCTAAGATGTTCAGTGGAGTTTCAGGTAATTACTAGAACTTTTGTTTTCTGAACATAAAACAACATCATGGCAATTCTGCTGAAAACAGCGTCAGTCCGAGTTAGTTCCATTCAAATCATACAAGTTAGAGTCCAAAACAAGGGCAAAAGTGTTTGGAAAAGTAGATACGACGGAGACGTATCAGTTGACTCCCACAGAAAATGATAGCCACCATCTCATCGAAACATCGGGACACCTTTGCCTCTATCAAGTGGTATCAAATTTTTAGGTTGCTCAGTGAGATTTTCCAGTTTTTCGTAGTTTAGATCGAGTCTGTTCTTCATACCCGCAGTCCACGAAAAAGCCACAAAAAAATTAGGGTTAGTTCATCATATCCGAACCAATCTGATCCTTTGTATAATCTTTTTAGGGTTTTTGCTTTGTTGAATTTGCGGTTGCATCGTCGTGTCAAGTTGCTGGTCTTAGAGTCTAGTCTTTTAGAGTTTCGAGTTCTGGTCATAAGTTGTCACGCCGCCGCCCATCAAGATCGCCTCGCCAGCTACCACCACCGCTTATCCGCCACCGCTCTGAATCCGTATCCATATACCACCACCAATCCGTATCCATATACCACCACTGCTACCATATACCACCACCGCTGCCATATCCTACCACCATATATCCACCACCAATCCGAGTTCTTTTCATATTAGGTTTGTTTTCGAGATCCATCTTTTTTTTCCGTTTCATGTTTCCTTGCTTGAGTAGGTCTCGGAAAAAAAAACTGGAAAAAAATTTTAGGCCAAAATTTCGGCGACCGAAAATATTTTTTTCCTATCCTATTTTTAGGCTTTTCTGAGTCTTTTGAGCCACATGCCATCATAGTGATTTTTTGTCGCACTTTTTCGTCGTCGGTGCCCTAATTTCCCAAAAAAAAAGTCAAAAAAAAATCGTGTCCATCCTGTCAGTTTGACCTGGGAAGAGTTTTGAGACACTCGCCATTATAGTGATTTTTCGCAAAAAAAATTCCAGCGTGTGCTTTTCCCTTGTTTACGTGCAGCGCCGTGATTTTGTTAGTGTTCTAGACTCGCGTCTCTAGCACGGTCTAGCCTAGGACCCGACAAAGATCGTTGCCGACCGTTTATTCAACTTTGCATCTCTGAATTGATTATTGCTGACCCTTTTTGCTACCATATTATAAGCCTTCCCAGCTCCACATACATCTATGTTGTGCGTTTGACTCTCCCTGGTAATCGCTCTATCCAAGCTTTGAGAGTTTTGACTACAAAGGTTGCCGATCACCGCCTGCTGCTGGGTAAGAACTGGTAAGAATTTGAGATTTGCTTGACGGATTTGTGACACCCACCACCACCACTTGTTAGTAGTCCAGAGGATCATATTCTTGTGTGTTTCTATTGCTTTGCTAACCATGCCGGGATCACAAGCCGACGAGATTGATCGGGAGAACTTAACGAACAAGGAGCTTCATGATAAGTTTCAGCAAATGATGACTGAACAGGTGCAAGATGTGCTGAACAATTTTGAAGAAGCCATGGAGAAGATCACTGGACTTGAGAAGACGTTCGAAACAAAGCTCGATAACAGATTTAATGAACTGCTTGTGCGTCTTCGACCACCGGCTGCACCTGCCGCACCTCTGCAACAACAACAACAACTACTACCTCCACGTCGCGAAACAACCCTCCGCCGAGCGAGACGTGTCCTTCTTCAGCCTGGCCAAACTGTTGGTGCTGCTGTTGATACTTCTGTGGCTCCTGCTGCTGACGCGGAGGATGATTATGCGGGAGATTATGGGGATGAGGTTGATCAAAATCAGAACTATGTGCAACCACCAGCACCACAACCACCAGGTCGTCCACATGAAAATAATGGCAATGTTAGGGCTCCCCCTTAGGTACGAGATGATGACCATCTCCCTAAACTGAAATTGAATATTCCACCATTTGAGGGTAGATATGTTCCTGATATATATCTTACTTGGGAGTTAGAAACTGAACAACGATTTACATGTTTACAATATCCTGAGGAGAGACGTGTTCCTACTGCTGTTTGTGCTTTCACTAGCTTTGCATGTGTTTGGTGGTCTGAACATTGTAGATTATATCCTGTTCCAGCTACTTGGGCTGCTTTGAAAACTGCCATGCGTACTCGTTGGGTTCCACCATATTATCAACGTGAATTAATTCACAAATTACAGTGTTTAAGACAAGGAAAAAATTCTGTAGAAGAATAATATCAGGAATTACAAACTGGCATGATTAGATGTGGTATTGTTGAGGAGAATGAAGCTATGCTTGCACGTTTTATGGGTGGATTAAATAGAGAGATTCAGACCATTCTAGAGTATAAGGAGTATAATAATATCACTCATTTATTCCATCTTGCTTGTAAAGCTGAACGTGAAGTGCATGATCGACATGCATTGGCGCGAACTAAATTTTCTGCAGGTCGACCTTCATCATGGACACCACGTGCATCCTCTACTTCCACTGCACCATCACCTCCATCAGGTGCCACCTCCAGCCGTGATACAAGAAAGCAGGCACAACCACCACTCTCTGCTAAGAGCGCACCTGCCGAGCCTGCAGTGAGCTCTTCTTCTTCCATGGCGTCAACAGGGCACACAAGTGATATTATTTGTCGTTGTAAGGGAAGAGGACATTTTGAGAGAATGCAAATCTCAGCGTGTGATGATTTCTCTTGAGGATGGTGGGTATGAGTCCGCTAGTGACTATGATGAGGAGACTTTGGCTCTTATTACACATGAAGAACATGGTGGAGATGATTCGATCATGAGACGCAATACATAGCTCTTTGAAGATCTTGTGGTATGAATGTTTAGTCGCTCAACGTGTTTTGAGTGTGCAGGTTACACAAGTTTGAGCAAAATCAGAGGCATAATTTGTTCCATACAAAGGGAGTTGTGAAGGAACGTTCTATTCGCATCATCATAGATGGAGGGAGCTGCAACAACTTGGCTAGCATGGAGATGGTGGAGAAGCTATCTCTCACCACAAGACCACATCCACATCCTTACTACATCCAATGGTTCAACAACTGCGTCTAGGTTTAGGTAACTCGTTCTGTTCGTGTGCATTTTAGTATCTCTACATATGCTGATTATGTTGATTGTGATGTGGTACCTATGCAAGCATGTTCCTTATTACTTGGTAGACCATGGCAATTTGATAAAAATTCTGTACACCATGGTAGAACCAATAAGTATACTCTTGTTCATAAGGATAAAAATATTACTTTGCTTCCTATGACTCCTGATTCCATTCTGAAAGATGATATTAATATAGCTAATAAAGCAAAACAGGAGAAAAATAAGAGTGAAAATTAGATTGTGGCAAAAGAATTTGAGCAACAAATGAAGCCTAATAATAAACCATCTGGTGTTGCTTCTGAAATTAAATTGAAAAGTGCATGTTTACTTGCCACCAAATCTGATATTGATGAGCTGTATTTTAGCAAATCTGTTTGCTATGCTTTTGTGTGCAAAGAGGCATTATTTTCATTCGAGGACGTGCCTTCCTCTTTGCCCCCTGTTGTCACTAACATTTTGCAGGAGTTCGCTGACGTCTTTCCACAAGACGTGCCACCGGGATTACCACCTATTCGAGGGATTGAGCATTAAATTGACTTAATTTCCGGTGCATCGCTACCCAACCGTGCACCATACCGTACCAATCCAGAGGAGAAGAAGGAGATTATGCGTCAAGTACAGGAGCTGCTCGACAAAGGTTATATACGCGGATCTCTTAGTCCTTGTGTTGTTCTTATTATACTAGTGACTAAAAAGGATGGTACGTTGCCTATGTGAGTTGATTGTAGAGGCATTAATAATATTACAATTCGTTATCGTCATCCTATTCCTAGGCTAGATGATATGCTTCATGAATTGAGTGGCTCTACAATATTCTCCAAAGTTGATTTGCGTAGTGGATACCATCAAATTCGTATGAAATTGGGAGATGAATGGAAAACAATATTTAAAACTAAGTTTGGTTTATATGAGTGGTTAGTCATGCCTTTTGGGTTAACTAATGCACCTAGTACTTTCATGAGACTAATGAACGAAGTTTTACGTGCTTTCATTGGACGACTTGTGGTAGTCTATTTTGATGATATACTGATTTATAGCAAATCTTTGGAAGGACATTTGGAACATTTACGTGTTGTATTTATTGCTCTACGTGATGCACGTTTGTTTGGTAACCTTGGGAAGTGAACCTTTTGCACCGACCGAGTATCTTTTCTTGGCTATGTTGTTACTCCATAAGGAATTGAAGTTGATAAAGCCAAGATTGAAGCTATTGAGAGTTGACCGCAGCCAAAAATGGTCACGCAAGTGAGGACTTTTCTTGGACTCGCGGGTTTCTATAGGCGTTTTGTTAGAGATTTTAGCACCATTGCTGCACCTCTCAATGAGCTTACAAAGAAGGATGTGCCTTTTGTTTGGGGTACCGCACAGGAAGAAGCCTTCACGATATTGAAAGATAAGTTGACACATGCTCCTTTACTCCAACTTTCTGATTTTAATAAGACTTTCGAGCTTGAATGTGATGCTAGTGGAATTGGGTTAGGAGGTGTGTTATTACAAGATGGCAAACCTGTTGCATACTTTTCTAAAAAATTGAGTGGGCCTAGTCTAAACTATTCTACTTATGATAAAGAATTATATGCTCTTGTTCGGACCTTAGATTAGGAGGTGTGTTATTGTTGATGCTTTGTCTCGTCGCTATACTATGCTTTCACAACTTGACTTCAAAATATTTGGTTTGGAGACCATCAAAGATCAATATGTGCATGATGCTGAATTTAAAGATGTATTGCAGAATTGTAAAGAAGGTAGAACATGGAACAAGTTCATCGTTAATGATGGATTTGTGTTTCTTGCTAACAAGCTATGCATTCCAGCTAGCTCCGTTCGTCTTTTGTTGTTGTAGGAGGCGCATGGAGGAGGACTAATGGGACACTTTGGCGTGAAGAAGACGGAGGATATACTTGCTACACATTTCTTTTGGCCAAAGATGAGACGAGATGTTGAGCGTTTTGTTGCTCATTTGCACTACATGTCAAAAAGCTAAGTCACGACTCAATCCTCATGGTTTATATATGCCTTTGCCTATACCTAGTGTTCCTTGGGAGGATATATCTATGGACTTTGTTGTATGTATACGTCCAACAAATAATGAGAGGATAGCATAATTGGTGTCGTGGATACGTTCTCGAAAATTGCACACTTTATACCATGTCATAAAAGCGATGATCTTTGTTAATGTTGCTGATTTGTTCTTTCGGGAAATTATTCGCTTGCATGGTGTGCCAAATACTATTGTTTCATATCGTGATACTAAATTCCTTAGCCACTTTTGGAGATGTTTATGGGCTAAGTTGGGGACTAAACTGCTTTTTAGTACTACTTGTCACCCCCAAACTGATGGACAAACTGAAGTAGTCAATAGAACATTGTCTACTATGCTTAGGGCTGTTTTGAAGAATAATAAGAAAATGTGGGAAGAATGCTTGCCTCATATTGAATTTGCTTATAATCGTTCATTGCATTCTACTACTAAGATGTGCCCTTTTGAAATTGTGTATGGTTTCCTACCTCGTGCACCTATTGATTTGTTGCCTCTTCCATCTTCGGAGAAGTTCAATTTTGATGCTAAAGAACGTGCTGAATTGATTTTAAAAATGCATGAGTTAACTAAGGAAAACATTGAGCGTATGAATGCTAAATATAAACTTGCTGGAGATAAGGGTAGAAAAGATGTTGTGTTTGCACCTGGAGATCTTGTTTGGTTACATTTGCGTAAGGATAGATTTCCTAATTTGCGCAAATCAAAGCTAATGCCACGTGCTGATGGTCCTTTTAAGGTGTTAGAGAAAATAAGTGATAATGCATATAAACTTGAGCTACCTGCAGACTTTGGGGTTAGTCCCACTTTTAACATTGCAGATTTGAAGCCTTATTTGGGTGAGGAAGATGAGCTTCCGTCAAGGACGACTTCATTTCAAGAAGAGGAGGATGATGAGGACATCAATACCATTGTTACACCCACAACCCCTGTTACTATACATACTGGACCGATTACTAGAGCTCGCGCACGCCAATTAAATTACCAGGTACTTTCGTTTCTTGGTAATGATTCTAATGTTCATGAGAATATGATGCTGCCTAAATTGGATACATTTGTTTTGCTTACAAATGAAGGGCCTAGCTTGGAGAAGGATGAACATTGGAGCAAGAACAAACATGGACTTGATGGCATGCGCAAGGGAGACAAGAACAGAGTCTCAAGTGATGATTTCAGAACTTTGAAGGCACCATAATGAGTGCATGAAGCCTTGGACGAAATATACAAGATGCCACTTCATAATTTTCGTCCAGAGGCTATTCTAGGTGCCGCGTCACCTTATTTTTGGGCCAGGCCCATGTAATTTCGAAATACTTCAATATAGGCTGTTTTTAGAGTCCGTATGTGTGGGGAAACAAGAGTTAGGGTGGGTTTCGAACCCCTCCTCCAAGGACCACAAAATTCACCCCCTCTTCCTCCATATATACAGCCCCTAGGGCATCGCTTAGACTTTGGGGGTTTTGTTTAGATCAAAAGTTCGCCATAGTTGCAACTTCGCGTACTTCATTTGTGTACAACGACCAGACCAAGACGTCACAGAACCCCACCTTCATTAATAAAGCTTTCCTCTCATATTCGCAATATCCAGATTGCAATCTTAGTTTCTTGCTTGTTCTTTGTTTGCTCGCAGGAAACAGGCCCTCGTGGTCAGGTTGATCGTGCTCCGGCATGGTCAATAACCCTTGGAAGTTGATTTAGCGATTGCTAAGGTGCGACGTTTCGCACGTTCGTAGTCGGATCGTCAAGGTCGACTCCCACAGAAAACGATAGCCACCATCTCGTCGAAACATCGGGACACCTTTGCCTTTACCAATAAACATCGACGAATCTATCTCTCATGACAAATTTTAAATCATCCCAAGTATTAGGTACATAATCAGGGTATAACCGACAATGTTCACTCCACCAAACAGTAGCAAAACCAGTGAAAGTACCAACCGCGGACTTAACTTTTTGATGTTCAGAAAAAATATGGGAAGCAAATATATCATTTATTTCGAACTCCCATTCAGTATATAAATCAGGCTTAAAGGGACCGTTAAAAGGTGGCATGGAAACAAGAACCTGATTGTGCGCATTCTGATGTCTTTGCACCTCTTGTGATAGCGGTTGAATTTTCGGATGTGGTGGCACGTCTCCCACGATTGATGAAGCCCAACTGACTCCGGAACCTGACATAATTAGTAGAAAACAATAAACAAAATTCGAGAAAAATGTTCCTTTGAAGTACTAGGATGTGATGGTAAAACGCTCATAGTATAGCAAATATCAAGGGCTTACAAATTCTTACCATGCAGCAAGTGGTGACCGGCAACCAGCGATATCAAATAACTTCAAGAGTTGGGTAAAACGATTGCCAGGTGAACATATGTATGCACGATGTAGAAATATGTGGAGCTGGATTGGATTTATATGTGTGAAAAAAATGCTACAACCACGTTAATTAATGCAAGTTGAATAATCGCTTAAAGTAGTCGAGTGCTGATCTTAAACTAGACTGTACTTGAGACGCGAGCCTAAGACACAGATGAATATTCACGCAAAGAGAGAATAATGAGCGTATGAAGACAGATCGAGCTGAAGCGACAAAGAAAAATAAGAGCTAATGCACTCTTTTTTTTTTCAACCTTTCCAAAAGAACCAAAACTAAACAACACGTATCCTTCTTTGCTTTTTTTTCTTTCTCTCTTCCAAAACGTACAAGGGACTTACGATCCCTCCAAATAGTTCCACGTTACTTTTTTTACTAGATCGAAAAAATCGAGCGAATCAATATTGTACGCTAGGATGCAGACGATTTGTACCCTTCTTTTTTTCTCTCTCTATCCAACCAGGTCACGTGCAACTATGAATGACTTGCGAACATTCTTTTCTTTTTAATTCGGATCAGCAGAAAACCTGCCTTTTTTTTCCAAACCTCTCTCCCGACCTCACTTTCCTTCTTTTCTCTTTCCCTATTCACGTGGTCAAATCTGCACACAAAATTGGAATTAATATACCTTCCTTTTTACTTTTCGAATATTTCTCTCTCTTCCAAATAAACTACTCATTGGTTTGGACGTACTAGTATCTCCTTCCTTTTCTCATTTACGCTCAAAGTCAACTTGCCAAATGAAGCAAAACAGATCAGAACTTTTCCTTTTTTTTATTGTCTCCAAGGACACGTCCAGAATATGGAAACCTCCAACAGGATCTTGTTTCCCTTTTTTTCTATTGCATCAATCGAATCTGGACTCCTTCTATGTTATTTTCTCGTCAAAACAACTCGACCTTGCTCTTTATTTTTCAACGATCAAAACAGCCACAACAGACCAAGATTCTTCTTCTTAAACGCTCGAGCGTTTTTTTTCTCAGTTGCCTTTTCTCCCAGGAGGAGGTAGCGTGCAAAACAGAAACTCTGATATATCTGATCTACTCCCTCCTTCTATTTATATAGGGCCTAATGCATTTTTTGAGACTAACTTTGACCAAATGTTAGAGCAATAATATATGACATGCAACTTACACAAAGCATACGGTCAAATTCATATGTGAAAAGAGCTTCCAATGATATAATTTTCACATTATAGATCTAATGTACTATTAATCTTGTCAATAGTCAAAGGCGGTTTTGAAAAACACATTAGGCCCTATATAGATGGAAGGAAGGAGTATTTAGAATACAATCACGTTTTGGAAACTGAACCGTACACGTTTTCCTTGGAATCTCAATAGAATCCGCTATCTTCTCTCTGCCCAACCGAATCTGTTTTGGAAACCACCGGCAGTTTTTTTTTCAATGCGGCCGATCCAAACCTGCCAAAACTACGACCAAACAGATCTAATGTTTCCTTTTTTTGACAATCCAAATAGCACACACGCAATCAGAAATCCCGAACTTTTTTCTCTCTCTCTCTCCCCACAACCGATCCAAACTTCAACGCAAGTGCTTTTTTTTTGTGCTTCAGTCTCCACTTCTCCCAAAACAAATCTGCTTTTTTTTTAATTTTTCTCTCTCAAAGATGAAACACGCTCCAAGATGAACTAATATGATGGTGAAACCGACTAAGATGATGGTGATGTGTGACAACGGCAGATGGATGGTGGTGATGGTGGCGAATGAAATAGATGGCAGCGAAAGATGTCAATGAAGTGGATGATGGTGTTGCAGATGGGGCATGAACAAAACGTGCCCAGAACTCGAAACTCTAATAGACTAGACTCTACAACCAGCAACTCGACACACGATGCAATAAAAAATTCAACAATACAAAAACTAAGTGATAATAGCGAAAGGCTCAGACTGTCTGGGACACGGATGAACTAGCCTAATTTTGGACTCTAAATATGAAGAACAGATGCAACTTAGACTATGAAAAACTGGAAAAATCTCACGGAGTAACCTGAAAACTGATACCACTTGATAGAGGCAAATGTGTCCCGTCTTTCGATGAGATGGTGGCTATCGTTTTTGGTGGAGTAGACTTTGATGATCCGACTACGAACGTGCGAGGACGTCGCGCCTTAGCAATTGCTAGACCAACTCCGAGAGGTTATTGACCATGCCGGAGCACGATCAACCTGACCACGAAGGTCAATTTCCTACAAGCAAACGAAGAACAAGCAAGGAACAAAAATTGCAATCTGGATATTGCGAATATTAGAAGAAAGCTTTATTAATGAAGGCGGAGTTTTGTGACGTCTTGGTCTGGTCGTTGAACACAAACGAAGTACGCGAAGTTTTGTTATGGCGAACTTTTAACCTAAACAAAACCCAAATCTAAATGATGCCTTAAGGGCTATATTTATAGAGGAAAAGAGAGGGGATTTCGTCCACCTCATGGTGGGACTAAAATACCTCCCAATTTGTTTCCCCTATAATATGGACTCTAAAAACAGCCTATGAAGTAGTATTTTGAAATTACATGGGCCTAGCCCAAAAATAAAGTGGCGCAACACCAATAATAAGCTATGGACGAAATTTATGAAAGACATGTTGTATATTTCGTCCATCTTCTTGTATGTCATCATGGTGGCTTCAAAGTGTGGAAATCTCCTTCATAAAGTTCGTTCTTATTCCCTTCACGCGGGCCTTCATCATAGTGCTTGATCATGCTCCACTATTCATTCTTCTTGTCCATGCTAGGTGCTTCAACTGTAACCAACACAAATATATCTAAGTTAGGTAGCATCATATTCTCATGAACATTAGAAATATTACCAAGAAACGAAAATACCTGATAATTTAACTGGCGTGCGCGAGCTCTAGTAATTGGTCCAATAGGTATAGTAGCAGGGGTTGTGGGTGTAACTGTGCTAGCCATGTCCTCATCACTACGGAGGTTTTTACTTAACATGGGTGGCAGCATAACCTCCAGATAGGTCCATCTCACCTTTCGACATAGGCACCGTGTCGGTCTATAGGACTCTACTATTGCCGAATTGCCAGTTTTCTTCCGGTTGTCAGACTTTTGGTGTTCGGCTGTGTGCATCCTAGTTATGCATAGGCCGGGTGTTGCTCATAATGCCTTGTATCCACTTGATGCTACATTTTGGGTTAATAGAATCACCCTTTATCGAAAAATGTGACAAACAAACCAAAAGCTGCTACAGTGATATGGGCTTCTGCAGTGTGAGTTTTGCATGAAACAAATCCAAACATTCCTGAAATGGCGGTTTGGTCCACATCCGACAATGCTATCCGTATGATCACATCTAACGACCCTGGTGCCCCTCTTTGGTTTACATGTAACAAACAAAACAAAAGCCGCTACTGTGATATGGGCTTCTGCAGTGTGAGTTTTGCATAAGAAAAATCCAAACATTCCCGAAATGGCGATTTGGTCCACATCTGCAATGTTATCCATATGATCACAAATCCAACGGCCCTGGTGCCCCCAGTATCATCTAAGGTGTAGTAGCACAAGATCTTTTCCCGCTTACACGAGGCCCAACCAAGCCCGTGCGGTGCAAAAATCGGGCGTTTGGTAGGCCGAGTTGCATGTGTTTCCTCACCAACGAAGCTTAAAGCATTCCCGGGCCAGGCTGAGGGAGAATGCCCGAATCAACCATTTTTCTCGAGCCAGACTTGCTCAAGCCACACACACCTCTCACCTACGTGCATTGGGAATCGCAAGAGGCGATGGGACGTCTCATAACTTTTTCCCCTCGTTCCTCACAAAAAACTTTCTCCCCTCACTCTTGTCACCATCCACTGCCCATTCATACCACACTCCCTCTCTCTCACTACCCCAACGGTTCCTCCGATGGCCTACCCATAGTGCGCCACCCCATTCCCATCCTCGTTGGCAGCAACCCAATCCAGGACCGACGGGTGGCTGACTTGACCCGACAGGGCATCTGTAAAGTCCCAAAGTCCCTGAGGGAGTCCTGGATTAGGGGGTATCCGGACAGCCGGACTATGTACAACGTCCGGACTATTGAAGCGTGAAGAAACAAGACTCAAGACTTCGTCCTGTGTCCGGATGGGACTTTCCTTGGCGTGGAAGGCAAGCTTGGCGATCCGGATATTATATTTCCTTCCTTGTAACCGACTCCATGTAAATTCCTAGCCCTCTCCGGTGTCTATATAAACCGGAGAGGTTGGTCCTTAGAACGCCGATCACAATTACAATCATACCATCAAAGGCTAGCTCTTAGGGTTTAGCCTCTACGATCTCGTGGTAGATCTACTCTTGTACTACCCATATCATCAATATTAATCAAGCAGGAAGTAGGGTTTTGCCTCCATCGAGAGGGCCCGAACCTGGGTAAACATCTGTGTCCCTTGCTTCCTGTTACCATCAGCCTTGACGCACAGATTGGGACCCCCTACCCGAGATCCGCTGGTTTTGACACTGACATTGGTGCTTTCATTGAGAGTTCCTCTGTGCCGTCACTACGGGGCTCGATGGCTCCTTCAACCATCGTCAATAACACGGTCCCAGGTGAGACCTTTCTCCTCGGACAGATCTTCGTGTTCGGCGGCTTCATCCTGCGGGCCAATTCGCTTGGCCATCTGGAGCAGATCAATAGCTACACCCCTGGCCACCAGATCAGAATCGGAAACCTGAATTACAAGGCGGATATCCGCGGAGACTGGATCGCCGACGAATTCGTGCCTATGCCAGGAGCACCGGACAGTCACGACGAGCACGACTTAGGCCTGCTGTCGGACAAAGCTCGGGGTATCACCCCCGCAGTAGCCTCGGACCTAAATCCGGAGCAGGCCGCGTTGCCTGTGGACGGAGGGCTGGACCCCGCCACGCAGGTCGCACACTTATCGACGGTGGAGCCGAACATGGGCCTTACCTCTGTGGTGGCCTATGCCTCCGGACCCCCGGATTTGTATCCGGATGTTGAGTCCGGTCCGCGCACTCCCGAGCCGGTCGAGCCAGGTTGGGCTCCGGTAATGGAGTTCACCACCGCGGACATCTTTCAGCACTCGCCCTTTGGCGACATGCTAAACTCGTTGAAAACTCTTTCTTTGACAGAAAATTCTGGGCCAAACTATGTCTGGTTCGAGTGGGAAGCAGGCGACGAAGAAATTCGTTACCCACCCACCACCCACTTCATAGCCACAGTCGATGATTTAACCGACGTGCCTGACTTCGACTCTGAAGACATCGACGATATGGATGACGATGCAGTTGAAGATTCGGAATCTATGGGGCGCCAGACTTCCCCCTCGTCACACGACATATACATGGTGGATACGCCCAAAGAGGACAAAGGCCACAATCCGGACGATAAAACCCCCGGACAAAAGCCAAAGTGACGGCGCAGACGCCGTTCTAAGTCCAGCAATCGTAAAAATAGTGACAAGAGCGCCAGAGGGATCGATACTACAATCAACTCCGAAGGCAACAACGACCATACTGACCCAGCGATGGAGCAGGACGAACCAGGTCAACCTGAACACGATTCGGAAGCGGGCGCCGAGGACAATGATCCCGACGGACGAGGTCATCAAAACGAACCAGCACAGGAAAACAGTCCGGATAATGATACAATCCCGGAAAAACACGTGGAACAAGATAACCTCCACAGAAAGCTTACGGCCACCGCAAGAAGTCTAAAGAAGCAGAAGCAACGGCTCAAAGCCGCACAAGAAACGCTCAACCGCAGATGGAATAAAGTGCTAGACACTGAAGAAAGATACGGCGATGATCGCCATACAAAGAGCTATCCAAAACACAAGCTACTGCCAGAATTCGACGACGAAGCGGTACCACTTCATAACCGCAACAAAGCGGCTACCGACGCCGCGCACGATCCACGTGAACACCTGAATAAGAAAGATGGCGCGGACAGGTCCATTTATGGATCCAAAGGACGCACCCCGGCGAGGGACTATGGTCACCAAAATGATTACGCCAATCGAATACCAGTCCGGAATAAACACCTGACACAACAACAGCCGACGGCATGCCACAACACGTCCAAATACAGAGGGGCTGCTCACCCCCTGTGCTTTACCGATGAAGTACTGGACCATGAATTTCCACAGGGCTTTAAACAGTGAACATAGAGGCATCTGACGGAACGGCAGACCTGAAGTGCGGATCGAGGACTTTATCCTGCACATACATATGGCTCGTGGGGATGACCTTCACGCCATCAAATACCTCCCTCAAACTGAAGGGACCATCTCGGCACTGGTTGAAAAGCCTCCCCGAAAATTCAATTGGAAGCTGGGAGGAACTCGAGGACGCTTTCAGGGCCAATTTTCAGGGGACCTATGTCCGGCCTCCGGATGCTGACGACTTAAGTCACATAGTCCAACAGCCCGGAGAATCTGCCCGCAAGCTTTGGAACAGTTTCCTCACTAAGAAGAATCAAATTGTTGACTGTCCGGATGCCGAAGCCTTAGCGGCATTCAAACACAAGATCCGTGACGAGTGGTTTCGCTGCATACACCTCGCCAAGAAAAGCCAAGGAAAATGGCAGCCCTAACAAGTTTTATGACCCGCTTTTGCGCGGGAGAAGATAGCTGGCTAGCCCGTAAAGGCACCAGCGACCCCAGCACATCCGAAATAAGGGATGGCAACGGGAAGCCACGGCGTCATAAAAACAAACGCGAAAACAAGTAAGAGAGCCCGAATAACACGATGGTTAATGCCGGATTCAGAGGCTCTCGACCTAATCAGCAAAATAAGCCATCTAAAGGCAGCAAAGAGGGACCGCCCGGTCTGAATAGAGTCCTAGACAGACTATGCCAAATTCATGGCACCCCTGACAAACCTGCAAACCACACGCACAGAGAGTGTTGGGTCTTCAAGCAGGCCAACAAATTAAATGCCGAACACAAGGGAAGGGAAACACCAAGTGAAGACGAGGATGAACCTCGCCAGCCGAACAATCGGCGACGTAAAAAATTCCCGCCAGAGGTTAAAACAGTGAACATGATCCACGCGACTCACACATCCATGAGGAGGCACAAACGCGCGCATAGAGACGCGCTCGATATAGAGCCCATCGTACTCACACCTAACCACTGGATGCCTTATCCGTTCACTTTCGATAACTTGGACGACCAAACCAGTATTCGGCGCGTAGAATCAAAGGCCTTGGTGCTTGGCCCGATAATCGACGGATACCGTCTCACCCGCGTCCTTATGGACGAAGGTAGCAGTCTCAATTTAATATATGAGGACACTGTCCGCAGGATGGGGATAGACCCATCTAGAATTAACCAAAGCAACACCACCTTTGAAGGGGTGAGGTACGTGATGTAATGTTTTTGATCATTTTTATGAGAAATATGCGTGTATATAGATAGTAGCCCCTGAGACTCTGTTCGGTTCTTTGGAAGAAAAGCGAGCAGAGGATCTATAATCAGTTGTCAGGTAGTAACATGCTATTTCATTTGGATTAAAACAAGCCTCTCTATTAGCGGCGACTGCCCAGACAGCGGAAGTTTCTGAACTCAAACAGAAACCGGAGCAGGCCGATGAGGACCTAGTCCTTGTTAACACGCGGCTCGACCAGGCGCAAGGTATAAGATATATCTTACTTTATCCCTGTTTATGTCCGTGTTCTGTGGAAGTTCAAGAGCTGCAATGTGCGTGTTTGTACAGATGGTGCCGCCGCGGTTGAGAGCCTCAGGGGTGAGCTCGCCCAAGCCAAGGAGCAAACGAGGGTAAGCAAGGCGGCTGCTAATAAAGCGTCTGCGGACTTAACGGCCGAACAGGCCGCTCGGTGCCGTTTTGAGGAACGGGTGACCGAGGTGGAGCAGAAGCTCAGGGACACCACCCGCAAGTGCGAGTCCTTAGAAGAGGAAAATAAGGCGAAGGAGACCTAACTCGCCAAGGCCCTTCAAGACGACAAGGAGGCATGGTCCGAATCCCGCGCAGCGCGCGAGGAAATCCGTCAAGCCGGACAGATAGTGGCTGGTAAGCCCTTTCTTTTATAGGCTAAATTTGGGGATCGGAGGTATGCCTTTCTTAACTGACTGTGGAGTTCTCCAGATGCATATGCGGATCTGCCAAAGAGTGCTGCAGACGCCGCCCAATTCTTCCGGGCCCAAGAGGGGTACGCAGCGGAGAAGCTCTTCTGGTCGCAGTTTGCAGGGCAGGAGCGTCCCGCACTGCTAAGTGACCAGATGGCACAATGGGCGGAGTTGCATAAGATGTCCAGCGCGGCCATGGAGGACGTCGTAGTCCGGTTGTGGCCGACCGAAGCCATTTCGGACAGCTACTTCGGCCTTGTGCGACGTCTCGTTGATGCGCTGCCCCGAATCGACACCGTCAAGAGGTGGTCCTACATAGAAGGAGCGGGAATGGTCTTCGCCCGTGTCAAGATGCACTGGGCGAAGATGAAGGCCGAAAAGGTGGCAGTTGAGGGTCCGCCCGAACGCAAGGACCATCGCACACCAGAGCGCTATTTTGAGGACGTACTAAAAGGTGCCCGCCTTGTAGAAGGCCAATGCTCGAAGGATGTAGTGTTCGAGTGAACGAGTTTGAACTATTCGGGAGTTTATATTATGAACTAAGGCTCTTGTAATATATTCATGCCTTTATGAAGAGTTTTATCCTCCTGTGCGGCCATTTTTATATCTGAGAGTTCCCAGTTGTCGGCTTCAACCCCTATGTAGATACTACTGGGGTGTTCAGAATTGCACATGACTACACTTAATCCAACGTCTTGGTCCATGAAGGAGGTGTCAGTGCGGTGAAGTAGGCAATCAGACTATGCGGTTTTATTGCTCTCACTTAGCCATAGGAGTTTGATGATGGGTCTACAAAGTAGCCCCTGGTATGTACACATCTATCCAATGCGGATGCATTGCATATGTGACCGGAAAACAATCCTTCATGTAATACGAAAAAAATCGCTAAAGATTTTAATAAGTTGCCGAGTGGCTGACCAGCTCTCGCCGCATCATGACAGTCAGTTTTCGGCTTTCTCTACTGAGGTGCTTAAACGGACGAACCAGAAACACAATCGCAGTAGTTCTCCCTTTACTACCCTAGATGATCAGACGGAACGTAAGGTAGCAAAAACAGGAGCCGGGCAACCCAACCATTGACCAAAGACATGATTCGGAGCTGATGCATATAGTGCCGAGCTTGGGACGTCAAATTGTGCTATAAAGCTGTTCAGACTTTTGTTTGGCAACACATGTGTTGCCATATAGAGCCCGTGGCAATTTGTGCCGAGGTGTGTGCGTGAGGCAACTAAAGAGAGGTAATAAAGTTTATAAGTAAAGACGACACCGAATAAGAATTTGGTTCACTGGAATCTGATTGATAACGTCAAAACGTAATCTTATAGAGGGTACCATAATCACCAATGCCATTTTACATGCCGGGGATCTAAGGCCAAGGGGAAAAGCTCTATACAGGTTCTTGAGTGAAGTTGTGGTCTACAAAATCATCCTTTGCACCTTCCTGCCGCACGTCTCCGCCGCTTTCGCCTGAGTAAGAAAGGTTCCTTGAGAGGAATGGTCTTTGACTATTTGTATAGAACCGGGCTTGGAGAGAGTCCTTTGTGAGTCCGTAGGATGAGTAGGTTTTGATTCACCTGTGGTAAAAGAGAAAAAATAATTAAAGAAAGGGAAAGGCCGTATAGGGTCGAACGTACTATAGGCCTGTCCGCATTGTGCCTCCGCTCATGCCCAAAGTACTTTGAGTGCATAATTACGCACGTGTGGTACGGATTTCACGGATATACATGGCGATCAACGGAGGCGAAACTGCTAATCCAGCTCTGGAATTGCCAAACTGTTAGCATGTGGAATTGGCCGGCCTTGTGTAATAGAGCCCGGTGGCTTAATAGCCGATGAGGTGTGCGGCTTGAGAGGGCCGCTTTGTACTTCCGCCACGAAGGCAGCGGTATGCTACTCAGTACGAAGGGAGCGTTCCATGTTTCCGTTGATTGTAATGACGCCACATGGACCAGCATCTTGAGCTTTAAGTAAGCATAGTGCAGGACCGCGTTGAAGCGAGCGAACGCGGTTCGTCCGAGCAGTGCGTGGTAGCCGCTGTGGAAAGGGACGATGTCGAAGATCAAGTCTTCGCTTCGGAAGTTGTCCGGCGAACCAAAAACAACCTCCAATGTGATTGAGCCCGTGCAGCGGGCCTCTACACCAGGTATTACTCCTTTAAAGGTAGTTTTAGTGGGCTTGATTCTTGATGGATCAATGCCCATTTTGCGGATATTGTCTTGGTAAAGTAGGTTGAGACTGCTGCCGCCGTCCATGAGGACTCGCGTGAGGTGGAATCCATCGATGATTGGATCAAGGACCAGAGCTGCTGAACCTCCATGACGGATGCTGGTTGGGTGGTCCTTTTGATTGAAGGTGATCGGGCAAGCCGACCATGGGTTTTATTTTGGGATGACCGTCTCTATGGCATAGACGTCCCGTAATGCGTGCTTGCGCTCCCTCTTAGGGATATGTGTGACATATATCATATTCACTGTTTTTACCTCGGGGGAAATTGCTTCTGTCCCCCTGTGTTCGGTTGACGAGGCTCTTGGTCATCGTCGTCGCTGGGCGATCCTTTGACCTTGTGTTCGGCGTTGAGTTTGCCGGCCTATTTAAAGACCCAACGGTTTCTGTTGGTATGATTGGCGGGTTTATCGGGGGTGCCATGAATCTGGCAAGGCCGATCAAGTATTCTGTCTAAACTGGATGGGCCATCTCTGTTTGCCTTGAATGGCTTCTTCCATTGACCGGGTTTGGAGTCACTGAATCCCGTGTCTTGGGTTCCTTCATTATTGTTTCGACGCTTGTGCTTGTTGCGTCGTGGCTTGCCATTGCCGTCCCTGGATTCGGAGGTGCCAGGGTCGCTGGTGCTATTGCTTCTACGAGCAAGCCAGCTATCTTCTCCCACGCAAAAGCGGGTCATAAGTGCGGTAAGGGCTGCCATGGACTTTGGCTTTTCTTGGCCAAGATGTTGGGCGAGCCACTCATCTCGGACGCTATGTTTGAAGGACGCAAGGGCTTCGACGTCCAGACAATCCACAATCTGGTTCTTTTTGATTAAGAACCTGGTCCAGAGCTGCCGGGCTGATTCTCTGGGTTGCTGGATTATGTGACTAAGATCATCGGCGTCTGGGGGCCGAACATAGGTACCTTGGAAATTGTCTCTGAATGTGTCCTCCAAGTCTTCCCAGCTGCCAATATAGTTTTCTGGTAGGTTGTTCAGCCAGTGCCGTGCTGGCCCCTTGAGTTTTAGGGGGAGGTATTTGATGGCGTGTAGATCGTCACCGCGAGCCATGTGAATGTGGATAAGAAAATCTTCAATCCATACCGCGGGATCTGTTGTGCCGTCGTATGATTCAATGTTCACGGGTTTAAACCCTTCTGGGATTTGGTGCTCCATTACCTCATCGGTGAAGCATAGGGGGTGTGCGGTGCCTCTGTATCGGGCAACATCACGACGCGGTTCGGATGAAGTCCGCATGCGGTTTTCGGCCCTAGTGAGGTTGTGTTTGTCGCGCCAGGCCTGATGGCCATCTTCGCACGCTTGGGCGCGCCCCCTTGATCCGTAGATTGACATGGTCTGGCCGGCTCTATTTTCTAGGTCCTGACATAGGTCATAAGTGTATCCCCGAGCTATTGTTTCTCTGCTTTTACGGCGAGGTGGTGCGGGCTAGTGTTCGGCTTGAGTTGCCGTTCTGTCCCGGCCACGTGGTGGTCGGTCAAGTCCGTCAGCCGCGTTACACGCAGGTGGTATGGGCTCCAGCGCCTCATTATCGAATTGGGGTAGCAGCTTACGCTTTGGGTAACTCTTTGTTGGGCGTTCGAGGCCGTATTCTTCGGCTGCCAGGACATTAGTCCATCTGTTGTTGAGCAGATCTTGGTCAGCTTGAAGCTGTTGCTTCTTCTTCTTCTTTAGGCTTCTTGCAGTGGATATTAGCCGGCACTTAAAGCGCTCTTGTTCGAGGGGTTCCTCTGGCATGATAAAATCTTTGTTGCCGAGGCTCACGTCGTCCTCGAAGAGTGGTAAATATTTATTATCCTCCGAGTCTTTGTTCCCTGCTTGGTCGTCAGGGTCAACTTGCCCGTCCTCCCGAGCATCCTGTTCAGATGTTGGTTCGATGGGGTCTTCTTGGTTTTGGTGTTCTCCGGAGTATCATTGTCTCCGGTGCCGGTATTGTTGTCTTTTCCGCGACGCGATTTAGAGCGGCGCCGTTGACGTCGACGCGTTGGTGGTATCTCAGGAGGTTCGTCCTCGACTGGATCCTTCTCATCATTCCGTCGCCTTCTTTAGGTGTGTCCACCACGTACATGTCGTATGAGGAAGTGGCCTTCCAGCATTCGATGAACGGCGGGTTTTGGGCCTGCTCCTCTCCGGCATTGTCGTCCATACCGTCGATGTCTTCAGAGGCGTAATCGATCATGTCGGTTAGATCCTCGACAGTGGCTATGAAGTCGGTGGTGGGTGGGAAGTAAAATTCCCTATTTTCAGCCCCTAGTCCGGGCTGGGCGCAATTCGGAAGCGGTTCCTCTGTGATGGCAAGGGATCGCATTAAGTCCAAAGCCTCGTTTAAGAGCGAGGTTTGGGCGGGGACAAAAGTTTCCTGGCCGAGCTCGCATGATGCAGACTCTGAGGGTTCGGAGCTAGTGTCTGGAGAAGATTCTGGCTTTGTGATGACTGCCGGAGACGCTATTTTCTCTGGTTCTCTAGTGTTGAGCTCTAAAGCCGCAGAGAGTCCAGCGGGATCTAGACTCCCGTCTTCGGACCTGGTGACGCGCTTCGGATCTAAGGCCGGAGCGGTGGTTGGGGCCGCGAACCCTTGGAAGATCAAGTCTCCTCGGATATCAGCGACATAGTTCAGATTTCCAAAACTGATCTGGTGACCAGGGGCGTAGCTGTCGATCTGCTCTAGGTGGCCAACCGAGTTGGCACGTAGTGCGAAGCCGCCAAATACAAAGATTTGGCCGGGGAGAAAAATCTCCTTCACGGCAGCATTGTTGTAGATGATCAATGGAGCCATCGAGCCTTTCGACGATGGCATAGTGGAACTCTCAATGAAAGCACCAATGTAGGTGTCAAAACCGGCAGATCTCGGGTAGGGGGTCCCGAATCTGCAAGGCCTAAGGATCGAGGGTAACAGGAGGCAGGGGACACGATGTTTACCCAGGTTCGGGCCCTCTTGATGGAGGTAATACCCTACTTCCTGCTGGATTGACTTTGATGAGTATAGGGGTTACAAGAGTTGATCTACCTCGAGATCGTAATGGCTAAACCCTAGATGTTTAGCCTATATGATTATGATTGCCTCTACGGACTAAACCCTCCGGTTTATATAGACACCGGAGGGGCCTAGGGTTGTACAGAGTCGGTTTACATAGAAAGGAATCTTCATATCCGAACGCCAAGCTTGCCATCCACGCGAAGGAGAGTCCCATCCAGACACGTGGGAAAGTCTTCTATCTTGTATCTTCGCGGCCCATTAGTCCGGCCCATGTTGCATAGCCCGGACGCCCATGGACCCCCTAATCCAGGACTCCCTCAGGGGAAGGCTAGAAATCAAGATTTTTGTGGTTGGATTGGATTTTCTTGATCTCAACACATGTGTAGGTGGTTCTATCTCAGAAAATATAGGTTGGAAGTGTAGGCACGTTCTGATGGCTCTCTCTCATATGGAGAAGGGGGTGGAGGGGTATATATAGCCTCCACACAAAATCCAACAATTACACACATTTGACCCAACTCGGTTAGACCAAATAGAAGAACTCTGTGAGACCGATTTAGTTCAAAATGTGAATGTTAGGAATCTCAGTGGGACCAACTGGAACAACTCGATGGGACGGATGTGCTAGGGTTAGGGAAAAACCTAATCTCGGTGAAGCCGATTGCTTGAACTCGGTGAGACCGATTTCAGCAAAGAGCAAACAGAGAGTTGTTCAAGCAAACTCGGTGGGACCAATTGCACATTTCGGTGGGACCCAAATAATTGCAACGTGCAACAACGAGTTTGCATGCCCATCTCGGTGAGACTGAGATCCATATTGGTGTGACCGAGGCGTTAGGGTTTCTGGCAGTGGCTAGGTCAAGTGAACTTGGTGGCGCCGGGTAGATCATTTTTGTGGGGCCGAGTTTGACTTTGAGTTTTGGACATATTTGGAAATGAGAAGGTGGTTGAGGGTTTTGGAGCAATATCACTAAGCACCTTGAGCAAGTAGACCGTTAAACAACACCTCATCCCCTTTTAATAGTATTGGCTTTCCTATGGACTCAATGTGATCTTGGATCAATAAATATAAATGAAGAGTCTTGAGCTTTTGCCAATATGTGTCCTTAGCATTTTGAGGGGTACACATCTCTAGTCCATTCCATGCCAATCATTGAACTTTCTGAAATATTTAACTTGAATGGATATTAGTTCAATGAGCTATATGTTGATATGAATTACCAAAACACCTGGGGATTAGTTGCACTTTCATCCCACCAAATGAAGATGTAGTCTTGGAACTCAAGAGATGGCATGGTGATGTTCTTTTCTTCTTCACAGCTGTGTAAACGAAATATCTTGTCGACCTTCAATGCCCATGAAAGGTAGTCTTCGGGATCATCACTTCCGGAGAACTTAGGCATGGTGAGCTTGAGCTTGTCGTAGCATTGTTCTTTAATCCGTGTGTGTCGATTGTGGAGGCACTCTTGCATTGGTTGAGGGTCTTCGATCGCTTGTTCCTCTTGCTCCGGTTTATTTGCTTGGCATTGAGGGCGTGAGATTCTTGCACGGTTCCTCATTTCTTGGCGCTCCTCGAGGCATGCGGCTTCTTCTTGTCGCTCTCGACGGATGCCTCGTCTTGTCCCCGGTTGTGTGCGCGGACGGCTTGGGTTGTTTCACGTAGAGCGCGATGGGCTTCAAGGGCTTGTTTGTCATGGTGTTGTTTCTCTTGTCGAAGGGCGTCACCATCTTGGCTTGCTTGGTGATCTTGGCGTATTGGAGCTTGCTCTTGTTCCATGGGATCATTTTATTGATGACGATGTCGTTCACGTTCCCAAAGACGGTCTTGTAAACCATTGCCATGAAATGGGTTTTGTGGAGCTTGATTGTAACACCCAATATACGACTATATCCCACACGTGTCGAGGCACGACTTAGGGGCATAGCGCATATTGAGCCCATTCCAAGAATGTTTATATCTTTGCACAAACCATTTACTGAACAAGGGAGAATACGAGATAAAGGTTTACACTCGCCACATGTCTACAACATATTATTCAATCATTCATACATTCATCCAAATGAAGGCAGGGTCCGACTATGGATGAAATCAAACGAGAAAAGACATAACCACCCATGCTATAATCCCGATCGACCCGACTAGGAGGGACTATTGATTGTCCGGAAACGAAACATACATACGACCACGATCCTCGTCATACTCCCACTAGGGCTCTATACCATCACTTGTACCTGAATCGGTACCTGCAACTGTTGTGGTAGTAATCTATGAGTCACGAGGATTCAGCAATCTCATTCCATGATATCAAGACTAACAAAGCTTATGGGTATGGCAAGGTTAAGTGGCAAGGTTGCAGCAAGCACCTAAGCATGTTTAAGTGGCTAACTTACGAGTACAAGAATAAGATGAGTGACTACACAAATTAATATGAGCAAGAACTAATCCTGAGTACTACTTACGTTTCAGTCATGACCCCAATGTGTTCTCTTCTTGAACTTCGTTGAAAAGAGACGATCACGGTTACACACGTGGTTGGTGTATTTTAATTGAATTTGTGTCAAGTTATCTACAACCGGATATCATAAATTTCCAAGTCGCCCATAACCACGGGCACGACTCTCACAAAGATTAAACCCTGCATGGGTGTCCACCTTAATCCATCATAAACTCTCATGATCCATGGAGGAAAGACCTCCACCTCGGGACACCACGATCAAGCTCGGAATGTCGGTGCACAAGACATTTTGACAATGGTAAAACAAAACCAACAAGACCGCCCAATGTACTAACAATTCCTGATAGGATTCACACGTATCTAATTCTCAGGGCACACCGGATGGGCCAGACGTCGGGTTGGCTGAGACCCTGGTTGCCTAGGGGGCACCGGACATCGCCCAGTTTGGACCAACACTCATGAGGAGCATTGGCGCGGGGTTGCTAATTAAGGATCCTCGGGTTAATTACTCCATACAAAAATTTTAGTTGTTATTAGGCAAATGGTAAAACCCAAGTTGGCCCTTGCTGGAAGAGTTTTATTCAAAGCAAACTGTTGAGGGGTGCCCATAAACCCCGACCGTGTAAGGAACGCAAATCAAGGAACATAACACTGGTATGATAAAAACTAGGGCATCATGAGTGGAACAAAGCACTAGGCTAAAGGCCGAGCCATCGACCCATTACCAAGTATATAGATGCATTAATTAAATAAGAGATATTGTGATGTCGCATGATATCCATGTCCCAACATGGAACAACCTACACTGCACCTGCAACTAGCAACACTATAAGAGGGGCTGAGCAAAGCGATAACTTACCAAACAATGATTTGCTAGGAAGGTGGGGTTAGTGAAGGAAATATGCCCTAGAGGCAATAATACAGTTGTTATTTATATTGCCTTATATCATGATAAATGTTTATTATTCATGCTATAATTGTATTAACCGGAAACTTGATATATGTGTGGATAGATAGGCAAAACACAGTGTCCCTAGTATGCCTCTACTAGACTAGCTCGTTAATCAAAGATGGTTAAGTTTCCTAACCATAGACCTGTGTTGTCGTTTGATGGACGGGATCACATCATTAGGAGAATGATGTGATGGACAAGACCCATCCGTTAGCTTAGCATAATGATACGTTAATTTTTATTGCTATTGTTTTCTTCATGACTTATACATATTCCTTTGACTATGAGATTATGCAACTACCGAATACCGCAGGAATACCTTGTGTGCTATCAAACGTCACAATGTAACTGGGTGATTAAAACGATGCTCTATAGGTGTCTCCGAAGGTGTTTGTTCGGTTGGCATAGATCGAGATTAGGATTTGTCACTCCAAGTATCGGAGAGGTATCTCTGGGCCCTCTCTGTAATGCACATCATGATAAGCCTTGCAAGAAATGTAACTAATGAGTTGGTTGTGGGAAGATGCATTACAGAACGAGTAAAGAGACTTGCCGGTAACGAGATTGAACTAGGTATGAAGATACCGATGATCGAATCTCGGGAATGACGTATGTTGTCATTACGGTTTGACCGATAAAGATCTTCGTAGAATATGTAGGAACCAATATGAGCATCCAGGTTCCGCTATTGGCTATTGATCGGAGAGGTGTCTCGGTCATGTCTACATTGTTCTCGAACCCGTAGAGTCTGCACGCTTAACATTCGATGATGAATTGTATTATGTGTTATGTGATTTGGTGACCGAAGATTGTTTGGATTCCCGGATGAGATCACAGACATGACGAGGAGTCTCAAAATGGTCAAGAGGTAAAGATTAATTATTGGATGATAGTATTCAGACACCGGAAGTGTTTCAGAATGTATCAGGTACATATCGGAGTACGGGGGGGGGGGGGGGGGGTTACCGGAACCCCCCGGGGAAGATATGGGCCATAGGAGGGAGGCAAGCCAGCCCACAAGGGGTGGCACGCCACCCCCCAAGGGAAGGAGGCCGAATAGGACAAGGAGAGGGGGTGGCGCCCCCCTTTCCTTCTCCCTCTCCTGCTCCTTCCCCGTTTCCCCTTTCGGTAAAAGGAAAGGGGCGCCGAATTGGACTAGGAGCCCAAGTTGGACTCCTCTCACTTGGGACGAGCCTAGGCCGGCCTCCTCCTTTATCCCTCCTTTATATACGGGGGCAGGGGTGCCTCTAACACACATCAATTGTTCCAAGCCATGTGCGGCGCCCCCTCCACAGTTTACTCCTCCTGTCATATTCATGTAGTGCTTAGGCGAAGCCCTGCGCGGATCACTTCATCATCACCGTCACCACGCCGTCGTGCTAAAGGAACTCTTCCTCGACACTTTGCTGGATCAAGAGTTTGAGGGACGTCATCGAGCTGAACGTGTGCTGAACTCGGAGGTGTCGTACATTCGGTACTTCTTCGGTTGATCGCGAAGACGTTTGACTACATCAACAACGTTAAACTAACGCTTCCGCTTTCGGTCTACGAGGGTACATGGACACACTCTCCCCCTCTCATTGCTATGCATCTCCTAGATAGATCTTGCGTGATCGTAGGATCTTTTTTGAAATTTCATGCTACGTTCCCCAACAGTGGCATCCGAGCCAGGTCTATGCGTAGATGATATGCAGGAGTAGAACACAAAGAGTTGTGGGCGGTGATCGTCATACTGCTTACCACCGATGTCTTATTTTGATTCGGCGGTATTGTTGGGTGAAGCGGCCCGGACCAACCTTACATGACCATGTTCATGAGACCGGTTCCACCGACATACATGCAACTAGTTTTGCATAAAGGTGGCTGGCGGGTGTCTGTTTCTCCAACTTCAATTGAATCGAATTTGACTGCGACCGGTCCTTGTTGAAGGTTAAAACAACAAATTTGATAAATCACCGTTGTGGTTTTGATGCATAGGTAAGAACGGTTCTTTCTAGAAGCCCGTAGCAGCCACGTAAAACTTGTAAAACAAAGTAGAGGATGTCTAACTTGTTTTTGCAGGGGCATGTTGTGATGTGATATGGTCAAGACATGATGTGATATACCTTATTGTATGAGATGATCATGTTTTGTAAAAGTTATCGGCAACTGGTAGGAGCCTTATGGTTGTCGCTTTATTGTATGAAATGCAAACTCCATGTAATTGCTTTACTTTATCACTATGCGTTAGCGATAATTGTAGAAGCAATAATTGGCGAGACGACCATGACGCTACGGTGGAGATCAAGGTGTCAAGCCGGTGACGATGGAGATCATGACGGTGCTTTGGAGATGGAGATCAAAGGCACAAGATAATGATGGCCATATCATGTCACATATTTTGATTGCATGTGATGTTTATCTTTTATGCATCTTATTTTGCTTAGTGGGCTGCCCCATGACGATGCATGCGCCCTTTGTGACCAAGAGGAGGAGACCATGCGCCATCTTTGCCGGATGTTCTTTCTCACGCCAAGTTTGGCACGAGATCCTCGGTTGGGCACGTGTGCCCATCGGCCTCCCCGCCCCTGAAACACCATTTCAGCTCTGGTGGCAATCCTCTCTCGACCTCGCGGCCGCTGCTATGCGCAAGGGTCTATCCTCCCTCAGCATCCTATCTGCTTGGTGGATTTGGAAGCACCGCAACGCCTGCATTTTTGAAGGAGCGACACCTTCGATCTCCTTCACCTCTGAGACCATCAAGGACGAGGCGCGCCTATGGGCCAAGGCGGGCGCAACGGGACTACAACACATCATCCCCGACGCTTAGTCTCTTGTTTTGGTAGCGGGGATGAGCATATCCCCATCTGTTGTGCTCCTTCGCTTGTACACCATGCCTAGTGTGTACATGGCCTCGTAAGCATTGTAACCCTATGCTTGTACTCCTCTTCTATCAATACAAAGATACGCAACTTGCGTATTCGCGGAAAAATATATTATTTTGCTTAGTACGGTGGTAGAACTATAAGATGATCCCTTACTAAAATTTCAAGGTATGAGTGTTGTCCCTGAGTATGCACCGTTGCGACAGTTCGTCGTGTTGAGGCACCACGTGTTGATCGGGTGTGATAAGCTCTATGTTCACATACAACGGGTGCAAGACAGTTTTGCACATGCGGAATACTTGGGTTGAACTTGATGAGCCTAGCATGTACAGACATGGCCTGGGAACACTGGAGACCGAAAGGTCGAACGTGAATCTTATAGTAGATATGATCAACATAGAGATGTTCACCATTGAAAACTACTCCATCTCACATGATGATCAGACATGGTTTAGTTGATATGGATCACGTGATCAGTTAGATGACTCGAGGGATGTCTATCTAAGTGGGAGTTCTCAAGTAATATGATTAATTGAACTTAATTTATCATGAACTTCCTGATAGTTTTTGCATATCTATGTTGTAGATCAATGGCCCGTGCCACCGTTCCCTTGAATTCTAATGCGTTCCTAGAGAAAGCTAAGTTGAAAGATGATGGTAGCAACTACACGGACTGGGTCCGTAACTTGAGGATTATCCTCATTGCTGCATAGAAGAATTATGTCCTTGATGCACCGCTAGGTGAAAAGCCCCCTCCCACTAATGTAGACGCTTTGAACGCCTGGCAGACGCGGTTTGATGACTACTCTATAGTTCAGTGTGCCATGCTCTATGGCTTAGAATCAGGACGTCAAAGATGTTTTGAATGTCATGGACCATATGAGATGTTCCAGGAGTTGAAGTTAATATTTCAAGAAAATGCCCGAGTTGAGAGATATGAAGTCTCCAACAAGTTCTATAGCTGCAAGATGGAGGAGAACAGTTCTGTCAGTAAACACATACTTAGAATTTCTGGGTACCATAACCACTTGACTTAGCTGGGAGTTAATCTTTCGGATGATAGTGTTATTGACAGAGTTCTTCAATCACTGCCACCAAGCTACAAAGGCTTTGTGATGAACTATAATATGCAAGGGATGGATAAGACAATTCCCGAGCTCTTTGCTATGCTCAAAGCTGCGGAGGTAGAAATCAAGAAAGAGAATCAAGTGTTGATGGTTAACAAGACCACTAGTTTCAAGAAAAAGGGCAAGGGAAAGAAGGGGAACTTCAAGAAGAATGGAAAGCAAGTTGTCACTCCCAGGAAGAAGCCCAAGTTTGGACCCAAGCCTAAAACTGAGTGCTTCTACTACAAAGGGACTGGTCACTGGAAGCGGAACTGCCCCAAATACTTGGCGGATAAGAATGATGGCAAAGTGAACAAAGGTATATTTGATATACATGTTATTGATGTGTACTTTACTAGTGTTCATAGTAACCGTTGGGTATTTGATACCATTTCAGTTGCTAGGATTAGTGACTCAAAACAGGAGTTGCAAAATGAACAGAGACTAGTTAAGGGCAAGGTGACGATGTGTGTTGGAAGTGATTCCAAGGTTTATAAGATCACCATCGCACACTCCCTCTACCTTCGGGATTAGTGTTAAACCTAAATAAATCTTATTTGGTGTTTGCATTGAGCATAAATATGATTTGATCATGTTTATTGCAATACAGTTATTCATTTAAGTCAAAGAATAATTGTTGTTCTGTTTACATGAATAAAACCTTCTATGGTCATACACCCAATGTGAATGGTTTATTGAATCTCGATCGTAATGATACACATATTCATAATATTGATGCCAAAAGATGCAAAGTTGATAATGATAGTGCAACATATTTGTGGCACTGCCGTTTAGGTCATATTGGTGTAAAGCACATGAAGAAACTCCATGCGGATGGATTTTTGGAATCACTTGATTAAGAATCATTTGATGCTTACGATCCATGCCTCATGGGCAAGATGACTAAAACATTGTTCTTTGGAACAATGGAGCGAGCCACTCACTTACTGGAAATAATACATACCGATGTACGCGGTCCGATGAGTGTTGAGGCTCGCGGCAGGTATCATTATTTTCTGACCTTCACGGATGATTTGAGCAGATATGGGTATATCTACTTGATGAAACACAAGTCTGAAACATTTGAGAAGTTCAAAGAATTTCAGAGTGAAGTAGACAATCATCGTAAGAAGAAAATAAAGTTTCTACGATCCGATCGCCGAGGCGAATATTTGAGTTACGAGTTTGGCCTTCATTTAAAATAATGTGGAATAGTTTCACAACTCGCGCCACCTGGAACACCGAAGCGTAATGGTGTGTCCAAACATCATAACCGTACTTTATTAGATATATGGTGCAATCTATGATGTCTCTTACTTATTTACCACTATCATTTTGGGGTTATGCATTAGAGATGCTGCATTCACGTTAAATAGGCCACCACCTCAATCCGTTGAGACGACACCGTATGAACTATGGTTTGGCAAGAAACCTAAGCTATCGTTTCTTAAAGTTTGGGTTTGCGATGCTTATGTGAAAAAGCTTCAGCCTGGTAAGCTCGAACCCAAATCGGAGAAGTGCATCTTCATAGGAAACCCAGAAGAAACTGTTGGGTACACCTTCTATCACAGATCCCAAGGCAAGATATTTGTTGCTAAGAATGGATCCTTCCTAGAGAAGGAATTTCTCTCGAAAGAAGTGAGTGGGAGGAAAGTAGAACTTGATGAGGTAATTGTACCTTCTCTCGAATTGGAAAATAGCTCATCACAGAAAACCGTTCCCGTGATGCCTACACCAATTAGTGAGGAAGGTAATGATGATGACCATGAAACTTCAGATCAAGTTACTACCGAACCTCGTAGGTCAATCAGAGTACGCTCTGCACCAGAGTGGTACGGTAATCCTGTTCTGGAAGTCGTGTTACTAGACCATGACGAACCTACGAACTATAAGGAAGCGATGATGAGCCCAGATTTCGCGAAGTGGCTTGAGGCCATGAAATCTGAGATGGGATTGTAACATCCCAAATTTTCAATTTGGTATGTTATACATTAGGTCATCATGCATATCATATTTTCTCGCATTTTTCCGATCCTAGAAAATTTCACGCAACTCAAGGACCCTCGGAGAGTTGGAAGTTTCATTATTTTCATATTTGGGATTTATTTCTCAAATCTTGAAAATAGGATCATTGGATTTATTTAATTATCTTCATAAAGTTTTTCCTATAAAAACTTAAGAGAGGGAATAATATGACTTTCCCAATATTTAGGAAAAATGAAGATATTATAAATAAACCAAAATTTGGTTTTGGAAGATTTATTTTGCTTAGGCAAAAATGAGCATTTTAAAAATTTATGCATGTTTGCCATTTTTAAAGTTCATTTTGTTCGACTCATTTTTAGGAGTCGGGGAAAATTTATTTTATTAAAATCGGAGTTCGTTCGGTATTTTTTTTAATCCGTTTTGTTTTGTTTTTTTTTTTAAAAAAAACTGCGCCGCCCCCCCCTGGGCCGAGGCCCAGCCGGCCCAGCACCCCGGCCCACCTCCCTCTCCCTCCTTGTGATCTCCACTGGCCGCCCTTGAGTCCCGCTCGGACGCCACCACCGCCCCTGGCTTGCCCTCCCCCAAGCCACCCGACCACCCCCTTCTATTTATACCCGCCCCCCCTCTCTCACCGCCGCCACCCGTGCCCCCAAGCCGAGCCCGCGCCGCCGCCAAGGACGCCGCCCGCCGCCGTTCCTCGCCGCCGAACCCCGCCGCCCTTCGCCCCTCGCCGCCCCTCCCGACCCCGCCGACCCCGCCGGACCCCCCCGGAGCCCCGCCGGAGCCCCGCCGGCGAAGTCACCGGAGGTAGCCGCCGCCACAACCCCCCGATCCGGTTTTTTTTTAAAAAGACCCGATCCGGTTTTTTGAAGATGTTCGGTTTTTTTTCAAAAACCTAGACGGTTTTATTTTTTTCGGTTTTCTTATTTAGCTTAACGCTCACCGAACCGCTCGTTTCAATGAATGTGTTCGTTGGATTAGTTACATTAATCTAACGCCTGCTATTTAATCCGTTCGTCATTTTCTTTTAATCGGATTTAATCCGTTATTTTTCAGATTCGATTTCGATCCGATTTTCAAATCTGTTTTATTTCTTGCTCGCTTATCGGAATCAGGTGATTCAAGCGCTGGAGTTTCGTTCTGAAACCGCCGTTCGACTAACCTACTTACACAGAGTTTTGCTACTGTAAAATTTTGACTTAGTTTCAGATTTGCTAAACCGAAGTCGTTCTCTCTCGAGTTCCGACTTTCGATGCTTTATTTGATTCGATTCTTTTGCAACCAGGGTTCTTAAGTTGAACTATCTGGTTAGATCTTTTATTCGAGATTTCCCCGTGCATTAGATGAGTACTTATTGTATGCTTGTTGTTTGTCTGCGTTAGATCACCCGGAGTGCGCCGCTTGTTACGTCGAATCTCTAGGTCTCATGGATCATCGACAAGGCAAGTAACACTTGATCATACCTTTTCTACTACCCAGTTTTATTGCATTAGATCAAGCCCTCAAACACTTGCATGTTTAGGATCCAATTAAATTGTGGGTTTGGGAAGTAGATTGAGGTAGTACCTATTACCTGTTTTACTTATGAAACCTTGGGAGTTACTTCTACGTTTGCTTATTATGCTATGCTATGCTAGTAGACGTGGATTGGGGGAGGGATATCCATGACAGATGTGAGAGGGTTAATTTAAGGGTTTATCTAAGGTGGCACCTTAAACACACATCTGGGTGGATTGAGGCACTGGTTTCTATCGAGCCTTGCCTGTATTTCTTCGGACCGCCACCCGTGCTCTAAGGGATCATAAGATTATTCAAACTAGAAACTTCCGTGTGCAGCCACAAGCCAATTATGGGCTCGCATAGTTGACTAAGTTGTGCGAACTCTTACGGGTAGACTAGCAGATGTAGGAGAAAGTAGGTGTACGGTCTACCCACAAGTAAGGTGCAGTAACCACGAAGATCATGTCTCGGTCATCCGTCTCTCAAACACCATGTAGTGCGAGAACCAAACGGAGGCGATCGAGTCTTGTGGGGAAAAGTGCGCAAACCTCTGCAGAGTGTAAAAACTAATCATGATTAGCCGTGTCCCCAGTTATGGACATCTTGAGTATCTAGTACTTGAATATCATGTGAATCTCAACATGTTACTCTAATAATAAAGTTATTCGGTTTTAATGAGTACTTTTTAATTGGGATTGAGGATGCTGTCAACCATTCTCAATGTTTAACAACCAACATGATAGTTAAATAAAATTATTCCTTTGATGTAGGGAAAAACCAGCTTTATGCAAAAATGTAACCGTAGAGCCTTACCACCAGCCATATATGCATGTAGTATAGGCTTGTTGCTTCATTGTTCTCTATGTGTTACATTGCCAGATATTCCATGTGTCGACCCGTTTTCGGGCTGCAACTTTTCACGCTATGCACTTTTCTGCATTTACTTGGTAAGGTGTTAGGTCGTGGTTCTATACTCAAGATGCCGATGGAGTTGATGGACTCACTTGTCTTCCAAGCCTTCCGCTGTTATCATTAGATGGCCTTAAGCCATATTATTGTATTAAGTTCCCTTGTCGACAACGATGTAATAAGTGTGTGATTGCTACTCTGTTATAAATCCTTCAAGCATCGGTGGTGTCAAGACATCGATCCAGGATGACATCGAGCACGAAAGCAATCGGATCCATTCGGTCCGGTCGCCATGAGGATCCATGTATGAGAACAAAGTATGGACTTTGGTTGACTTTCCCGATGATCGGCAAGCCATAGAGAGTAAATGGATCTTCAAGAAGAAGACTGACGCTGATGGTAATGTTACTGTCTACAAAGCTCGACTTGTTGCGAAAGGTTTTCGACAAGTTCAAAGAGTTGACTACGATGAGACCTTCTCACCCGTAGCGATGCTTAAGTCTTTCCGAATCATGTTAGCAATTGCTACATTTTATGATTATGAAATCTGGCAAATGGACGTCAAAACTGCATTCCTTAATGGATTTCTTAAAGAAGAGTTGTATATGATGCAACCAGAAGGTTTTGTCGATCCTAAAGGTGCTAACAAAGTGTGCAAGCTCCAGCAATCCATTTATTGACTGGTCCAAGCATCTCGGAGTTGGAATATACGCTTTGATGAAGTAATCAAAGCATATGGTTTTATACAGACTTTTGAAGAAGCCTGTATTTACAAGAAAGTGAGTGGGAGCTCTATAGCATTTCTAATATTATATGTGGATGACATATTGTTGATTGGAAATGATACAGAATTTCTGGATAGCATAAAAGGATATTTGAATAAGAGTTTTTCAATGAAAGACCTCGGTGAAGCTTCTTATATATTGGGCATCAAGATCTATAGAGATAGATCAAGATGCTTAATTGGACTTTCACAAAGCACATACCTTGATAAAGTTTTGAAGAAGTTCAAAATGGATCAGTCAGAGAAAGGGTTCTTGCAGTGTTACAAGGTGTGAAGTTGAGTCGACTCAATGCCCGACCACTACGTAAGATAGAGAGAAAATGAAAGTCATTCCCTATGCCTCAGCCATAGGTTCTATCATGTATGCAATGCTGTGTACCAGACCTGATGTGTGCCTTGCTATAAGTCTAGTAGGGAGGTACCAAAGTAATCCAGGAGTGGATCGCTAGACAGCGGTCAAGAACATCCTGAAGTACCCGAAAAGGACTAAGGATATGTTTCCCGTTTATGGAGGTGACAAAGAGCTCGTCGTAAATAGTTACGTTGATGCTAGCTTTAACACTGATCCGGATGACTCTAAGTCACAAACCAGATACGTATTTATATTGAATGGTGGAGCTGTCAGTTGGTGCAGTTCCAAGCAAAGCGTCGTGGCAGGATCTACATGTGAAGTAGAGCATATAGCTACTTCGGAAGCAGCAAATGAACGAGTCTGAATGAAGGAGTTCATATCCGATCTAGGTGTAATACCTAGTGCATTGGGTCCAATGAAAATCTTTTGTGACAATACTGGAGCAATTGCCTTGGCAAAGGAATCCATATTTCACAAGAGAACCAAACACATGAAGAGAAGCTTCAATTCCATCCGTGATCAAGTCAAGGAGGGAGACATAGAGATTTGCAAAATACATACATAACTGAATGTGGCAGACCCGTTGACTAAGCCTCTTGCACGAGCAAAACATGATCAACACCAAGACTCCATGGGTGTTAGAATCATTACAATGTAATATAGATTATTGACTCTAGTGCAAGTGGGAGACTGAAGGAAATATGCCGTAGAGGCAATAATAAATTTGTTATTTATATTTCCTTATATCACGATAAATGTTTATTATTCATGCTAGAATTGTATTAACCGAAAACTTGATACATGTGTGGATACATAGACAAAACACAGTGTCCCTAGTATGCCTCTACTAGACTAGCTCGTTAATCAAAGATGGTTAAGTTTCCTAACCATAGACATGTGTTGTCATTTGATGAACCGGATCACATCATTAGGAGAATGATGTGATGGACAAGACCCATCCGTTAGCTTAGCATAATGAACGTTAAGTTTTATTTCTATTACTTTCTTCATGACTTATACATAATCCTTTGACTATGAGATTATGCAACTCCCGAATAGCGGAGGAATACCTTGTGTGCTATCAAACGTCACAACGTAACAGGGTGATTATAAAGATGCTCTATAGGTGTCTCCGAAGGTGTTTGTTGGGTTGGCATAGATCGAGATTAGGATTTGTCACTCTGAGTATCGGAGAGGTATCTCCGGGCCCTCTCGGTAATGCACATCATGATTAGCCTTGCAAGCAATGTGACTAATGAGTTAGTTGCAGGATGATGCATTACGGAACGAGTAAAGAGACTTGCCGGTAACGAGATTGAACAAGGTATGAAGGTACTGACGATCGAACCTCGGGCAAGTAACATACCGATGACAAAGGGAATGACGTATGTTGTCATTACAGTTTGACCGATAAAGATCTTTGTAGAATATGTAGGAACCAATATGAGCATCCAGGCTCCGCTATTGGTTATTGACTGGAGATGTGTCTCGGTCAAGTCTACATAGTTCTCGAACCCGTAGGGTCCGCATGCTTAACGTTAAATGACCATTTGTAATATGAGTTATGTGATTTTGTGACTGAAGATTGTTCGGACTCCCGAATGAGATCACAGACATGATGAGGAGTCTCGAAATGGTCGAGAGGTAAAGATTGATATATTGGACGATAGTATTCAGACATCCAAAGTGTTCCGGAATGTATCGATACATATCGGAGTACCGGGGGGGGTACCGGAACCCCCCGGGGAAGATATGGGCCATAGGAGGGAGGCAAGCCAGCCCACAAGGGGTGGCGCACCCCCCCAAGGGAAGGAGGCCGAATAGGACAAGGGTGGTGCCCCCTTTCCTTCTCACTCTCCCTCTCCTTCCCCCTTTCCCCTTCTGGTAAAAGGAAAGGGGGCCGAATTGGACTAGGAGCCCAAGTGGGACTCCTCCCACTTGGGGCACGCCTAGGCTGGCCTCATCCTCTCTTCCTCCTTTATATACGGGGGTAGGGGGTGCCTCTAACACACATCAATTGTTTCAAGCCATGTGCGGCGCCCCCCTCTAGAGTTTACTCCTCCGGTCATATTCACGTAGTGCTTAGGCGAAGCCCTGCACGGATCACTTCACCATCACCGTCACCACGCCGTCGTGCTGACGGAACTCTTCCTCGACACTTTGCTGGATCAAGAGTTCGAGGGACGTCATCGAGCTGAACGTGTGCTGAACTCGTAGGTGCCGTATGTTCAATACTTGATCGGTTGAATCGCGAAGACGTTCGACTACATCAACCGCGTTAAACTAACGCTTCCTTTTTCGGTCTATGAGGGTACGTGTACACACTCTCCCCCTCTCGTTGCTATGCATCTCCTAGATAGATCTTGCGTGATCGTCGGAATTTTTTTGAAATCGCATGCTACGTTCCCCAACAGTTAGAGGCCATTTCTTGGCAATTTGGGAGGCTAACAAACAAGTAGTAGGTAGCACGACATAGCGATAGAAACGAGACATCTAGCAAAGCAAAGATAGTAGTGATATCAAGGAATGATCATCTTGCCTACTTGTTCCTCGGTGAGATTGAAACCTTGCTCCTCGCAAACGTTCTCAACCGATCCTCAGACTCGAACTTGTCTCCCAACACTACCCAAAGAATAACAAGCATCCAATAAACAACCATGGCATGGCAATGAACATGATCTACATGCAATTATAACATGGGTTCATATGAAGATTGTTATGAACGGGCTACGGTTCTACCAGAATGAAGGTTACGATGTCAGGAAGGAACTGGCGAAGACAAGGCGGGCATGCAAAATTCTTGGCAATCCAAGTATGCCATTGGTAAGAATGGAAGATTTGAGTTGAAAAGGACATGAAGACCGTCGAAAATGGATGCACGAATCTCAAACGGCAAGCAAAACTATATGCATGCAAAACTAACAATAACATCATCATGGCATATTTAGAGCAAGTTTACGACATGCTACAGTAGTATTACAAGGCATAAAATGGCATGGCATGAGAGTAATTGGTAACGAACAAATCATGATTATTGAGCATGTTCAAAATATTAGTAGATTAGTGGGAACCTTCATGACAACATGGCAAGTTTTATTACTCTCAGTTTTAGACTTAGCAGATTTCAACAAGTAGAAAACAATAGTATTATCTTAGCATGTTAACAAGCTTGTGGCAGTCACCTCAGGGCATATAATGGCATGAACTAAATTCTAACAGTAAGATGACATGAAAAAGCTCTCCTTAGTGCACAAAGTCCACTCATATGATGATTGCATTAATTCACACAAAAATAACAAAATGGCGCGTTGTGTAAATATGACATGCAACAAAACTTGCTCAAATGACAAAACTAATTCCATAGATGGAATAGTAGGATTTTTTCCACCCCAATTTCACATATAATAAGTATATGTTCATCTTCTAAAACGCTCACAAAATGCAACATATGCACTGCTGCCTAAAAAGGAAATTGACAGAATTGGAAGTATTCCAGAACTGGAATGTCCAGAATCGGACATGGCCCGAAATGGAAAGAGAGAACTTGCCAGAAAAGGAAAAATAAAATGAGGGGGTTACAAGGGATGACCGATGGGGTCCTCAAGTCATTGAGACAAAAAAACAAACGGGGGTTTTGCGGACGCGCCCGACAGGATTTGATCGATGGTCTCCAGGTTGGAGTAACGTGGGCGCATGCACTGCACTGTTGTTGTGGGTTTTGCTAGAAACAGGGTGCGGGGCTTTATAACTAACTTGGGCCGCGATTTCTTCTACAAGCAAAGGAAAAGTTTTGCGACGACGCCGGTGAGCGAGGCTAGCATGTCCGACAATGGGGAGTGCCGACCGGGGGGGGGGGTGCAGACACGACTGGAAAGACAAGGGGATGTGGGGGCACTCGAGCTCGAGCATTGCTCGGCTTGGGGCCATGGCGAGGCGCGGCGAGCAGGAAAGTAGGACAAGGCGACGCGAAGCAGGCATGGCCCTCGTGTGTGAGGATGCGCGCGGGTGTGACGCACACGCAACATGACACATAATAGATTCCGAAGCCGGGGAACTCACATGCATGCTACAACAGGTACAACAACTACAACAAAATGCAGACTTTGCCGGATCACCGAGAACACGACGAAGCCACGACCCTAGCAACTCCTACGGGGATCGTTCGGTGACAAGAAAGAGCAGGGAGTGAGTTGGGTATACCTAGTATACCTATGACAAGAAGATATTGCGGGGACATAGTAGATCGACGGCAGGGAGGCGAAGAACTCCGGTGGACTTGCTGCCCGTGAAGAAGACGAAGTAGAGGAATATGGGGTTGGGGAGGTCGATCTAGGGGCCGTAGATTCGCTTGCGTCATGGGTAGGAGATGAAGTAGCCCTCGGCGGTCCTCTCCAGAGAGAATGAGGGGGGGGGGGAGTCGTGCTCGAAGCTAGCCCGAGCTCGAGCCCTTGCTCGCTCGGGTCATGGTGGTCGCAACGAAGTCTTGTGCGTGGAGGCTTACCAAGGCGGCGACGAGGCAGGGAGAGGAAATAGATCGGTCGAGGAGGAACCGTAGGGCACCGGGGGCATGTTTATAGAGCATGGGGAGGCACTCCCGCCGTCAAATCATCATGGCGGCCGAGGTGGGTCCTCTGGATGGTCTGCCGTACTGGTAGAGGAGGACCCTTTGGCGCGTGGGTTGGATGGGCTGCTGCTGCGTGGGTTTTCGTCTAGGTGGGCTGCAGTTGGAAGAGCAACATAGGAAGGCCCAAGGCGCTGGCTAGGCGAGGCCCTTTTCCTTATTCTTTAATTATGTGCTTTCTAAACCACAGTTATAGAAAAGGAAAAGGCCTGGGAGCTACAGGAAGAATTTGAGGGAAGTAAAAATACACCTGAGCTCCTGGAAATAGTTGGATTATTCTACCCGAATTTCACATATAATAAGTATATGTTCATGTTGTAAAATGCTCACAAAATGCAACATACTCACTACTGCCTAAAAAGGAAATTGACATAATTGGAAGTATTCCAGAACTGGATTGTCCAGATTTGGACATGGCCCGAAATGGAAAGAGAGGACTTGCCAGAAATGGAAAAAAAAATAAAAGGAGAGGGTTATAAGGGATGATAGGTGGGGTCCTCATGTCATTGAGACGAAAAAGCAAAGGAGGGTTTTGCGGATGCGCCAGACGGGATTTGATCCCTGGTCTCCAGGTTGGAGTAACGTGGGCGCAACCACTGCGTTGTTGCTGTGGTTGTTGCTAGAAACGGGGTGCAGGGCTTTATAACTAGCTTGGGTCGCGATTTATTCTACAAGCACAGGAGAAGTTTTGCGACGCCGCCGGCGAGCGAGGCTAGCATGTCCGGCAATGCGAATGCCGACCGGGGAGGGGGAGTGCGGACACGGCTGCAAAGACCAGGGGATGTGGGGCACTCGAGCTCGAGCAATGCTCGACGTGAGGCGAATAGGAAAGCAGGACACGGCGACATGAAGCAGGCAGGGCCCTCATGTGTGAGGATGCACGCGGGTGCGACACACGCGCAGCGTGACACACAATAGGTTCCAAAGTGGGGAACACATGGGTATGCTACAGCCGGTACAACAACTACACAACAACAACAACAACAACAACAACAACAATAACAAAATGCAGACATTGCCGGATCACCAAGAACACGACGAAGGCACGACCCTAGTAACTCCTACGGGGATCGTTCGATGACAAGAAAGAGCGGGGAGTGAGTTGGGTTTAACTAGTATACCTATGACAAGAAGATATTGCTGGGGACATAGTAGATCGACGGTGGGGAGGCGAAGAACTCTAGTGGACTTGTTGTCCATGAAGAAGACGAAGTAGAGGAAGATGGGGTCGGGGAGGTCGATCTAGGGGCCGTAGCGTCGCGTGCGTCATGGGTAGGAGATGAAGTTGCCCTCGGCGGTCCTCTCGAGGGAGAATGAGGGGGGGTGTGCGGAGTCATGCTGGAAGCTAGCCCGAGCTCAAGCCCTTCCTCGCTCGGGTCATGGTAGTTGCGTGACGGCTTGGGCATGGAGGCTTACCTAGGTGGCGGCGAGGCAGGGAGAGGAAAGAGATCGGTTGAGGAGGAACCGTAGGGCATCGGGGGCATGTTTATACATCGTGGGGAGGCACTTCGGCTGTCAAATCATCATGGTGGCCGACGTGGCTCCTCTGGATGGTCTGCCGTACAGGTAGAGAATGACCCTCTGGGGCGTGGGCTGGATGGGCTGCTGCTGCGTGGGTTTTCGTCTAGGTGGGCTGCAGTTGGAAGAGCAACACAGGAAGGCCCAAGGCGCTGGCTAGGCGAGGCCCTTTTCCTTATTCTTTAATTGCGTGCTTTCTAAATCACATTTATAGAAAGGAAAAGGTCAGGGAGCTACAGGAAGAATTTGAGGGAAGTAAAAATACACCTGAGCTCCTGGAAATAGTTGGATTTTTTCTACCCCAATTTCACATATAATAAGTATATGTTCATGTTGTCAAATGCTCACAAAATGCAACATATGCACTACTTACTAAAAAGGAAACTGATAGAATTGGAAGTATTTTAGAACTGGATTGTCCAGATTTGGACATGGCCCAAAATGGAAAGAGAGGACTTGCTAGAAATGGAAAAATAAAAGGAGGGGGTTATAAGGGATGACAGGTGGGGTCCTCACGTCATTGAGATGAAAAAGCAAAGGAGGGTTTTGTGGATGCGTCCGATGGGATTTGATCCCTGGTCTCCAGGTTGGAGTAATGTGGGTGCAGCCACTGTGCTGTTGCTGTGGTTGTTGCTAGAAACGGGGTGCGGGGCTTTATAACTAGCTTGGGCCGCGATTTATTTTACAAGCATAGGAGAAGTTTTGCTACGACGCTGGCGAGCGAGGCTAGCATGTCCGGCAATGGGGAGTGCCGACTGGGGTGGGGGGTGCGGACATGGCTTCAAAGACCAGGGGATGTGGGGCACTCGAGCTCGAGCATTGCTCAGCCCTGGGCCATGGCGAGGTGCGGCGAGCAGGAAAGCGGGACACAGCAACACAAAGCAGGCAGGGCCCTTGTGTGTGAGGATGCGCCTGGATGCGACGCACATGTAGCATGACACATAATAGGTTCCGAAGCGGGGAACACACGGGCATGCTACAGCAGGTACAACAACTACACAACAACAACAACAACAACACAACAAAGAACAACAAATAAATAACAACAAAGAAGAATAATAAAGAAGAATAAAGAAGAAGAATAACAAGAAAGAATAACAAAGAAGAATAACAAAGCAACAACAACAGCAACAACAGCAGCAACAACAACAACAACAACAACAACAACAACAACAGAAGCAACAATAGCAACAGCAACAACAGAAGAACAACAACAACAACAAGAACAATAACAAGAAGAATAAAGAATAAAGAAGAATAAAGAATAACAAAGAATAAAGAATAAAGAATAACAACAAGAATAACAACAACAACAACAACAACAACAACAACAACAACAACAACAACAACAACAACAACAACAACAACAACAACAACAACAACAACAACAACAACAACAACAACAACAACAACAACAACAACAACAACAACAACAACAACAACAACAACAACAACAACAACAACAACAACAACAACAACAACAACACCAACAACAACAACACCAACAACAACAACAACAACAACAACAACAACAACAACAACAACAACAACAGCAACAGCAACAAAGAAGAACACCAACAAAGAAGAACACCAACAAAGACCAACAAAGACCAACAAAGAAGAACACCAATAACAAGAAGAATGACAAGAGAAGAAGAAGAAGAAGAAGAAGAAGAAGAATAAAGAATAAAGAAGAATAAAGAATAAAGAAGAATAAAGAACAAGAAGAATAAAGAATAAAGAAGAATAAAGAATAAAGAAGAATAAAGAATAAAGAAGAACAAAGAATAAAGAAGAATAAAGAATAAAGAAGAATAAAGAATAAAGAAGAATAAAGAATAACAAAGAATAAAGAACAACAAAGAATAAAGAACAACAACAACAGCAACAACAACAACAACAACAACAACAACAACAGCAACAACAACAACAACAACAACATGCAGACTTTGCCGAATCACCGAGAACACGATGAAGGCACGACCCTAGCAACTCCTACGGGGATCGTTCGGTGACAAGAAAGAGCAGGGAGTGAGTTGGGTATAACTAGTATACCTTTGAAAGGAAGATATTGCCGGGGACGTAGTAGATCGACGACAGGGAGGCGAAGAACTCTGGTGGACTTGCTGTCCATGAAGAAGATGAATCAGAGGAAGATGGGGTTGGGGAGGTCGATATAGGGGCCGTGGCGTCGCGTGCGTCATGGGTAGGAGATGAAGTAGCCCTCGGCGGTCCTCTTGAGAGAGAATGAGGGGGGGTGCGGAGTCATGTTGGAGGCTAGCCCGAGCTCAAGCCCTTGCTCGCTCGGGTCATGGTGGTCGCGGCGACGGCTTGTGCGTGGAGGCTTACCTAGGTGCCGGCGAGGCAGGGAGAGGAAAGAGATCGTTTGAAGAGGAACCGTAGGGCATCGAGGGCATGTTTATACACCGTGGGGAGGCACTTCGACCGTCAAATCATCATGGCGGCCGACGTGGCTCCTCTGGATGGTCTGCCATATAGGTAGAGGAAGACCCTCTGGCGCGTGGGCTGGATGGGCTGCTGCTGCATGGGTTTTCGTCTAGGTGGGCTGTAGTTGGAAGAGCAACACAGGAAGGAGAAAGGCGTTGGCTAGGCGAGGCCCTTTTCCTTATTCTTTTATTCTGTGCTTTCTAAATCACCGTCATAGAAAAGGAAAATGCCAGGGAGCTACAGGAAGAATTTGAGGGAAGTAAAAATACACCTGAGCTCCTGGAAATATGCACCATTTGAGAAAATTGCTTCAGACATTTTTAGAGGTAGACGAATAATAAAAGTTTGAATAACATTCAAACTTGGGCCATTTTTGAACCCAACCAAAACAACTCCAAAAAGGATGAAACTTGACTGAGAGGTATAAGGCATGGTGCATGATTTATTGGCAAAGATTGAACATTAATGGAGAAGGGAAAAAGGCACTTGCATCAAGGAAGGAATAAGAAGGAGTGGGGAGGTGATGATGCATGGGTCAAATGCATAGGCAAGCAACATTACAAACATAGTGCAAGCACAACAAGATGCCTACCGCAATGCACATGATGAGCATGAATAATGCAAAATGACTAGAGGCACAATACAACACACTTCTGCATCGACGTGCTAAACAAACAGTTTTTAACCCCTTTCCGCGGCGGCATTTGGAAACGTCGCCAAGTGAGTGTGTGCGGTAGGGTGTCCTTCCCACACGACCCAGAAATCGTCGGGGATAGGCCCTCCTGCGACCCAGGCTGGGGCCGTGTGCGATCGGGCGAGGCATCGAAACCCAGTCATTTCCGTAGGTATGTACATCCCACACGGTAATCCGAGAAAATCATTTCCGTAGTTATGTACATCCCACACGGTAATCCGAGAAAACCATTTCCGTAGGTATGTACATCCCACATGGCGAATCCCAGAAAATCATTTCCGTAGGTATGTACATCCCACTCGGTGAATCCTAGAAAATCATTTCCGTAGGTATGTACATCCCACACGGTGAATCCTAGAAAAACATTTCCGTAGGTATCTATATCACACACAGTTCTTTGTGTGGAAACGTTTGTGCAAGGTGGCCTAACGCAAACAGTTCGCTGCCGGAAGCTGTGTGTGATTGTTAGTTGATCGAACACGCCTACTTTCTAGAAACTGTGCGGGTTGTTTGAGTTCATCGCCCATGATGCTGTCCGAGTAACCATTTGCAATGGAAAACCCCAATAAGCAGGATAATTAGCCTATTTATTGATAATCCATGTACTAATCAAACTTATATTTCTTATAAAACACACCAGATATTTCATATCCATATAAAAGCAACCATGATTTCATAATCGAATTACATCAGATAGCTTCGGCACTCAGTTACGCCATTACACAACAACACCAAGTTTCACATGCAGCATCAAAAACCTTTGGAAAGTAGCATCATACACGATAAATAGACATATGAATCTCGTCTAGGAAACGGCAGAAGCGGAAGGCAAATATTGAGCCTTCAGTGATGTTGAATATCCTTGCAACTTTAGGCCAGTGGCCATGGATAATTTTCCACCCAACCTTCGTCCTCTTCAGCAAGACTTCAATATTTTAGCATGGGTGTTGAATGAATACCTTCCTCGCCTCTTGACCATGCAGGTGGTTTGAGAGGTAATCATCGGTGAACTGCTTTGAAAAGTACTAAAAACAAAGCTATGCATAAATCGCTGTTGTAAATTTTGAAATGGCGCAAGGGGTAAAAACAAGGTAAAAGAGTCGGTACCATCCTAGAGTTGACTGATGTCTTCTTCATTGTGCAAACAAAGATCTTTATTTCGTTGCAAGTTTCTTCATCCTAACAATCTTTCTGAGTTTCTTGACTTGACTGATATTCCTGGACATCTCATTTCCCCATATGCAAAATGGGTTGAACAGTGGGTCTAAGCCTCTGACAGCAGGACCTACATGTGCAAGACCAAATTGTAAGAAACCTAAATATTAGAATGATTCCTGCAGCTGCACAATAATGTGCTATTATCCAAAGGACCCTGCTTGAACAAACCTCGATGGCAAACCGCAGTGTCTCCCATTGTTTCCCTGCAACACACATAAGGAAGATCTTGATCAGGTTAACTGAGAGTTGTATACTATCAGTAGAATATGTATTGAGTACAACCAAATTCGATTGGTGTCACATGCATAACAATACAAAATTGTACCCACAGCAAATGAAAATCAAATTGCTGAACTGAATCAAACAGTTAAATGGACAGCAGACTAAATGAACCAAAATAGTTAACTGAGCACGACATTGCAGAATAGAAACATGTACTAGAAGATAAGACATTTAACAAAACAAAGAATGCTTGAGAACAGTACTACGAAATGTAGCAATTGTTGGACCAAAGTGCTAACTGAACATTACATTTCAGAGGACCAAACTGTTAACTGAACATCAGATTGCATATTAACATTACAGAGGACAAATCACTAGAAGGCACTGGCGGTGGCCTCTAGAAAACATCACGAACTATATTTTAAAGTAGACAACCGCGTGGCGGTGTCGACGGTGGCCTCGAAGACGAGGTGCTCCTCCAAGATCTAGCGGTCGACACGCATGGCAGCCATAGCAACCTCGTTCACGCATGCGGCCGCATGCTACTCAGCTCCATGTTATACTGCGTGTAAAATGGCTATGGGCGGCGCTTAATTGGAGGGTGGCAGTGATTTCGGTGGAAGGTGTCGCTCCGTCAGTCGGGGCATCTGGGACGGGAAAGGAGGAGGATGGTGTGGGTGGGGTGTGGATTACCTGACCATATCGACGAGGCCGCGCAACAAGAAGAAGGGTTGGGGGCAAGGAGGCCGCGCGGCAAGAAGAAGGGTTGGCAGCAAGGAGGCGGCGCTGCAAGAAGAAGGGTCGCCGACGAGGAGGCGGCGCTGCAAGAAGAAGGGTAGCCGGCGAGGAGGCGGCATTGCAAGAAGAAGGGTCGCCGGCGAGGAGGCTGAGCTGCCAGTAAGCAGCAGTGAAGGTTTGAACTTGGAAAGCAAGGAGGAACATTGGAAATGTGGCTTTTGGTAGGAGGGAGGGGGCGGGGAGATAGATATTTCCATGGTGGCAAAAAATTTTCCCTCGGTGCCGCGAGAAACTGGCGCCAAGTGTGGTTCAATCGGGGGCGGTGGACTGTAGACGACGAAGCTTCCTGCGTAAGCCAGACAAGACCGTGCGCCAAGATATTTTATATCACATCCCACACGATTCTTTCTAGTAAACTGTTTGTGGTATACCTGATTTTTTCAATATGTTTTAAAATACAAAATGGTGTTACGGAGGGAAAGGATGGTGTCTGAATTGCTAAAACATTTACGTACAGTGAGCATGCAACTAGTACATGAGTGTCGTGTTTAAATCTGGAATTATTCCGGGTTCGTTTGGCATTTTATGCATTAATTGAGTTTCTGGGCATTTAATGTGCATAATCTAAATTTGAACTACAAGCACATGCTCCAATGGACCAAAGTTTGCTGAAAAATCACATGTGTGTCCTTGGGTGAATTTATAGGTCCCATGCAAGAAATGGGAATAAAATTCAAACATCTGGGTGTCGTGGCTCGGCCGGAATGATTGAGAAACTTGGTTTTTTTAGTTCCTGTAAATCCAAAACACGGCTGAAAATCATGAAACTTGGCATGGTGCATGACATGGCACCAACATGTTGCAGTAATTTTTTTGGCCGAATTGGGACAAGCTTTGGTGAAAGCTTCTTGCAAACAGGAGCTTCCCTCAAGAAGGCTCCAGGTTCCGAGAGGGAACGTGTCACCTCCGTGTGCGAAACGACATACGATAATCGCCTTCTCCCGCCTTAATTTTTGTATACTGGCAGATTAGACCAAATAGAAGCATCGTGCTAAATTTTGGAATTAGTCCGTGTTCGTTTGGCCTTTTTTATACATTAATTAAGTTTCTGGGCATTTAATGTGCACAATTCAAATTTGAACTACAAGCACATGCTCCAGTGCACCAAAGTTGTTTGAAAAATCACATGTGTGTCCTTGGGTGAATTTCTAGGTCCCATGCAAGAGATGGGAGTGAAATTCAAACATCTGGGCATCGTGGCTCGGTCGGAAAGATTGAGAAACTTGGTTTTTTAATTCCTGTAAATCCATAACACACTTTAAAATCATGAAACTTGGCATGGTGTCATGACATGGCACCAACATGCTGCGGTAATTTCTTTGGCCGAATTGGGACAAGCTTTGGTGTAAGCTTCTTGCAAAACCGGAGCTTCCCTCAAGAAGGCTCGTGGTTCCGAGAGGGAACGACGTGTCACCTCAGTGTGCGAAACGACATACGTACACTGCCTTCTCCCGCCTTAATTTTTTTACACAGGCAGATTAGACCAAATAGAAGCATCGTGCTAAATTTTGAAATTAGTTCGTGTTCGTTTGGCCTTTTTATACATTAATTGAGTTTCTGGGCATTTAATGTGCATAATTCAAATTTGAACTACAAGCACATGCTCCAGTGCACCAAAGTTGTTCGAAAAATCACATGTGTGTCCTTGGGTGAATTTCTAGGTCGCATGCAAGAGATGGGAGTGAAATTCAAACATCTGGGCGTCGTGGCTCGGCCGGAAAGATTGAGAAACTTGGTTTTTTAATTCATGTAATTCCAAAACACACCTGAAAATCATGAAACTTGGCATGGTGTCTTGACATGGTACCAACATGCTGCGGTAATTTTCTTTGGCCGAATTGGGACAAGCTTTGGTGTAAGCTTCTTGCAAACCGGAGCTTCCCTCAAGAAGGCTCGTGGTTCCGAGAGGGAACGTGTCACCTCCCTGTGCGAAACGACATACGTACACTGTCTTCCCCCGCCTTAATTTTTTTACATAGGCAGATTATACCAAATAGAAGTACCGTGCTAAATTTTGGAATTATTCCGGGTTTGTTTGGCCTTTTTATACATTAATTGAGTTTCTGGGTATTTAATGTGCATAATTCAAATTTGAACTACAAGCACAGGCTCCTGTGCACCAAAGTTCTTTGAAAAATCACACATGTATGTCCTTAGGTGTATTTGTAGGTCCCATGCAAGAGATGGGAGTGAAATTCAAACATCTGGGTGTCGTGGCTCGGCCGGAAAGATTGAGAAAGCTGCTTTTTTAATTCCTGTAATTCCAAAACACGCCTGAAAATCATGAAACTTGGCATGGTCTTATGACATGGCACCAACATGCTCTGGTAATTTTTTGGCCGAATTGGGACAAGCTTTGGTGTAAGCTTCTTGCAATCCAGAGCTTCCCTCAAGAAGACTCGTGGTTCTGAGAGGGAACGTGTCACCTCCGTGTGCGAAACGACATACGTACACTGCCTTCTCCCGCCTTAATTTTTTTTACACGGACAGATTAGACCAAATAGAAGTACCATGCTAAATTTTGGAATTATTCCGGGTTCGTTTGGCCTTTTTATACATTAATTGAGTTTCTGGGCACTTAATGTGCATAATTCAATTTTGAACTACAAGCACAGGCTCCAGTGCACCAAAGTTGTTTGAAAAATCACATGTGTGTCCTTGGGTGAATTTCTAGGTCCCATGCAAGATATGGGAGTGAACTTCAAACATTTCGGCGTCGTGGATCGGCCGGAAAGATTGAGAACCTTGGTTTTTTAATTCCTGTAATTCCAAAACACGCCTGAAAATCATGAAACTTGGCATGGTGTCATGACATGGCACCAACATCCTGCGGTAATTTTTTTGGCCGAATTGGGACAAGCTGTGGTGTAAGCTTCTTTCAAACCGAAGTTTCCCTCAAGAAGGCTCGTGGTTCCGAGAGGGAACGTGTCCCGTGTGCGAAACGACATACGTACACTGCCTTCTACCGCCTTAATTTTTTACACAGCCAAATTAGTCCAAATAGAAGTATCATGCTAAAATTTGGAATTATTCCGGGTTCGTTTGGCCTTTTTATACATTAATTGAGTTGCTGGGCATTTAATGAGCATAATTCAAATTTGAACTACAAGCACAGGCTCCAGTGCACCAAAGTTGTTTGAAAATCACATGTGTGTCCTTGGGTGAATTTCTAGGTCCCATGCAAGAGATGGGAGTGAAATTCAAACATCTGGGCATTGTGGCTCGTCCGGAAAGATTGAGAAACTTGGTTTTTAATTCCAGTAATTCCAAAACATGCCTGAAAATCATGAAACTTGGCATGGTCTCATGACATGGCACCAACATGCTGTGGTAATTTTTCTGTCCGATTTGCGAAGGTGCACACGTTAACAATCAACAAAGTCATTTTGGAACAAGTGTTGTCATGTTACAAATCGGAAACACACGTATTATTGAAACCGTGGGCGTTCTACTTACCAATTACGTATGCCACGCCGCCCTTTTTTTATTGGCTAGGAGGTGACGTGCGGAGTAGCTATTTGAGTACGGGAGGCGTGCGATCAGACCCCTGCGCGTGCTCATCGGGAGGAGAGCCCTTTGACCGCTACCCGCCGCGCACCTCCCTCTCCACGTCTGCATTAATGGCGCCCGAGCACCTATTTTACGGCGTGGCTATATGTCTCACTGGACTGAGATTTAAGAGAGAAAAATGAAAATATGAAAAGAATTTTTTCCACAGATCTTGATGTAAGATCCGACAGACCTATATAGCATAGACTGCGACTTATTGCAAGCATGATGAATATAAGAACGATGACAGTGGATAATAATTGTCTTACATATTTGGAAACATAATTAAAAAAGCCACATGTGGCAATGCTCGAAATACACAAGGGCAAAAGAAGAAGGAAGACAATGATTTGGCTCGCTGATCTCTACTTTCTTGATGCATTGCTGCATGCCGCGGGAACTAGTCTCCGCTGCGAGCGGCGATGAGCTCTTTCTTGTCCTCAAGATGTTGCTTGAGAGCATCCACAGATTCCTCCACCAGCCTTCTGCGCTCGATGCGCAGCATGGCATTCCTGTCCATAAGTTTCTAGACGATGACGCCGGTCCTCTTCAACAAGGCAGAGGTCTGCTCCTGCTGCTCCGCACTTCCGACAATCTTCGCCCTCAGCAGGTCGTGCTCGGCCTGGAGCTTCGCATTGCTCTTATGTAGTTGCCAGATAACGTCGATAGACTGTTCAAATGAGACTTTCAGGTCATCCTGCAACCTCGCCCACCTGGAGATCTGATCCATCTGCCTAAGGACGAGGGCACGCATGCGCCTGTAAGAGTCCTTGCCTGCCCGCAAGACATTTTCCCAGGCCGCTGCATCTCGGGAGGACATCTCTGCTGCATTCGCGGCGCGGCGGTACATCTCTTCTTATTCCACGGTGTTGCCGGACCAGTCTGCTGCATCGGCGGCGCGGCAGGACCTCCATGCTGCTTCGGCGGTGCCGCGGGACCTCTCTGCTGCTACGGCCGTGCGGCGGGACATGTTGGCTGCTTTCGCGGTGAGGCGGGACATCTCTCGTGCTTCCGCTTCTAGGCCCGCCTCTCCCTGGTGGCAATCTCTGGACCCAGAACTCATGCTGGCCATGGCGGATGCAAGGGAACGATGATGAATGACTTTTTTGTTTTTGACTTTTTTTTGGATGAGGAGTTGAGGAGGAATGTGCAGTCATCTTGGAGTAGTAGTATTTATAACCACGTAGTAATACGCTCCTAAGTGGGAAACCGTTTAGGTTTTGATCGATGTGAACAGGTTTGCAATTTGGAATGTGACAGGACGCGGCCTCCCTATTCTTCTAAAAAAAATTGTGACGGGATGCATGCTCAAAATTTACTGACGGTTATAAGTGCGGCACTATTCCTGGAAGGCGTAATGTGGGCACGTACACCTTCTCGGCCGCGTATGTGGCGTTTGCACCATAGGGTGCACCGCAATAGGCAATGTCAGCACACGTCTTGTTCCAACAACCGTACGCGCTCATTATTACCATCGCGCACACTTATTTTAATTAGAATGGGTGTACCCGTCTAGCGCACACACGTTGATCTATCTAACTGTTTCAGTTTGTTGTGGCTAATCGCAAACAGTTCATCCATGTGAAGTGTATGCCATCAATCGCAGGCACTTTGATCTGGCTTACCCGTTTCTGTTCTGTTGCCTAATCGCAAACAGTTAATCCTTCCAAAGTGTATGCCCTCAATCACACACACCTTGATCTGTCCGACTATTTCTTTTGTGTTGCCTAATCATAAACAGTTCATCCGAGTGAACCGTATGCTGTATATCGCACACACCTTCATCAGGCTGCCCGTTTCTTTTGTGTTGCCCAATCACAAAAAATTCATCCGAGTGAACCGTATGCTCTATATAGCACATGCCTTCATCAGGCTACCCATTTCTTTTGTTCCATCTCATCGCAAACAGTTCATTGGACTGAACCGTATGCCCTGGATCGCACACGCACCTAAAATCTGAACCGTATTTGATGGCTCCGCCATCGCAAACGTTTTGCACCTTTTTTGACTATTCTTTTACACCATCGTTTGCGATTATTGCATCGCACACAGTTTCGTTGAAGGGTATCTGATCGTAGTGTCGCATTAACAACATCCTGCAGTAGTGACATAACAATGATGAGCATGTCAATGCAAAAAGTAAACCAACAAAGCAAAACAAGATGAAGCCATAAAAGATGGAACCCACATGGGATTGATCAAGACAAAGGTTGGATATATTACAAAATGGGACCCATCACTCTTGGGGTGTTACACTGATGATATTCATGGTCTTGGCGACGATGCGGACGAGCTAGGGGAAGACTTGCATCCGAAAAGAGTCCGAAGAGCGGCGACTTGACTTGCGCCGTCATGAAGATGATGACGATGTTGTCGAGGAACGATTGACCATCAAGGCTCGAAACTCTTCCATTTAAGAGGATAACTTTTCGTCAAGGTAGTCCCTTGTGAGTTGCTTAGAGTGTCGCAAGTGGGTGACGAGTTGGTCGATACAATCGCCCAATGCTTCATTCGCTTTGGTGCAAAGCTCTATGATCGCTAAGTAGTTGATTCTTGCTGACGTAGTTTTTGGGCTCCTCCTCTTTCTCGATGAAGATTGGGTTGGTAGAAGTACTTGTCCTATCCATCAACTCAAGCAAATATACCTTATCCAATGTTGAAGATGGATCAAAGATCACCCAATGTTGTATTATGGAAGTAGCACAATTGGTACCAGATCTTGTTTATTCTCACACCTACACAAGTAAAGTCTTTGGAGTAGCTTGGTGAGGATGGTGGCACAAAGTTTATGCGATTGTTAGAAAGATTCAATAATGTTGAAAGAGATTCACAAATTCGCAAGTGAAACAAGTAGGCCAAAGCAATATGTGGCACATGGAAACACACACACGGATAGATAAATGGAGTCGTGCAACCAAGGAGTGAGCGAAAAATGTGGAATCCATAGGAAATGCTCTTGTTGCACAACACTAGAGAGACGCTAGCACGATTGCTCAATAGGCATATATGAGACTTGTGCACAACCTATAAGAGACAAAATGTGTCGAATTTATATCCCAAGTATGCTATGTATGTATGGCTCCCGGTGATTCTCTCGCGATGATCCAAGATGATCGAATATGATAATTTGATATGCAATGTGGCGATGCTATGGCTATTGCTTACAAGCTCTTTGTTTTCTCTTTGCTTAGAAGCTTTCTCTCTCTTGATATTTTCCTTAGGCCACTTATGCAAAATTTTCGAACCAAGGTAGCAATGATGTATATGTGGGAACAATTGATAACACAAGAGATGATACGATGATATATGCATACCAAGATGATATACACAATGGAAGGTATAGATCGACTATCACTAAAGCGCACAATTAACATTGCCCGAGAATACTCAAATGGCTAGTCTCGATAGGAAAGTGATGCAAAATGGGCTCGGGGTTAACCAAGCAATGGCAAGGGAGAATATACGAGGTTGTCGCCGAGGTTACCGCCCTTGCTTACGGTTGATGGTGTCACAAAGGTGAAATGCTCGTTGGCGATGATGAATTCATGGCGAAGATGGGCGGTAGTGATGTCGGTGTTGAACCATCCCTAAGTAGCCGAAACACGTTAGGAAACAGAAACCACAACTCAAATTCTCAAAACAAACATGTCAAAATCGGATGTGGTGGCGGATAAGCGAAGGTGGTTGCGGAAAGCGGTGGTATGGCAATGTATGCCAGTGGGTTTGCAAAGTGGAATGGTGGCGGTTCAAGTTGGCGATGCGAAAAGATGGCGGTGGCTGAAATTTTCTGAAGAAAATTCAGTTCTGTCAGTGGAAGCGGGCTGATCCGGGAGAGGGTCCGGCTGATCCGAGCTAGTCGTATGATCCGGGACTCGGTCCGGATGATCCGGGCAGGTCAACTTGCTCGGGCTAGGGATGAACATGAAATTGGTGGACAAAAAGAAAAATTGTGGGGCTTTTGGGTGGATTTCGTGGTGGGAAGGTGGGGAATAGGTAGATTTGCTTTCAAAACAACGAATCCACAGATCAAACCAACAAATCACAGGAAAATTGGTATGTTTATTTTTGTGGGAATTTTCGAAATTGGACAAAAACACACATAATTAAGCTAGAAAGTGGGGGTTGGGACTCCAAATTCGTGATCAACCATGGCTCATGATACCAAGATGATGTAGGGTGGAACCCTAATGGCCGATCTTTCACGATTTGGAGGGGAATTCCCGAGGAACATGATGAACACACAAGAGGAAAACACTCAAATCAATGAGATCCAATCACACATGTGCTAATTCCACATACACAAAGGGGAACACAAGATCCAAAGTCAACAAGGGAGGATACATGGTAACTAGTTCATCACATTCTATGAGGAAAGGTCTTGAATCCACTAGGTGGATCTTCGCTCAAGAGGGTCTTAAATCCACTTAGGGGTTCTTCTCCTTGGAGGTCTTGGTCTCCATAGTAGTAGGGATAAGTGGATGAGCAAGGGTCCATCTCAATGTTGAGCTATCACAATGCTAACCCTAAAATGTGGGCGGAGTTGGAGTATATATAGTCTGGGGGTAGGTGGAGTTACATGGACTTCGACCCAAGAAATGCACGCAGGCAAGGGCTGGATGATCCAGATGGTGGTCCAGATGATCTAGGCTTCGGGGGTCTGGATGATCTGGGCGACCGCCCGAATCGTCCGGATGTGTCGTAGCAGTTTCGCCGGGGGGGGGGGGGGGTCTGGATGTCCAGCTGGGTCCGGATGAGCCAGGAGAAGTCTCAGATGTTTTTGCTTCGTCCGGAGGGCTACTGTCCTCTTGGAGCACAGAGTCCAGATTGTCTCAGAGAAGGTCCGGATCGTCCGGGCTGGGTCCAGATCATTTGGGACTTGGTCCAGATCATCTGGGTAGCCTCTGTCTTGCTTGTTTTGTCTTCTGCCTTCACGTTCTTTTTCTCCCTTCACTCGTCCTTGCTCCTTAGCTTGTCCATGGCTAGTTCCTAGGTACCTGAGTATGCAAAGTGTATCCATTTGAGGTAGTAGCCACGTCTCATGTGTTTCGAAAGGGATTTGCGAGGAGAGATGTCCGCTCGGTCTCGAGAGCTCTTGCACGTGCACGTGTCATCGGTCCACTTGGCACTTGGGGTGACGAAGGTGGGTCCATGGGGATGACCTTGGATGCTCCACATCAGAAAAGCTTTTATGCATAGAGACAACAAAGAGCTTGTAAGAAATAGCCATAACATCACATCATTGCATATCAAAATTGTCATACTCGATCATCTTGGATCATCGTAAGAGAATCACCGAGAATCATACATATATAGCATACTTGGGATAGAAGTCGTTACGTTTCATTTCTCATAGGTTTTGTGCACAAGTGTCGCATCTCGCCTATTGAGCAATCGAGCTAGTGTCGCTCTAGAGTTGTGCAACAAGAGAATTTTCCGTGGATTCGACATTCTGAGCTCGTTCCTTGGTTGCACGACCCCATTTATCTATCTATGCTTGTGTTTCCATGTGCCACATGTTGCCATTGATCTACTTGTTTCACTTGCAAATCTGTGAATCTCTTTCCATATTATTGAATCTTGCTAGCAATTGCATAAATTTTGTGCCACCTTCCTCACCAAGCCACTCCAAAAGCTTTACTTGTGTAGGTGTGAGAATAGACAAGATACGGTACCAATTGTTCTACTCCCGTAATACATTATTGAGTGATCATTGATCCATCTTCAACATCAGATAAAATACATTTGGTCTAATTCTTCCCTTGCTTCCACTCACATATTTGCTTGAGATGATGGATAGGCCGAGCACTTCTACCAACCCACTTTTCATCAAGCAAGAAGAGGAACCGAACAACTACGTCACCACGATCAACTATTTGGTGCGCATGGAGCTTTGCATCAAGAGAATTAAGCATTGGGCGACCGTATCGATCAACTCGGCATCAACTTGTGACAATCTGAACAACACACAAGGGACTACCTTGACGACAAGCTATCATCACAAATGGAAGAAATATGTGCCTTGATGGTCAACCACTCTTATGTCTGTACTGAGATATTGTTGCTTCCGCTGACTCTTGTATTCGAGCTTATGTATTCGAGCCCTCGAGGCCCCTGGCTTGTAATATAAAGCTTGTATTATTTTTATTTTGTGTCTAGAGTTGTGTTGTGATATCTTCCCGTGAGTCTCTGATCTTGATTGTGCGCAATTGTGTGTATGACTAGTGCACGATTAAGTCGGGGTGTCACTCTCTGATTATGCCAAGACACTTAGCTAAATAGTGTTGATCTCTTTGATTCAAACCTCATTTCAAATTCCACCTCTGAATTCAATTTGAAATTTAAAATATAAAGTTCGAAATTTATTTCGCCAAACATTATGACAAAAATGTTCATAATGTTCCAAATAATCATTGAGTAATTGTCATGGAGAAACCAACATTATATAAAGTATTTATATGCCCTAAAACAATTAAAACAGGGGCCAAACAATATTTTAAATGCTTTTCCAGTTTATGAAAAATCCAAACTAATTTAAATAGCTCTGAAACTTTTTGTGGCAGTGTCTAATGTTGCAATGCTAATTATGGACCAAGTTTATTTTTTTACAAAACTCAAATGCTATTAAAAATGAAGACAAAACATAAACATAAAAATAAAACAGAAATAAATGAAGAAAAATGAAAAGTGGCACAGTGCCGGCCCACCCGCGCACAGTGCCGGCCCAGCCTACCTGCCGTAGGGTTAAACCCTAGTGGCCGATCTTTCACAATTTGGAGGGGGATTCCCGAAGAATACGATGAACACACGAGGGGAACGATAGGAAACACTCAAATCAACGAGAAACGGTCACACTTGTGCTAGATCAACATATACATGGAGAGATACACGGTCCAAATCCAACAAAGGAAGATACACGATAGCTAGTTCATCCCAATCCGCGAGGAGTTGAGGTCTTGAATCCAAGATGGATCTTCCCTAGATGAGGTCTCGAATCCACTAGGGACCTTCTCCAAAGGAGGTCTTGAACTCCAATGGGGTGGTCTCTCTCTCTCTCTCTCTCTCTCTCTCTCTCTCTCTCTCTCTCTCTCTCTCAAAGCTCACATACAAATGAGCTATCCTATTTGCTAACCCTAAAATGGTGGAGGCAGAGGTCTATTTATAGTCTAAGCCACGAAGGGGTAAGTGAGGGAGCGAGATGGGTACACGGGCCTTGGCCCAAGTCACGCACACAGGCGGGGTTTGGATGATCGGGATGGTGGTCCAGATGATCCGCGCGTCAGTGGTCCGGATGATCCGGGCGACCGTCCGGGTCGTCCGGAGGAGTTGTAGCGGCAGTAGCATGTCCAGATGGCCGGCTCCATCTGGATGATTTATGCGCGGGTCCAAATGATTCGGCTTCGTTCGGGAGCATTCTGTCCGCAGGTGGTGACTTAGCCGGATCGTCCGGGTCGGCGTTCGGGCTAGGGCCGGATCATCCGGGAGGCAGTCTGGATCGTCCGGGCAAGTCCAGTCTTGTCTGTTATTCTTCTTCTTCCTTATCCTCTTCCATGCTTGGCCTTGGTCCTTTGATTCTCCGTGGTCATCTCTGTTGTGCCTGAGTATACACAAGGTCAATGCATGAGGTAGTAGCCATGTCTCAATGTGGAAAGTGGCGGTTCAGAGAGGAGCGAGTTAACCTTGTGTCCAATGGTGTGTGCTTGAGGTCTCATCGTATGTCCGCTTCGGGCTTGGGGAGTAGTCGTAGTGTAAATGGGGATGACTGTAGGATGCTCCGCATCATATCTCCCCCCTTGGTAAAGATCCGACCTCGTATCGTAATCCTCATCACCATGGAAACGTTTGTCATGGACGGACTTGTAGTTAGATGGAGTTCAAGACATTGCGCAGTCCAAGCACTCCAAGGTGTCTCCGGAGTGGTATACATGCAAAAAGAGCAAATGCAAGCGACACTCGGAAATACAATGGTTAGCGCACACAAGGTGCTTATGAAGTAAGCATGAGTTCGTCTGATAAGATTGTTCGTGACAAGTCACATGATGCTTAGCCAAATGATATATAATGATATGCAAAGCATTCATGGTAGAAAATTCATTCGTTGTGCACACAAGGGTGTGGCAATTGTTATGGTGCACAAAGTGACAAATTCTACCATTGTGCAAAATGATGTCATAGTGTGATGGTTTATCAAGAGCATGAACATGGCAATGTATGCTCAATATGGTTTTGTTAACATGCAATTGATGGTGGGCAGTGTGATCATGGTTTATGAATATGCCATTAAGGAAGATCACAACAATTTTTCTAAGAAAGTGCGCAAGCTCATATATCATGGATGGCATGGAAATACAAGATGCAACAAGGCAATTGTAATGTGTGTCGATCCATGAATAGGGTGCAAAGTTGTTATGGGTAGTGTTGTACCATGGCTCGATGTCGTGGCATAAGTCGTGGTTCGATGGTGCATCCACTAAGTCTGAGGACTTCTCAACTAGAAGGTCCAAACGGTCCATCTCCAATCACTACAAAAAACCGACTTCCGTGATGATACGTGTTTGTCACAGTCGGTCACGTTTTCTGTCATGCATGTACATCCATGACGATTTTATGATAGAATCAAGATAGTCATACCTGTGCTGTCGTAGAAGTGTTCCATGACAATACCAAAATTATCATCACGAAAGTGTTCACTTCCATGACGATAAATGGCGCGTCATGGAAGTGCTTTCGTCAAGGGTAACTGACATGTGGCATCCACTGTAACGGGTCGCCGTTAAGCTATTGGGTTTCGGTTTGGATCCGATAACCCGTTAACAACCCAGACCAATGGGAATTTTCCACGTGTAAAATCATCATTGGTCGGAGGAAACACATGTCGGCCCCTTGGTGGGCCAGATGTCGTCCATCCAATGGAGGAGACGTGCCTATGATACATCGACACGTGGCAGGGCCCAACAGAGGCCCATATAGATAAAAAAGGCCAGCCCAGTCAAAGGCCCGTAGTATTTACTCAGGTACTAGTGGGCTAACCCACTAACGGCTTGCTTAAACATGGCCCAGCCCAAAGCTAGATCTGGGCCGTTAATTGTTCGCCTAGTATTTGGGCTGAATTACGGCCCAGTGACATTTCCGCCTGTTAGAGGCCCGATGTAGACATGGGCCCATTTCAGCCCGATGTGTCTCTCGGCCTGGGAATGGCCCGTGCTGCCCATGGGCCATATATGGTCCAACGCGACATCCGACCCACTAACGGCCCGTGATCAAGGTGGCAATAGTTTAGCCCAATGTGACTTTGGCCCTGTTAAAGGCTTGTCGTATAATTCGGCCCGCTGATGCCTCTACTAACGTTTTGGCCTCTTAAAGGCCCATGATATCAGTGGGCAAACTAAGGCCCGAGATATGTTTCGGCCTGATAATGGCCCATCATATAACTGGGCCAATAATGGCCCGACCTACATTTCCGTCTGCTAAAGGTCCGTGAATGACTATTGAAAATTATGGCCCAACATGCATTTTGGCCTGCTAAAGGCCCATGGTACCTTCTGGGCCATAACAGGCCAGCAGAATATTCAGCCTGTTAATGGCCCGTAGCTACATGGGCCCAACTAAGCGTTGGGTGAACTAAAGGCCCAACTAAACTTTGGGCTGAATGTAGGCCCGTGTAACTTGTGGGCCTAGTGCACAGTGTGAAGGTCCCCAATGGCCTTTCAGGCCCAAGAAAGTTGCGAGCTGGCCCAATTGTGGGCCGCTAAAATGCAGGCCCGTTCGGGGCGAATGTTTCGGCCCGGTCGACTACATCAGATTTTTGCTGTTTTTTTCAGATAATGAATGATGGCATATACGGTAACTAGTAGGAATTAATAAGAAACCTACTCTATACAATAAAGAAATTATGGCATAGTAATTTAGAATAAACCTACACTATACAATAAAGGATTTATGGTACATTACATCCACTGGGCATCGAAGTTCACCACCAGTGATCATAAAGCGCAACGAAAAGGCAGATTACAAAAACAGGGCGCCATTGCAGCATATCAAAATAATACTGAACCAAGACCACTTCCAAGACAGTTCAAGAAAGGTTAGGCTTGCGCGGGAGCTGCTGCGCAAGCTGCTGACCAAGGCTGTAAGACCGGCCTAGCATGTCGGTCATAGCTTCCAGGTGTATCTCTTTAGCAATGAGGTTCTCATTGGTGTTTTCCGCGATCTTCCTTAGAGATTGGACTTCAAGTCAAAGTTGAGTTGCAGAATGCCTTTCTGCTTGAACTTGAGACTGAAGAAGTCGAACTGATTCAGACAGCGAATTCTACGAGCTTGTCTGATTTCTAGTCTCAAGTAACTTGAACACTGCATCATGACATGACTTTGGGGTTGTCTCGCTATCTTCAAGATGTTTTGCCTTCTTTGCTGCAATATGTTGGGTTTGTCTGACAACCTTCAGTAGACTTGTGCATGCCATCAGGCATATCACCCCGAAACAACCAGATAGATGACATGTTTTGCACCGTATAAACAAAGATGGTAATTGTGCTGTCAATTCCTTCCAATTTCAAATCAGAAAATAAAGAGTCAGTTCAAAATATCAATATCATAATTTGGCATTGTTCATAACGTGGGAGCTTCACCACACTACTGGATTACCATGTCAACAAAACAATCATAGATGAAGGGCAAAGACAATCATTGTATCTATTTTGGTTAATGTGCATGGCATGTTGTTCATATCATCAGCCACATTAGTAAGATAAAACAGGAGATGACAAGGTGCAAATGTGGGCTGCTTCACCACACACTGGACTATAGATCCACACGAACAAGCATACATATAGGGAGTATTGCGTAATGTGCATGGTATGAATAAGGAATTTGGTTTTACAACTAAAACTTGGAACTTACAGTTGTTGGGAACATGCATTTTGATAGAAACAACAAACTAAACAACAGTTGATGATAGGGAGTATGAGCAAATTAAACAACAGTTGAGGATAAAGGCTTTAGAAGGACTGACTTACATTAACAGTTAACGCCGGCTTTATAATGCCCTTCTCCATGTCAAGGGAATGATAACTCAAGAATTTTAGCACATAATCTTCTTCATAAGCATTGCATGTACTCTACATTTTGTAGAGAGTAATTATATATATGATAATATTGGAAAGGATAGAGGATAGTGAAGATAAGATGCAGATTGATGCTACATAGTCAACTACCAATCCCTGTAAGTGCAAGCGTTACAGGATAAAATGTACTGACAAGAGCAATGGGCTACACTTTTGCACTGGCATTGTTTGTGTATTCAACTTTTTGGTAAGATTAAATATAGATCTGATATTTTTCAGTAAATGGTGGGCGAGGGAGATAAGATGTAGAATGCTACACAATGAACCAATCCCTCCTTGCCATAATATAAGAGTGTTTTTGTACACTGGTGTACTGTACAAAACACTCTTATATTATGGGACGGAGGAAGTAGCTGTTAATGTAAGTATAGTGACAGAAGACGTCCAGTCCTTACACGAGGACTACAGAGCTAAACCTCTTCAAAAGCATTGGGTTGATTCTAAATTTATGTAAGAGTCGATACAGATCTTATAATGTCCACCAAATGGAGTATAACGAGGCTAACATGTGCAGTGATGCTACATAATCAACAAGCTATGAAAGTAAGTATGGTCAATACAGGGCAAGAGGTACTCACAAGAGCAATGAAGTGTGCAGTATAGTTGCAAGATTCTGTGGTCCCTTGAGAATGAATGTTCTTCTGCAAACAGTTTTCGTACAAGTGAGACGGTAAGGCACATGCAGAAATGTAGTTCAAATTGTGATGTGATATCATAGACAGTACCTTACGATGCAGACGAGACCAATGTGTAACAAGATTATTCTACTCACTATCTAATAAATGTAGTACCGGAGACTTTATAGAAATTTCGTTTAGAGGCTTGCCATCGAAGTGCGCTTGCCTCAGGATAGGAATGATACTTCATCAACAAGTTCTTGAAAAGCGCAACCAACCCTTGCTCTTCTTGACTATCCAGTTTGTTCCTCGCCTATTTAAAATAATGAAATCTTGTTTCTTCTGTTAGCAGAAACATATGCAGCAATTACCATGAATAAAATTAGTACATTACTTATGCGTAAGTTGCAGAGGAAGATTGGAAATTGTTCTTTGTCTGTGGTATAATCTTTCCACTAGGGAAAGATGCGCACAAAGTTCCTGACAACAATATAAGCTTCATCTTCTTAACTAGGAAGAAGTGGAACAAGGGTCCTATTTGCTGCAATTGGGGTTCTCTCTCGTTCGAAAAGGGGTTTGGCAACTAGATTTGGTGTACTCTTTGCTGGAATGGGGGTTTTGCATCGTAGAGCTGGTGCTATGTCAACTGGCATCGTCATACTGTTTGCTGCAGTTGGGGTCTGCTGAGTTGGGGCATTAAAGCTCATCATCTCATGATTGCGGAGGTGCCTAAATAGGCTCTAGAAAGAGTGGACAGAGGATGCAGGGCCTTCTTCTGGACCGGGACGGACGAAGTGCATGGCGGCAAATGTGTGGTATCTTGGGCAAGAGTATGTACGCCAAAGCACATGGGAGGATTGGGCGTCATTGACCTCTTTAAGCATGGCATTGCCCTAAGATTAAGATGGGAATGTCTTAAACGTACAGATGCATCCAGGCCCTGGCAGGGTCTCAACTTAACCGCAGACAAAATGTTAGATCAAACTTTCAGGAGCCTGGTTAAATGGAAGGTGGGAGCGGGAGACAAAATACTGTTTTGGAAAGATCGGTGGCTCCACGGTGCAACCATCACGGATATTGCCCTCCGTCGCGCGATCGTCCGTACACAAGGGGCCAACAGGAGGTTGGTGTGTGATGCTATGTTCATGCACGCATGGATGAACGATGTGGTGGGTAACTTATGCACGGAGGGCCTAACCCTGTTCATCAGGCTTTGGGAGATCATTTCGGAGGTGCAACTTGACGCTCAGACTGAGGACAGCCCCATTTGGGCGTGGAATGTGGCCGGAGCATATTCTGCATCTTCAGCCTATAAGATGCTTTGTGAGGGAGGAGTCCGTTTCCACTCCTTCGGTGCCATCTGGAAATGTTGGGCACCTCTTGCGTGTAAGATCTTCATGTGGCTGGCTATGCAATATCGATTATGGACGTCTGATAGAAGGACTAGACATGGGCTACAAGACCAAACATCTCAATGCTACCTATGTGACCAGGAGGAAGACATGGTCGACCACATTTTGAAGCAGTGTGTGTTCTCGCGGCAAGTGTGGTCTAGTTGCATTGCTAGGATGGGACTGAGGATGGAGCTTTTCCCAGCAAACGACTCTAGGTTGGTGCAATGGTGGTCAGATGCCAGAAAGCGAATTCACAAGAAAACTCGGAAAGGATTCGACACGTTTGTAATGCTTATCTCTGGACATTATGGAAGCAGAGGAACGCGAGAGTGTTTGGATCGGGCCAGATCAGGAACGAGTGGGTTACGGTGGACACGATCTTCGACGACTTGAGGACTTGGGCCACGACAGGAGCGTTTGGAGCACAACATGTACCTGAGTAGTAAAGTAGCATGAGGAGTGGAGTGGAGGCTTGGTTAGGGTCGGTTTGTGGCTCTTAGCCAGCGCTTTGTAATCTCTTGTACATATCTTTCTCCCCTCTATAAAGCTAAGGTACGCCTTTGGCGTACCCTTAAAAAAGAGAGGGCCAGTGTAGTAGGGCTAGAGTCTGCTAGAGTTGTGGCCGTGTTTTCTGGGTCTGGTGATATTGCAACGACACCTAATGGGCTATTTGTTTTATCAGATGTTACTACCTTTCCAAATACTTTGTTCGTGCTCCTCCGCTATCAGCAATCGCCCTCTTCCTTTTGAACGTCTGATACACAAGAACAACATTTGAATGGATAAATATGGTATGATGACAGATGAAATATGTACTGAAAATGGATAGACAGGGCGTATTCACATACACGATGTGTAAACTAAGCTAATTAAAGTGCAACAAAGTAGAAGCAATGCAAAGCATCCGTTGCAAGATTTGTGCGGGCAATATAACCTTGTAAAGTTAGAGCAAGCACCTTGATGGGTGAATAAGATAGGGCAACTGCCTCTGACTCCTCCACTAGGGAGCTACTGAAGCAACACAAAGGTTGTGGAGGAGCAACTCCACCTTGCTGCTACAATGCGTACAGCACAAGTGTTGAAGGAACAGCTTCAACGTGTTGTGCTAGATATCGCTCTAGAGGCGAATGTAGGCTGATAGGGCAGCAAAAGTTCAATCCGGAACTCCTAGGGCACAAGATCTACTCCAAGATCTTAGATAAGAACAACAAGTTCTATTATAGGTAGTGGGTACATAGTCTGGGTCCAAAGTAGAGGTGAGGACCTCTATTTATAGGGCTTTGGGAAGCCTTCACATACTTCTACTTATAGCCGGAATACTCTAGAAAACATTAGTTAGGATTCACCATTCTACTCACATCTACTTATAACTAGAGAACTCTAGAAACAAAAGGTAGGGTAAGGAAAAGAAATACTAGACCACAATAGAAGTATCTAAAAGTAGCCAAACAAATTTGACATATGATTACATTTTCATTTTCCTCATCTATTGTTCCTCATCATTCACCCCTGGTTGTTTGGAACTCGCCCTTGAGTTGCCTTCATAGAGCGCTTCTTCTGGATGGTAGAGGGTCAAGTCCACAACATTGAAAGTGTTGGATATACCCATGTCGCTTGGAAGATATATCACATAAGCATTTTCATTTATCTTCCTCGTGATAGAGAAGGGCCCATACTTTTGCTGCCTAAGCTTCCCCTTAACACCTAAAGGCAGCCTCTCTTTTCGGAGGTAAACCATAACCTTACCACCAACATGGAATGATGTCAGCCTCCTTTTGAAGTCAGCAAGTTGTTTATATTTCTGATTTTGTGCTTTCAAAACACCACGAAACTCTTTAAATAACTTAGTGTAATTATCATCAAAGGAGAATGCTGATTTTGAGTTTCCCCTTGATGGTAGCTTCACCAGGTCCACCACATGTGCTGGAACTTTAGTGAAGACAATGGAAAAAGGACTCCTTCCTATGGATCTATGCTTGGAGTTATTGTAGGAGAACTCTACAAGAGATAGAGCCAAATCCCATTGTCCCTTTCTTTCTCCACAAATGCAACAGATCAGATTACCCAAAAACTTGTTCACCACTTCTGTTTGTCCATCTGTTTGTGGATGAGCAGTGCTAGAAAATTTCAATTCAGTGTTGAATTGCTTCCACAAAGTGAGGCAAAATGCAGCAAGAAACTTGCTATCACGGTGTGAGATGATGGACCTTGGTACTCCATGAAGTCTGAGCACTTCTCGAAAGAATAGTTTTGCCACATGATTAGCATTCGTTGTCTTGTGGCATGGGATGAAATGAGCCATCTTAGAGAATCTATCCACGACCACAAATACAACATCACTTCCTCGTCTTGTTCTTGGCAAGCCCAAGACGAAGTCCATAGGGATGTCCTCCCATGGAGCAACAAGAACAAGCAAAGGCATGTATAACCCTGTGTTCTGGACTTGGCCTTTGCAGGTTTGACATATGGGGCACCGCTGAACAAACTTTCCAGCATCTCTCTTTAGTTGTGGCTAAAAGTACCAAGCTTCCAGGTTAGCGATAGTCTTGTCCCGTCCAACATGTCCACTAAGATCACTTGGATGGAGTTCTCTAATTAGTTTGTCACGCAGAGAACTCCTTAGGATGCACAAACGATCATTTTTGAAGAGATAGCCATCCTGCACCAAATAGTCGTCACCTAATGGTTGGCCCTTGATGTGCTTCACCCAAACATGGCCAAAGTCTTAATCATCCTCATACAACTCCTTTATTTGATCCATGCCTAGAAGTTCAGCTTCAAAAGAAGTCAAAGGCATGCACGATGACTCAAAGCATCGGCCACTCGGTTAGTTGTCCCATATTTATGCACGATGAGACAGTTAAACCTCTCCAGATATGCTGCCCATCTCGCTAGCATGCGGTCAACATGCTTTTGATTTCTAAAATGCTTCAACGATTGATGGTCACTATATACAATGAACTCTTTAGGCAGCAAATAAACTTCCCAAGTTTTCAAGGCTCTGAAAACGGCGTACAATTCTTGCTGACAGGTGCTCCATTTATGCCTAGCTTCGCTTAACTTCTCACAAAAGAAAGCAATGGGCTTCCTTTCTTGAGATAGAACAGCTCCAATGCCTACTCCACTTGCATCACACTCCAACTCAAAAGTCTTGTTGAAATCAGGTAGCACTAAGACATGAGCTTGTGATAGTTTTTGTTTAATATCATTGAAGCTAGCTTCAGCTGCTTCTGTCCATTGGAACTTTCCTTTCTTCAAACACTTGGTAATTGGTGCCAAGATAGTGCTGAAATTCTTCACAAACCGACTATAGAAAGTTGCAAGGCCATGAAAACTTCTTACCTCAGAAATGGTCTTCGGAGCTGGCCATTCTCGGATTGCTTCAACCTTAGAATCATCAACACGAATACCGTCACATGTTATGACGAATCCTAGGAAAAGAAGTTGTGTTTGTCGGAGAACACATTTCTTCCCGTTGACGTAGAGCTCATTTTCCCTTAGTACTTCTAACACCTTCCGAATGTGATCAAAATGTTCATCCTCATCCTTTCTATAGATCAAGATGTCATCAAAATATACCACAACAAAGTGGTATAAGAAGGGTCGAAGGACTTGATTCATTAAGTGCATAAAGGTACTTGGTGCATTTGAGAGTCCAAATGGCATGACTAGCTATTCAACCCTTCCTTTGTCTTGAAGGCGGTTTTCCATTCATCCCTGGGTCTAATAGAGATTTGATGATATCCGCTTCTTAAATCTAGCTTTACGAACACTCTTTCTCTACTAAGCTGATCCAACATATCATCCAGATGGGGAATTGGGAATCTATACCTTATGGTGATCTTGTTAATGGCTCTACTGTTCGTACACATGCGCCAAGATCCATCTTTCTTTGACGCGAGTAGGGATGGTACATCACATGGGCTAATACTTTCTCGAATGTGCCCCTTTTCCAACAATTCCTCCACTTTCTCCTTCAATATGTCATGCTCCTTTGGGCTCTTTCGATAGTGTGGAAGATTAGGAAGACTTACTCCTGGAATTAAGTCAATTCTATGTTGAATTCCTCTCATCGGTGGCAAGCCTTGTGGCTCTCCAAGTATGTTCTGAAATTCTGCAAATAAACCATGTACCTTTGCTGGAATTTCAACAGTCGGGTGCTCTTCTCCTTTTACAACAAGTGCAGCACACAAATCTGCCTCCTTCAAGTCTTCCATAAACTCATGAGAGGTATGGGAGATAGTTAACATAGTTTTCCCCTCCTCCTTAGAGGTATTATGTTCGGTTTTGTTTGGTATGATAATGATCTTTCTCTTGTTCCAAATGAAAGAGTAAGAGTTTTCCTTGCCTTTGTGTGTAGTATCCACATCAAATTGCCAAGGTCTCCCAAGAAGAACATGGCTAGCGTCCATATCAACTACGTCACACAACACATTTGAGCGATAATGCTTGCCCAAGGAAAGTGGGGGGTTGCATTGTTTGGTGATCCTCATATTCACTCTTTTATTGATCCACCCAGTAGTGTAGGGGTTTGGATGATCATGAGTATCAAGCTTTAAATGGCTCATCAACTTCTAGGAGATAAGATTCTCGCAGCTGCAACTATCAATCACTAACTCGCATATCTTGACATTCACTCTGCATTTGCTCTCAAATATTTTCTTCCGTTGTGTGTCATCAGGTTGTGGCATGGAACATAGGAGACGCTGAATCACACATACCACCTCTTCACCTTCTTCTTGACAAACCTCTTGTCCCTCTACATCTCCAGATTCCTATTCTTCCTTATCGCCTTCACATCATGGATAGTTGTGTTAACAAATTTCCTTAGTGGCCAGCCACTGGATATGTGTCCCTCTTCACCACATTTATAGCATTTTGGGCCTTCATTGGACTTGCCCTAAGCTCTAGTTTCCTTCTGGATGGGTCATTTTGCCTTTGGTGGAGCCGTATTTTCTTCCACTTTATTAGGCTGACTCCTAGACGAGCCTTCGGTATGAGGATATGGATCTTCAGTTGCCTTTCTTGTCCTGACAAACCTCTCGGCCTTTATGGCCAGAGGTTGTGCTTGATCAACTGACCAAATTTGTTGCATCATCGATCAATCTTGAAATGCATCATTGAGACCATTGATGTACCTTGCAACCTGTTGATCTTTAGTTTCAGCAAGGTTGCACCTCACTTGTACCCTTAGAAACTCCTCCGTGTAATCTAAAACAGTCCTATTTCCATGAGCACAATTTTGAAATTGGATAAATAGGATCTAGTCATAATCAGCGGGCAAAAATCTCCCTTTCAAGAGGCTTTTCATTTGCCGCCAAGTTCTCACACGAGGTTCTCCCCTCAGCCCGCGCTCTTCTTGAACACGATGCAACCATGCACCGGCTCCTCCTTTCCGCTTGTATGTGACCAAAAGAACTCTACGATCTTCCGGAACCTCCATGACCTCAAAGAATGTCTCCACTTCATATAACTAATCTAGGCACCCTTCAATATCAACACTTCCATTAAAAGTTGGGATCTTAGCTGTCACCTTGTATGTATCCCTTGCATATGTAGGGTTGGGTACTCTCCGATATGCATAGACATCAGCTTCTTCAAGGGCTTCATCATATTCTTCACCTTCAGAAGTTTCAACATAAATTGGCCTTCTTGAGGCACGTTGAACAACATGTTGTTGTGGCGGTCTTGCTCCAAGATTAGCTCTCCTTCTTATTTAATGAACATATTCTTTTCCTTTAGATGAATCTCCTTCATTGGTAGTAGGGGAACACCCTTTCTTATCATCTCAACCAGCTGGTCAAATCTCTGATTAAGATCTTCACGCAACTCTTTGAGTTGTTGTTCTGCAGCATCCATCCTATTCTCCAACTGCTCCATTGCTTGTTGCAGCTTGCTCTCAAAGAGGACAACAAGAACTAGTATAGATCAATGAGGCTCTAGTACCACTTGAAGCAGCACAAAGATTGTGGAGGAGCAACTCCACCTTGCTGCTACAATGTGTACATCACAAGTGTTGAAGGAACAACTTCAACGTGTTGTGCTAGATATCGCTCTAGAGGCGAATGTAGGCCGATAGGGCAGCAAGAGTTCAATCCAGAACTCCTAGGGCACAAGATCTACTCCAAGATCTTAGATAAGAACAACAAGTTCTATTATAGGTAGTGGGTACATAGTCTGGGTCCAAAATAGAGGTGAGGACCTCTATTTATAGGGCTTTGGGAAGCCTTCACATACTTCTACTTATAGCTGGAACACTCTAGAACACATTATTTAGGATTCACCATTGTACTCACAGCTCCTTATAACTAGAGAACTCTAGAAACAGCAGGTAGGGTAAAGAAAAGAAAACAAATACTAGACCACAACAGAAGTATCTAGAAGTAGCCAAACTGATTTGACATATAATTATATTTTCATTTTCCTCATCTATTGTTCCTCATTAGCTTCATTGACTTAGGTCTCCCTCTAGCTCAGAATCATTGTTACGATCGTATTCTAAACACGAATTTGTAGGTGGGGAACATTTGCATTCCATTGCATCCAGACTTGATTTCAGTCCCTTAATGCCAAGTTTGACAACCATGGCATTGTTCTGCTTTATTCTTTTCATGTGCGCAACCTCATAATCATTATGGTGTTGTTCAGTATCTGAGATTCATGAAAACATAAAAAGTAGTCAGGTTATCTATGGAATGCATTGCGGATTCAACTCAAAGAGTGTCTCCCTACAAACCCCTGCGTATACAAAGTTCATCCCCCAACCGTGCTGACCAGACCACACAAAGAAATACAAACCTCTTATGTCTCTATAATAGGCAGACACATTTCAAAATTGAAGTAGGAACATTAGAATCATATCAAATTCGTATTTGAATAAACAAACTAAGGAATTATGTGTGGCATAATGTTTAGCTTCAAGGGTGGAGTGCTGGTAGTGCGACACAAAGCAAGTAGGCAGATTGTATTCCATGTAAAAGATTGTAGTCTATGTAAAAGGTGGATATGACACTTTCTTTATATACAATGCAGTGTTCATTGCCCACACATTATGGAAGAGATCACACAGAGAAGTAATATTCACTCATGTATGCGGTTCCAGTATTTTGAAATAGGGTGGTCCACCCTAAAATAATATTGACAACAAATATGACAAGGCAAGTATAGATGTAGTGAATCAATCATTACTTGTGAGCTTACTAGGACAAGTATGCAGAATTGTACTGCAATAAGAGACCGTCCAAAATCTGAATCAAGAAGTTGGTCTAGCACTTATTGTTTGCAACTAATCGACGTGAATAATTGGATATCATATCGAATGAGTAAGAAAGACAAGTAAAATTGTTAACAAACCTGGCCTGCAGTAGTAATTTGGGCCAATGTCACTATGAACAACAATCCAACATGACTAGTGTCTGTTCCTAGGGCCGGAATTTTCAAACCCTGTGAACTTTACAGGTACTAAAGATTACTGAAATATATGAACCATTAAGTGTAGGTAGCACTCAGTACACAACAAACCCTAATGACAGTCCTGCTTAATGAGTAATGAATCAATTAGAAAATGGCGATGGGGAGTAGCTGCTGAGTGTTGAGGGCGTATCTCAGGATAAATCGGGTTGCCTTAGTGGGTGTTGCACGCCTGAGGCCTGAATGGACTGGGAAGGTTGGCACGGCAGCGCGCCCGGGCAGCGGTGACGCTGTTGGGTGAGCGGCTCCTCACCTCCTGTTAGTCCGGTGTCTCCTCCTAGAGTCATGCCATCCGGGGACGGCAAGTCGCTGGCGAGGCAAGCAGCTGGGGCGAGTAGAGATCGGAAGCACAATAGAACAGAGGGGAATTAGGGTCTGGGCCGACCCAAAGTCCCAGGGTGGGCGACGACCCACCATGGGCACCCTGTAGATCCACACCCGAGCGGCATACATGTATTTTCAAAACTAAATTAGAAACATTTAGCTGACCAATTAAACGAGTATGTTTTAATAATATCAGATTTGTATTTGAACAGCTAAGCTTGTTTAGCTTGATGGGTGGAGCAGTGTTATTATGACACGAAGCACGTAGGCTGATTGTATAGTGATCATAAAAGGGGGGAAACCCTAAGCATGATCAATTAAACCCTATGATGACTGTGCCATGGTAGATTTGAAGCTGTAAACCACAGAAATGCTACTTAGCAACCATTGTTTGCTTCAAACTAAGAACTAAATTCTAAGAGCTGAAAAGAAAGTACAGTAACCAAGTTACGATCTATTTTCTGGTTGAGATCAAAAAGTTGAGCAGATATGAAGTAGTACCACCTCTCTTGCGGCGCCGTGTAGGCATTAGGGTGTGATGGCTTTCGATGGCTTTGAAGCAGATCTGTGATAGTAGACGGGTGCATCGGGGGATAAATCCCATTGCGGTGGACAAGAAGGTCATCAGAGCAGCCCCGAGAAAGAGGACGACGTCGCCGATGAAGCAAGAGGACATGATGCAAGGCTCCTAGTCCGTCGTCGTGGATGAGAAATGTCCATCTCTAGCAGTGGACGACGCGGTCTTGGTAGGTGCTCCCGCATGGTGGAGGACGGATGCGATGGATGGGGTGGAGGACGGAGGAGACTGGTGTGGGGATGGTGTTCTAGCACGGACGGTGTATGAATGGGAAAGTGGAGGTGTAGCGACCCGACCCGAATGGATCAAGTCTCTGTGCTTTCGTGTCATCCCTGGATCGGTATGCTGACACACACAGTACTCGAAGGATTTATAACAGAGCTAAATCACATGTATAAAGTAACGTAAATACTATTACCTCAATCCAAAATATAGCGGAAGCAACAAGGTTGTGGATTCCCATCAACACCAACGGCAAAGTTGAGTATAGGAAATCGTAACCCTAACGTATCACTTACTGTCAGTTCGAAAAGTCTGCAACATGAAAAGTTGCAGCCCGAAAACGGGTCAGCACATGTAATATGCTGGCAATGTAACACATAGAGAGTAATGAAAGAATAAGCCTATACTACATGCATATATGGCTGGTGGAAAAGCTCTATGGTTATAAGGTTTTGTGAAAAGCCAATTTTTCCCTACTACAAGGGAATAAATTAATTTAACTATCATGGTGGTTGTTGAACATTGAGAATGGTTGACAGCATCCTCAATCCCAATTAAAAGTACTCATTAAACCCAACAAATTATATTAAGTAACGTGATGAGATCAACAGGATATCCAGGTACTAGATACTCAAAATTGTCCATTACCGGGGACACGGCTAACCATGATTAGTTTATACACTCTGCAGAGGTTTGCGCACTTTTCCCCACAAGACTCGATCGCCTCCGTTTGATTTCTCGCACTACATGGTGTTTGAGAGACGGATGACCGAGACATAGTCTTTCAGAAGCGTTTGCACCTTACGATGGGTAGACCGTACTACCTACAACCCCTACATCTGCTAGTCTACCACTGTAAGAGTTCACACGACTTAATCAACTATGCCAGAGCCCATAATGGCTTGTGGCTGCACACGGAAGTTTCTAGTTTGAATAATCTCATGATCCCTTTGAGCCTGGGTGGCGGTCCGAAGAAATACAGGCAAGTCCTGATAGAAACCAGGTGCCTCAATCCACCCAGATGTGTGTTTAAGTTGCCACCTTAGATAAACCATTAAATTAACAATCTCACATCATCATGGATATCACTCACCCAATCCACGCCTACTAGCATAGCATGGTATAATAAGCAAACGTAGAAGTAACTCCCAAGGTTTCATAAGTAAAACAGGTAATAGGTACTACCTCAATCTACTTCCCATCCCACAATTTAATTAGATCCTAACCATGCAAGTGTTTGAGGATTGATCTAATGCATAAAACTGGGTAGTAGAAAAAGTATGATCAAGTGTTACTTGCCTGCAAAGTTGATGAAGATGATTCGCACTCAAAATTCTTGATAGATCTACTCGTCACACTCCGGTCAATCTATCGTAAGCAATCAATAGTAACCACACATAAGCAATCACTCAAAAGATCGGAAAGAACGAAGAAAACAATTCGGAAAACGTCAAAACCAAACCAAATAACTCTTGCAGCATAAAACAATTTCTAACAGTACCAAAATTATGTGAATTTGGCCTTATCAGAAAGTTTAGGTCAAGAGCTTCGATTAGCAAAAAGAATCAACTAAATCGGAGTTACAAAACTCAAGTTATGATCAAACGAAGTTCAAATACAAATCTGTTTGAATTCAAATTTTAAAACTTTCAAAAACATGTTTGAGTTGGATTACTGGATAGAGGGGATCATAACGAAGAAGTGGGCGTTGGTTTCGTTGGATTCCGACTTACAAGTAAAAAGTTATGAGCGTTTGAAGATTAGGGACTAACGGATAGGTCCCTGACGGAAATTAAAAATAAAAAGAAAAATCTATCGAGCAAACGCTCGCTAAACAAAACCGGAAACAAAAACCGGCGAGAAAACCGATCTAGGGTTTCGGAAAGAAAACCGAAATGAAAAACCGATCTAGAAAACTGAACGAAACCGGAACGATTCTGAAAAAAATCGAACCGAGGAAAAGAAAAGGTGACGCTGAGGCTAGTACCTCGAAGAGGCGAGGGGCTCGGTGACGGCGGTGTAGGCGGCGGCGGGCGTCCTGGCGGTGTGGGGCGGCGGCGGCGCTGGTGAGGGGCGGCGGCGCGGTGTGGGGCGGTGGCGCGGTGGTGGTGCTGCGCTGCTGCTGCTGCGGAGAGGAGAGGAGAGGTGTTGGTTTGATGTGTTGGAGGGGGGTGCTTGGGTATTTATATTGGGAAGGGGAGGGGGTTTTGCTTGGGGTAGGGGACAAGAAATAGATTAGGATTAGGAATCCTAGGAATAAAAAACGGAATAACAAAAACGGGATCAAATCCTACTAGGATTTGTAATAAAATATGAAACTTGGGGCTCCCTGGCTCCCCTAGGTGCGTGCGTGCATTGGCCTTGGCCTTCGGCCGGCCAGTGGCTTTGGCGGCTTGGGCCTTTGGCCCAAGGCGCTGTGCTCCTTACTTTTTTTTTCTTAAAACAAAACTTCACAGAACTAAAATAAAAACAAAATAATTAAAACTTTTATCTAGGCATATAATATATCAAAATTTGCAGAAAAATATTTCCTACAAGATGAACATTATTCTAATGTTAAATAAAATCCACACAAATTCAAATAAAGCAAAGAGTGCTTCTGCTCTAATAAAATCTAACCAAAAATCATTTAAAAAATACCAAAATGACTTCAAATTAATTTCTCTCCAATTTTCTGATGTAGGGAATCATGTTACCCTATTTTCCATATATTTTATTTTTGGAGAAAAATAATTTGAATAAAACTCAAATAACTCCAAATTGAAAATAATACAAAGGAACTTTGAATTTAATTCTTTGAAACTCCCAACTCATATTTCATATAATTTGAAGAAGTCATTTTATCTTCGCTCGTGAAAATCATTGAGTTGCATAAAGTTTCAGAATTGGAAAGTATTTTCCAAATGAAATTCAAATATTTTCAACACCCTTGTCATTTAAATAAATGGAAGAAGTCATGTCATCTTCTCTCCGTGGTTTTGTGATGAAAAGAATTTGAATTCTCAAGATCATAAAAGCAAAAATGAAAGTTTGGGAAAGTCCTTTTATTCCCTCTCATTTAACTTTCAAAAGTTTCAATTCACCCACGTCACTCAAACAATCAATCAACAATCAAAACTATCTTTTTGTTTTTAACATTCCAAAATTTAGAATTTTGGGATGTTACAAACCTACCACCCTTAAAATGAATCTCGTCCTCGAGATTCGGAGAGGCTAGCAAGAAATAGGTTAGGGTTTGGGGTCTTCTCAAAATCCATCGATCATCTCCGGGGTCTCGGGTGCTACCACCCTTAGAAGCATGGTTACGGTTCCATCAAAACTTATATACTCCATCCTTGTTACTGACAGTGTCGGTCTTCTCAGGTCGGAAGGATAATTCCTTCTCTGGCTCTTCCGGTAGTGGCATAACCTTTTCCTCAATTCCTGTGTCCTTTCATCTTGATAAGGTTATCCCGAAACTGGGTCTTCATGGCTGACGGGTCTGTCGCCAATTCTAAACAAATATCGGTATCTCATGGTGGTCAACGATTTATGGTTTCTCCTGCAGAAAACGGGTCTGGGTTGAACCTCACCGTATAACCTACGGTTGGCAACAACTGCCGTGTACAAGGGAAAATAATACCTATACCGTTCTAAGGTTTAAACAAGGTTTAATATCGTCGTCTCTCGCTATAGGTAAGTCACTCAGATTTACCATCCCATATAGCAAAGCGAATAATAAGAGTAAGTCGGTATGGTGATCAATCCATCCCGCACCCAAATCATTACTTTGTACATGGTTTAGCGAATCTCGCATTCTAACACTCGGTCATCCTCACAAGCTTTGCATGACTTCTCTTGTCGACGAACCAAGTTCGGAAAATCCATTGATTCTGCAAGCCAAAGAAAACATCTATCGTTCCTTAACAACTCTCAGGTTTTGCGTAAACTCCTATAGAATCGTCGGTCGATAAAATCATAACTTCTTCCAGGGTTTTTCCTTCAGCAAGAGTGTGCTTGCTTCTTGGCAGGTCCTGGGGCCTGTGGGTTATGGCCCATCTCAACACTTATAATCCTTGAACTCATCAATAGGGCAGCTGATCGTTATCCCAACATCCAACTTCCTGGCATACTTAAATCCATCCAATTGTACTGTCTTCCTTCCTTCTATTGGCACCAAACTAGGACATGATTAATCAGACTCATCATGGAATTTCCATTGATCCATATTACCAACATTATACCTCCTTGTATCCAATAGTACTTCATCTCTTCATCCTCGTGGGATATCCCACATACCGAGATAAAAACTTATACTTATGAAGTCCATACTCCACTTCGTGGAACATCATTATCCTTTCCAGGGTCAAGCGTCCCCACAGGGGAATATTGGCCATCTCGCATGGCACTTCTTCAATCGGGAAACGTGAAACACATCCCGAACTCCCGACAGTCCTTCGGTAACTCCAACTTGTTAGCCAACTCTCCCATACGTTCCAAAACTCGGTATGGTCCTACAAATCTCGGGGCTAACTTTCCCTTAACTCCAAATCATTTAACTCTTCGCAGAGGTGGCACACAAAGATATGCTCTGTCTCCGATTTCATAGACTACCTCCTTGCGTTTTTGAGTATGCATAACTATTCTACCTGGACTGAGCTACCTTCAGTCTATCTCGAATCCACTTAATATTCTCTTCCGAATCCTTGATCACATTTGGTCTAAACAACTAACGGTCTCCAACGTCATCCCATATCAACGGTGTCTGGCTCCTTCTCCCATACAAGGCTTCAAAAAGGGGCCATCTTCAAACTGTCTTGGTAACTATTGTTGAATGAGAAACTCCGTGTAAGGTAGATTATCATCCCTACTAGATCCATAATCTAGCGCATACGTTCTCAACATGTCCTCCAGAATCTGATTGACTCTCTCGGTCTATCCATCATGCTCACGAATGAAAGGCTGTACTGAACTCTAGCCTAGTACCCAAAGTTTCACGCAACTGATTCCAAAACTTTGAAGTAAACTGGGTTCCTCTATAATGGTCCTCGGAACTCCATGCAGACATACGATCCTTGTCAAATAAATCTTGGCCAACTTCGCACTTGTATAAGTGGTTTTCACTGGGATAAAGTGAGCCACTTTGGTCAAGCGAATCAACTACTACCCAGATAGAATCATATCCCGATCGGGTTCTGGGAAATCCGGTAATAAAATCCATGCCAAGCTTATCCCACTTCCATTCGGGTATCGGCATAGGCTGTAGTAATCCGACCGCTTCTGATGCTCTGTCTTCACTCTCTGACATACATCACATACGGCTACATACTCGGCAATATCCTTCTTCATACCAGTCCACCAGAAACACTCCTTCAAATCCAAATACATCTTGGTGTTCCCGGGGCGAATCGAGTATGGTGAGTCATGAGCCTCCTGAAGTATTAACTTCCTGATCTTTGCACTATTAGGCACATATGCACTATCCTCAAACCATAAGGTGTCATACTCATCCTTACGAAAACCTTTGGCCTTTCCTTTGCTCATCTTTTTCTTTTACCTCAGCAATCTCTTTGTCATCCTTCGGAGCTTCACTGATCTCTTCCAACAATGTAGACTGAACTTCCATTACTGCAACAAAACCTTTGAGAACAATCTCCAACCGAAGTTCCCTGAAAATCCTCGGCTAACTCCTTTGGTAATCCTCTGCTTATGAGGGTATACGTCCTTGTTTTCTTTATGGTTGTGTCCTATTTCTCCACAAAGCTTGCATTCACTTGGTTTCCATATCCTTTCCATAGGGCTTCAATTTCAGGGACACAAACCAAGACTTTAGCAAAGTCAACTTAAATTCCTTCCAACTGGTTACTCCTTGCAATCCATTGATGGTTTGGTTCATCCTCCACCAAATAGCAGCACCTCTTTCAAAGCACTGAAGAGCATGCTGGGCCATATCCTTTCTGACTATAAGGTTATTCTCCATATGATCCTCCATGTTCTGAATCCATCGGTCTGTCTCCAATTGACTCATCGGTCCAGAAAAATACGAGCTCATCTCCATTCATCATCTACGGGTTTGGGGTGGATAAGAGAGATAGAGAGGGATGCACACAATACAAACAAAAGTTTTTGAAAAACAGATTTTTATTGTGGCTGTCGGAAAAACATCAAACAAAATGACAGCTCACAATCGTCGCATCTAACGCAGGTATAAAACTGGGGTTTGGTCTTCTAAAGGTCAATGTCGTCAAACTCTTCAAGTCTTGGTCATGTCTCCGATGGCTTCTTCTGATCATGCTTGTCCTGCTCAAGTTCTTTTGCCAGATCATCTCTGTTGACGCGAAGTCTCTCGCGACATCCTTTAATATTTCTGGAGTGGCATTCCAAACTTCTGACTTCAACTTCCTTGACATGAACCATGATCCTACTGTCCTTCAGTTCATGACGAATCTCTGGTACCTCGGGGTTTTGCTTCTCCAGCTTGGCTACTTCAGCTTCTGGGTCCCGAGTTTCTTCACGAACTGCTTCCTTATCAAATACTGCTTCTTGTAGGTCCATCTTAACTTCTTGATGTAACACTCCAGATCCTGGTGATACACCAGCTATGTTAAAACTGCATCCTTCGCCGATAGATGCTCCATCAGCCTTCTACCATCTATCCTTCCATGTATCTGCATACTTAACTCCGCACGGTGACATTGGCATAAGCAGGCGATAACATCATGGATAGCGTGTTCCTGCCCTTGTCATTTCCATGAGCTATCATTCCATAATTGATATTTCCTGCCTTAGGGTTCTCCTGACAAAACTTTGAGTTACTAACTCTCCATGCTCCGGTCTTTCTCTGATACACCTTGATCTCGGGTATTGACAACTTCCATAGTCTCTTAATTCCATAAGCGTAACCTTCCTAGGTCATAAAATCTGGGAATTCTTCAAAGCCTTCAAATTCTCCAAGTCTTCGGAGTCTTCAACAGTTGTAGTTTCCATTTACACGGTAAAATCCTCTTCATTCCAAATGGTCTTAGTTGTCCGATATCTTTTCTCCTTGGAGTGGTCTCATCACCAAATCTTCGAGTGGTCAAAAGGGAAAAGGGTATGGTCTCACTAAAAGGAATATTTGAATAAGCTCAGAAGAGAAGAGAGGTAAAAGATCTTTTGAAAAAGAAAGTTGTAGAGAAAAATCTTTCCTATGGGCTTGCCATTTTCTAGGGTCACGTCCTACAGTCAACATGTGCTCTGATACCATCTTGTAGCGACCCGACCTGAATGGATCAAGTCTTTGTGCTTTCGTGTCATTCCTGGATCGGTATGCTGACACACACAGTACTCGAAGGATTTATAACAGAGGTAAATCACATGTATAAAGTAACGTAAATACTATTACCTCAATCCAAATATAGCGGAAGCAACAAGGTTGTGGATTCATATCAACACCAACGGCAAATTTGAGTATAGGAAATCGTAACCCTAACGTATCACTTACTCGTAAATGCGAAAAAGTCTGCAACATGAAAAGTTGCAGCCCGAAACGGGTCAAGACATGGAATATGCCGCAATGTAACACATAGAGAGTAATGAAAGAATAAGCCTATACTACATGCATATATGGCTGGTGGAAAAGCTCTATGGTTATAAGGTTTTGTGAAAAGCCAATTTTTCCCTACTACAAAGGAATAAATTAATTTAACTATCATGGTGGTTGTTGAACATTGAGAATGGTTGACAGCATCCTCAATCCCAATTAAAAGTACTCATTAAACCCAACAAATTATATTAACTAACGTGATGAGATCAACAGGATATCCAGGTACTAGATACTCAAAATTGTCCATAACCGGGACACGGCTAACCATGATTAGTTTATACACTCTGCAGAGGTTTATGCACTTTTCCCCACAAGACTCGATCGCCTCCGCTTGATTTCTCGCACTACATGGTGTTTGAGAGACGGATGACCGAGACATAGTCTTTCGAGCGTTTGCACCTTACGATGGGTAGACCGTACCACCTACAACCCCTACATCTGCTAGTCTACCACTGTAAGAGTTCACACGACTTAATCAACTATGCCAGAGCCCATAATGGCTTGTGGCTGCACACGGAAGTTTCTAGTTTGAATAATCTCATGATCCCTTTGAGCCTGGGTGGCGGTCCAAGAAATACAGCAAGTCTCGATAGAAACCAGTGCCTCAATCCACCCAGATGTGTGTTTAAGTTGCCACCTTAGATAAACCATTAAATTAACAATCTCATATCTGTCATGGATATCACTCACCCAATCCACGTCTACTAGCATAGCATGGTATAATAAGCAAACGTAGAAGTAACTCCCAAGGTTTCATAAGTAAAACAGGTAATAGGTACTACCTCAATCTACTTCCCATCCCACAATTTAATTAGATCCTAACCATGCAAGTGTTTGAGGATTGATCTAATGCATAAAAACTGGGTAGTAAAAAAAGTATGATCAAGTGTTACTTGCCTGCAAAGTTGATGAAGATGATTCGCACTCAAAATTCTTGATAGATCTACTCGTCACACTCCGGTCAATCTATCGTAAGCAATCAATAGTAACCACACATAAGCAATCACTCAAAAGATCGGAAAGAACGAAGAAAACAATTCGGAAAACGTCAAAACCAAATCAAATAACTCTTGCAGCATAAAACAATTTCTAACAGTACCAAAATTATGTGAATTTGGCCTTATCAGAAAGTTTAGGTCGAGAGCTTCGATTAGCAAAAGAATCAACTAAATCGGAGTTACGAAACTCAAGTGATGATCAAACAAAGTTCAAATACAAATCTGTCTGAATTCAAATTTTAAACTTTCAAAAACATGTTTGAGTTGGATTACTGGATAGAGGGGATCACAACGAAGAAGTGGGCGTTGGTTTCATGGATTCCGACTTACGAGTAAAAAGTTATGAGCGTTTGAAGATTAGGGACTAACGGATAGGTCCTGACGGAAATTAAAAATAAAAAAAAATCTATCGAGCGAACGCTCGCTAAACAAAACCGGAAACAAAAACCGGCGAGAAAACCGATCTAGGGTTTCGGAAAGAACCGAAACGAAAAACCGATCTAGAAAACCGGAACGGAAACCGGAACGATTTACGAAAAAATCGAACCGAGGAAAAGAAAAGGTGACGCGGCGCGGGGCTAGTACCTCGAAGAGGCGAGGGGCTCCGGTGGCGGCGGTGTAGGGCGGCGGCGGCGGCGTCACGGCGGCGGTGTGGGGCGGCGGCGGCGCTGGTGAGGGGCGGCGGCGGTGTGGGGCGGTGGCGCGGTGGTCTTGCACTGCTTCTTCAAGGAGAGGAGAGGAGAGGTGTTGGTTTGATGTGTTGGAGGGGGGTGCTTGGGTATTTATATTGGGAAGGGGAGGGGGTTTTGCTTGGGGTAGGGGACAAGAAATAGATTAGGATTAGTAATCCTAGGAATAAAAAACGGAAAAACAAAAACGGGATCAAATCCTACTAGGATTTGTAATAGAAAGGAAAATTGGGGCTCCCTGGCTCCCCTAGGTGCGTGCGTGCATTGGCCTTGGCCTTCGGCCGGCCGGTGGCTTTGGCGGCTTGGGCCTTTGGCCCAAGGCGCTGCGCTCCTTACTTTTTTTTAAACAAAACTTCACAGAACTAAAATAAAAACAAAATAATTAAAACTTTTATATAGGCATATAATATATCAAAATTTGCAGAAAAATATTTCCTACAAGATGAACATTATTCTAATGTCAAATAAACTCCACACAAATTCAAATAAAGCAAAGAGTGCTTCTGCTCTAATAAAATCTAACCAAAAATCATTTAAAAAATACCAAAATGACTTTAAATTAATTTCTCTCCAATTTTCTGATGTAGGGAATCATGTTACCCTATTTTCCATATATTTTATTTTTGGAGAAAAATAATTTGAATAAAACTCAAATAACTCCAAATTGAAAATAATACAAAGGAACTTTGAATTTAATTCTTTGAAACTCCCAACTCATAGTTCATATAAGTTGAAGTCGTCAGTTTCTCTTCGCCGTGAAAATCATTGAGTTGCATAAAGTTTCAGAATTGGAAAATATTTTCCAAATGAAATTCAAATATTTTCAACACCCTTGTCATTTAAATAAATGGAAGAAGTCATGTCATCTTCTCTCCAGGGTTTTGTGATGAAAAGAATTTGAATTCCCGAAGATCATAAAAGCAAAAATGAAAGTTTGGGAAAGTCCTTTTATTCCCTCTCATTTAACTTTCAAAATGTTTCGAATTCACCCACTTCACTCAAACAATCAATCAATAATCAAAACTATCTATTTGTTTATAACATTCCAAAATTTAGAATTTTGGGATGTTACAGGAGGGAGTATGGGAAAACATGTTTTTGGGACGCGCCTTTCTGAAATATGGGAAAGTTACGAAGTTAGCCCCCGTTTAAAATTTGGACGTCTCGTAAGTTGGGAATATGACGGTAATCTCGCATCTCCCCAATATTTGCCCAGAGCGACTTCGGGCGATGAGAGGGTGTTTTGGTGCCCACGGTTGGCACCCACGGTGTATGAACGGTGCTGACGGGTAGGGCGGTTGTGTCACGTCTGAGTGAAGTTACAAACCTGCCCCTATTAAAAATATTTGCCTACATCGATTTCAGCCACGTCGAGTTTGTTTTGCCACCCACCATGTATGAATCGGGGAAATAGAGGGAGAGACAGAGGTCTTTCGGATGAGCTTGAATCAAATGTGATTTGCCACCCACGTTTGGCGCCCATTGTGTCTGAATGGGCTAAGAGGCAGTCGTGTCACATCTAATGGAAGTTACTAACCTACCCCTATTGAGAGTAGTGGAAATCGGGTCGATGGATTGTCCGTGTAAGGGGTAGACAATAATTTCCATCTCGCAAACACTGGCTTCGTGCAACCGACATGGGAGTGGATATTTTGCTGCTTCTTTCAATTTTTGGGACAATAAGCATTCACGTTTACCCTAGCAACAAAATTCAAATCCATTTTGTATTCTTATATGAATCTTTATAAATCATTCTATGTTTTTTTATATATCTTCAAAATCACAACAAAGATGTATTCCACTATCATATATGAATATGATTTACAAATGTCGATACTCGAATTCAGAAGGTAGAATCCACTTTAAGATGAATTCGAATATTTGAAACCACTTTATGTCCAACTCAAGTGTAACATGTATGACACGCACAACATATAGTGTACTCCCATTTAGATATGTAGACAAGCGATGTCTCAAGATTCAAAATACTGAGTTAATCAACCAGTAATGTACAAAACTAGCACACATATAAACACTTATAGAGTATATGGATCATTAATATCAACTAACATACGTAAGCCAGGCCGATGTAATTTTTTTGCTAGAAGAGAATAATTTTTTAGCAAAGCTAGTACAGTATCTTGGCCGTTTCAGACGCATGCCACCTAAGGACCATCTATACTACTATTACTGCTGAATGCACATTCAGCCCGATTGGCATATTTGTAGGTATGGCATAGCAATCAAAATGAAATGTCTCAGATTTTATCAATTAATACATACTCGTGCTAAAAAAATTACGAACCAAAAAACAAAAAACAATTATTACATGATCTCGAAACAAATGGTTTGAGCGATTACATGAACAAAAAAATATAAAGGTCATTCAACGATGGAAAAATAATTTCACCTATGATTTACCAAGTGGGAATTTAATTTCCTTTTTTCCTTCAGGACCATAACAATGCGGTCAGTCTCAGCTTGCTTCTTTTTGAAATCCACCAAATATTTAATGGTTGTCTTGAGTACTGCTTGTGATTGTGTTGTTTGCTTCCTCAACATGTCAACTTCATCTCTAAGTGCAGAAGCAGAATCTCTTCCTACCAATATTTTAGCCTCTAGAGCATCGGTAGTTGGCAATTCCTGATGCATGATTGGGCCGGTGCCACTGCTGTGGGATGATACAACGTCCATGGGGACCTCGCTCTTTGATCTTGGGCTAATCTGTTTTGCCATTAAAGTTCCGATTGGATTCTGAAAAATTGAAGTTAGCAAAACATCTCAACTGGGAGTTAGAACAGCAACCCAGTTGAACAAACATGGAATTAAAGAGTTCTGATTGGATGCTGAAAAGTAGTTGTTAACATCATTATAACCGGTTGCAGCAGCAAAGTAGTTAAACAAACAAGTTTTGCAAAAGGTACCTGTTGTGGCATTGGAGTTTCTCTTGGATCCTAAAAAATTGAGTAGCCAGTAACATGATTAGAGCAACCGGTTGCAGCAGCAAAGCAATTACAAACAAGTTTTGCAAAAGGAACCTGTTGTGGAATTGGAGTTTCTCTTGGATCCTGAAAAGTTGAGTAGTCAGTAACTTGATGAAAGCAACAAGTTACAGCAGCAAACCTGCTACACAAATATGTTTTTGAAAATATACCTACTGTGCAATTGGACTTCCAATTGGATCCTGAAAACTTGAAGTTGGTAAGATGATTACAGCAACAAGTTACAGCAGCAAACCTGTTACACAAATAATTTTTTTGAAAATGTACCAGCTGTGCAATTGGACTTCCAATTGGATCCTGAAAAGTTGAAGTTTGTAAGATGATTATACCAACAAGTTACAGTAGCAAACCAGGTAAATAGGGAAGTTTTCGAAAACATACTTGTTGTGCCAATGGAGTTCCAGTTGGATCCTGCAAACTTGAATGTTAGCAATCATAAATAAAGTGTTGCAAGAGCCATAAGAAACTAACATCAAACTAGTAAAACATACCAGTTTCGGCAACGTATTTAATTACACATGAACTAGTAAAACTAACAAGTTCTTGGCAACATATTGAAGTAACAAGTCGGTAGCGTTTACCAGCAACATAGACATCTGTAAATTTCTTATGAAGCAAAATGATTCTAACATACACACACTATTATGATCATGGGATCAAAATAGTTATTCTGATCTAGTGCGCTATATAAGGGAGCCGCGAAGATGTCCCCAAACCAGAGCGAGCGAACCGAAGAAGCCCACTGTGAGCGCGATGGAAAAAATCCCACCCTTGAGCCCTCGTGGCCTCGTCACACACCTCTAGATCCCCACCCGAGCCACCTTCCCGGCCACCCCACCGCCTGCCTGGCGCCGCCTCGCGGGCTGGGATCCAGCCACCGATGAGTGGATCCTTGCTCGTCGCCGCCGCACTCAAGAACCTCACCCCGAGCGTCCCCACTTTCCCACACCCAGCCGCCATCTGCCATTGTTACTTTACTGCTGGCCGGTTGCGCCAGGCCAGCGCCGCCCCAACGGCCGCAGCGGCCGAGCACCTCCACTGAACGCGTCGGCGGCTCAGGCCACCCGACCCGGCCCCTCCCTCAAACACGCGGCCCCAGCCTTCTCTAACGGAGCCGTCGACGACCACCGGAGCTTGCCTGAGGCGGTCCGCGTGCTCCTACTAGCCGAGGCTGGGCGCACCTCGCCTGGAAAGAAGAAAATTCACTGAGTATGTGAAGTTCGGCCGGTGAGCCTGTGCAGTCCGACGATGCTTGCATGCTTGTATCCGGTAGCATACATTGCGGATGTGTCAAAAGGCAAGCACCGATCTCTTTTGTTACTAAAAAATAGTGTGTGCCATTTGATGGAATGGATTCGCAATGAAGTGGGCAAAATTTCTCGTGTTTAAGTTGAGTCATTTTGTGACCTTAATCACCCTGTGTGAGTAGAAAATTTTGGTTGCTTCACATGTGCCTGTGCGGCTCTGTTGGTGGTTTCCTGCCTGAGGTTGAAGATGACAGCCAACCTGGACCACTGCTACCTCTTGAGCACTGCGTTGGATTTCCCCGAAGAGGAGAGGATGATGCAGCAAAGTAGCGTAAGTATTTCCCTCAGTTTTTTAGAACCAAGGTATCAATCCAGTAGGAGGCCATGCACAAGTACCTCGTACCTGCACAAAACAATAGCTCCTCGCAACCAATGCGATTAGGGGTTGTCAATCCTTTCATGGTCACTTACGAGAGTGAGATCTGATAGAGATGATAAATAATATTTTTGGTATTTTTTGGTATAGAGATGCAAAGTAAAAAAGTAAAAGGCAAAGTAAAAACAAAGCAAGTATTAAAGTAATGGAGATTGATATGATGAGAATAGACCCGGGGGCCATAGGTTTCACTAGTGGCTTCTCTCAAGAGCATAAGTATTCTACGGTGGGTGATCAAATTACTGTTGAGCAATTGACAGAATTGAGCATAATTATGAGGATATCTAGGTATGATCATGTATATAGGCATCACGTCTGAGACAAGTAGACCGAAACGATTCTGCATCTACTACTATTACTCCACTCATCGACCGCTATCCAAAGATGCATCTAGAGTATTAAGTTAAAACAGAGTAATGCCTTAAGCAAGATGACATGATGTAGAGGGATAAATTCATGCAATATGATAAAAACCCCATCTTGTTATCCTCGATGGCAACAATACAATACGTGCCTTGCAACCCGTTACATCCTTTGGTAAGGACACCGCAAGATTGAACCCAAATCTAAGCACTTCTCCCATTGAAAGAACTACCAATCTAGTTGGCCAAACCAAACGGATAATTCAAAGAGACTTGCAAAGATAACCAATCATACATAAAAGAATTCAGAGAAGATTCAAATATTATTCATAGATAATCTGGATCATAAACCCACAATTCATCGGTCTCAACAAACACACCGCAAAAAGAAGATTACATCGAATAGATCTCCACGAGAGAGGGGAGAACATTGTATTGAGATCCAAAAAGAGAGAAGAAGCCATCTAGCTACTAGCTATGGACCCGAAGGTCTGAAGTAAACTACTCACACTTCATCGGAGGGGCTATGGTGATGATGTAGAAGCCCTCCGTGGTGGATGCCCTCCCGTGAGCTCCGAAACAGGCCCCAAGATGGGATCTCGTGGATACAGGAAGTTGCGGCGGTGGAATTAGGTTTTTTGCTCCGTATCTGATCGTTTGGGGGTACGTAGGTATATATAGGAGGAAGGAGTATGTCGGTGTAGCAATAGGGGGCCCATGAGGCAGCGGGGCGCGCCCTAGGGGGGACCCCCACCCTCGTGACCGCCTCTTTTTTTCCTTGGAGTAGGGTCCAAGTCTCCTGGATCACGTTCGGTGAGAAAATCACGTTCCCGAAGGTTTCATTCCGTTTGGACTCCGTTTGATATTCCGTTTCTTCGAAACACTAAAATAGGCAAAAAAACAGCAATTCTGGGCTGGGCCTCCGGTTAATAGGTTAGTCCCAAAAATAATATAAAAGTGGAAAGTAAATCCCAATATAGTCCAAAACAGTAGATAAAGTAGCATGGAGCAATCAAAAATTATAGAAACGTTGGAGACGTATCAACCACCAGTCCACGCACGGATTAGGTGCTGCTTGCAGCCGCAGGAGAGGTTGACGTGTAGTTATAGGAGGCCCTGATCTTCAGCTGACAATTTGGAGGAACTTGCCACTCTGAAAATCTGAAAATCTAACTTGACACCGTACTTGTTTTTGTTCTTCAGAAGTTGAGGTAACTAGCTTGCTCACTGTGAAAACCTTCTCTTTATGTGCTAATTAGTATGTACTACTAAACGAAAATAATCTTGTGAAGTGGATAAGGCTCGTGCCCCTGGATGCTGGCCATGGGAGATTTTGATGGCAGTGTAGTGATGACAACTTCAGAAGATGTACTAATGAAAAGAAAACAGACTAGTCAAGATGACTACGTTGTCAATTTGACATTCAACTAATTTTCTTCTAGAATAATTCTGCTACTACCTAGTGTTTTCTTATACGTGCATGAAAAAAGGCTTATATGTATGTAGCTACATGTGTTTCTAAATAGACCACATCTATTTGATTTTATGGCAATTGGCAAATTTATTTTTAAAGCATTCCTTGTCCCCAAGCTATTTGTTTTAATGTGTCAAAAGAAGAAAATTATTCGGGATATACAACATACCAAAAGTACTCCCTCCGTCCCATAATATTAGAGCGTTTTTACACTAGTGTAGTGCCAAAAACGTTCTTATATTATGGGACGGAGGGAGTACATGTTGCTGAAAAAACACTAAAGCATTGTCTCTAGTCTTGAAAAGATGATATAGTTCGAAGAAAATATTACAGGTGTATAAAAATATGACCAAATTTCAAATTGAAATAATAGAAAAGATGTTTGATTTTTGTAACAAGTTATATTCCTTCCATTTATATAACAACCTAAGAGGGTCAAATTAAAAAAACTTAATTGTTCAAAAAGTTTAACAAGGAAATGATTTTCCTTGTTTCTAGCAAAATGAGAAGATCAAATTGAACAGGCGGAGCAGTTTGATGTTTATTGCAAAACTATGATTTTCCCATTACCAAACATTAAACAGATAAATTTAATGTATATTACAAAACCAAGAAGGTCAAATTAGAAAAATGAAGAAGTTCAATTTTTCATATTAAAAACAGGCTTACCCCATTTCTAAAAAAACTTAGAAGTTCAAACTTAAGTAACAGAGAAGGTCAATAAACAAAGGAGTTCAAATTTAAATAGCGGAGCGATTCGATGTTTATTACGAAACTTGGGGTTTTCCCCCTTATTCAACAATAAACAAAGAAGTTCAAATTTAAGAACAGAGCAGTTAAAAATTACTAATAAAATGGATTTTCCTCATTTCTAAAAAACCTAGAGTTTGAATTTAAATTATGTAGAAGTTCAATGTTTATTAGGAAAACAAGAATACAACCATGAAGTTCAACCCTATTAAAAACTTAAATATCCCTTGTTAATAATGAATACAACCATGAAGTTCAAATTTAAGAAATAGACAAATTGATGATTATTTCAAGATAAAAAAATTCTTTACTCAAATAGTAAAAATTATGAAGTTCAAATTAAAAAAACACAGAAGTTCAAAGTTTATTAAAACCTAGGATTTACATGGGCAAAACACAAAAAAGAACAACATTATTTTTGGCATTCTTAAAGTTTCTCATAAAGCGACGACGAATTTAAAAAAAACTTTATACATGAAAAAGTTTCTACTATTCAAAATCTTTGCAAAATGGTGTATCATATGACCTATTACATTAAAAGCGTTTTAATATTGAAGTGTATATATTTTGAAACAATAAGTTTTGTCGTATGCAATGAAACTTTAAAACCCGTTTAGATTTAAAAAATCAACAAGAAAATGATGCCTCTTTTCATTAGCTATCCGAAGGTACATCATTTGTGCAAATTCTGATGAGCGAGTGAAGAATTACGAACAAAAAACATGACATAAGTTCAATGTATACAAAAAACTCAAAAACATTACTGTTCTAAGCCAAAATAAAAGTATGAAGTTCAATTTAAAAAATTTGTTTGATTTTTAGTTCAAAATGAATTTTTTCTTTCCTAAGCATTAAACTAAGTTCAAAGAAAAAAATAGAAGAGGTTCCAAGTTTATAAAAACCTAGGATTTACATGCTCAATTTTGATGAGTGTTTTTGGAGTTAGGCAAAAAACACAAAGAACGGTTCAATGTGATAACACCTAGAAGTTCATGTACTACATGGTGTGTGTTTCATATCAGAAAATAATAATAATAAGGCAACGGCAAAAAAAATTGTTGCTAGAAGTTCACATGGTCGACCCAGAAAGTTCAAGGTTCACCGTGTATTTACATGTTATAAACACCTTGCGTCTTTTTAACAGGCTTCTAGAGGTATATCATTCATGCAACTCCGACGAACGGGTGAAAAATTACGAACAAAAATACATGACAGAAGTTCAACGTGAAAACAACGAGTAGTTCAACTATTACACGGAATGCGTTTCCGATGGGAATAAAAAGAATAAAAAACTAAAATACAAAAAGGGTTGTTGCAAGAAGTACACGTGCTCCTCCCGGTGCAGTTCAAGATGTCTAGTGCGAGACGCGAGCCTTCAATTACATGTTAAAAACAGGCAATAACAACATTGTTTTGCCATTTTTAGTACTGTTGTCAAACGACAACTTTCGGGTTCAGGGCTCCATAGACCCAAGAAAGGTTCGAACTCTGGGGCGTGTGCAAAGAACTCAACCTCTCCAGCCAACCAGCTCGTCACCCCCACGGCCTAGCTCGATGAACAAGAAAAGAAAGGGACATGACAGTTTACCTAGGTTTGGGCCACCTTGCGGTGTAAGACCCTACTCCTGCTTTGGGGTGGATTAGCCTCGTGAGGGGCTGAGGATGAACTAGTAAAGAGGAAGAACAACCTCAGGAGGACTGTTCTTGTGTGGGTGTGAGCTAGTGAGGGTTCGGATCGGATCCCCCTCTACGTTGGTGGTTAAGCTATATTTATAGTGGCCTTGGTCCTCTTCCTCCAATCGAAGGCGGGAAGGGATCCCACAGTGGCCAATTTTGAAGGGGGACAAGTAGTACATCTTATCCTGATGAAAGGTGGTCTTCGCCTACAAAACTTCTGATCGTGACGCCATGGTAGGCTCGGCGATGACATCCGTCCTGCCGTCCTCGCAGTGTTGGTCTCGTTGCACGGGAATGGAAACCTTTGGCTGATTCATCGGGACCCCGTGCCTGCGCTTGCCTCCTTAGCACCAAAGAGGAAATCTGCTGCTCTGCGCCTGCTGGCGCCCGCCTGGCCTTGGTCATCATGGCTTGCGTCACCACAACCTCATGAGGTGGGCGCCTGCATAGGAATCTCCAGTCCTCGGGAGCAAGCCTGGGGAGGCCGCTCCCTCCGGAGGTCTTGGTGTTGTTCGCCTCGCGAGGCTTGGCCCCTCGCGGGGGTCTTGTCTTGCTGGTGCTGAAGATGGACTGTACCAGGCCATTGATGTAGCCACGCCATGGGCTGCAGACAGGCATATCTGGGTACCCTGGTCCCCAGAACGCCGACAGTAGCCCCCGGGCCCAAGGTGCACTCGGACTTGGTTTAGAGGCAAAGCCAAAGGGCAAGGGGGAAGCACGGCGGGCCCCAATGGCCTCGAGACCGAGCCGACATGTGGCACTTGATGGGACGTGGGCGTCTCCACTTCCCCATGCTGCCTCTGCAAGCGACCGACTTGACGACTGCCTGTTGCATGTAGAAAAACCATCGTTACTTGGAATTGTGGGAGGCCGGCGGTTGGCATCCCGCCTGCTATAAATGGGGGAGGGGGCGGAGCCCCTATCTCATCTTTGTCTTCTCGCTGCTTGCTCTTCCTTCTTCCTCTTCGCTCCGACGTCTTGCCAAAGCGTCTATGGTGCTAGTGAGAAGGTTTTCCGCTGCGGAGAAGGGGAAAACCCTCAGGTGGAACCTGAGCTGCTCCCGCCGAAGAAGAGGCCTAATTGCTCTCGTGACACCATCGCAGAGCCCATGGCGACACGGCCTTGGCATGAACAGGCTCCACCGAGCTTCCTGGTCCCCGTGTATGCCCGCGCGCAGAGCCCTACGCATAGGTGCGGTGGCCGACGCCGCGAGGAGCGGGGTCGGGAGGAGAGCATGCGGTGGTTGTACGACCACCCCACTCGCGGACCCACACCGAAGGCACGACCGGCGAGTTTGTGGCTGCAGCACGACGGGTGCTGTGGCCAGGCTCCAGAAGCAGAAGTCAAGGTTGTCAACTCAGGCGACGTCTTCATGACTCGAGGATGGGGCGCGATCGCCCGCGCTTTCTGCCTGGAGGGAGGCCATGCCATCCACTTTGAGTACGACGGGTCGTCGATGCTCTTCTTCAAGGTCTTCGGCAAGGATGGTCAGCACCTGGAATGTTGCCCCAGGGGAGGCGGTCGAGGCGGCGAGGTCGCCGGTGGCGAACTTGCCTTTGGCCTTGTCCATGATTCTTCCGATAGCAGCAGCGCCTCCTCAGGGCATGGCTCGAGCGACGACGACAGCTACGAGCCGCCACGTCGCCGCAGCCGAGCCTAGTGGAGGCAAGTGCGAGCCTGACGCCGTGGGCGACATTGTTTAGGCCGCGGTCCTCAGGAGATCATTTCGTTTTGCTTCGTTCCTGTAGAAAACCATGTAGGGCCCCGCAGGGGTATGTAAAAACTGTGATGCTTTTGCCTTAATGCTTATTATTCCCAATCCATGCCGCGTTTGCGCTTCTTGGTGTGGCACGGTTCCCCCTTTTATCCTCACGGTAGCTTAGTGCTCTATGCCGACAGGATCGTGTCCCCAGGCAAGCTTCAGCCGTCGCTGGTATGCCAGGTCACGATGCCGTGGTCAAGGCCAGGAGGTGAGCGGCCCAAGGTCTAGTAAGAGCCCCTGAGGCGCGATGCTCAGGGGGTCCCCTTTGGTGTGCAAGTGGCTTATGAGAGACTGAAAGGGAAACATGCTTGCTAGAGCGAGAACGCCATAGGCATAATGCTGATCGTAACGCTCATGCCTGCGCGTATGGGGTGACTTTTCTTGGCGAGCCTGCGGTGATCCTTTCGCTGTGAGGACAGCTTCTTGTGCGACGTCAGGCTATGTCCTTCTGATGGTGGCTGAGGGAGTTCCGGACTAGGGGGTGTCCGGATAGCCGAACTATCATTATCGGCCAGACTCCAAGACTATGAAGATACAAGATTGAAGACTTCGTCCCGTGTCCGGATGGGACTTTCCTTGGCGTGGAAGGCAAGCTTGGCGATATGGATATGTAGATCTCCTACCTTTGTAACCGACTTTGTGTAACCCTAGCCCTCTCCGGTGTCTATATAAACCAGATGGCTTTAGTCCATAGGACGAAGAACAATCATACCATAGGCTAGCTTCTAGGGTTTAGCCTCTTTGATCTCGTGGTAGATCCACTCTTGTAACACACATCATCAATATTAATCAAGCAGGACGTAGGGTTTTACCTCCATCAAGAGGGCCTGAACCTGGGTAAAACATCGTGTCCCTTGTCTCCTGTTACCATCCGCCTAGACGCATAGTTCGGGACCCCCTACCCGAGATCCGCCGGTTTTGACACCGACAGTGGCGCTCCTAGTCAGGACTCACGCCGACCCCCTCTTTCCCGCTCATCTGGATGCTCTACCCTTGAGCAAGGCTCAGCCGCCACTGGCATGCCAGGTCGCGATGCCGTGGTCAAGGCCAAGGGGTGAGGGCTTGAGAGCCAGTAGGAGCCCCTGAGGCGCGGCGCTCAGGGCTCCCCCTTTAACGTGCAAGCGATTTGTGTGAAAATGGAGTGCCTGAGAAATGGCAAATAATGTAATGCAAGGGATAAGAGTTAGTGATGGGTACTTGGTATGTCTTGACTTTTGTAGACTCGGCAACGGCACCAAAAATGGCTTGTTGTTGGGAGTCAAATCTTGACTTGACTTGGCGCGAATCTCCCCGGCAACGGCGCAAGAAATCCTTCTTGCTACCTTTGAGCACTGCATTGGTTTTCCCTTGAAGAGGAAAGGGTGATGCTGTAAAGTAGGTTAAGTATTTCCCTCAGTTTTTGAGAACCAAGGTATCAATCCAGTAGGACATCACGCTCGAGTCCCACGCACCTACACAAACAAATAAGAACCTCGCAACCAACGCGATAAAGGGGTTGTCAATCCCTTCACGGTCACTTACGAGAGTGAGATCTGATAGATATGATAAGATAATATTTTTGGTATTTTTATGATAAAGATGCAAAGTAAAATAAATGGCAATAGAAATAGCTAAGTGTTGGAAGATTAATATGATGGAAAATAGACCCGGGGGCCATAGGTTTCACTAGTGGCTTCTCTCAAGAGCATAAGTATTACGGTGGGTAAACAAATTACTGTCGAGCAATTGATAGAATTGAGCATAGTTATGAGAATATCTAGGTATGATCATGTATATAGGCATCACATTAGTGACAAGTAGACCGAAACGATTCTGCATCTACTACTATTACTCCACACGTTGACCGCTATCCAGCATGCATCTACAGTATTAAGTTCATAAGAACGGAGTAACGCTTTAAGTAAGATGACATGATGTAGAGGGATAAACTCATGCAATATGATATAAACCCATTTTTTTATCCTTGCAACAATACAATACGTGTCGTTTCCCTTTCTGTCACTGGGACCGAGCACCGCAAGATTGAACCCAAAGCTAAGCACTACTCCCATTGCAAGAAAGATCAATCAAGTAGGCCAAACCAAACTGATAATTCGAAGAGACTTGCAAAGATAACCAATCATACATAAAAGAATTCAGAGGAGATTCTAATATTGTTCATATATAAACTTGATCATAAACCCACAATTCATCGGATCTCGACAAACACACTGCAAAAGAAGATTACATCGAATAGATCTCCAAGAATATCGAGGAGAACTTTGTATTGAGATCCAAAGAGAGAAGAAGCCATCTAGCTAATAACTATGGACCCGAAGGTTTGAGGTAAACTACTCACACATCATCGGAGAGGCTATGGTGTTGATGTAGAAGCCCTCCGTGATCAATTCCCCCTCCGACGGAGCGCCGGAAAAGGCCCCAAGATGGGATCTCACGAGTACAGAAGGTTGCGGCGGTGGAATTAGGTTTTCGTGGATGCCTCTGATGGTTTGGGGGTACGTAGGTATATATAGGAGGAAGAAGTACGTCGGTGGAGCAACGTGGGCCCCACGAGGGTGGAGGGCGCGCCTGGGGGGTAGGCGCGCCCCCTGCCTCGTGCTCTCCTCATTGATTTCTTTACGTAGACTCCAAGTCCTCTGGATCACGTTTGTTCCGAAAATCACGTTCCCGAAGGTTTCATTCCGTTTGGACTCCGTTTGATATTCTTTTTCTGTGAAACACTGAAATAGGCAAAAAAAACAGCAATTTGGGCTGGGCCTCCGGTTAATAGGTTAGTCCAAAAATAATATAAAAGTGTATAATAAAGCCCATTAAACATCCAAAACAGAATATAATATAGCATGGAACAATAAAAAATTATAGATACATTGGAGACGTATCAAGCATCCCCAAGTTTAATTCCTACTCGCCCTCGAGTAGGTAAATGATAAAAACATATTTTTTGATGTGGAATGCTACTTGGCATAGTTTTCAAGGTAATCCTCTTAATTGTGGTATGAATGTTCAGATCTGATAGAGGCGAGGGTGTCCCGATCTTTCGACGAGATGATAACTAACGATTTGGTGGAGACGACTTTGACGATCTGACTACAAACATGCACGACGTTGCGCCTTAGCAATCGCTAAACCAATCTCCTGAGGTTACTCACGATGCCGTATACGATCACCGACCACGAAGGTCTATTCCTGCATGCAATCGAAGAACACGCAAGAATATGATAATGCAATCTGAATATTGTGAATATAGATGAAGTATTGATAAACATGGGGATCCGTAAGCGGTCTTGATATGGTCGTTGGACACAAACGAAGTACACGAAGTTGCAATGGCTAACTTTTAACTAAAAAAATCCCAAGAAAAAGCTACTAGATGGATCTACTTATATAGGAGCAAGGGGTGACGGCCAAGGAGGTGGGAGGACGTCCCAAGGCATCCTAAAACTAACCCTAGGTCGTACAAGGCCAATGGGCCCAAGTGGAGGTGATGTAACACTATTGGACTTGTAGTTTGACTCGGATTCTGCTGCAGCATCAGATTGTTTCGTCCATAACTCAACGCTCCGGATGAATTTTAAGGTGAATCCAATTGGGTTGGAAAGTTCACGAAATCTACTTTCCAACAAAAAAAGAATCGTCCAATTTGGAGTTCGGATGAAAAAGTTATTGACGTTTTGAGTCAGGTATGTCTGCAGTAGTCCGAATCGAGTCCGTAACGTGAGAGACTTGGACTCTATCTTCTCTTGGGCCAAAAATGACGTGAGAGAACTTTTTGAACAGCAAGTAAATTCCTCTTTCTCCCTTATCTTCATATGTGGATTGTACAAATGTCCCATGCACCTGCAATTAGACATGGCATAAAAAGTTTGTGAAGTATTTTTGTCCTGGATGACATAAATAAATTATTGCATAGTTTGCATTAGAAATCACCTCACAAATATACATGTATGCAATATTTTTGGTCGTATCCAAGGTAGTCATGTCCTCATCATCCTCCCTTCTTGAAAACAAAGCCGTCCTCGGCGTTGCTTAGTTTGAAATGTGGCTAACAAAAGAGACAAGGTGTACATGTTGTATATGTATATGTCATCCATTTTACTTCCCTTGATTTTTGCACATATGATGATGAATAGATGAGTAACTTGCATAGTTCATAAAATCTAAAGCCAAAACATTATCACAAGAAGTAGAAGGCATGAAAATATTGCAACTCAGTTTGCACATATAAGTGAAGCTCTTATTCATTTCAAAAGATTGACAATGTTCATCATTAAACCATCCCAACATTGGTGAATAAACCTTACTTGCATCAAGTTTACATGCTACGACATGCTTAAATAAGCAAACATGCAATAAGTTATTCGACATAGAATCATCACCAAGATTAGAGGTCATATCAAAATGATTAAACATTGATTCTTTTGCATCAACAGTTAATTCAATGGGTGCACTCAAAATTGTTGGTATTTCAGTTGTTTGATCACATGACGCATTCATGATAGTATCAAGATTCTCTAAAATAGGTCAAGTGCTTAAATCACCAGGTAACTCAACACCTGATGCATTCAAGTTAACTAGGGATGCATCATTCTCATGTGAAATTATATCATTAATACCTTTACTGTTACCTTGTCGCAAAGACGTAGCTGATGTAGGTACGGGCGTTGACAATGCACCATACACTTGAGACGATGTCGCGCCACAACTGGGTGGGGCTGCTCTAGTAGGTGCAACGGTGGAGGAACCAACCGGAGGTGGTGAGCATGAACTGGAATAGTAGTTGTTGTAGTCACCCATTGCATCCTCCTCAGATTCTGTCTCTCAAAGGTACAAGCGAACATACATACCAGTAATGCAACGAGGAATATAGTGAAATCTTGCACGGATATCATGGTTCAAACCACCAAAAAATCTATTCATTGTATCATCCTCAGATTCTTTTATCTCACAATGATGCATATAAGATTTGAACTCTTGGTAGTAAGCATGAACAGTGTTACTGCCTTGTTTAATTTGTTCCAATTTGCGAAGCAATTCACGACGATAGTAAGGAGGAAAAAATTGTTGTCTCATTACAGCTTTCAAAACTTTCCAAGTTGTGGGTTGGTTATCAATGTTTTTCTTACAATGTACACTCCACCAAATGTAAGCAAAACCAGTAAATACTCTAGTGGTAGCTCGTACTCTCTCAAGTTCAGAAAAATCATGGTGACTAAAAACTTCTTCTAATTCAAGCTCCCAAGCTAGATAAATAGCAGGATTAAATCTACCCTCAAATGATGGTAAAGACATAACCTGACCATATGCTTGTGTGTGTTGTCCCAACTCTCGTGATGGTGAAGATGTGTCCGTCTTCCAAGAACTTCTATCTCCGGAACCTGTCATGATTAGAAGAAACAAGAAAAAAAATTGAGAATAATGTTCCTATGAACTACTAGGATGTGGTTGTAAAGTGCTCACAGTAAAGCAAATATCAATATCTTACAAGTTCTTACCATGCGACGGGTGGTGACAGGGAACCAGCTGTGTCAAGTAACTCTGAAGATTATGTAAAGCGATTGCTAGGGGAATGTACGTATACACGGTGTAGAAATATGTGGAGCTGGGTTGGCTATATATGGTAGCAAAAAATTAGCAATAATCAATTCAAAGATGCAATGTTGAATAAACGCTCAACGATAGTACTGTGCTGGTCCTAGGCTAGACCGGACTAGAGACGCAAGCCTAGAACACTAATGAGGTCACGGCGTAGCACAACTAGCATCAATGAAAGATACTAAGTAGCTATGGACAGCAAAATATAAGTGAAGATCACAACGGCAAAGTGAAGATAATGATGAAAAACAAGCGCCAAGCGGGATATACAATAACTCTCCAACTTTCCTCTTGAAAAGTTTGAGCCAATTTTCTGATAAATTTTTGAAGAATGCTACTAACTCAAGCTTTCCAATGCAAAAAGAATCACTCAATTCGAATTGATATGAGGAGTCAAAAATTCTAAACTGGCCTGAAAAATTGGAACAAGCTGTGTTCACGAACTTCGAGGGCAAAATGACCTATTTAGAAGCCGATTTTGAGGTGCCAAATATTGAACAAGCTTATAAAACTATTTAGATGCGGCTCGTCACCAGCTTTAATTTGAGTACTCGCAGAGCCAAAACGGACTTCGTATGAGGAAGTTATGCCTGTTTTATCGAATAAAAGCAAATGTAACCCAATCCGAATTCAACTACGAGATTGAGTCTAGATAGATCCGAATTTTGTTTTTTTCTTATTTTTTTCCTCACACTTTTTTTCTTTTATTTCTCTTTTTTCTCTGACTTTTTTACTTTTTCTCTCTCTTTTTTTCGTCTTTTTTCTCTCTTTTCCAAAACAAACTAGATAAGATGCAGATTGGATCAAGCGAAGATGTGAATGACCTCAACTATGATTATGACAATGAATAGTGCATAGCACGTGGTGGAAATTGATGGATGGTATGGTGGACAGCAGAAGGGATAATGATGCAGCGGCGGCGTGACTAATGTGAACAGAACTCGAAACTCTAAAGGAACTAGACACTAAGACCAGCAACTCGACACGATGATGCAACTGATAATTCAATAATGCAAACAATGAAAAGAAAACTGCAAAGGCTCAGACTGGCTTGGACAAATGATGAATAGATCTAACTTTTTTGTGGCTTTTTCTTGGACAATAGGTAAGAAAATAAATCTAATCTAGGGATAATTGGAAATTCGCACCGAGCAACCTGAAAACTGATACCACTTGATAGAGGCGAGGGTGTCCTGATCTTTCGACGAGATGATAACTATCGATTTGGTGGAGACGACTTTGACGATCCGACTACAAACATGCACGACGTTGCGCCTTAGCAATTGCTAAACCAATCTCCTGAGGTTACTGACGATGTCGGAAGCACGATCAGCCTGACCACGAAGGTCTATTCCTACACGCAATCGAAGAACAAGCAAGAATATGATAATGCAATCTGAATATTGCGAATATAGATGAAGTATTGATAAACGTGGGGATCCGTAAGCGGTCTTGGTCTGGTCGTTGGACACAAACGAAGTACACGAAATTGCAATGGCTAACTTTTAACTAAACAAATCCCAAGAAAAAGCTACTAGATGGATCTCCTTATATAGGAGCAAGGGGTGGCGGCCAAGGAGGTGGGAGGACGTTCCAAGGCAGCCTAAAACTAACCCTAGGTTGTACAAGGCCAATGGGCCCAAGTGGAGGTGATGTAACACCATTGGACTTGTAGTTTGACTCGGATTCTGCTGCAGCATCAGATTGTTTCGTCCATAACTCAACGCTCCGGATGAATTTGAAGGTGAATCCAATTGGGTTGGAAAGTGCACGAAATCTACTTTCCAACAAAAAAAGAACCATCCAATTTGGAGTTCGGATGAAAAAGTTATTGACGTTTTGAGTTAGGTATGTCTGTGCAGTCCGAATCTGAGTCCAGAACGTGAGAGACTTGGACTCTATCTTCTCTTAGGCCAAAAGTGACGTGAGAGAACTTTTTGAACATCAAGTAAATTCCTCTTTCTCCCTTATCTTCATATGTGGATTGTACAAATGTCCCATACGCCTGCAATTAGACATGGCATAAAAGTTTATAAAGTATTTTTGTCCTGAATGACATAAATAAATTATTGCATAGTTTGCATTAGAAATCACCTCACAAATATACATGTATGCAATATTATTCGTCGTATCCAAGGTAGTCATGTCCTCATCAAGATCCAAATGATTCAAGATAAAAGTCTAATATTGACATAAAAATAATGATACTTCAAGCACACTAACTAAGCAATTATGTCTTCTCAAAATAACATGGCCAAAGAAAGTTATCCCTACAAAATCATATAGTCTGGCTATGCTCTATCTTCATCACACAAAGTATTTAATCATGCACAACCCCGATGACAAGCCAAGCAATTGTTTCATACTTTTGGTGTTCTCAAACTTCTCAATCTTCACGCAATACATGAGTGTGAGCCATGGACATAGCACTATATGTGGAATAGAATGGTGGTTGTGGAGAAGACAAAAAGGAGAAGATAGTCTCACATCAACTAGGCATATCAACGGGCTATGGAGATGCCCATTAATAGATATCAATGTGAGTGCGTAGGGATTGCCATGCAACGGATGCACTAGAGCTATAAGTATATGAAAGCTCAACAAAAGAGACTAAGTGGGTGTGCATCCAACTTGCTTGCTCATGAAGACCTAGGGCATTTTGAGGAAGCCCATCATTGGAATATACAAGCCAAGTTCTATAATGTAAAATTCCCACTAGTATATGAAAGTGATAATATAGGAGACTCTCTATCATGAAGATCATGGTGCTACTTTGAAGCACAAGTGTGGTAAAAGGATAGTAGCATTGTCCCTTCTCTCTTTTTCTCTCATTTTTTATTTTTTTCTTTGGGCCTTTTTTTTATTTAGTCCGGAGTCTCATCCCGACTTATGGGGGAATCATAGTATCCGTCATCCTTTCCTCACTTGGGACAATGCTCTAATAATGATGATCATCACATTTTTATTTTCTTTACAACTCAAGAATTACAACTCAAAACTTAGAACAAAATATGACTCTATGTGGATGACTCCGGCGGTGTACCGGGATATGCAATGAATAAAGAGTGACATGTATGAAAGAATTATGAAAGGTGGCTTTCCCACAAATACGATGTCAACTACATGATCATGCAAAGCAACATGACAATGATGAAGCATGTCATAGTAAACGGAACGGTGGTAAGTTGCATGGCAATATATCTCGGAATGGCTATGGAAATGCCATGATAGGTAGGTATGGTGTCTGTTTTGAGGAAGGTATATGGTGGGTGTATGATACCGGTGAAAAGTGCACGGTATTAGAGTGGCTAGCAACGGTGGAAGGATGAGAGTGCGTATAATCCATGGACTCAACATTAGTCATAAAGAACTCATATACTTGTTGCAAAAATATATTAGTCATCGAAACAAAGTATTACGTGCATGCTCCTAGGGGGATATATTGGTAGGAAAAGACCATCGCTCGTCCCCGACCGCCACTCATAAGGAAGACAATCAATAAATAAATCATGCTCCGACTTCATCACATAACGGTTCACAAAACGTGCATGCTACGGGAATCACAAACTTTAACACAAGTATTTCTCAAATTCACAACTACTCAACTAGCATGACTCTAATATCACCATCTTCATATCTCAAAACAATTATCAAGCATCAAACTTCTCATAGTATTCAACACACTCATAAGAATTTTTTTACTAATCTTGGATGCATATCATAATTAAAAATTACCATGCTGTTTTATAGGACTCCCAAAATTATATAAGTGAAGCATGAGATAACAATAGTTTCTATAAAACAAATCCACCACCGTGCTCTAAAAGATATAAGTGTAGCACTAGAGCAAAAACTATATAGCTCAAAAGATATAAGTGATGCACATAGAGTATTCTAATAAATTCCGAATCATGTGTGTCTCCCTCAAAAGGTGTGTACAGCAAGGATGATTGTGGTAAATTAAAAAGCAAAGACTCAACTTATACAAGACACTCCAAACAAACACATATCATGTGGTGAGTAAAAATATAGCTCCAAGTAAAGTTACCGATGGACGGAGATGAAAGAGGGGATGCCTTCCGGGGCATCCCCAAGCTTTGGCTTTTAGGTGTCCTTAGATTATCTTGGGGTTCCATGGGCATCCCCAAGCTTAGGCTCTTGCCACTCCTTATTCCATAATCCATCAAATCTTTTACCCAAAACTTGAAAACTTCACAACACAAAACTTAGCAGAAAATCTCGTGAGCTCCGTTAGCGAAAGAAAACAAAACACCACTTCAAGGTACTGTAATTAACTCATTATTTATTTATATTTGTGATAAACCTACTGTATTCCAACTTCTCTATGGTTTATAAACTCTTTTACTATCCATAAATTCATCAAAATAAGCAAACAACACACGAAAAACAGAATCTGTCAAAAACAGAACAGTCTGTAGTAATCTGTAACTAACGCAAACTTCTGGAACTAAAAAAACTCTACCAAAATAGGAAGACCTAGAAAATTTGTTTATTGATCTGCTTAAATTGGAATCAGTATTTTATCACGTTCTGGTGATTTTTAACAATTGTATTCCTGAACAGAAAGTTTCTGGAATTTTCAGCAAGATTAAATAACTATCATCCAAGAAGATCCTATAGGTTTAACTTGGCACAAACACTAATTAAAACATAAAATAAATCTAAACAGAGGCTAGATAAAATATTTATTCCTAAACAGAAGCAAAAAGCAAAAAACTAAAATAAAATTGGGTTGCCTCCCAACAAGCGCTATCGTTTAACGCCCCTAGCTAGTCATAAAAGCAAGGATAGATCTAGCTATTGCCATCTTTGGTAGGCAATCCATAAGTGGCTCTCATAATGGATTCATAAGGTAATTTTATTTTCTTTCTAGGAAAGTGTTCCATGCCCTTCCTTAACGGAAATTGGAATCTAATATTCCCTTCCTTCATATCAATAATTGCACCAATCGTTCTAAGGAAAGGTCTACCAAGAATAATAGAACATGAAGGATTGCAATCTATGTCAAGAACAATGAAATCTATGGGCACATAGTTCCTATTTGCAATAATAAGAACATCATTAATTCTTCCCATAGGTTTCTTAATAGTGGAATCCGCAAGGTGCAAGTTTAAAGAGCAATCATAATATTCGCGGAAACCTAACAAATCACACAAAAAATTTGGAATCGTGGAAACACTAGCACCCAAATCACACAAAGCATAGCATTCATGATCTTTAATTTTAATTTTAATTGTAGGTTCCCACTCATCATAAAGTTTTCTAGGGATAGAAACTTCCAACTCAAGTTTTTCTTCATAAGATTGCATTAAAGCATCAACGATATGTTTGGTAAAAGCTCTATTTTGGCTATAAGCATGAGGAGAATTTAGCACGTATTGCAACAAGGAAATACAATCTATCAAAGAGCAATTATCATAATTAAATTCCTTGAAATCCAAAATATTGGGTTCATTAATATCTAAAGTTTTGACTTCTTCAATCCCACTTTTACCATTTTTTTTGCATCAAGATCTAAAAACTCCGAATTTTTGGGACGCCTTCTAGGTAAAGGTGGCTCATATTCAGTCCCATCATTATCAAGATTCATATTGCAAAACAAGTATTTAATAGTGGACACATCAATAACTTTTAGATCTTCATCTTTATTCTCATAAAAATTAGAAGAACACGCTTTCACAAAGCAATCTTTCTTAGCACGCATCCTAGCGGTTCTTTCCTTGCACTCATCAATGGAAATTCTCATGGCTTTGAGAGACTCATTGATATCATGCTTAGGTGGAATAGATCTAAGTTTCAAAGAATCAACATCAAGAGAAATTATATCAACGTTCCTAGCCAATTCATCAACCTTAAGCAATTTTTCTTCAAGCAAAGCATTGAAATTCTTTTGTGAATTCATAAACTCCTTAACACTAGTCTCAAATTCGGAGGTATCTTATTAAAACTTCCATAAGAATTGTTGTAGGAATTACCATAATTATTAGAGGAATTACTCGGGAATGGCCTAGGATTAAAGTTTCCTCTATACGCGTTGTTACCAAAATTATTCCTACCAACAAAATTCACATCCATAGATTCGTTATTATTCTCAATCGAAGTAGACAAAGGCATATCATTAGAATCAGAAGAAACACTTTTAGTAGCAAATAATTTCATAAGTTCATCCATCTTCCCACTCAAAACATTAATTTCTTCTATCGCATGCACTTTTTTATTAGTAGATCTTTCGGTGTGCCATTGAGAATAATTAACCATAATATTATCTAGGAGTTTAGTAGCTTCTCCTAAAGTGTTCCATAAAAGTGCCTCCCGCGGCCGAATCTAAAAGATTTCTAGAAGAAAAATTCAATCCGGCATAAAAAAATTGTACAATCATCCAAAGATTCAACCATGTGTAGGGCAATTACGTTTCATTAATTTCGTCCTCTCCCAAGCTTGTGCAACATGTTCATGATCAAGTTGCTTAAAATTCATGATATCGTTTCTAAGAGAGATGATTTTAGCGGGAGAAAAATACTTAGAGATAAAAGCATCTTTGCACTTATTCCATGAATCAATATTATTTTTACGCAAAGATGAAAACCAAGCTTTAGCGTGATCTCTAAGTAAAAAAGGAAATAGCTTCAATTTACCAATATCATTGTCCACATCTTTCTTCTTTTTCATATCACACAAATCAACGAAGCTATTTAGATGGGTAGCGACATCTTCACTAGGAAGGCTGGCAAATTGATCTTTCATGACAAGATTCAACAAAGCAGCATTAATTTCACAAGATTCAGCATCGGTAAGAGGAGCAATCAGAGTGGTAAGAAAATCATTGTTGTTGGTATTGGTAAAGTCACACAATTTAGTATTATCTTGAGCCATCGTGACAAGCAAGCAATCCAACACACAAGCAAACAAGAAGCAAGCGAAAAAGAGGCGAACGGAAAAGAGAGGGCGAATAAAACGGCAAGGGTGAAGTGGGGGAGAGGAAAATGAGAGGCAAATGGCAAATAATGTAATGCAAGGGATAAGAGTTTGTGATGGGTACTTGGTATGTCTTGACTTTTGTAGACTCGGCAACGGCACCAAAAATGGCTTGTTGTTGGGAGTCAAATCTTGACTTGACTTGGCGCCCCCGGCAACGGCGCCAGAAATCCTTCTTGCTACCTCTTGAGCACTGCATTGGTTTTCCCTTGAAGAGGAAAGGGTGATGCAGTAACGTAGCGTAAGTATTTCCCTCAGTTTTTGAGAACCAAGGTATCAATCCAGTAGGAGATCACGCTCGAGTCCCACGCACCTACACAAACAAATAAGAACCTTGCAACCAACGCGATAAAGGGGTTGTCAATCCCTTCACGGTCACTTACGAGAGTGAGATCTGATAGATATGACAAGATAATATTTTTGGTATTTTTATGATGAAGATGCAAAGTAAAATAAACGGCAATAGAAATAGCTAAGTGTTGGAAGATTAATATGATGGAAAATAGACCCGGGGGCCATAGGTTTCACTAGTGGCTTCTCTCAAGAGCATAAGTATTACGGTGGGTAAACAAATTACTGTCGAGCAATTGATAGAATTGAGCATAGTTATGAGAATATCTAGGTATGATCATGTATATAGGCATCACATTAGTGACAAGTAGACCGAAACGATTCTGCATCTACTACTATTACTCCACACGTTGACCGCTATCCAGCATGCATCTACAAGATAAGTTCATAAGAACGGAGTAACGCTTTAAGTAAGATGACATGATGTAGAGGATAAACTCATGCAATATGATATAAACCCCATCTTCTTATCCTCGATGGCAACAATACAATACGTGTCGTTTCCCTTTACATCGGATCGAGCACCGCAAGATTGAACCCAAAGCTAAGAACTTCTCCCATTGCAAGAAAGATCAATCTAGTAGGCCAAACCAAACTGATAATTCGAAGAGACTTGCAAATATAACCAATCATACATAAAAGAATTCAGAGGAGATTCAAATATTGTTCATAGATAAACTTGATCATAAACCCACAATTCATCGGATCTCGACAAATACACCGCAAAAGAAGATTACATCGAATAGATCTCCAAGAAAATCGAGGAGAACTTTGTATTGAGATCCAAAGAGAGAGAAGAAGCCATCTAGCTAATAACTATGGACCCGAAGGTATGAGGTAAACTACTCACACATCATCGGAGAGGCTATGGTGTTGATGTAGAAGCCCTCCGTGATCAATGCCCTCATGACGGAGCGCCGAAAAAGGCCCCAAGATGGGATCTCACGGCATGTAAGGTTGCGGCGGTGGAATTAGGTTTTCGTGGATGCCTCTGATGGTTTGGGGGTACGTAGGTATATATATAGGAGGAAGAAGTACGTCGGTGGAGCAACGTGGGCCCCACGAGGGTGGAGGGCGCGCCTAGGGGGGTAGGTGCGCCCCCTGCCTCATGCTCGTTGATTTATTTGCGTAGACTCCAGGTCCTCTGGATCACGTTTGTTCCGAAAATCACGTTCCCGAAGGTTTCATTCCGTTTGGACTTCGTTTGATATTCTTTTTCTGCGAAACCTTGAAATTGGCAAAAAAAACAGCAATTTGGGCTGGGCCTCCGGTTAATAGGTTAGTCCCAAAAATAATATAAAAGTGTATAATAAAGCCCATTAAACATCCAAAACAGAATACTCCCTCCGTTCCTAGATATAGGGTGTATAGTTTTTGGCACGGAAATTAAAGAACGCACGTGGAAGGAAAATTTCACAAGTTTTGAGTGAGATTACACATGACTAATTAAGATGAGAAGATAGAGGAGCTTACATGATATAAGGAAATGTAATCAAATCCCTAAAAAAATTATCCAAACGAGTGGTGCAACGCAATACACCTTATATTTTGGATTTTTTCTCAAAAATCTATACACCTTATATCAAGGAACGGAGGGAGTATAATATAGCATGGAACAATAAAAAATTATAGATACGTTGGAGACGTATCAGCTGGCCAGGTCAGAGGCCCTCCAGAGGAGAGCCCCCGAGCCCAACCTGAGAGGGCGTCGGGCGCGCCTTCCTATGCGAGAGGGAAGGGCGCCCATAAGTGGGCGCGGGGCCTGAGGTACGATCATTGGACGCCCTAGCCTCCTGAGGACCTCGGAGGAGTAGCTGCTTCTTCTTCTTGGGGACGGCCTCAGGAGGATGGATGGCGCCCTCGTCATCTGAGTTCTCGACTGCTGCGGTCTGGTAGGCGCGCTTGAGGGAGCACACCGCATCCTTCTCATCGCAGGCGACCGTGATGATGCCACAACTTCCTGGCATCTTGAGGACGTTGTAGCCGTGGTGAGTCACTGCCATGAACTTGGCGAGGGACGGATACCCAAGGATGGCGTTGTATGGGAGGCGAATGTGGACGACATCAAAGTCGATGAGCTCAGTGCGGTAGTTGTCGTGCTTGCAGACAGGAAGTCGAATCTTCGCCAGGGGGACCGTGGAGCCATCGGTCACACCTGAGAAGGGCTTGATGGGGAGGAGCTGGTCGTAGGGCACCTGGAGCCTCTCGAACATCTCAGCAGAGAGGACATTCAGTCCCGCGCCACCGTCAATGAGGGTCTTGGTGACGAGGACATTGCTGATGGTCAGCGAGCAGAGCATTGGGAGCGTGCCAGTGGTGGCTGCACACTTGAGCTGATCCGTAGAGTCGAAGGTGATTGCGTACTTGGACCACCTGAGGGGACGCGACGCCTCGTGCTTGGGGAGGACCACTTTCACCTCATGAGCGAACTGCTTGAATATGCAATGGGAGGCGGTGGCCTGAGCGCCACCCAGGATACAGGCAATAGCACGAGGCTCTTGGAAGCCCCCGACCCCATCATCTTGGCGGTGGTCATCATTCCTCCTTGGCGGCGGCGGTAGCGGAGGAAGGCCGATGTTGCCCTATGGACGACCCTCACGAGGTTGCTCCCTCCACGGGCCATCGCGAGGCTGGCTCTGCCAGCAGTCCTCACGAGGCTGATCATGCCAGTCCTGGCAGGGGTCGCGGTTGCCCCAGCGGCCTCCACCATGGACTCCTCCACGGCCGTAGCCACGGTCGATGCGCTCAAGGCGGCAGCCAAGGCGCTCGTCACGGATTGCCCTGAGCTCTTGGCCGTTGTTGGTGTTGTGGCTGTGGACGTTGTGGAAGACACAGAACGGGCAGCTTCCCTTGGAGGGTTCGGGGTGGTCGCAGCTGCACTTCATCTCAGGTTTGACTGCGAGCACAGCCGGGTCCTTGCGCTTCACGTCCTTGGCCTTGGCCTTCTTGTCTTCAGGATCGGCCTCCGGGAGCTCAAGGAGGGAGAGGCAACCTTCCTTAGCCCTCGCGCATCTGGTTGTCATGTTGAAAATCTCCGGAGCCGAGCACAGGTCCTCGTGTATGGCGAGTTCTTCCTTCATCTTGACATCCCGAACGCCAACAGTGAATGGTGAAATGATGGCTTGTCTGACACCTTAGGGATCTTGAGGCAAACATTGGTGTAGTACTATATGTATTTGTGCAAGGCCTCCCCTAGCTGCTGCTTGATGCGCCGTAGGTCGCCTGCAGCAAGGGCGCGGTCGCGAGTACCCTGGATGTTGGCGATAAAGCGCTCACGCAGCTCATCCCAGGAGGAGATTGATCCCACCGGGAGGATCAGGAGCATCGTCCTTGAGGGCCATGGGAAATCAGTTCACCATGACCTTCTCGTCGCCGTTCGCCGCCTCGATGCTCAGCTCATAGATCTGGAGGAACTCAGCAAGGTCGGGTGTGCCATCATAGCGTGGAGGCAGATCCGGCTTGAACTTGTCGAGCCAGACGAAGCGGCGCAGCTCCGGAGTGGACACACAACATCCTGTCGTGCTCACAAAGGCCTTCCGTGGAGGGTGGCCTGGTCTTGACGCCCGCGTGCTGCCGCCTCTAGCGGCACACGGTCTTGATGTGGCGGTGCTGGGAGCTCACATGCCTCTCCTTGAGGCCGCCGCACCACATGGCAGCTTTCTTCGTCGTGCGCCAGCACCCTGCGTGGTGGGTCGTGCTGGGGGGCCTCGCGCCTTGGCTCGGGGACGACATTGCGCTGAAGAGGAGGAGGTGGTGCACCGTGGGCCACGTCGCCCGCCTGAGACGGCGGGGAAGGCAGCGAAAGAGATGGCGCAGGAGCCTCTCCAGTGGCACTGACGAGCTCGGCGATGCGGCCCAGCCAATCCTCATAGAGATCGTTGGCCAGACGATAGCGCAAAAGCTCCCGCGCCATGAGTAGCGCAGCCGCGCGTTCGTCGGCCCGCGATGAAGCTGGGAAGACGACGCAGTGGCTGAAGGGGATATGGAGTCGCGGTTCGGCCATCGCGACACATGGACAGTGGCAGCGACAAGTCATGCTGCTCGCGGGCAGCGGGGTCGGTGGCGGCGTTAGCCACCGAAGAAGCGAGCGGCAAGGTGGGCTGTTGCCCACAGGTGCCGTCTGAGCAACACGACCAGCCCGTCGCTCGGCACGGACACAGCGAGCGTCAGCCATGGGAACGGTGGAACGGCGGCGGAACAATCGATGAAAGAGAGCTTCGACACACCCCCAACTTGGCGCGCCAAATGTCAGATTCAGGGCTCCGCAGACCCAAGAAAGGTTCAAACTCTGGGGCGTGTGCGAAGAACTCAACCTCTCCAGCCAACCAGCTCGTCGCCCCCACGTCCTAGCTCGATGAACAAGAAAAGAAAGGGACACGACAATTTACCCAGGTTCGGGCTACCTTGCGGTGTAAGACCCTACTCCTGCTTTGGGGTGGATTAGCCTCGCGAGGGGCTGATGATGAACTAGTACAGAGGAATAACAACCTCAGGAGGTCTGTTCTTGTGTGGGTGTGAGCTAGTGAGGGTTTGGATTGGATCCCTCTCTACGGTGGTGGCTAAGCTATATATATAGTGGCCTTGGTCCTCTTCCTCCAATCGAAGGCGGGAAGGGATCCCACAATGGCCAATTTTGAAGAGGGACAAGTAGTACATCTTATCCTGATGAAAGGTGGTCTTCGCCTGCAAAGCTTCTGATCGTGACGCCATGGTGGGCTCGGCGATAACATCCGTCCTGACGTCCTGGTGGTCTTGGTCTCGTTGCACGGGAATGGAAACCTTTGGCTGATTCCTCGGGACCCCGCGCCTGTGCTTGCCTCCTTAGCACCAAAGAGGAAACCTGCTGCTCTACGCCCGCTGGCGCCCGCCTGGCCTTGGTCTTCATGGCTTGCATCACCACAACCTCATGAGGTGGGCGCCCGCTAGGAATCTCTGCTCCTCAGGAGACAGCCTGGGGAGGCCGCTCCCTCCGGAGGTCTTGGTGCCGTCCGCCTCGCGAGGCTTGGCCCCTCGAGAGGGTCTCGTCTTGCTGGTGCTGAAGATGGGCCGTACCAGGCCGTCGATGGAGCCACGCCGTGGGCCGCAGGCAGGCAAGTCTGCGTACCCTGGTTCCCAGAACGCCGACAACAACTAATTTGTAACAACTATCTACATGAAAAGATGCTCCTATTTATAAGCTTTCAAATGGTATATTATATGCCACATTCCCATGAGCAGTTTAAAAGTTTCATGTATACAGTAAAAAACACATTTTTACGTATTCAAAAATATCTTTTGAACCGTTGTCACTTTGTAAAAAATGATCAACACGGAAATGTTGTGTGTTTTCTACAGTTTTCCATCGGTATATCATTTGCTCAATTCCAGTAACTGGTTGAGGAGTAACGGGTAAAAAAACACATCAAGTACAGAGTGAAGTTCAAATAGACATGCCCCAGAAGTTCAGGTTCTTCACGTAGTGCATTTCCATTCGCGATGAAGGCAGAAATCATGATCTTGCCATTTTCTAAATTACTTAAAAAATGGCAGGGAATTAGAGCAAACCTTATATACAAAAAAGTTTCACAGTTTTAATAGCTTTCCAATGGTATATTATTTGCCCCATTCCAACAAAGTTTGCAAAAACTATGGCCAATTTTTTTTAACCATTTTCAAAATTGACTTAAAACCGTCAATAATTTGGAAAAATGTTATAAACCAAAAAGTTTCACATTTCTTCAAGCTTCCAACGCCATATCATTTGCTGCATTCCAACGTGTGGTTAAAAAATTACCTCAAAAATACGAACTCGGTGGAGCTTGGACGGTTTTCTAAATTACTCTTAAACCATTCAAATTAGAAAAAACTTTGTAGACGAAAAATATGTGCATTTTCATAAGCTTTATAATGCCATATCATTTTCATAAGCCGTTTAGAAATGGCACCCAAAATACGAACTTGGCTATTTGGTTTGCGAAATTCTACAATTTTTCAAATTACTTTTTAACCATAGGGAATTAGAGAAAACTTTCTACATGTTCAAGGAGCGCATTTGCCGCAGGTTTCCAACGCCATATTATTTGCCTCATTCCGATAAATGGTTTAGAAATGAGATTGAAAATATGATTCACGTTTTCTGTATGAAGAAAAACGATTTTGAAAACTGCTCTTTAACCGCTTAGATTTTGCCAAGAACTTAACTTGGGTCAAGATACTAGTGTCCATAGATTTCCAACGGTATACTACAAGCCCCATTTGGTTAATGTTTGCGGAAGCTCAACCTAGCACTAGTGGAAGTTCAACTACTACCCGCTGGGACAAGTCAGGTAGTTATCAGAATATTATTCTGATCCCGTGATCAGAATAGTGTTTATGTATGTATGTATGATGTGTTATATGAGGACGGGTTGTCAGACTAGTTGTAGCAACACACATCACACTGGCTTTCACTATATATTTCATGCGATTACATTTGGCATATCGAGATTTAAACAATCTACAATAGGATGAAAAGACTGGCATCCTTCATATTATTGGCGAACTCAGCTCATAGAAACAAGAAATTCAATCATTCTGTGAGTAAATTAAAAGCTCCACTGGAATATTTTTCACTACCCCAATCACGCAAAAAGGGGCGACACCACTGTAGGGGCTGGTTTGGGCGGCCGCCTCAGGTGGCTGGAAAGTGTGCACCTAGTTTGAGTCGTCCAGGTTGGCCCAGGCTAGTTTTGTTCGTCCCAAAGCACGAGCAGGCAATGTAAACAATGAAGACAAACATTTCAATTTGGATGGGCCAATAATGTAAGTGCAAGGCATGCCCTATAGCAGACTCGCGGCCCAAACGAGCGCCTCCCATATCGATCGGCAGCAGGAAAAATCCCCAATTCTTTCGCTCCAACCTCCAGTCTGGTTCACTGCTAACCTAGCCGTCGCTGGACAGACCGACAGAGCACTTCCTCGCGCCCTCATTGGACGTCGGTCAACAGGCTTCAAGCGAATGGAAGGACAAGAAGATGAAGATCCAACCCTAGGTGTAGCCTGCATGGGAGGCAGCGGCGGCAGGATGGGCATGGCATCAAGCATGCACAAACGGACGGTCGCAACTTGCGAGAGCAGCATGCACAACGAGCAGGTACATCACATCCCTGATTATATCTAATTCAACTGTTCAATTTCCGGCCAATAGTTAAACCTGATGGTGTTGTAAAACTGCTTGTATGTAGGGAATCTATAAGAAAATGAAACCAATTTCTGCTTATTTTATAACTCCCCAATCAATACTGAACTGACTGAACCTGATGTGTCTAATCAAGTTTCCGGTGCAAACATACAAGCTCATGTTTTTCTTGAGCCTGAAGTGTCTAATGAATAGACTGCTAATGAAGGATTTGATGCAAACATTTTACATGCTCCTCGTTATGAACATATAGTGTCTAATGAGAGATCTAATGAAAGCATTTTGCAAGCTCCCATTGAAGAATTTAGTGTCTAATGATGATCTTTTATGTTGAGAGAGAGATAGAGTTTTGCAGGAATTGATGACAAGCAAATTATAGTACATTTTCATGGCTTGAGGAAACGCCAAGGCCATTGATTTCTACTACGCAACCTTCTCCTTGTAGACGTTGTTGGGCCTCCAAGTGCAGAGGTTTGTAGGACAGTAGCAAATTTCCCTCAAGTAGATGACCTAAGGTTTATCAATCCGTGGGAGGTGTAGGATGAAGATGGTCTCTCTCAAACAACCCTGCAACCAAATAACAACGAGGCTCGTGTGTCCCCAACACACCCAATACAATGGTAAATTGTATAGGTGCACTAGTTCGAAGAGATGGTGATACAAGTGCAATATGGATGGTAGATATAGGTTTTTGTAATCTGAAAATATAAAAACAGCAAGGTAACTAATGATAAAAGTGAGCGTAAAAGGTATCACAATGCTAGGAAACAAGGCCTAGGGTTCATACTTTCACTAGTGGAAGTTCTCTCAACAATAATAACATAATTGGATCATATAACTATCCCTCAATATGCAACAAAGAGTCACTCCAAAGTCACTAATAGCAGAGAACAAACGAAGAGATTATGGTAGGGTACGAAACCACCTCAAAGTTATTCTTTTGGATCGATCTATTCAAGAGTCTGTAGTAAAATAACACGAAGCTATTCTTTCCGTTCAATCTATCATAGAGTTCGTACTAGAATAACACCTTAAGACAAAAATCAACCAAAACCCTAATGTCACCTAGATACTCCAATGTTACCTCAAGTATCTGTGGGTATGATTATACGATATGCATCACACAATCTCAGATTCATCTATTCAACCAACACAAAGAACTTCAAAGAGTGCCCCAAAGTTTCTATCGTAGAGTCAAGACGAAAATGTGTGCCAACCCCTATGCATAACCCGCAAGTTGATCGCCAAAACATACATCAAGTGGATCACGTGATATCCCATTGTCACCACAGATAAGCACGACAAGACATACATCAAGTGTTCTAAAATCCTTAAAGACTCAATCCGATAAGACAACTTCAAAGGGAAAACTCAATCCATTACAAGAGAGTAGAGGGGGAGAAACATCATAAGATCCAACTACAATAGCAAAGCTCGCGATACATCAAGATCGTATCACCTCAAGAACACGAGAGAGAGAGAAATCAAACACATAGCTACCGCTACATACCCTCAGCCCCGAGGGTGAACTACTCCCTCCTCGTCATGGAGATCGCCGGGATGATGAAGATGGCCACCGGTGAGGATCCCCCTCCCGTGAGTCTTAACAGGTCCCAATTGGTTTTTGGTGGCTACAAAGGCTTGCGGGGGCGGAACTCCCGATCTATTCTGTTCTCGATGTTTTTAGGGTATATGGATATATATATATATATATATATATATATATATATATATATAGGCGAAAGAAGTCGGTTAAGGGAGCCACGAGGGGCCCACGAGGGTGGGGGCGCGCCTCCCTGCCTCGTGGCCACCTCGAAGCTTCCTTGACTTCAACTCCAAGTCTCCTAGATCACGTTCGTTCCAAAAATCACGCTCCCGAAGGTTTCATTCCGTTTGGACTCCGTTTGATATTCCATTTCTGCGAAACATCAAACAAGGGAAAAAAGCAGAAACTGCACTTTGGGCTCGGGTTAATAGGTTAGTCCCAAAAATAATATAAAAGTGCATAATAAATCCCATAAACATCCAAAACAGATAATATAATAGCACGGAACAATCAAAAATTATAGATACGTTGGAGATGTATCAGCATCCCCAAGCTTAATTCCCACTCGTCCTCGAGTAGGTAAATGATAAAAACAACATTTTTGATGTGGAATGCTACCTAACATATTTATCAATGTAATCTTTTTTATTGTGGCATGAATATTCAGATACATAAGATTCAAAACAAAAGTTTAATATTGACATGAAAACAATAATACTTCAAGCATACTAACAAAGTAATCATGTCTTCTCAAAATAGCATGGCCAAAGAAAGCTATCCCTACAAAATCATATAGTCTGGCTATGCTCTATCTACATCACACAAAATATTTAAATCATGCACAACCCCGATGACAAGCCAAGCAATTGTTTCATACTTTTGATGTTCTCAAACTTTTTCAATCTTCACGCAATACATGAGCGCAAGCCATGGACGTAGCACTATTTGTGGAATAGAATGGTGGTTGTGGAGAAGACAAAAAGGAGAAGATAGTCTCACATCAACTAGGCGTATCAACGGGCTATGGAGATGCCCATCAATAGATATCATTGTGAGTGAGTAGGGATTGCCATGCAATGGATGCGCTAGAGCTATAAGTGTATGAAAGCTCAAAAAGAAACTAAGTGGGTGTGCATCCAACTCGCTTGCTCACGAAGACCTAGGGCAATTTGAGGAAGCCCATCATTGGAATATACAAGCCAAGTTCTATAATGAAAAATTCCCACTAGTATATGAAAGTGACAACATAGGAGACTCTCTATCATGAATATCATGGTGCTACTTTGAAGCACAAGTGTGGTAAAAGGATAGTAGCATTGTCCCTTCTCTCTTTTTCTCTCATTGTTTTGTTTTTTTGGCCTTCTCTTTTTTTGCCTCTTTTTTCTCCCTTTTTTTATTTTTCGTCCGGAGTCTCATCCCGACTTGTGGGGGAATCATAGTCTCCATCATCCTTTCCTCACAGGGACAATGCTCTAATAATGTTGATCATCACACTTTTATTTACTTACAACTCAAGAATTACAACTCAATACTTAGAACAAGATAGGACTCTATATGAATGCCTCCGGCGGTGTATCGGGATGTGCAATGACTCATGAGTGACATGTATGAAAGAATTATGAACGGTGGCTTTGCCACAAATACAATATCAACTACATGATCATGCAAAGCAATATGACAATGATGAAGCGTGTCATAGTAAACGGAATGGTGGTAAGTTGCATGGCAATATATCTCGGAATGGCTATGGAAATGCCATGATAGGTAGGTATGGTGGCTGTTTTTAGGAAGGTATATGGTGGGTGTATGATATCGGCGAAAAGTGTGCGGTATTATAGAGGCTAGCAATGGTGGAAGGATGAGAGTGCATATAATCCATGGACTCAACATTAGTCATAAAGAAATCATATACTTGTTGCAAAAATATATTAGTCATCGAAACAAAGTATTACGCGCATGCTCCTAGGGGGATAGATTGGTAGGAGAAGACCATCGCTCGTCCCCGACCGCCACTCATAAGGAAGACAATCAATAAATAAATCATGCTCCGACTTCATCACATAACGGTTCACCATACGTGCATGCTACAGGAATCACAAACTTTAACACAAGTATTTCTCAAATTCACAACTAAGACTCTATTATTACCATCTTCATATCTCAAAACAATCATAAGGAATCAAACTTCTCATAGTATTCAATGCACTTTATATGAAAGTTTTTATTATACCCATCTTGGATGCCCATCATATTAGGACTAAATTCATAACCGAAGCAAATTACCATGTTGTTTAAGACTCTCAAAATAATATAAGTGAAACATGATAGTTCATCCATTTCTTCAAAATAAAACCACCACCGTGCTCTAAAAGATATAAGTGAAGCACTAGAGCAAACGACAAACTACTCCGAAAGATATAAGTGAAGATCAATGAGTAGTTAAATAATTATGCAACTATGTGAAGACTCTCTAACATTTAAGAATTTAAGATCTTGGTATTTTATTCAAACAGCAAGCAAAGCTAAAGAAAATAAAATGACGCTCCAAGCAAAACACATATCATGTGGTGAATAAAAATATAGCTCCAAGTAAAGTAACGATGAAGGAAGACGAAAGAGGGGATGCCATCCGGGGCATCCCCAAGCTTAGGCTCTTGGTTGTCCTTGAATATTACCTTGGGGTGCCTTGGGCATCCCCAAGCTTAGGCTCTTGCCACTCCTTATTCCATAGTCCATCGAATCTTCACCCAAAACTTGAAAACTTCACAACACAAAACTCAACAGAAAACTCGTAAGCTCCGTTAGTATAAGAAAATAAATCACCATTTAGGTACTATTGTGAACTCATTCTAAATTCATATTGGTGTAATATCTACTGTATTCCAACTTATCTATGGTTCATACCCTCCGATACTACTCATAGATTCATCAAAATAAGCAAACAACACATAGAAACAGAATCTGTCCAAAACTGAACAGTCTGTAGTAATCTGCATCAAACGCGAACTTCTGCAACTCAGAATAATCTTCCAAAATAGGAAGACCTAGATAATTTGATTATTGATCTACTGCAATTGGAATCAGTATTTTATCACTTTCTGGTGATTTTTAACAATTGTTTTCGTGAGCAGAAAGTTTCTGTCTTTTTCAGCAAGATCAAATAATTATCATCCAAGAAGATCCTATAGGTCTTACTTGGAACAAACACTAATTAAAACATAAAACCACATCAAACCAGAGGCTAGATAATTTATTTATTACTAAACAGGAACAAAAAGCAAGGAACAAAAAAAAATTGGGTTGCCTCCCAACAAGCGCTAACGTTTAACGCCCCTAGCTAGGCATGATGATTTGAATGATGCTCACATAAGAGATAAGAATTGAAACATAAAGAGAGCATCATGAAGAATATGACTAGAACATTTAAGTCTAACCCACTTCCTATGCATAGGGATTTTGTGAGCAAACAACTTATGGGAACAATAATCAACTAGCATAGGAAGGCAAAACAAGCATAACTTCAAAACTTTTAGCACATAGAGAGGAAACTTGATATTATTGCAATTCCTACAAGCATATATTCCTCCCTCATAATAATTTTCAGTAGAATCATGAATGAATTCAACAATATAACCAGCACCTAAAGCATTCTTTTCATGATCTACAAGCATAGAAAATTTATTACTCTCCACATAAGCAAAATTCTTCTCATTCGAAATAGTGGGAGCAAACTCAACAAAATAACTATCATGTGAAGCATAATCCAATTGAAAACTAAAATCATGATGAGAAGTTTCATTGTTATCATTATTCTTAATAGCATACATCTCATCACAATAATCATCATAAATAGCAACTTTGTTATCATAATCAATTGGAAACTCTTCCAAAATAGTGGATTCATCACTAAATAAAGTCATGACCTCTCCAAATCCACTTTCATCAATATAATCATCATAAATAGGAGGCATGCTTTCATCATAATAAATTTGCTCATCAAAACTTGGCGGACAAAAAATATCATCTTCATCAAACATAGCTTCCCCAAGCTTGTGGCTTTGCATATAATTAGCATCATGGATATTCAAGGAATTCATACTAACAACATTGCAATCATGCTCATCATTCAAATATTTAGTGACAAACATTATAATGCATTCTTCTTCTAGCACTTGAGCACAATTATCGGAATCCTTATTTTCACGAAAGACATTAAAAAGATGAAGCATATGAGGCACTCTCAATTCCATTTTTTTGTAGTTTTCTTTTATAAACTAAACTAGTGATAAAACAAGAAACAAAAAGATTCGATTGCAAGATCTAAAGATATACCTTCAAGCACTCACCTCCCCGGCAACGGCGCCAGAAAGGAGCTTGATGTCTACTACGCAACCTTCTCCTTGTAGACGTTGTTGGGCCTCCAAGTGCAGAGGTTTGTAGGACAGTAGCAAATTTCCCTCAAGTGGATGACCTAAGGTTTATCAATCCGTGGGAGGCGTAGGATGAAGATTGTCTCTCTCAAACAACCCTGCAACCAAATAACAAAGAGTCTCTTGTGTCCCCAACACACCCAATACAATGGTAAATTGTATAGGTGCACTAGTTCGGTGAAGAGATGGTGATACAAGTGCAATATGGATGGTAGATATAGGTTTTTTTAATCTGAAAATATAAAAACGGCAAGGTAACTAATGATAAAAGTGAGTGTAAACGGTATCGCAATGCTAGGAAACAAGGCCTAGGGTTCATACTTTCACTAGTGGAAGTTCTCTCAACAATAATAACATAATTGGATCATATAACTATCCCTCAATATGCAACAAAGAGTCACTCCAAAGTCACTAATAGCAGAGAACAAACGAAGAGATTATGGTAGGGTACAAAACCACCTCAAAGTTATTCTTTCGGATTGATCTATTCAAGAGTCCATAGTAAAATAACACGGAGCTATTCTTTCCATTCAATCTATCATAGAGTTCGTACTAGAATAACACCTTAAGACACAAATCAACCAAAACCCTAATGTCACCTAGATACTCCAATGTCACCTCAAGTATCTGTGGGTATGATTATACGATATGCATATCTCAGATTCATCTATTCAACCAACACAAAGAACATCAAAGAGTGCCCCAAAGTTTCTACCAGAGAGTCATGACGAAAACGTGTGCCAAACCCTATGCATAGGTTCATTGGCGGAACCCGCAAGTTGATCACCAAAACATACATCAAGTGGATCACGTGATATCCCATTGTCACCACAGCTAAGCACGGCAAGACATACATCAAGTGTTCTCAAATCCTGAAAGACTCAATCCGATAAGATAACTTCAAAGGGAAAACTCAATCCATTACAAGAGAGCAGAGGGGGAGAAACATCATAAGATCCAACTATAATAGCAAAGCTCGCGATACATCAAGATCGTATCACCTGAAGAACACGAGAGAGAGAGAGAGAGAGAGAGAGAGAGAGAGAGACAGAGATCAAACACATAGCTACTGGTACATACCATCAGCCCCGAGGGTGAACCACTCCCTCCTTGTCACGGAGATCGCCGAGATGATGAAGATGTCCACCGGTGAGGGATCCTCCCTCCGGCAGGGTGCCGAAACAGGGTCTTGATTGGTTTTTGGTGGCTACAGAGGCTTGCAGCGGCGGAACTCCCAATCTATTTTGTTCTCGATGTTTTTAGGGTATATGGATATATATAGGCGAAAGAAGTCGGTCAGGGGAGCCACGAGGGGCCCACGAGGGTGGGGGCGCGCCAGGGGCAAAGCGCCTCCCTGCCTCGTGGACACCTCGAAGCTTCCTTGACTTCAACTCCAAGTCTCCTGGATCACGTTCGTTCCAAAAATCACGCTCCCGAAGGTTTCATTCCATTTGGACTCCGGTTGATATTTCTTTTCTGCGAAACACTGAAACAATGGAAAAAACAGAAACTGGCACTGGGCTCTGGGTTAATAGGTTAATCCGAAAAATAATATGAAAGTGCATAATAAAGCCCATAAACATCCAAAACAGATAATATAATAGCATGGAACAATCAAAATTATAGATACGTTGGAGACGTATCAGCCATCTACCAGAAAGTCCCAGTATCATGACAACCTAGCATAAATACTTTTCTAATCTGTTGTTTGAAGCTATTGGCACACTTGTGCTGGATAGATATATTGATATGCAGTTTGTGCACTGCTTATAGGTGCAATTAAACTTGGATATTTTTTGGCTAGAGAACGAATAATTCAAGCAGGTATAGTCCATGTTAGTAGTCCTTGTACAACATGTTGCATTTTGTGGTTTTTGGTGCTTACAACATTCATTGTTTTATAATCTGGAACTACTATGGATCATTAGCTGGTTTTCAAAATGCATGTAGCTTCATATTTCTCAAGTTATGTTGATTTCTGGGTGCAAGTCCCTTCGTATTTTTAAGTTAAATTTTTGCCCCTAGTAACTTGAATTCATGGATCTGCCACTCCACACAAATCATACACGTGAGTGAGTGTGAATTAAATTAAATGCGGGGACTTACCCTAGCTCATTTTACGGGCTCACCGCAGCTCTGCTTGCGCTTGGGATGTCCCATGTACAAGTCCATGTTACCACTTGCTTGGATGTGCAGGCCTTATGCTCCTTGCATCCCCTCTGCATTTTTGACACGATGAATGGTTGACCAAAAGAGAGGAATCGACCTTGCTGTTGTACCGGAGGACATGTACTTACAAGGTTATACCGGCATGCAGGATGTGTACCAGATCCCGTAGCGCTGTCATGCTTCGTTAAAAGATGGTTTTGCTTGTTTCAGATGATATCTCCAGAAGAAATAAGAGTTAAAGTCAGAGTTGCATAGGCCTGTAAGCTAAGAGAGAAGTAAAAGGATATCCAAACATCGTCGGAACAGTGCACAAGGGGGCGATATGTCGATACCTAGTTCGGGCCGGCGTTTGGGCATGCTTGCCTAGCTAGAGTGCAGGTCACTTCAGAGTCGTTGAGGGTGATGCGCTGCCATTCACTGACCGCATACAGATGCAGATCTTTGTTGGGGAACGTAGTAATTTCAAAAAATTTCCTACGCACACGCAAGATCATGGTGATGCATAGCAACGAGAGGGGAGAGTGTTGTCTCACCCTCGTGACCGAGCGGAAGCGATCACAACGTAGAGGAAGTAGTCGTCGTTCTCCTCGCGATCCAACCGATCCCAGCCGTTACTCCGGCGCCTCCCGAGTTCTTGGCACACGCTCAGCTCGGTGGCGCTCCTCGAGCTCCGATCCAAAGAAAGCTCCGGAGAGAGAGTTCACAAGACGACGGCATGGTGACGATCTTGATGTTCTATCGACGCAGGCTTCGCCTAAGCACCGCTACTGATATGACCGAGGTGGAATATAGTGGAGGGGGCACCGCACACGGCTAAGAGATCCAAGAGATCAATTGTTGTGTCTTTGGTGCTAGCCCTGCCCCTCTATTTATATGTTGAGCCCCGGTCGAAACTTGGAGCAAAAGCCTCCTCAAAGTCGGTTTTGCCCGAAAGGCAAGAGTCCCACTCGGACTCCAGACCAAACGCCACAAACCTTGGCGTCAGCCCAGACGCCATGGGCCTCGGCGTCTAGCCCAGGCCGACGCCAGGTCTCCGGCGTTTGGCCCCTTGGCCTCCGCAAAACTCCTTTTGCACCAACCTAAAGCCTCATGGGCTTGACCCCTTGGCCTAAACATATCATCCAATATATGAATCTTTACGTCTCGACCATTTCGAGACTCCTCGTCATGTCCCCGATCTCATCCGGACTCAACTCCTTCGGTACATCAAAACATGTAAACTCATAATATAACCGCCATCGAAACCTTAAGCGTTGCGGACCCTCACGGGTTCGAGAACTATGTAGACATGACCTAGAACTATTCTCGGTCAATAACCAATAGCGGGACCTGGATGCCCATATTGGCTCCTACATATTCTACGAAGATCTTTATCGGTCAAACCGCATAACAACATACGTTGTTCCCTTTGTCATCGGTATGTTACTTGCCCGAGATTCGATCGTCGGTATCCAATACCTAGTTCAATCTCGTTACGGCAAGTCTCTTTACTCGTTTCGTAATGCATCATTCCGTAACTAACTCATTAGCTACATTGCTTGCAAGGCTTATAGTGATGTGCATTACCGAGAGGGCCCAGAGATACCTCTCCGACAATCGGAGTGACAAAACCTAATCTCGAAATACGCCAACCCAACATGTACCTTTGGAGACACCTGTAGTACTCCTTTATAATCACCCGATTGCCAGGACGCTTTGGTAGCACCAAAGTGTTCCTCCGGTAAACGGAAGTTGCATAATCTCATAGTTACAGGAACATGTATAAGTCATGAAGAAAGCAATAGCAATATACTAAACGATCAAGTGCTAAGCTAATGGAATGGGTCATGTCAATCAGATCATTCAACCAATGATGTGACCTTGTTAATCAAATGACAACTCCTTTGTCTATGGTTAGGAAACATAACCATCTTTGATTAACAAGCTAGTCTAGTAGAGGCATACTAGTGACACTCTGTTTGTCTATGTATTCACACATGTATTATGTTTCCGGTTAATACAATTCTAGCATGAATAATAAACATTTATCATGATATAAGGAAATAAATAATAACTTTATTATTGCCTCTAGGGCATATTTCCTTCAGTCTCCCACTTGCACTAGAGTCAATAATCTAGTTCACATCGCCATGTGATTTAACATCAATAGTTCACATCTATATGTGGTTAACACCCATAGTTCACATCGACTTGTGACCAACACCCAAAGGGTTTACTAGAGTCAGTAATCTAGTTCACATCGCTATGTGATTAACACCCAAAGAGTACTAAGGTGTGATCATGTTTTGTTTGTGAGAGAAGTTTAGTCAACGGGTCTGCCACATTCAGATCCGTATGTATTTTGCAAAGCTCTATGTCAACAATGCTCTGCACGGAGCTACTATAGCTAATTGCTCCCACTTTCAATATGTATCTAGACCGAGACTTAGAGTCATCTAGCTTAGTGTCAAAACTTGCATCGACGTAACCCTTTACGACGAACCTTTTGTCACCTCCATAATCGAGAAACATATCCTTATTCCACTAAGGATAATTTTGACCGCTGTCCAGTGATATACTCCTAGATCACTATTGTACTCCCCTGCCAAAATAAGTGTAGGGTATACAATAGATCTGGTACACAGCATGGCATACTTTATAGAACCTATGGCCAAGGCATAGGGAATGACTTTCATTCTCTTTCTATCTTCTGCCGTGGTCGGGCTTTGAGTCTTACTCAATTTCACACCTTGTAACACGTGCAAGAACTCTTTCTTTGACTGCTCCATTTTGAACTACTTCAAAATCTTGTCAAGGTATGTACTCATTGAAAAACTTATCAAGCGGCTTGATCTATCTCTATAGATCTTGATGCTCAATATGTAAGCTGCTTCACCGAGGTCTTTCTTTGAAAAACTCCTTTCAAACACTCCTTTATGCTTTGCGAATAATTCTACATTATTTCCGATCAACAATATGTCATTCACATATACTTATCGGAAATGCTTTGTAGTGCTCCCACTCACTTTCTTGTAAATACGAGGCTTCACCGCAAGTCTGTATAAAACTATATGCTTTGATCAACTTATCAAAGTGTATATTCCAACTCCGAGATGCTTGCACCAGTCCATAGATGGATCATTTGGAGCTTGCATATTTTGTTAGCACCTTTAGGATTTACAAAACCTTACGGTTGCATCATATACAACTCTTCTTTAATAAATCCATTAAGGAATGCAGTTTTGTTTATCCATTTGCCAGATTTCATAAATGCGGCAATTGCTAACATGATTCGGACAGACTTAAGCATAGATACGAGTGAGAAACTCTCATCGTAGTCAACACCTTGAACTTGTCGAAAACCTTTTGCGACAATTCTAGCTTTGTAGATAGTAACACTACTATCAGCGTCCATCTTCCTCTTGAAGATCCATTTATTTTCTATGGCTTGCTGATCATCGAGCAAGTCAATCAAAGTCCATACTTTTGTTCTCATACATGGATCATATCTCAGATTTTATGGCCTCAAGCCATTTCGCGGAATCTGGGCTCATCATCGCTTCCTCATAGTTCGTAGGTTCATCATGGTCTAGTAACATGACTTCCGAACATGATTACCGTACTACTCAGTGCGGATCTTACTCGAAGACCTACGAGGTTTGGTAGCAACTTGATCTCAAGTTTCATGATCATCATCATTAACTTCCTCACTAATTGGTGTAGGAATCATGGAACTGATTTACGTGATGAACTACTTTCCAATAAGGGAGAAGGTATAATTACCTCATCAAGTTCTACTTTCCTCCCACTCACTTCTTTCGAGAGAAACTTCTTCTCTAGAAAGGATCCATCTTAGCAACGAAAAACTTGCCTTCGGATCTGTGATAGAAGGTGTACCCAATAGTTACCTTTGGGTATTCTATGAAGACGCACTTCTCCGATTTGGGTTTGAGCTTATCGGTGAAAACTTTTTCACATAAGCATCACAACTCCAAACTTTTAAGAAAACAATTAGGTTTCTTTGTTAAACCATAGTTCATATGGTGTCGTCTCAACGGATTTAGATGGTGCCCTATTAAACGTGAATGCAGCTGTCTCTAATGCATAACCCCAAAATTATAGTGGTAAACCGATAAGAGACATCATAGATCGCACCATATCAAATAAAGTGCGGTTGCGACGTTCGGACACACCATAACATTGTGGTGTTCCAGGTGGCGTGAGCTGTGAAACTATTCCACATTATTTTAATTGAAGACCAAACTCGTAACTCAATTATTCGTCTTTGCGATTAGAACGCAGAAACTTTATTTTCTTGTTACGATGATTTTTCCACTTCACTCTGAAATTCTTTGAACCTTTCAACTATTTCAGACTTATGTTTCATCAAGTAGATATACCCATATCTGCTCAAATCATCTTGTGAAAGTCGTAAAATAATGATACTTGCCACGAGCATCAACACTCATTGGATCGCATACATCGGTATGTATTATTTCCAATAAGTCAAGAGCTTGTTCCATTGTTCCGGAGAACGGAGTTTTAGTCATCTTGCCCAAACGGCACGGTTCGCAAGCATCAAATGATTCATAATCAAGTGATTCCAAAAGTCCATCAAGATGGAGTTTTCTTCATGCGCTTTACACCAATATGACCTAAACGACAAGGCCACAAATAAGTTGCACTATCATTATTAACTTTGCATCTTTTGGTTTCAATATTATGAATATGTGTATCACTATGATCGAGATCCAATGAACCATTTTCATTGGGTGTGTAACCATATAAGGTTTTATTCATGTAAACAGTAACAACAATTTATTCTCTTACTTAAATGAATAACCATATTGCAATAAACATGATCAAATCATATTTATGCTCAACACCAAATAACACTTATTTAGGTTCCACACTAATCCCGAAAGTATAGGGAGTGTGCGATGATGATCATATCAATCTTGGAACTACTTCCAACACTCATCGTCACTTCCCTTCAACTAGTTTCTGTTCATTCGCAACTCCTGCTTCAAGTTACTACTCTTAGCAACCGAACCAAAGATCAAATACCGAGGGGTTGCTGCGAACACTAGTAAAATACACATCAATAATCTGTATATCAAATATACCTTTGTTCACTTTGCCATCCTTCTTATCCGCCAAATACTTGGGGTAGTTCCGCTTCTAGTGACCAGTTCCATTGCAGCAAAAGCATTTAGTCTCAGGCTTAGGTCCAGACTTGGGCTTCTTCACTCGAGCAGCAACTTGCTTGCCGTTCTTCTTGAAGTTCCCCTTCTTTTCCCTTTGCCCTTTTCTTGAAACTAGTGGTCTTGTCAACACTTGACGTTCTTTTCTTGATTTCTACCTTCGTCGATTTCAGCATCACGAAGAGCTTGGGATTTACTTTTGTTATCCCTTGCATATTATAGTTCATCACGAAGTTCTACTAACTTGGTGATGGTGACTAGAGAATTCTTTCAATCACTATCTTATCTGGAAGATTAACTTCCACTTGATTTCAAGCGATTGAAGTACCTGCACAATCGAGAACATGCTCACTAGTTGAGCGATTCTCCTCCATCTTTTAGCTATAGAACTTGTTGGAGACTTCATATCTCTCAACTCGGGTATTTGCTTGAAATATTAACTTCAATTCCTGGAACATCTCATATGGTCCATGACATTCAAAACGTCTTTGAAGTCCCGATTCTAAGCTGTTAAGTATGGTGCACTAAACTATCAAGTAGTCATCATATTGAGCTAGCCAAACGCGTTCATAACGCCTACATTTGCTCCTGCAATAGGTCCGTCACCTAGCGGTGCATTAAGGACATAATTCTTACAGGCAGCAATGAGGATAAACCTCAGGTCACGGATCCAATCCGCATCATTGCTACTAACATTTTTCAATACAATTTTCTCTAGGAACACATATAAAAACATAGGGAAGCAACAACGCGAGCTATTGATCTACAACATAATTTGCAAAATACTACCAGGACTAAGTTCATGATAAATTAAAGTTCAATTAATCATATTACTTAAGAACTCCCACTTAGATAGACATCTCTCTAGTCATCTAAGTGATCACGTGATCCAAATCAACTAAACCATAACCGATCATCACGTGAGATGGAGTAGTTTTCAATGGTGAACATCTTATGTTGATCATATCTACTATATGATTCACGCCGACCTTTCGGTCTCCGTGTTCGAGGCCATATCTGCATATGCTAGGCTCGTCAAGTATAACCTGAGTATTCTGCGTGTTCCGCTTGCACCCGTTGTAGATGGACGTGAGCTTATCACTCCCGATCATCACGTGGTGTCTCGGCACGACGAACTTTGGCAACGGTGCATACTCGTGGAGAACACTACTTGATAATTTTAGTGAGAGATCATCTTAAAATGCTACCGTCAATCAAAGCAAAATAAGATGCATAAAGGATAAACATCACATGCAATCAATATAAGTGATATGATATGGCCATCATCATCTTGTGCTTGTGATCTCCATCTCAAGCACCGTCGTGATCACCATCGCCACCGGCGCGACACCTTGATCTCCATCGTAGCATCGTTGTCGTTTCGCCATCTATTGCTTCTACGACTATCGCTACCGCTTAGTGATAAAGTAAAGCAATTACAGGGCGTTGCATTTCATACAATAAAGCGACAACCATATGGCTCCGACCAGTTGCCAATAACTTCGGTTACAAAACATGATCATCTCATACAATAAAATATAGCATCACGTCTTGACCATATCACATCGCAACATGCCCTGCAAAAACAAGTTAGACGTCCTCTACTTTGTTGTTGCAAATTTTACGTGGCTGCTACGGGCTTAAGCAAGAACCAATCTTACCTACGTATCAAGACCACAACGATACTTCGTCAAATAGACTCCGTTTTAACCTTCTCAAGGACCGGGCGTAGCTACACTTTCAGTTCAACTAAAGTGAGAGAGACAGACACCGCCAGCCACCTTTAAGCACGAGTGCTGCAGAACGGTGAAACCAGTCTCGCGTAAGAGTACGCGTAATGTCGGTCCGGGCCGCTTCATCTCACAATACCGCTGAACCAAAGTATGACATCTTTGGTAGGCGGTATGACTTGTATCGCCCACAACTCACTTGTATTCTACTCGTGCAAAACATCAAACCATAAAAACCTAGGCTCGGATGCCCTTTGTTGGGGAACGTAGTAATTTCAAAAATTTCCTACGCACACGCAAGATCATGGTGATGCATAGCAACGAGAGGGGAGAGTGTTGTCTCGTACCCTCGTGAGACCCGGCGGAAGCGATCACAACGTAGAGGAAGTAGTCGTCGTTCTCCTCGCGATCCAACCGATCCCAGCGCCGTTACTCCGGCGCCTCGAGTTCTTGGCACACGTTCAGCTCGGTGGCGCTCCTCGAGCTCCGATCCGGCAAAGCTCCGGGAGAGAGAGTTCCACAAGACGACGGCGTGGCAGGACGATCTTGATGTTCTACTGACGCAGGGCTTCGCCTAAGCACCACTATGATATGACCGAGGTGGAATATAGTGGAGGGTCACCGCCTGCAGCTAAGAGATCCAAGAGATCAATTGTTGTGTCTTTGGTGCTAGCCTGCCCCTCTATTTATATGTTGAGCCCTGGGGTCGAAACTTGGTGCAAAAGCCTCCTCAAAGTCGGTTTTGCCCAAAAGGCAAGAGTCCCACCCGGACTCCAGGACCAAACGCCACAAACCTTGGTGTCTGGCCCAGACGCCATGGGCCTCGGTGTCTAGCCCAGGCCGACGCCGGGGTCTCCGGCGTTTGGCCCCCCACCTCCGCATAAAACTCCTTTTGCACCAACCTAAAGCCTCATGGGCTTGACCCCTTGGCCTAAACATATCATCCAATATATGAATCTTTACGTCTCGACCATTTCGAGACTTCTCGTCATGTCCCCGATCTCATCCGGGACTCCGAACTCCTTCGGTACATCAAAACATGTAAACTCATAATATAACTGTCATCGAAACCTTAAGCGTGTGGACCCTACGGGTTCGAGAACTATGTAGACATGACCTAGAACTATTCTCGGTCAATAACCAATACAGGGACATGGATGCCCATATTGGCTCCTACATATTCTACGAAGATCTTTATCGGTCAAACCGCATAACAACATACGTTGTTCCCTTTGTCATCGGTATGTTACTTGCCCGAGATTCGATCGTCGGTATCCAATACCTAGTTCAATCTACATCGCAAGTCTCTTTACTCGTTCCGTAATGCATCATTCCGTAACTAACTCATTAGCTACATTGCTTGCAAGGCTTATAGTGATGTGCATTACCGAGAGGGCCGGAGATACCTCTCCGAGCAATAGGAGTGACAAAACCTAATCTCGAAATCGCCAACCCAACATGTACCTTTGGAGACACCAGTAGTACTCCTTTATAATCACCCGATTCGTTGTGACGTTTGGTAGCACCCAAAGTGTTCCTACGGTAAACGGAGTTGCATAATCTCATAGTTACGGTGAACATGTATAAGTCATGAAGAAAGCAATAGCAATATACTAAGCGATCAAGTGCTAAGCTAATGGAATGGGTCATGTCAATCGGATCATTCAACCAATGATGTGACCTTGTTAATCAAATGACAACTCCTTTGTCTATGGTTAGGAAACATAACCATCTTTGATTAACAAGCTAGTCTAGTAGAGGCATACTAGTGATACTCTGTTTGTCTATGTATTCACACATGTATTATGTTTCCGGTTAATACAATTCTAGCATGAATAATAAACATTTATCATGATATAAGGAAATAAATAATAACTTTATTATTGCCTCTAGGGCATATTTCCTTCAATCTTGAGCAGCAGCAGAGCGCTAAGATGCGATGGAAGAGGCCGTTGGTGAAGCACCAACGGCGTTGGGGGGTGGCGGTGCGACAATGTTCTCAGTGAAGTAGCCCCGGTGAGGTGGGAGACGGCGTCGGTGAAGCGCACCTGATGCGGTGGAAGTCGGTGTCTGTGAGGCACGTTGGCTGCAGCGGCCGATGTTGTGGGTAGACCACCCGGTGCGATGGACGAGAGCGTAGATGAGGTAGCTCCAGTTTAGTGATAAAGCGCGACCATCATCTTGATCGTCGTCTTCTGGCACAGAGGTGGGGAAAGAGATGAGACGAAGGGCAATTCGAATTTTTCTTGGGTTGGCGGCGAATTATGGATTTGAGAGCTCTGGGCATGGAAGGAGACGGGGACGGGGGAGAAGGGAGATTTTGCAGGGCTGGAATTGGGGCCGCCGGATGTTTCAATCCGAAACATGGAAGCGCGAACTTTTTTGGTCGTCGTTCTTTTTTGGGGGGGGGGGGGGGGGGGGGGGAGGGAGGGGTGGGTGCTAGCGCCCGTACGACACACGCGACCACCACGACACGACCCTGGTATGCCTGGTGCGCTTACATTTGAGAATGCAAAGGAATCTTCTTTCATTGGCAAACGAATCTTATACTATGTATTACCATGCCCATGTTTTCCATGCAAATGATTAGTCCTTCAAAACGAGATACTATGAATTAATTAATGGTGAGTTCTTTGAATTAGAGTGTGTTTGTCACATAGCGATCTCCAATTCTAACGTGGATTTTGCATTTCATGGTATCCATGCTACTTTTTAATACAAATTCATATATGTATAAGATGAACACCATGGTAGTGAGGAAACTTTGAATGAATTGAAGCATATGACCACACAGATACAAAGTACCATAACAATCAAGTCAATATCAACTTTTCCAAACCTAGTATGGCACAATTCGAAATAATTACGAAAGCCATATGCATGGTCCTCAATTCAAATCTTACAATGTACACTAAATTGAAACGTCAATATTAAGTCTAGTACTATCTACATTCAAATGTTATTTTTTAGCCCCCCTCCCTCGGCACACATGCTACATACTTCCTCTATTGATCAATCTTCCTCTCCTAACCACCTTACAAAGCTATTGGTTTCCATAGGTTCATTCTTTCCCTCCATGTTTCGATCTCTAACTCTCACACACCCGCCATTGCCCTCCATGCCGAGCTCTCGCTCTCTCTCCCCTCCCACCTTCTCTCGGTAAATACATGCATTGCCTATCTAGACCCCCTCCCTCTCATGCCCACGCATGCACATTGTCTATCTAGGTAACTCTCGAGAGACCAGCTCACTCTTTCTTCCGCACGGCGTCTCACACTCGCTTAATCTCTCTCTTTATCTAAGTCTCTATTAACCTCGCTTTGTCTCACACACAAACGATATATCTCCCCGTTCGGGCCTCGATTGACACACTCTATACTCTCTCATGCAGATTGTATATCTAGATCAGCCTCTCCAAGCCGTTCCACTCTTTCGACCTCATGGCGGCGCACACTCGCTCAATCTCTCTCTCTTCTTATGCATGTCTTGATTGACCTTGCTCTTTCTCGCACACAAACGATATATCTCCATGTTTCGGCCTAATTCGACATATTCATAGTGTATACTCTCTCACGCACATTGTACATCTAGGTCACTCTCTCCAACCTGTCTCACTCTTTCGAACGCATGACGACCCACACTCGCTCAATCTCTCTCTCTCTCTCTCTCTCTCTCTCTGCCTATCTATGTATCAATTGACCTTGCTTCCTCCCACGCAGAAATGATATATGTACCTGTCTGTGACCGGATCATCTCTCAAGCTCTCTCTTACAGCCCTCACCATTTCCAAAAGCTCAATTTGACAACATCTATCCACAACATATATATATATATATATATATATATATATTCAGCGAATGTCGGGGCACACTCACTTTGTCTCTCTATTTATGTCTCGATTGACCTTGCTTTCTAATGCCGTCTCTTCCACACATTGAAGCTACCTCTCCATCCCTCGCATGAAGGCATGAAGGCATTTATTCTGGTGGGTTTAGATTATATTTTTGTAGTATTCCCCCACAACTACTCCGAACACCGTTGCAACCCCCGCCCCTCCCCCAATTGTTTTCCCTCTGGCTCGGTCACCGCTCTCTCGCACGCCCTTTCTAACCTTCCACGTCGCACCATGGCATTTTTGCGAAAAAACTCTGGTGTTCTCTTTAATTATTACAAATAAGTTACAAACTACACACCCGGAGCCCACTTGTAATGGAATAAATTTCGACCCAGAAATTAAAGTGCTACAAACTACACACCGGGGGGGGGGGGGCAACTGTCATGGAGAAAAATTGGACCCATATCTACACTCCTATATAGTGTGTGAATAACTTTGAAAGATGGTCATTGGATGAAGCCAATCCGACGGTGCAGAGATGGCAAATCCGAGCACTACTGGCCGTTGGATATCATCTACATTCCACCACATGTACAATCTAGAAGACTGCATGGTTGGACTTAAGCATAATGCACAAACCTCAAAACACAAGCACTTCTCCTTTGTTCTAGAATCTTATGTATCATAATTGCCCAATTGTTTTCTAAATGAATTGCCATTGTTTGTTTTTGCTTTATGCTCCACAATGCACAATTCCATGAATCTTAAAATAGAATAATTTTTTATAGAACTTATTGATTTTGAATGAGAGGAACTATAAGAATTAAACGAACATCTACATCATTCATATATGAATCAAAGCTTACATGCTATGGTGTGGTATTTATTCATAATTTGGTTTCCAAATCTCATGTGTGCAATGCACGTGTACCTTACTAGTATAAATTAAAAATGGAAAAGGACGAGGATCGAACATGCGACCAAGGCCTTCAAGCCGCGCGTCAATAGGCAACATAGTAGCAACGTTTATTGTACTCCCCTTTGTTGATATAATGTTTTTATATTACCACAACTTATTTAATGGATAACATGTTTTTATATTAACTTTAGTGCATTAATGGGACTGGCTCGTGAGCACGTACTATTCCACTTCACTTACTGGTGGGTTCCATGTCTGCTCTCTCTCTCTCCCCCCCTCTCTCTCTCTCTCCTCCCTTCTATGTTTAGATGCACGGGTAAACACGAAGAACACGCGGGTGGTGTTGCCGTTGACTGTATCTGGATGCGTTCACAAGTTACGGCACCACTTTCACGTAATACCAGTACTAGTATTATATGTAACAAGTTTAGGAACAAAAGTGACCGTGACGGACAAGTTAGGCTAGTAGTATCTACGATCAATTAAATGTGTGGATAAATAAATGTATCGCCTAGTGCTCGAACAAGGGGACTGCTCGCGCCCTACAAGTATTTGGAACTGATTTCTAAACAATATTTGGAATTGACGTGGTATTTAATATGAAATGTTTGCGATGAGAAGGAATACATGTCACTCGATAATGTTTTATATGTAATTTGATACGGCTCTAGTAGAACATTCAATCGATCAAACCATAGATTTCATTCAGTTTGACTGTGACTTTACATTCATACAACGATCGAACTAAAATAAATGCAAATGATAAATCCCAAATGTTTGGATTTTAAGCATGGCAATCCGAACGTTCTTCATGGCATATTTAGATCACGCGGCGGCGGTGGAGGCGTCTTGCAGCGGGAAGCGGCTCCTCTGCCATGCTCTGTGTGTCATCTGGCCACTGACCGGCGGGGATGGCGGTGTCTTGCACCGTTGTCGGCATACTCCTGGACGTTGACCATAGCTTCAAGGAAGGCCAGAATGTTCTGGACTTCAGTATCTAGGAGCTAGTCAACTAGCGGGAGGAGGCGAAAGGCATTGGTGCAAGGAAGTGGTCAATGGAGGCAATCCATGCCGCTGAGGGGGGCACTGGCACAGGCACGGAGACATGTGCTGGCAACGGCGCGGCGGAGACATTCTTGTGCACGGGCACCGGCACGGGCGCGCGCGTTAGTGCATGCGCATGCGCTGGTAGGTGCACGGGCACGTGAAAGTCAGCGGGGACCTCGTGGAACATGTGGCTTCAAGCTTGGTGACAATGTGCGGCTTCCAGGCCATCAATGCCACCGGGATAGGCGCTGTCGCTGTTGGGGCGACGAGAGCTGGAATGCGAGCAGGGACATGAGCGGCGTCTTCCCACAAGGGCAGTTCAAGCTCGTCCCAAAGCGCCTTATGTTCTTGAGACTGTAGCTGGGTGTCTTCCTCAGGAAACTGGAATACTAAGGGTAGACCATCGTGATGCGGCATGGCGTACGGTGAGGTCAGGCTGGTTGGAGGTAGACGACAGGAGAATCCGAGAAGAGAGAAGATTGTAGCAAGACCGGGAGTGCGGGGGTGATTTAAACTGTGGCGCCGACGCCATTAAAAGTGGGGGCAGTTGGGAGGAAGGTGGGTGGCGAAGCCTGGTCAAAGGGCTCGCCTCCCGGCGAGCCTGCGCAGCGGCCTGCTCGCACGCCTCCCAGTCAGCTGGCGCAACGGTCTGTTTGCACGCCTCCCAGCGACTCACACACTTGCTTGGATGGCACCTGCCGATGAGAAGCGGGACTCGTGGCGACACATAGGTCTAACGCCCACGGTTTGAATAGTCGAACCGTTCGCATTAACGTGACATGTCTTTGTTCCAAAATACCTTGACTCTTCATTTGTGCAACTTTTCATTAACAGCTTGTCTCAAATTCAAAAAAAAAATACGACAACCTATTTGTGCCATATCACGCGACCATGCTCAGTTTCATGAATTTCATGTCAGTTTTGGATTTTCTGGAATTTAAAATCCAGGATTCAAATAAATATCATAACCTGCATCATGAAATAAATTTTCAAGCAATACATCTTTACTGTTGTATATGTTAATATTTCTTAAGAAAGGATTTGGTCAAACATTTTGCTTACTAAGACTTCAGACAAGTTATATATGCAGAGTAAAAAAGATAATCCATCTATACCAGTGCATTGCCTGATATAGTAACTCTAGTAGACACGAACAACGCACAAACAAAATCAACAAACGGAGCTCCATTCTATGCTCATCCTAGTGTAGTACTATTAGTAAAAGGCAATGGAGTTGATGGGTGACCTCGGGTAGCGGCGACCAAGGGAAACCGTGCTCGGCACGGTAGGTAACATGGGCTAGTTACTAAAGCATCCCTCTATTGTTCATCGGTTGTCATTATGGACCGGGGACATGAGGGGAATTTCCTAGGGCTGGAATTCTGGCCGCCAGATATTTTGACTCGAAACACGGAGGCTCGAGTGGAGGCGAAAAGTTTAATATCGCGGTTCTTTTGGTTGGGGTTGGCTAATGTGCGTACCATGCACGCCATCAGCAGGACACGAGCCCAGTTCTGGCTCGTACGCCGTCGGGTGCTACCATTTGAGAATTGAAAGTGCGTTATATCGACTAGAGGGGGGTGAATAGGTGATTTTTATGAATTCTTCACTGAGGAATTTGCGGGTGAGAAAATTCCTTAGCGAAGAACTACTTGCAGCGGAATAAGTACTCAAAAGTAAACATAACAGAACACAAGCATGATCATCATGATGAAATGAAGACAAGCACAGAGTACAGAAAGCGTAAACACAGGATAACACAGGATAACACAGGATGAAGACAAAGCAGGTGAAGAAATTGAACTGAGGAAATTGAGAAAGTCTTGATCAAAGTCTTCAAACAGATATGAACAAGCACACAACAACTGTAATGAGGAAATGAAAGAGTTGAGGAAATAGAACCAGTAAGCTTGGTGAAGACAATGATTTGGTAGACCAGTTCCAACTGTTGTCTCAGTTGTACGTCTAGTTGGAGCGGCTAGGTATTTAAACCTGAGGACACACAGTCCCGGACACATAGTCATCACCGTATTCTCCTTGAGCTAAGGTCACACAGACCTCACCCAATCACTCGTGGTAAGTCTTCAGGTGACTTCCAAACCTTCACAAACTCAGTTACTCGGCGATCCACAATTTCCTCTTGGATGCTCTAGACCATGACACCTAACCATTTGGAAGAAGCACAATCTTCAAAGGTAACAAGCGTCGGATCTACGCAAGATCATCTCTTCAGTGATGCTCAATCACTTTGGATTTGTAGGTGTTTGGGTTTGGGTTTTCCTCACTTCATGATTTTCGCTCAAAGTCCTCGGAGGATGGGATGCTATCAAATGACAAGTGTCAGTTTCTCTCGGAGCAGCCAACAAACTAGTGGTTGTAGGGGGTGGTTATTTATAGCCTAGGGAGTAGCCCGACATGATAAGACATAAATGCCCTTCAATGATATGACCGTTAGGTGGGTAGATATTTTGGGACAGCTGGCACAAGGCACAACGACGGTCGAAAATTTGAGTATCAAATTCCTCAGGGCTATTATGTTCCTTACAGTGTAGGCAATCCGCACAGGAGAATTCCTAACTCCTCAGTCAGAACAAATTCCTCGGAAACCAGAAGAACTTCGTCTCTGTCACTGAAGAATATGACTGAACTGTAAGAGATTTCCAATGGCTTCACTCGAAGGGATTGGCAGGTGTAGGATTTTGAGTTGAGTATCACTTGGAAAGTCTTCAGAAAGTCTTCAGAAATCCAAAGTCTTCAGTCGAAGAACTTCATTTTTAGGGGTCGACTTTCTCTGTAAATATCAAACTCCTCATAGACTTATAGACGTGTGTACACTCATAAACACATTAGTCCCTTAACCTATAAGTCATCAATACACCAAAATCACTAAGGGGCACTAGATGCACTTACAATCTCCCCCTTTTTGGTGATTGATGACAATATAGGTTAAGTTTTCAACGGGGATAATCATATGAAGTGTAAATACTGATATTGAGGAATTTTATTGCAAGATATAGAAGAACTCCCCCTGAAGATGTGCATAGTGAGGAATTTGCTTTTGAAGCAATGCACACTTGAAGAGTAGAATCATGGAGGTCTCCCCCTATACCTTGTAATTCATACACGCATTTGACATATAATATGAAGAATTTGAAATGCATGATGAAATATGGTGACTGATGTAATTCAGCATGCGTGCATTAACATTAACGAGGAATAAGCATGCAGAAAATCTCAGCAAAAGTATCAGGCCACCATAGAGTTTAAGTTTACAACTCGATCCAGCAAAGTCATCAGAAGAACGAGAGTTGTAACTTAGGAAAAAAACGCCCATATATGATAGACCCGCTTGAAGACTAACTCAAATTTCTCCCCCTTTGTCATCGAATGACCAAAAGGATCGAAAATGAGAATGCGCTCAAGAATATCATGTTGATGGAGGAGCGCCAGCGTTGTTGGGGTCGTTTGTCGTAGTAGGGCATGTCGCAGTGTCGTCCAAGTCTTCATGCTCGTCGGTTTCACGCGATGAAGAATATGAGCTGGCCACCAAGGAAGGAACCTTGACCTTCTTGTATTTCTTTGCTGGAGGTGCAGACCAGTCAAAGTCCTCCTTGAGACCCATTTGCTTCAGATCTACTTCACCATATACATGTGACAGAATAGCCCAGGTGCGACCGAAGACTTCATGGAGGTAGTAATGGTTTTTCTTCACTTCATTATGTGTAGCAGTCATGTTGTGAAGAATAGAACCAAACTGACGCTTGACCCATTTATGGTTTCGATCCACTTTCTGGTGAAGTCTAAGCAGCTCACGGTCAGTCATCACCCTGGGAGCTGTGGCTTGAGGATTTGGCTTGGATGCATTAGCAGCCGAATCATGAGTGGCAGAGTCATCATTGGTGGAATAGGATGCAACTTTGAGAAACTGACTATCCAATGGAAGAATGCCTTCATCAATGACAGCAGGTGCCTTGCCCTTTTCATCGGCTGAAGAATATGTCTGCTTGAGGACTTCAATAGGGGGCAAGTAGCTGAGGTGATTCTGAAAATCAGCCATGTAGTTGAGTGAAGACCTTGTTCTGATGAATCTCATAATCCAAGGAGCATAAGGCTTCAACTCAAACGGAGAGAGTGCAACATTTGCTAGAGTCCTCATGAAGAAATCATGATAGTTGACAGGAATGCCATGCATGATATTGAACAGCAGATTCTTCATGATGCCAACAACTTCCTCATCAGACGAGTCGTGGCCTTTGATCGGACTCATTGTCTTCGTCAGAATGCGATAGACAGTTCTTGGCACATAAGTAATTCCCTCACGAGGAATTTGGTCCTTGGGGCTTGACCAGGCTTCAGAGGCTTCATAAGCACTTGCATATAGTGAGCAGTGAGCTCAGGTTCTTGGTACATGCAACGAGCTCCTTCAAGGGGAGGACTGATTGGCAGGGCATGAAGTAATTCAGAGGCCGGTGCTTTGTAATGAGTATTATCGGTCATCCAGTCCAGAACCCAGGTGTTGATGTCATCAGCATTGCTTGTGATGTGCAGGGTTGCATAGAACTGAAGAATAAGTTCTTCATTCCAATCAACAATGTTTGTGCAAAAGTTGAGGAGGCCTGCGTCATGAAGCACACGAGGGCGAAGTGCGGCAAAGGCGGTGATTCCATGTCCACGTGAGGAATATGCTCGTGGTCGAAGACTTTATCCTTGTTGAAGAGCAGTGAGGAATAGAAATTGGCCTGGCTGGCAGTCCAGAAGCGCTTCCTTCTAAGACGAGCAGAGTCATAGGGGTTATAGTCAGTGAAGAACACGTGCTCGCCGAAGAAGTCATCAGCCTTGAATTTCTGTTTTTTCGAGAATGGATCCTTTGGCTTGAGCTGAGGAGTGTCAGTCAATTGCATAACCACCTCAGGAATCGCAATCTCAGGTTCCACATGCTGAGGAATTTCAGCTTCTTATTTAGTGGCAGCCTGGGTCTTCAATTCTTCATTTAAATTTTCTTTAGCACTAGTGGCTGGAATTTCTTCATGGACAGACAGTGTGGCATGTGGTTCATCATATCTCCATTTGAACTGTAGTTACTGGGGAGTGAGGAATCTGTTGCAACGGTGTGAATAGTGGAGAGTTGGGGTGCTGACTTTCCCAAAAGTCATCATTCAGCACGGGTGTGGTACAGCCAATGTCCACATCTTCTTCTTCCATTTCTTCAACGCCGGCCTCTTCAAAGAAGGAACTGAGGCATAGGCGAGGAGACAATTGGTGTTGAAGGGATTGCATCCGCTTCAATTTCTTCATCCAACTGCTCTGATGAAGCAGCAAAAGGAATCTCTTCATCTTATTCACTTGGAATCACATATTCTTCATCAAAAGGAACAAGGTCCTTTGATGGCATGGTTGAGATAGGAACAACATCAATTGGATTTGCAAAAGAGCTGGTCAACGGCTTCATCTTCTTTTGAGCTGAAGAATCTGATGAGGTTGATGCTTTCCTTTTCTTCACAAAGAACTCACTCAGAAATTTTGGTCTTCTTCACATCTGATGCAGATGGAAGGATCAGAGTTGGGGTAGGTGCAGGAGGAGCAGAGGAATTTGGTTGAATTTCTTCAGGCACAACTGATGCAGTTGCCCTGACTTCTTCATTTTCTTCAGGCGCACCACTAGTGAATGCCCTGGCAATTTCTTTAGTGGCTGGAATGCAGTCATTGGCCCTGGTACTTTGAGTTTCTTCAACAGCCTGAATGTCATCAGCGGTGCTGGCATTTTCTTCAGTCGTATGAGCAGATGCTTTAGCCAGAGGATTTTATTGTTGCGTTGGAGCTGCAACTTTGGACGTGAACTTCTCAGTCAAGTTCATAAACCTGACTTTGGCTCCAAGCCAGTCAGCAGAGTAACGATCAAATTCATCACTCAGTTGCTTGATTTTAGCTTGCAAGGCAACTAGTTCTTCAGGGGAAAGCTTCAGAACATTTTACTTCAGAAAGCGCTGTTTCTTGTACTGCGCTTTCTTCACTTTTCTTCCTTGTTCAAATTTCCATTTCTCTTCTTCAATGAAGGCAGTCAGAACATGACTTTGACCAGGAGTGAGGTTCATCTCCGACAAAGGTGTGTTGGGGTCCTTGTGCCATAGATCGATGAAGTCTAGGATCAGCTTGGGATCCAGAAGCAATGGCACATTGCTGCCTTTGGCTCTAGCGGGCTTGACCTGCCTGTCTCTGATGATTTTAGCAAGTTCCTCATCATCAGCTTCGTCTTCATCAGGCGGCACTTGGAAGGCGACCTGCTTCTTGCGAGGACTTGGGCGAGAGTCACGTCCAGCAGTGGCCTTTGTCTTCAGCAGAGAGGGTCCCGTTGAAGAATTTGGTGCAACTAAGGAACTAGCAGAAGCTCCTGATGCAATAGAGATGCATGTGGTCCTTTGGCACGTGGCGAGATGCACAGGTGCAGAGGATTTGGTCGGAGCAGCTGAGAACTTTGGCGAAGGAGCTGAGGACTTTGGAGGAGCGGGAGCAGCATGAGGAGTTGGCCGTGAGGGCTTTGAAGATTCTGGCCGTGAGGGCATTGCTGAGGAACTTGGCCGTGCGGGCATTGAAGATGAAGCACTTGGCTTATGAGCAGGCTTCTTTGACATGGCCTTCTTCGGCTTGCTTGCAGAGGCCTCAGCAGTGGCAGCAGCAGCAGAGTCTTCATTGAATTTCCTCACTGCTTCTCTTGCTTGTCTGGCCAATTTGGCCTGGCGCTTGGCCCATTCATCAGGATAATCCTCACCGCGCTTGAGGTTGGCGGGATCTGCTTCTTGGCTAGGTGCCAATGGAGGTCTTGGGCATGGAGGATTGAGAGCAAATTTCTTCATGTACTTGGGAGTAACATACCTGTACTCCCTCCACTCTCTTGCCCATCGCCTCTCTATCCGTTGTATGTGCACCTTGCGCTGATTTTTGTCCTCCTTGCCAAACTTGGCCTCATCAGGAGTGCAGTAATCCCTGTTTATGTCATCAGGGATTTCAAAAGCAGTGTTGACCTCAGGCCTCTTTCCTCCCTTCTGTGGCTTCTTTCCATCAGCCATTTTCTTTAGCTGAGGAATTTGGACAATCGAATTCTCTGAAGATGTATGCAACTTTTCTTCGAGGAATGCTACAAATGAGTTAAGTTGATGAGAACCTAGTGATTCAGCAGCTGACATGAGCACCTGTCGATAGAGTATAGTTGCGAGGAATTTGGAGAGGTCATATGCATTCTCAGAAGGTTTTGCAAAATGAACAAGTTTGAGGAATTTGACCAGATGAGTCTTGAAGAATTTCACTAAGCGTTCTTTGTCTTAGGTTCTAGAGTTGTATAGATTGAGAATCCACACAATTGAGGAATCTTGAAGAAAAATGTAGCTTAGAGAAATGAATCAAGAACGGATGACGTGTGAGGTGTTTAGTGTGTGAAGATTTGAAGAAAAACACCTTTGAAGATTTTGTAGTAATCATTTGAATCAAAGAGGCGATAAAAGTAACTTTTAATTACCACGGATGAAGAACGCGACAAATGGGAAGTGTAGATGTGAAGTTAAATCGATTCGAGATCTTCCACGCCCTAACTTGGCCGAGGAAGACAGCTACGGCGGCTGCGGAGTGAAGAAATCTGCGGCCGGCGCGAGTACGATGGCGACGAGGTCGAGGCAGTGAAGCTCTTCCTCACCAGCGACGATGAAGTAGCGGCGGCGCTAGGGTTTGGGAAGCTCGAGCTGGCGTGAGGTCGAGCAGAGTAAAAGTGAAGTGAGGAAGGGGAGGGGTATTTATAGCCATGGTGAAAAACTGTTCGCCTGAAGAAATTGGACGAACGTGCCCTGACCCTTCTCATTTGCTTGACATGTGTCACCCACGTACTGAGAGGTGGCGATCGTGTGAGATCGTGGGTGAATAAATAAGTGTTTTCGTGGGATGCAGAACGATTTGAGCGGCAAAGCCGAGGAGTTAGATAAGATAAGTTAAAAGTTCTGTTCGCAAATTCTTCAGCTGACAGGGACACAGTGAAGATTCTGAACGAGTTTCAAGTAAAACGCACATGAAGAATTTGTGAATAGATTGGGTTGAGTTTAGCATAGAGGGTCCGATCACATTCACTTAGCAGAAAAAACAACTTGAAGAAATAGCAATAAGTGAATGTCAGAGAGGACAACATATATATATATATATATATATATATATATATATATATATATATATATATATTTAGCCAAAGAAAAAACGACGGAAATAGTGAAGACATTGCAAAGTTGAAGAAATTGAACAATTGAGGAATTTCAAAACTGAGGAAAAACTCAAATTGAAGATTTTCAACTTTTGGTGGTGGCATGACCCAATCAGATAAGAATGATGATTTCGCATAATCGCTGCACAATTGTCGTAGGGCTCTGAGAATCAAATTCTTCGTTAATTTCTTCACACTTAGAGTGTTAGTCTTCATTGATTGAAGAAAAACTTTTCTTCGTGTGTTGCACATCTAAGTCATCAATTTTGCATAAGTGTTAGGATGAGTGTCCTTTTCAAATAACATTCGAAGATTCTAGGATATTTAGCTCACACCTCAACTTGCTAAATCTCTTCTCATCCAAGGGCTTTGTGAAGGTATCGGCTAGCTGTTCTTCAGTCTTCACATGCTCAATAGAAATGTCGCCCTTCAACACATGATCACGAAGAAATGATGACGAATCTGAATGTGCTTTGTCTTCGAGTGCTGACTGGGTTGTGAGCAATCTTGATTGCACTCTCATTGTCATAGTAGAGAGGCACATTCTTCATGTTGATGCCGTAGTCCTTGAGAGTTTGCTTCATCCACAGCAATTGAGCACAAAGAAGAACCAACGGCAATGTACTCACCAAAGCAGAGAAAGTGACACGGAGTTCTGTTTCTTCGAGGACCAACAGACCAAAGATCGTCCGAGGAAATAGCATGTGCCTGATGTTGAGTTGCGGTCCACACGATCACCAGCATAGTCAGAGTCTGAGTATCCAATGAGATCAAAAGCCGAGCCATTGGGGTACCATAATCCTAGTGTTGGTGTGTGAGCTAGATATTGAAGAATATGCTTCATAGCCTTATGGTGTGATTCCTTCGGTGTAGCTTGAAATCGGGCACACATGCAAACACTAAGCATAATATCTGGCCTAGATGCACATAAATACAATAGAGAACCAATCATGGAGCGGTATACCTGTTGATCGAAGTCAATACCATTTTCATCAGTGCATAGATGGCCATTTGTGGGCATTGGAATTTTGACCCCTTTGCAATCTTGCATGCCGAATTTTCTCAGTACATCCTTGAGGTACTTCTCACGAGATATGAATATGCCATTCTTATTTGTTGAATTTGAAGACCTAAGAAGAATTTCAATTTCCCATCATATACATTTGATATTCTTCACTCATCATATAGGCAAATTCATCACTGTAAAGTTGGTCAGTACAGCCAAAGATAATATCATCAACATAAATTTGACACACAAACAATTCACCATCATAAGATTTAGTGAAAAGAGTAGGGTCAAGTGAACCGGGTTTGAAGCCTTTCTTCATGAGGAATTCCTTCAAAGTATCATACCACGCCCGAGGGGCCTGCTTGAGGCCGTAGAGGGCCTTATTGAGTCTGAAGACTTTGTCAGGATGCTTTGGATCTTCAAAACCCGGGGGTTGAGTAACATATAGTTCTTCCTCAAGCTTACCATTTAGGAATGCACTTTTCACATCCATTTGATATAAAGTGATATCATGATGGTTAGCATAAGCAAGTAATATGCTAATAGCCTCAAGTCTAGCAACATGTGCAAAAGTTTCATCAAAATCAATTCCTTCAACCTGTGTGTATCCTTGAGCTACAAGTCGTGCCTTATTCCTCACCACAAGACCATTTTCATCTTGCTTGTTGCGGTAGATCCACTTTGTGCCAATGATAATTGTGCTTGCGAGGATCTGGACGTTTGACCAGTTCCTTGACGTTGTTGAGCTCGAACTAATGTAATTCTTCTTGCATAGCTTGAATCCACTCAGGCTCCAGAAATGCTTCAGCTACCTTAGTGGGCTCTGTGATAGAGAAAAAAGCAAAGTGCCCACAAAGTTAGATAAATGTGAAGCTCTTGAGCGTGTGAGAGGACCTGGTGCTTCAATGTCATCGATGATCTTCTCAATTTGCACTTCGTTTGCAACGCGAGGATGAGCTGGTTGTCATTGAGGAATTTGATCAGCATTTTCTTCAGCACCATTTTCTTCAGGTGCCTCAGCTCGACGTTCTTCACGTTCTGGAATGAATTCTTTAGCAGATTCTTCGGTAGGGATGACATCCTCAGTAGCCTTGAACTTGATAGTTTCCTAAGGTGCTGGTTCATCTATCATAGAAGGTAGGTGCTCTCTTTGTGAGCCATTAGTTTCATCGAACCGCACATCTACAGTTTCAACAACCGTGTGAAGAACATTGTTGAAGACTCTTTAGGTGTGCGAGTCCTTTCCATAACCAAGCATGAAACATTCATGTGCTTTCGGTGTAAATTTAGAATTGTGATGAGGATCTCTAATCCAACATTTAGCACCGAAGACTTTGAAATAACTCACATTGGGTTTCTTGTCAGTGAGGAGTTCATATGAAGTCTTCTTGAAGAATTTGTGAAGATATACTCTGTTGATGATGTGGCACACAGTATCAATTGCCTCAATCCAGAAACGACGAGGCGTCTTGTATTCATCAAGCATAGTGCGAGCCATCTCAGCAAGAGTCCTGTTCTTGCGCTCCGCGACGCCATTCTGCTGAGGAGTATAAGGAGCAGATAACTCATGAGTAATACCGAGTTCATCAAGATAGTCATCAAGACCATAATTCTTGAACTCAGTTCCATTGTCACTTCTGATGTTCTTGATCTTCACACCAAAGTTGGTTTAAGCCCTCGAAGAAAATCATTTGAAGACTTCCTGCACTTCATGTTTGTAAGTGACAATGTGTACCCATGTGTAACGAGAGTAATCATCAACAATAACAAAGCCATATTGAGATGCATCATTTGGAACTGCAGAATAATGGTTAGGACCAAAAAGATCCATGTGAAGCAATTCAAATGGTCGAGTAGTGGTCATGATAGTCTTCGCTGGATGCTTGGCCTTGGTCATCTTTCCGACTTCACAGTTCGCATAAGTGATCCTTGAGGAATTTGACATTATCAGTGCCAATGACATGCTTCTTCTTCGCAAGCGTGTGCAAATTCCTCATGCCTGCATGACCAAGTCATCGATGCCATAGCCAACCTTCTGAAGTTTTTGCAAGTAGGCATACGGCTGGTTGAGGTCCTGCAGAGAAATCAACAATATACAAGTCTCCTCTCCTAAAGCCTTCGAAGACTTTGGAATTGTCATCTTCCAAGACCACAACACAACGATACTTGCCAAAGACAACAACCATATCAAGATCACAAAGCATTGAGACAGACATGAGGTTGTATCCTAAGGACTCGACAAGCATGACTTTGTCCATGTGTCGATCCCTTGTGATCGCAACCTTACCTAGACCCAATACCTTACTTTTTCCTTTGTCAGCAAAGATGATATGCTTCAGATGCGATGGATATAAGGGAGCATCCATCAATAGATTCTTGTCACCGGTCATGTGATTTGTACATCCACTATTGATTTGTACTTCTTATGAACTATCATGTCTTGTTGTTTATGTCAGTAGTAGTCACTAGTCAGTGTTTGAATGTTGTATATATCGTTGTTTCGAACTGTTTATTGTCTCGAACTACTGGTGGGCTAAATGAGGGCATCACCATTCTCCGGTGTTCAGAGTGTATCTCCTTTTTTCAAGTTATATAATTTGAGCTCAGTGTATTTTCGATGATGTACACTTGTTTGGGCCAGTGAGGTGTCGTTGAATATGGGCCGAGTAGTAACGCAATGCCAAACAGGTCTATTATGACTCTCGGGCCGGGCTCTCAAAAGATCCTAAAAAAAAGGTCGGGCTCTCCAAAAAAGAAAGAATACTCTTAGGCCGACATGTGGGCACCACCGGTGTTTTCGCGCGCTTGCGCGCCGAGAGCATATTGGCGCGTGTTCGAAATTGAAGCTACCTTTTCATCCTCAATCTCCCGCCCCTTCCCCACCTCTGGAATCTCGATTCCTACTCCAGTTCTCCCAAATCCCCCTCCTGCACTCCCTGTACTCAAGCTCACTATCATGTCGCCGGTCAATGCGGATCTCCGAGCCGGAGATCCTGAGGTCGGTCCTGCCTTGATCATTTGTGTCTTTGTCGCTCAACGATGGCATGGCGGCCCTTGACGACGGTTGTCAAGCAAAGTGCTGATGGTAACCATCAACAGCGACCGGCCTCCCGTCTCGCCGGACGACCTTGTCAAAGCTCTTGGCATTGCACACGGCATCCAAATAAGTGACTTGCTCATTGAAGTTTGTCCGCCACCGGGTGATTTCTTCGTCAGGTTTCGGACAACTTTCGACTGTAGTCGTGCGTTTGAATCTTCCCGGCGTTTGTTCTGCGATGGAGCGCTGGTGAGCTTTGATCGGTGGCACCCAGGATGGGGCTCGGTGCCCTCTGAGCTTGAGTTTTTAACAAGTCTTACCTTCCACGGCATGCCTCGACGTGCTTGGAATAGCGAGTCCAAGAATGAGCTTATCAACGACCTTGGAGGTGAGATCGTAAGTATGTTTGTTCCTCCAGACAGCTGGGCTCTGACGGTTATGGCATGGATGAAGAAGCCGTCAACCATACCTAAGGTGATTGGTGTTGAGATACCGGTGCAGGAACCGGGGTTGTACTATTCATCGCCACAAAGCCGCCGCGGACCATGTTAGGGATGTACCTGTATCGAGTGTTCGTGCATGTCGAAGAAGTGGTCAATCCATCAATCAAAGTCCCGCCGCCGCCGCTGGTGCCAAGGTCCGTCGACGACGTCCATTACAGGAGTTAACGTCAGACTTTCCCCGTGTTGCTCGGAACGATGGATGGCACAGGGCCTACTCCATCGCGCGGCGGAGGCCCTTTGCTTCTTTGGGAGAAGAGGTAGGGCTGGCTGCTGGATGTGCTCTAATTTGAGGTAACAACCGAATCTTATCGGATACTAGTTAAATCCGAGCTATGGGTGTGAAGCACCGATGTGCCAAGACATTTGATTGTGACCTATTCTAATTTTGTACCGAACTTTTTTAGAAAGGGATGTACGTCAACTTAATGTGCTAGCGAACTTATTGTGTTGTCATGCATTTTCTTTGCACAATATTCAAGATATTTCCCTGTCATTGATAAAGACGATGAAACGTTATGTACGAGCTTGTTGGTTTCAACATAGCCCTACCCGTAGTGATCCACTGCTTCCATCCTGATTGTGCTGCGTGCGTGAAATTTTTGTATGCAAGTTCAGTGTGCTATGATGTTCTATATGATTGTGTCAACTATATAAGTTTTTACTGAGCATCAGCAATGCATATGGCTGAAAGATGTATTTACGAGCATCGACCGATGGGTCTCTCTCTCTCTCTCTCTCTCACACACACACACACACGCACAAGTGGGTCCCGTTGAATTATTTCTTTGCTCGTGACAGCTTTTAATTAGGTTCCACTGTAATCTAACTTTTTTCTTAAGTTATTAATTGAGCTCAGTGACTTCAAAAAGTTGTACAAAAGCCTTGTTTGGGCCTTTCCGGCGTTGCTGAATGTGGGCTGAGTAGCCATGTTAGGTTGTATTGTACTACACAAGCCTTTTTTTTCAACATCAGCAATGCAACTGGGCTGACAGTTGTACACAATATCTGGGTCAACTTGTTATTTTCCGCCCCGCTAGGCTGCAAACTTTCCTAGGAGGTATGCATTTGGCTTAACAAGAAAATGGACTTTAAGAAATAATAATGGGATGTAATTATAATAACTGGGCAGAATTAGTTTAAAAAATATATTATTTTTGGAATTTGAAAATTTTAATTTCATTACTTGTTGCGCGCGCAATATTTCATTGGATTTTAATGTAATACAATTTTATTTTAAAATTATATTTAATCTGACTAGAAATTTAGGATAAAAATATTTCTGATCCCATAAAAATGTGGGAAATTTTTTTGAATTCTGTTTTGAGCGGTTGGTTGAAATTATTAATCGTTGTCCTAGCTAGAAAATGGGCTGTACTTTTAACAAACTGTAAATGGGCTGTAGTAAATTCCATTACAATTAAAAAACAGGTTGTACTTTTAACGAATTGTAAATGGGCTGTAGTAAATTCCATTAGAATTAAAAAATGGGATGTACATTCTTACAAACCGCAAATGGGCTATATGTTCTCTGCCACACACTTGTGGGCCTTCTAAGTTGACGCGTCCCCTAAAAAAACTAAGTTGACGCATATGCAAGGCTTTGTCAACAACACACGGTTCGGCATTTGTGGCGTTGGATGTCCATCCAACGGATGTCGTGCTTCTTCTTTAATCTCGGATATTCTTGCTTCAGCCGCCCAAAAAATGATTCCTCCCCCTGACATCTAGGGTGCACCGTTTCGGAGGCTGACCTGTGGGCCTACTAAGTTGACGCGTACAAAGGGCTTTGTCAACTTAGTCAATATAAACGATTCTAGCTGCAATGACCGTACGATGTCCATCCAACGGCCGTAGTGCTTCTTCAACCTCTGGTCTTCTTGCTCTAGCCGCCCAAAGCAGCGCCGGTTGTGTCGCGTGCTCCTGCCTCCCGTGGGCAGCTGTGATGCCGCGGAGGCCTCACAGCCCCCTACTACTCCCACCGCTGGCCAGGCCATACCTTTACTCACCCACACCCCCTGTTATTCTGCGGCGACGGCAACCTCACACCGCAGCCGAACCAGTGAACCCTCGTACTCCTCTCCGCGCGGGCTTCCACTGCCGCGTCTTCCCCGGCTCCATGTCGTCCCCTTCCTAGGCCTCGCCGTCGTCCACCGCCCTGGTGCTCTCGGCGTGGCATGGTCAACGTGGTCAAGGAACGGCTTCCATCGGATGTGGACTATACGTGGAGAGGCCCGGTGGGTCCACACCGCAAAGAAGGAAGTGCCTCCTTATTACGCTGGAAAATAATGATTCCTCCACGGCGATGAGGGACCCACCAGACGGGCAACCATATTTTGCGAAAAACGTTTCCCCACATTGCTGGGACCCACCGGACGGCCACCGAATTTTATGAAAAAGCGTTCCCCAGCTTATCGGCTCGGACTCCACCGTAAGTGCCTCCTTATTACGCACAAAAAAAATGAATACTCCCCCTGCTAGTTGGGACCCACCTTGGTGGGAGGCTGACTTGTGGGCCTACTAAGTTGACGGGGACGGAGTTTTGTCAACTTAGTCAATATGAATGATTTTAGCTCCAATGACCGTACAATGTCCATCCGACGGCCGTAGTGCTTCTTCAACCTCTGGTCCGCGGAGGCCTCACCGCCCCCTACTACTCCCACCGCTGGCCAGGCCATCCCTCTACTTACCCACACCCCTTGTTATTCTGCGGCGACGGTAGCCTCACACTGTAGCGAACCAGTGAACCCTCATACTCCTCTACGCGTGGGCATCCACTGCCGCGTCTTCCCCAGCTGTGCGTCGTCCCCTTCCTAGGCCTCGCCGTCGTCCACCGCCCTGGTGCTCTAGGAACGGCTTCCATTGGACATGGACTGTACATGGAGAGGCTGACAGCTGGGTCCACAGCCGCAACAAGGAAGTGCCTCCTTATTACGCGGAAAATAATGATTCCTCCACCTAACACCAGGGACCCACCGGACGTGCAACCGTATTTCGTGAAAAAAATGTTTCGCCCCTGACTGCTGGGACCTACCAGTGACATCTTCGCACGCAAGGAAGTGCGTTCGGGCAAAAAAAATGATTCGCCCCCCTGACTGTTGGGACCCACCAGCTACATCTTCACACGCAACGAAGTGCCTGACAGTCGGGACCCACCTGGTCGAAGCGTACGTAGTGTTTTCATTCTGGTCGCGAACGTGTATGTAAATTCTGGTCGATGTAGAGGCGCGCACGTGTCGTAGTAGAGGCGCGCACTTAGAATGTACACGTACATACAACGACCAGGGTGCAAGAAAGTAAATACGGCCACGTACGTACATGCGGGCGGGGTCTCGAATGCCTACTCGCACGTACATACGGCCAGGGCTTGTGTACATGGCTGGGTCGGAACGGAGAAACTGCATCGTCGTCGTGTTAATGGGGAGGCAACGGAATGCGTCGTGTTCATCGGGAGGCAACGGAACGCGTGGGAGCCAACCGGCTTGGACGGAACAGCCGATGGAAACGAGGCCTGGCATACCGCAGAACGGAGGAAAGGGCCTTGTGTTCGACCGGCCATGTTCGAAACGGGATCCTCTTCATCGGGAGGGGTCCGCGTCTGCCAAAATGGAGGAAGCGGACCTCCTACGGTAAAGCAGGGGTCCTGTTGATCGGGAGGGTGTGGCGTACCACAGAATGGAGGAAATGGACTTGTGTTGGGCGCTACTGGTCAAACAGGGTCCTGTTCATCGGGAGGTGTGGCGTGCAAAACGGGACTCCACGAGATCTTGTTCATCTCCACCGTCGACCCCGTCCAGCCCTCCACGAACTCTTTGTTCATCCACCGTCGACCTCCTCCGGCCTCCACTGCGATTGTTCATCCACGGACTCCTGTTCATCCAGCCTCCACCGCCGCTACTCCACCGGCCATCGCTTAACCAGCCCTCTCCGGGCTCTGTTCAACCACCCCTCCACGGGCCATCGCTCATCCAGCCCTCCACCGTCTACTGTTCATCCAGCCCTCCATGGGGTGGTCCTATTCATCCAGCCCTCCACGGGGTCCTGTTCATCCAGCCCCAACCGGCTCGATCGATCGATCGGGGTCCTGTTCATCCAGAGGCAACACCACGGGGTCCTGTTCATCCACCCCCACCGGGAATTGTTCATCCAAACCCCCCAGCAACACTCACTGTTCATCCAGAGGCAACACCACGGGGTCCTGTTCATCCACCCCCATCAGGAACTGTTCATCCAAACCCCCCAGCAATGCTCACTGTTCATCCAGAGGCAGCATCGATCGGCTTCAGTTAGCAGCAGTAGCGAAGGAATCGCTCGATCGGGTTCAGTTAACAGCCATCGATCGATCGCTCGGGTTCAGTAACGCATAGCCTGGAGTGCAATCACTCGGGTTCAGTTAGAGCCCAATGCCTCGCTCGGGTTCAGTTAGAGCCCAATGCCTCGCTCGGGTTCAGTTAGAGCCCAATGCCTCGCACCCACGCGTGTGCGTGTACGAGAGAAACGCGCATCGCTCGGCCCGACCACCCACCATAACCGGGAACACCCCGATATTTTCCTCGCCCTCGCTTCTACCATGGTTTTTTTCGTCGTGGACGGCCCAAAGAATGTCATGCAGTTGCGTCTCCGGCCCGCCAGGACGAAAAGCCCATTTTCTGTCATGATTTTTTGTCATAGAAGTAGGACCCCACCACATCTATGATGATACGGTGTTTTGTCACAATTATTGTCATAGAAGTGTCATAAGTATGATAGAAAAAATTTCCTTCGGCCCAAAATGTCACGGATGTGTCTTTTTTTTGTAGTGTCGCCTCGTCAGTTCGGATGCGCGTCGAAGTCAGGCGAGGCGGCGACAGATGGGATGAGCTTCCTTGCCGTCCCCAATAAAGCAAGAAGGGCACGTCGGCAGCGCATTAAATGTGTTTGTTCTACGGTGCCAGAGGATAGGCTCGACCACTATATTACTTTCCACCTCATGTGTGCCACTGTGGTAGCCCCTTTGTCTATAAAAGGAGGCCCGCGGCATACTGGGAGAGGATTCGAACTTTTTGGACCATGCACGCCTTGTAGCTAGTCCAAGAGCACCAGATAAACGGAAGCCAGCAGGAGTAGGGTATTACGCGTCACTTGCTGCCCGAACCTAGATAATCCCCCCCCCCCCCCCCCGCGCGCGCGTTGATCTCTCAATCCCGCTCTTTCCACAGCCCCGCGCCCGCCAACCGTAGCAAAAGGGATTCCTCGTGATCCCATTGGTGTCTTTTCCCCCCGACATCTTTGGCACGCCAGGTAGGGGGGCGCAAGCTGTGAAAATATGGTTTGAAGGTTAGCCCACCGACCTCATCATCACCATGGCCCCCCAAGAAAAAGGGGATCACAGCGATCGGCTCGTCTGGGGCCGGCCCGTCCGAGCCACCGCGAGCAGGCGGCCGAGTGCCCACGGATGGGGCCGGGGACGTGGACCGTGAGCATCCACGACATTCTGGCGATCGGAGCCAGGCGGGCGGCGTTGTCCGAGTCCGAGACGACGAGCCACGCACTGGGTCCGGGCGGGGCGTCTTTGCCAGCGCGCGGCAACCTCGGCACCCGGTGGCGCCCGCACCGCGCACTTCCCAGGCTGCGCGCGATGAGCAACACCGTGATGCCAGAGCCCACGGGCACCGCCGCGGAAAGAGCCCTATGCACCACTCATAGGACGAACCAGGTCGGTGTGCATGCTCAGACGCCGGTGCAGGCGGCGTACGACCACGGGACCACGACAGAGCCCCTTCTAACCCGGTTAGAAGTTGGAGCGCGTCACGGTCTACGCAGATCTCGCCGCCGCCTCGCCCGATGAAAGCGGCTGTCAGCAGCGTCTGACTGCTCCTCGACTTCCCCCTGCCGCGGGCTTCGGCGAATGGAGAGCCACCATCTGAAGCCTTGTCAGCTTCGCCAACAAAGACGAGCCGCTCCCGACGGGACCCTCGCACCGGTGTCCTGACGAGCTGGTGCATGGTGGCGGTGGGGGGACCAGAGACGCTACGACCACGGTGCACTCCCCCCCCCCCCCCCCCGCGGCCACAACAACAGCAACCGGCCCGTCGACCCGACGTCGGTGACAACGTGTCCACAGCGTCGTCCGACCCGCGAACACGCCGCGACCAACGTCAAGTCCTTCGGGAACGGGCCAAGGAAGACGCTCGAACTACCATCAAGCAACGACAAGAGACGCGCCATCAGTCAGATCGGCGTGCGGGGCCTACTATGGACCACCCAGCGCCGGGGGGCCCCGGCGACCTACCTTACGAGGTGGGTTGTCCAACCTTTACCCGAGAGCTGCGGCAGTTCTAGTGGCCCTCCCACCGCACGTTCAAGCCCGATGTTGGCGAGAAGTACAACGGCAAGACCCACCCATCGGAGTTCCTCAGCATCTACACCATCGGGATGCAAGTTGCTGGAGCTCGCGATGACAAGGTGCTTGCCAATTACTTCCCGTTGGCACTCAAACCCAACGTCATGTCATGGTTGATGCACTTGCCAGTGGATTCCATTTCTTCTTGGTTGGATTTGTGTCATGAGTTTGTTGGAGCCTTCACTGGAGGCCACCAAGCTCATGGCCAGGCAAGCGATTTGCATATCATCCCCCAGAAAGAAGGTGAAAACCTGCGCAAGTACATACAGAGGTTCAGCCGGGTGTAGTGCAACATCCCAGATGTTCATCCCGCCGCCGTTATCAGTGCATTCCATTAGAATGTGTGCAACCACAAGATGCGTGAAGAGTTGGCGAGGAACAAGGTCAAGGATGTGGCCGAACTTTATGTTCTGGCCAATAGATGTGCTCGAGCTGAAGAGGGGTGGAAGTACCCCGGCGAGGACGCCGGTGCAAAAACTGACTCCACAAACAAAGACACCGCCGCCCCGACAAAGAAAGGTCGGCGCCGCAACAGGAAGCGCAAGGGCAAGACTGTTCTTGCCGTTGAGCCGGCGAGCTCGGCCCCGCCAAAAAGGCCAAGGCCGACGACCCCAAAGAAGGAGGTTGCGGGTGTCTGCATTCTTGGCCTGGCGTCACCGCAAGCCAGGAGGCTCCGACAAGCAGTACTGCAAGATCCACCGCACCAAGGGCCATGACTTCCAGAACCGCCGACAAGTTGAGCTGCTTGCAGAAAAGCAGAAGGCTGAATATGAAAGGCGAGATAAGGACAAGGGTCAGGATGGTGCTGAGGGATCCGGCAAGAAGCGTGGCGGCCAAGGGGGTCGCCGCGGCAAAGATAACCAACAAGAGAGGCCTGCTTGGGGCCACGACAAGAAAGAGGATGATGATGATCACGATGAGGACGACAAGTCCGGCGAGCACGAGTTCAAGAAGGCTACAGAGGCAATGTGCGTCGACGGTGGCGCCTCGTTGCACACCTCACACCGCAAGCTGAAGCTGTGGGCACGTGAGGTCACTGCGGCGGAGCCGTCGTTCGATGCCCAGAAGCCACTGAAGTGGTCCCGCGTGCCCATCATTTTTGACACCGAGGATCACCCTGACCGCACAACTGCGGTAGGGTGTCTGTCGTTGTTGGTTTCACCAACAATACGCAACCTCAAGGTGACCAAAGTGCTGGTTGACGGTGGGGCTGGTCTGAATTTGATCTCACCCGCTGTGATCAAGAAGCTACAGATTCCTGATGGAGACCTCGAAGAAACAGGCACGTTTCAAGGGGTCAACCCGGGAAGGAACCAGCCTAAAGGTAAAAGCATGCTGCCCATTATGTTTGGGGGCGAGATGAACTATAGGACGGAGAAGATCGTCTTCGATGTCGCCGAGATCCCCTTGCCATACAACAGGATCCTTGGCCGCCCAGCGCTGGCCAAGTTCATGGCGGCGTCCCATTACGCCTACAACACGTTGAAGATGTCGGGGCTGCTGACCATCATCACCGTCCCCTCTGACAAGAAAGATGCACTCATCTGCACCGACCAACTCTACCGAGAGGCAGTTGCAAAGAATCGCCGCCAGAGCACTCGCCTCCGCCACCAAGCCCTGTGGAGGAAGAAGGCCGGCAAGACCTCTTGCACCCACTCCGGCAAGCGCATCTCTTCGGAGTGTTGTGCTCCCATTGAGGACATGCCAGAGAGCTCCACCGGCAAGAGAAAAAAGTCCAAGGATGCACCCCCAGAAACCAAGAAGGTGTCCGTCAAGGAGGACGGCACAGGCGGGGCTTTCACTATAAGCTCCACCCTCGACAGCAAATAGAAAAGCGCGCTCGTCACCTTCCTGCGGGCGAATGTTGATGTATTTGCATGGCAAGCATCTGACATCCCCGGCATTCCCAGGGAGATGATTGAGCACCATCTTGCTATCTGTCCTCACGCGCGGCCCGTCAAGCAGAAGGTCAGGAAGCAAGCTTTGGAGCGGCAAGAGTTCATCATTGAAGAAATCAGGAAGTTGGAGGCGGTAGGCCTGGTAAGAGGAGTACTCCACCCCACGTGGTTGGCCAATCTGGTGGTGGTGCGTAAGGCAAACGGAAAGTGGAGGATGTGTATTGACTACACAGACATCAATAAAGCCTGTCCAAAGGATCCTTTCCCTCTGCCGCGCATCGACCAGATTGTAGACTCCACTGCCGGGTGTGACCTGTTGTCGTTCCTCGATGCCTATTCAGGGTACCACCAGATCTTCATGATGAAAGAAGATGAAGACAAGATCGCGTCCATCACCCCATGTGGTATGTACTGTTTTGTACGAATGCCTTTCGGGTTGAAGAGCGCTGGTTCAACGTTTACCCGAGCAGTCCAGATTGGTTTTGAGCCCCAGCTACATAGAAACAAATATGGAAGCTTATATGGATGACATAGTGGTCAAAACCAAGGACAGGGCCACGCTCGTGCAAGATTTAGAAGAAACATTCGCAAACCTGCGCAAGATCAACCTCAAGCTCAACCCAGAGAAGTGCGTGTTCGGTGTCCCCTCTGGCAAACTTCTCGGATTCTTTGTGTCTCAACGCGGAACCGAAGCAAATCCTGACAAGATCAAAGCGATTGAGGAGATTGAGGCGCCAAAACGGGTCAAAGACGTCCGTAGGCTCACCAGCTACGTTGCTGCCCTGAGTAGGTTCATCTCCAAATCTGCTAAGCGCGCCCTCCCCTTTTTCAAAGGCGGGTCCAGTAAAATGGACTCCGGAGGCAGAGGCAGCACTACAGGATTTGAAGAGGTACCTCTCCTCCACGCCAATACTAGTCGCGCCTAAACCACGAGAGCCATTGTTGTTGTACTTAGCAGCAACGAATCAAGTGGTCAGTGCTGCGCTGGTGGCGCAGACGGAACCTGAGGGAGAAGTAGTAGTTGCAGAAGAGCCGTCGAATGGCGGGCCGGGGTCTTCCCCGGCAGAGCCTAACACCGGTAAGCTAGAACCCCCGGCAAAGCCCGAACCTGGCGAGGCAGAGCCTGAGCGGATGGGCGAAGTGGGACAGAAGAAGAAGATGGTGCAGCACCTAGTGTATTTTGTCAGTTCCCTCTTGCAGGGCGCTAGGTCGAGATATTATGGAATGCAGAAGCTGCTTTTCGGCCTTCTCATGGCCTCGAGAAAGCTGCGCCACTATTTCCAAGTGCACGAGATCACCGTCTTCACCCGCCACCCTTTGCAACGGATTTTGCACAACCCAGATGCAACAGGGAGGATTGTGGAGTGGGCATTGTCAGATTTCGGGTTCCGGCAGACCCTTGAGGTTCGAACACTGGGGTGCGCGTGGAATCTCGTCCTCTACCTACCTGCACCCCGCCGCCTCGCTAGGATCTAAACTACGAAAGGAACAGCACAAGAGACACAGGGTTTATACTAGTTCGGGCCACCATTGTGGTGTAATACCCTACTCTAGTTTGTGGTGTGGTGGATTGCCTCTTGGGCTGATGGTGATGAACAATACAAGGAAGAACAACCTCATGAGGGTCTGCATTTCATGGCTGGTGCGATGAACTGCTAGGGGAGTTCACTCGCTTCTCTATCTCTCTCGTTTGTTCTTTTGCTACCTTTACGAATGTCCCTACCTGTGGGTGGCTAGTCCTATTTATAGGCAAAGGCCACAGGCCTCTTCCCAAATATTGAGCGGGAAGGGCGCCAATAATTGGCCATTTTGAAGGGAACATCTGGTACACTTATCCTGACTAAAGTTGGTCCTCGCTGTCAAAGGCTCACAGTGGTGGCGCCGGCTTGGGCTCCACAATGGCTTCCTTCCCGCCGTTGGACTGGTCTTGGTCTTGTTGCCTGAAATGGGCGCCTTTGCTTGATGCTCTCGCTGCGCTTGCTCCCTTTGCACCAAAGAGGAAAGGAGGACAACTGCGTGGTGGCGCCCGCCCGGGCGCCCTTGGTAAATCATGGCTTGCGTCATGGGCACCTTGTGAGGTACCCCGCCTTGATCTCTCCGCCTCCTCATGAAACCCGGCTGACGAGGCCGTGCATGAGGAAGCTTCACAGCCGTCCGCCTCAATCTCAGCCCCTCGCGAGGTCTTGAGCTTCGTGTTGATGAAGATGGGCCGTGATGGGCCCCCTTTGAGCCACGCCCGCCGCAGGCAGGCAAGTCTGGGACCCCATTCCCGAGAACAGACAGTAGCCCCTGGGCCCAAAGGCGCGCCCGGACTTGGCCGGCGGCGAGGCGAAGGGCAGCGGCGCCCATGATCTAACAGCCTGCGGCCTTGGGCGCCGCGTGGCGGTTGATTGGACGTGGGCGTCTCCACTTCCCCACGACGCCTCGGCAACTGCACGAATTAACAAGTCCCTGCATGCAAAGCGGGTCATGATTACCTGCAATCGTGGAGGTCAGCGGTTGGCCTCCTCTGGCTTTGGCACGTCTGAACGATGGCGCTCCTCCGTCAATTTCTGCTTGCTTCTTCTTCTTCCGGTTCTTGCTCCGTCTTGCTACAATGGCTCCAATCCGCCGGTTCTCCGCGGGCGCAGAAGGGAAAGGCTCCTCGAGAGGGTCTGACCCGCTCCCTTGAAGAAACGGCTAACCCTCCGCCATCGGGACGAGGGTGCCCACAGTGGTGCCGAGGCCTCAGTGCGGCGGCCACCACCGGGTTCCCGCTTCCCTAATACGCCCAGATCGAGGGCTCGAAGGGTTGATGCCGAGCATACGCCACGGCGGCGCTTGGCCGTCGCCGGCGGAGTCACGAAGGTGCGCGTTGTTCCTCCTGGAGTCCGCCGAGGGCTCTCCTCACAGGAGTTTGTACTCCATGCCGCCATGCCTCCTCGGTCTTGGATTCGCCTTCCTCCTTCTTCGCCTCCGCGATTCCGCTGGAAGGATCCTGGAGCTCGCTGCAGCTGCGCCGATCGCTGGCACCCTCGCAACCGGCGGCAGAGGTTGAGGTCGTTGCCCGGGCGAGGTCTTCATGACTCGAGGCTGGGGCGAGATTGCCCGAACTGCAGGACAAGGGGCGATCTCGCGATCCACTGGAGTCTGGCAGCCTTCGGTCATGCTCTTCAAGGTCTTCGATGCGGAAGGGCGCCGGAGTGCTGCCCGTGAGAGGTGATCGAGGCCACTGCTATGGCGAGGCTAGGCTCGTGACCGCTCCCTCGGCGGCTCCTCGAGGCGGTGGGCGTCGGGAGGATCCAGCGACTCTGCCGAGCTCTTCGCGACTCGGGAGACGGCGGCAGCGACTCTGAGCCCTCGATCCTGCTGCTCTCGGGCTGAGGCGGGCTCGACAGCCGTCGCCGCCCGATCTGGATGGGGTTGGCGCCCGGTGCCCGGCGGCCCAGTTGATGATGACGTCTTTTGCGAGAGCGCGTGTAGTTAGCGTTCTTTAGGATCTGCTCCTGCGAGGGATCAAAAGCACGCCCGTGGGGGCTTGTAAGGTGCACTGTGGCCTGTTTGTTAATATGATCCTTGTTGTGAATCAGCGCGAGTTGCTCATCTCGCCTTAGCTCAGTTCTCCCTTTCAAACCTCGCGAGGGCTTGATGCTCTGCGCCGACAGGTCCCAGTCCCAAGGGAAGCTTCACCGTCATTTGGTATGCTGGTCGCGATGTCGTGGTCAAGGCCAGGAGGTGAGCGGCCCGGGTCCCAGATAGAGCCCTGAGTCGCGATGCTCAGGAGGTCCCCCTTAGCGCTCAAGCAGCCATCGTTCGGTGAGAAAGGAGAGCGACCTTGCTAATGCAGGATTGTGTTTGGTGAGGGGACGGTGCCGTGTTAGTTAATGCTTCCGGGCGGTGACTTATCTCGAGAATCAGGAGTCGCTTCCTGGTGCGTTGCCGGGTCCTTGCATCGGCAGGCGAGGGGTCGCTTGGCGAGGTCCTCACGTGTCCCTCCCTTCTCGCCTTTGCTCCCCTTTCTTCACGTCCTCGGGTCCCGGCCCTCGGCGAGTCTCGGTAGTCGCTGGTATGCCGTGTCAGCGGTGCGTGGGCAAGGCGGAGGGTGAGGGCTAGAGAGCCAGAGGAGCCACGAGACGCCGATGCTCGTGCACCCCTTTAACGTGCAAGCGGTTCGCGCGGGTGAGAGTGAGGGAGACACCGTGGGGGCCTCGCCTGACGCTGCTCCTTGAAGAGATCCTATGGGCTCATCACAGAAAGAACGAAAGTTCACCGTCACGACCGTCAGCTAGCCGTTGGTTGCCCCGGAGGGGTGACGAAACCGAAGGCTTCGGCAGTAGCGCTATGCGGGGCTACCGCGGCCATAGCTCAGCCATTCAGGTTTGTCGGCGTTGCAGGGACAGACCCATGCGCAAGCGCCATGCCATTAGGGAGCAGCTCCATCAGTTGGTGTCAGTCAAGCAGGCAACTAGGTCAAGCATGTTAATCACGAAGGAGCAAGTCCATTTAGATAAGCGCAAAGAAGACAAACATCGCCGGGTCGGACCCGAGCGGCCTGGGGATGATGCAGCCCGAGGGGCGCCCCCAACAAGGTAAGCTAGGAACAGGAAGTAAAAGGGATACATGCCGCAGGGACGGACCCACGCGGCCTGGGAATAATGCAGCCCTGGGGCGCCCCAGCTGAAATGAAACTTGAAAGATGTCACTGGTAGCGTTGAAGACGAAAGGGTGTTGGTGCAACAGACTCGGTGGGCTGCGGAGCCGATCCTCATGAGCCCCTGTGCTCGGGGGCCTTGGGAGGCTCGGGAGGCGCCGTGGCTCCTACCGACCATCTCCATCTCCGCCAAGGCTGCGGAACGCCTGGCCTCTTGAGCCTCCAGGATGTCCCTCATGAGGTATTTGATGCGTCTTGGCCATGTTCGGCAGGCCGTAAGGCATGCGAATGTAGCTGTGGGGTGGACCTTCGCGGCGCCCCACACGAGAGGGCCAGAGGCGCTCCTGAGTGGCGGCCCGGCTGAGCCCTGGTATGTCGATGCAGACGCGCAGCCCACCATCCTCGCCTGGATGGGGAGCCACGGTAGGTAAGTGGCGGCTGCCACTCATGACTCTTGACTCTTGCAGCTCCTGAACGATCTTGCTGACGAACTCCTGAGGGTTTGGCCCTCCTTGCCTTGCTCCTTCTTGAGGGAAACGTGCTTCGAAACACGCCTCCAAGTGGTGCCCAAGCGCCTCCCTCGTGACCTTAGCAAGGTCGGTGGCCAGGTTCAGGAGCCAGTTGCGGGCCCCGTCTTTGAGCGCCATGGGAAACCAGTTCGCCATGACCTTCTCGTCCCCGTTGGCGGCTTCGATGCCCAGCTCGTAGAGCTGGAGGAACTTCATGAGGTCGGCCGTGCCGTCATAGCGAGGCGGTCAGCTTGAACTTGCCACGCGATCTTTGCTGCGGCTTCGGGGTGAAAACCTAGTAACTGTTGTGGCCACAGGAGGCCTTGGATGATGAAGAGCTTGGCCTTGCGGGTCCCCATGCGCTGCGATTGGGAGCAGCGAGGTCTTGACGTCTTGGGAAGCAGAGGCGTGGTCGCGGCAATTTGGAGCGGAGCACTCGAGCAGCTTCTTGCGGGCGAGGACCTCTGACAGCGGCTCTGCTCTTGCATTGGCGGCGGATGGAGCGAGTTCCGCCCGAGACCACGCGCTTTGGGGGAGCGCCTTCTTGGGTGGAGGCGGCCGAGGCGCCTTTAGAGCCGTCACCAGCAGGCGGGTGCGGTGCAGCGATGACGGCGCGGGAGCCCCTTCGGCGCGGGCGAGGCTCAGCGACGCCGGTCGAGCCACTCTTCAGAGACGCCGCGTCGTCGATGGGGCGGTAGCGCAGAGCTCGTTTTCCGCGATGGCGCCGCGGAATGCGAGAGCGAAGAACCATCCGGGCGAGTGAGGGGTAGCCGTCGCGGCCGTCTTGCCTCACGGAGGATGCTTTGGGGCGATGCTTGCTTTTCGTTCCCCGCCGGGCGATGGCAGCGTTGACGGCAGGCGGCGAAGAGCAACGAAGCGCCCGCCGGCAGCCGTCTGGCGGCAGAAGCGAGCGGCTCGGCGCTCAGCGCCAGGCCCGGCAAGCGTCGGAACATGGATCACGGTGGTCGACGGAGAACTGGCGGCGGAAGGTGAGTTCTGGCGCACCTACTGGCGCGCCAAATGTCGGATTCGGGTTCAGCAGACCCTTGAGGTTCGAACACTTTGGGGTGCGAAATCTCGTCCTCTACCTACTGCACCCGCCGCCTCGCTAGGATCTAAACTACTGACAGGGAACAACACAGGAGACACGGGGTTTATACTAGTTCGGGCCACCATTGTAGTGTAATACCCTACTCTAGTTTGTGGTGTGGTGGATTGCCTCTTGGGTGATGGTGATGAACAATACAAGGAAGAACAGCCTCGCGAGGGTCCTGCATTGTGGCTGGTGCGATGAACTTCTAGGGGGAGTTCACTCGCTTCTCTCTATCTCTCTCGTTTGTTCTCTTGCTACCTTTCTGAATGTCCCTACCCTGTGGGTGGCTAGTCCTATTTATAGACAAAGGCCCTGGGCCTCTTCCCAAATATTGAGCGGGAAGGGCGCCAACAATTGGCCATTTTGAAGGGGAACATCTGGTACACTTATCCTGACTAAAGTTGGTCCTCGCTTGTCAAAGGCTCTGGTGGTGACGCCGGCTTGGGCTCCACAATGACTTCCTTCCTGCCGTTGGGCTGGTCTTGGTCTTGTTGCGCCAAAATGGACGCCTTTGCTTGATGCTCTCTCCTGCGCTCGCTACCTTTGCACCAAAGAGGAAAGGAGGACACTGCACGGGCTGGCGCCCTCGGGCGCCCTTAGTGCGTCATGGCTTGCGTCATGGGCACCTCGTGAGGTACCCGCCTTGATCTCCCCGCCTCGTGAGCCAGCCTGACGAGGCCGTGCTCGAGGAAGCTCCTGTCGTCCGCCCATGAGGCTTGGCCCCTCGCGAGGGTCTTGAGCTCGTGTTGATGAAGATGGGCCGTGATGGCCCCCCCTTTGAGCCACGCCGCAGGCCGCAGGCAGGCAAGTCTGGGGACCCCCATTCCCAGAACGCCGACAGCATTGGAGCTGTCGAGCTTTGGCCTCAGGTTTGAAAGTACTTCAACGACCAAGAGCAAAAAGCAAAAACTAAAATAAAATTGGGTTGCCTCCCAACAAGCGCTATCGTTTAACGCCCCTAGCTAGGCATTGATAATTTTAATGATTCTCACATGAAAGACAAGAATTGAAGCACAAAGAGAGCATCATAAAAACGTGACAAACACACTTAAGTCTAACATATTCCTATGCATAGGTATTTTATAAGCAAAAAAATATCAAGGCAAACAAAAACTAGCATATGCAAGGAATAAGAAAGAAACAATAGAAATCTCAACATAATGAGAGGTAATTTAGTAACTTGAAAATTTCTAAAACCATATTTTCCTCTCTCATAATAATTACATGTAGGATCATAAGCAAATTCAACAATATAGCTATCAGAAAACATATTCTTAACACGATCCACATGTATGCAAAGTTGACACTCTTCCGAAATAGTGGGATTATCAAAAAATAAAATCATGACCTCTCCAAACCCACTTTTTTCAAAAATTTCATAACAATGAACATGCTCCAAATATGTGGGATCTAAAGCTGACACTCTTCCAAACCCACTTTCAATATTATTGCAAACACTATTATCAATCTCATATTCATCATGGGGCTTAAATAAATTTTCAAGATCATAAGAAGAATCACCCCAATCATGATCATTGCAACCAGTAGTAGACATAGCAAACATAGCATCCCTGTTTTGCATATCATTAACACAATTGACATTAATAGAATTTATAATAACATCATTGCAATCATGCTTTTTATTCAAAGATCTATCGCGAATCACTTCATAAAGTACTTCATCACAATTTTCAAATTCACGAATTTCATGCAACATAAAGATAATCTAGTGCACTCAGTTCACTTGCAATAGGTTCATTATAATTGGATCTCTTAAAGAGATTAGCAAGTGGATGAGGATCCATAAACTTTTAGCAAGCAAAGATGCAAGCAAAAAGAAGGTACATGGTAACACAAGCAAACAAAAGATCGAATGGAAGAAGGGCGAAGAAAACGGCAAGGGAGAAGTGGGGGAGAGGAAAACGAGAGGCAAATGGCAAATAATGTAATGCGAGGGATAAGAGTTTGTGATGGGTACTTGGTATTTCTTGACTTGTGCGTAGACTCCCCCAAGAACGGCCGTAAATCCTTCTTGCTACCTCTTGAGCAACTGCGTTGGTTTTCCCTTGAAGAGGAAAGGGTGATGTAGTAAAGTAGCGTAAGTATTTCCCTCAGTTTTTGAGAACCAAGGTATCAATCCAGTAGGAGGTCATGCTCAAGTCCCTTGCACCTACACAAACAAATAAGAACCTCACAACCAACACGATAAAGGGGTTGTCAATCCCTTCACGGTCACTTACGAGAGTGAGATCTGATAAAGATGATAAGATAATATTTTTGGTATTTTTATGATAAAAAGTAAAAGTAAAGAAATCATGTAAACAATAATGGAAATAACGGGAGATTAATATGATGGAAAATAGACCCGGGGGCCATAGGTTTCACTAGTGGCTTCTCTCAAGATAGCATAAGTATTACGGTGGGTGAACAAATTACTGTCGAGCAATTGATAGAATTGAACATAGTTATGAGAATATCTAGGTATGATCATGTATATAGGCATCACGTCCGTGACAAGTAGACCGAAACAATTCTGCATCTACTACTATTGCGCCACACATCGACCACTATCCAGCATGCATCTAGAGTATTAAGTTCATAAGAACATAGTAACGCTTTAAGCAAGATGACATGATGTAGAGGGATAAACTCATGCAATATGATATAAACCCCATCTTTTTATCCTCGATGGCAACAATACAATACGTGCCTTGCTGCCCTGCTTTCCTTTGGGAAAGGACACCGCAAGATTGAACCCAAAGCTAAGCACTTCTCCCATTGCAAGAAAGATCAATCTAGTAGGGCAAACCAAACTGATAATTTGAAGAGACTTGCAAAGATAACCAATCATACATAAAAGAATTCAGAGAATATTCAAATATTGTTCATAGATAATCTTGATCATAAACCCACAATTCATCGGATCTCGACAAACACACCACAATAGAAGCTTACATCAAATAGATCTCCAAGAGAATCGAGGAGAACTTTGTATTGAGATCCAAAGAGAGAGAAGAAGCCATCTAGCTAATAACTATGGACCCGAAGGTCTGAGGTAAACTACTCGCACATCATCAGAGAGGCTATGGTGTTGATGTAGAAGCCCTCCCTGATCAATGCCTCCTCCGGCAGGACGCCGGAAAAGGCCCCAAGATGGGATCTCACGGGTATAGAAGGTTGCGGCGATGGAATTAGGATTTCGTGGTCGCTTCTGATGGTTGGGGGTACGTAGGTATATATAGGAGGAAGAAGTAGGTCGGTGGAACCACGAGGGGCCCACAAGGGTGGAGGGCGTGCCTGGGGGGGGGGGGTAGGCGCCCTTTACCTTGTGGCCTCCTTGTCTGTTGCTTGATGCTACTCCAAGTCCTCTGGATCATGTTTGTTCCAAAAATCACGTTCCCGAAGGTTTCATTCCGTTTGGACTCTGTTTGATATTCTTTTTCTGCGAAACACGAAAATAGGCTAAAAAAATAGCAATTTGGGTTGGGCCTCCGATTAATAGGTTAGTCCCCAAAAATAATATAAAAGTGTATAAATAAGCCCATTAAACATCCAAAACAGCATATATAATAGCATGGAACAATAAAAAATTATAGATACGTTGGAGACGTATCATCGAGCCCCAGGCTCCGGCATGGGCGCAGCCCACCGTCCGTTTCCTCCAAATAGGAGAACTCCCCGAGGAGCAGGAAGAAGCAGAGAAAGTAGCCCGTTGGTCCATCGTCGCCCTGCCGTGTCCACGAGCATCGCCGTCGTCCGCCTCATCGAGCTAGCCGAGCCCCAAGCGCTCGCACGCCGCGGATACGCCTCCTCGACATCGTCTTCACCGCCCATCGCCGGAGATCCCCTTTGCCGCACCGCCTGCTCCAGTTCGTCCCCGACCTCGCTGACCTGCTCGTCGGGATCGCCGTGAGCCCTGCTCCGTCCTTCCCCTCTCCGTTACCTCTCTCATGCACCATACGCACCGCACCGAGCTCACCCACACCCGCCGCCGCCTGTGCTCACCGCCGGCGTAACTCCGGCCAAGCAACGGCCTGGCCGTCATGTCCACCTTGCTCGCTGAGGGAGTCCTGGACTAGGGGGTGTCCGGATAGCTGAACTATCATCTTTGGCCGGACTCCTGGACTATGAAGATACAAGATTGAAGACTTCGTCCCGTGTCCGGATGGGACTTTCCTTGGCGTGGAAGGCAAGCTTGGCGTCTGGATATGTAGATCTCCTACCATTGTAACCGACTCTGTGTAACCCTAACCTATCTGGTGTCTATATAAACCGGAGGGTTTTAGTCCATAGGACTAAAACCAATCATACCATAGGCTAGCTTCTAGGGTTTAGCCTCCTTGATCTCGTGGTAGATCTATTCTTGTACTACCCATATCATCAATATTCATCAAGCAGGAGTAGGGTATTACCTCCATCGAGAGGGCCCAAACCTGGGTAAACATCGTGTCCCTCGTCTCCTGTTACCATCCGCCTAGACGCACAGTTCAGGACCCCCTACCCGAGATCCGCCGGTTTTGACACCGACATTGGTGCTTTCATTGAGAGTTCCTCTGTGTCGTCACCTATAGGCCCGATGGCTCCTTCAATCATCAGAAACGATGCAGTCCAGGGTGAGACTTTTCTCCCCAGACAGATATTCGTATTCGGCGGCTTTGCACTGCGGGCCAATTCGCTAGGCCATCTGGAGCAGATCGAAAGCTACGCCCCTGGCCATCAGGTCAGATTTCGAAGTTTAAACTACACGGCCGACATCCGCAGAGACTTGATCTTCGACGGATTCGAGCCACAGCCAAGCGCACCGCACTATCTCGATGGGCATGATCTAGCTCTGCCGCTGAATAGTGCCCTGGAGGCCGCATCAGCATCCACTCCGACCCTTAATCCGGAGCCGGATTCCCCGATCGAGGATGAGTGGTTGGACACCGCCTCGGGGGCTAGGATCTCAACGGCGATTGAGCCGAACTCCATCCCTGTCCTTTGCGAAGACCGTGACTCCAAGGTGCCGGACTCCTTTCCGGACTCCGAACCTCCCGCGCCCCTGCCAGTCGAATCCGACTGGACGCCGGTTATGGAGTTCACCGCATGACATCTTTCGGCACTCGCCCTTTGGCGATATCCTGAACTCACTAAAGTCTACTCTCTTTATCCGGAGAGCCTGGCGGACTACGGACGGGAAGGTTGGGATCGCAGACGGCGAAGAAATTCAACGCCCACCCACCACCCACTTTGTAGCCATCGGCGATTTATTTAACCGACATGCTCGACTTGACTCCGAAGACATCGACGGTATGGACGGCGATGCCGGAGAGCGACCAAGACCCAACGCCTACGAGGGCACTGGAAGGCCACCTCGTCATACGACATATACATGGTGGACATCCCAAAAGATGGGAACGGCGATGGAACAACGGAGGATGACCCCTCCAAGAAGCAACCGAAGGGCCGACGTCAGCGGCATCGCTCTAAATCCTGCCACAGCAAAAACGGTGATTCCGGCATGGGAGATAATAACACCCCGGACAGTGCCGAAGACAACCCCCTCCAGCAGGACTCAGCGCAGGAGGAGGGAGAAGCAAGTCCGCACGACAGTGCGGCAGAAAGAGAGGTAGAGGACGATAATTATGCGCCTCCCTCGGAAGATGAGGCAAGCCTCAACGACGAAGAATTCGTCGTGCCTGAGGATCCCGCTGAACAGGAGCGTTTCAAACGCAGGCTTATAGCCACGGCAAGCAGCCTCAAGAAAAAGCAGCAACAGCTTAGAGCTGACCAAGACCTGCTAGCTAACAGATGGACTGAAGTCCTTGCGGTAGAAAGAGTATGAACTCGAACGCCCCTCCAAAAGCTACCCCAAACGCAGGCCGTTGCCTCGATCGGAGGAGGAAGCACCCACATCGCCCGGCGCATGATGCGGTCGACCGCCACCCCACCCGTGGCCGACAGAAGGCCTCTAGACCCTCCATTCAAGCCACACCCCGGCCCGCTCAAAAAGTACCAAGGCACGGGAAAACGCAGCCGGACTTGCGAGATATATTGGAGGATAAGGAAAAACATACAAGATCAATCTACGGATCGGCGTGGGCGTAACGACTCGGGATGATTACCGTCCACGCGGATACAAGAACTCCGGCCGGGCCGAACACAAGAGACAAAGCTCATATGAGCTACGCCGTGATATAGCCCAATATCTGAGGCGCCAAGACACCCACTATGCTTCACAGATGAAGTAATGGATCATCAAATCCACGAGGGCTTCAAACCCGTAAACATCGAATCATACGATGGTACCACAGATCCTGCCAATGCGGATCGAGGACTATCTCCTCCATATCCACATGGCCCGCGGTGATGATCTACATGCCATCAAATACCTCCCACTCAAGCTTAAAGGACCAGCTCGGCATTGGCTCAACAGCTTGCCATCAAAATCAATTGGTTGTTGGGAGGACCTGGAAGCTGCATTCCTTGATAACTTCGAGGGCACATATGTGCGACCACCAGACGCCGATGACCTTAGCCATATAATTCAGCAGCCAGAAGAATCGGCCAGACAATTCTGGACACGGTTCCTAACTAAGAAAAATCAAATTGTTGGCTGTCCAGATGCAGAGGCCCTTGCAGCCTTCAAACATAACATCCGCGATGAGTGGCTAGCCCGGAACCTAGGACAGGAAAAGCCGAAATCCATGGCAGCCCTCACCACACTCATGACCCGCTTTTGCGCGGGATAGGACAGCTGGCTAGCTCGAAACAACAACTTGACCAAAAACCCTGGTAGTTCGGATACCAAGGACAGCAATGGCAGGTCGCGTCGTAACAAGAACAAGCACCACATTAACGGCGACAATGATGAAGATACGACAGTCAATGCCGTATTCAGAGGCTCTAAACCCGGTCAGCGGAAGAAGCCATTCAAAAGAAATACCCAGGGCCTGTCCAACTTGGACCGAATACTCGATCGCTTGTGCCAGATACATGGCACCCCCGAAAAACCAGCCAATCACACCAACAGGGATTGTTGGGTGTTCAAGCAAGCAGGCAAGTTAAGTGCCGAACTCAATGACAAGGGGCTGCATAGCGATGATGAGGAAGAGCCCCGACCGCCGAACAATAAAGGACAGAAGGGATTTCCCACACAAGTGCGGATGGTGAACATGATATACGCAACCCACATACCCAAAAGGGAGCGGAAGCATGCACTAAGGGACGTATATGCGATGGAGCCAGTCGCCCCGAAGTTCAACCCATGGTCCTCCTGCCCGATCACATTTGATCGAAGGGACCATCCCACTAGCATCCGTCACGGCGGATTCGCCGCATTGGTTCTGGACCCAATTATTGACGGATTTCACCTCACCAGAGTCCTGATGGACGGCGGTAGCATCCTGAACCTGCTCTATCAGGATACAGTGCACAAAATGGGCATAGACCCCTCAAGGATTAAACCTACAAAGACGACCTTTAAAGGGGTCATACCGGGTGTAGAGGCCAATTGTACAGGCTTAGTTACACTCGAAGTGGTCTTGGATCCCGGTTAACTTCCGCGAAGAGTTAATCTTCGACATAGTCCCGTTCTGCAGCGGCTGTCACACACTGCTCGGACGAACCGCATTTGCAAAGTTCAATGCGGTGCCGCACTATGCATACCTCAAGCTCAAGATGCCAGGCCCTCGAGGAGTAATCACGGTCAATGGAAACACCAAACGCTCTCTTCGAACGGAGGAGCACACGGCGGCCCTCGCGGCGGAGGTGCAAGGCAGCCTCTCACAGCAATTCTTGAGTCCGGCCACTAAACGTCCGGACAACATCAAAAGCGCCGGAGTAACCTACAACAAGACCGCTGACACGATTCAAGCACTGCAGCGTAGCAATCCGCCCCAACCCCATTCCTCGCGAAAGCAATGAAGCTGATTACGCTGGCGTACATAACTACGCTCTGGAGATACCATGGGCATATGGGGAGGGCACGACCACGCCTGCGCCAGAATGCGGCTCAACCGCACTGTGGGCTCCGATTGTGTCATTCTTTTTGTTTTTTCTTTTTCTTACTTTCAGGACTCCGTTTTCCAGAAGTCCTATCCGGCACTAGAATCGCCGAACTCACGATGCAACAGCCAGGGAAGCAGAAAGCTACATCGAGTGTTCAGGTGGTCTCTAGTACGAGCATTACACTTGTTTTACATACCATCCCGTAGTTTACCCCTGGAGGGGGACATGTTAAATAGTCACATCCCTTGCTCATCGCACTATTTATATCGTTCTGCTTTCATTGCAGTACCTTTTTGAATAAACAATACATAGCTTTTGCCTATTATTGCACTCCTTTCTTTATCTATATATATGTTCATTTCATGACATGTTGCACCCGTACACTTTGGTACGGCCAATACACCAGGGGCTTAAGTACCCCAAAATTATGGTGTGATAAGTCCGAACACTTTCACAAGTGTGGCACCCGAACTTATAGCATTATATGCATCGGCTCGAATCATGTCTTGGGTCAATAGTTGGGTTTGCGGCTCCTATGTTTTGGTACCTTACATTCCGTTATATCGGCTAAGGTAGCACTAGGAGAACCACTGCGATTGTGCCCGGTTGAGCTGGGTTGAGCACCTCGGTGAGAAAGCTAAAACAGAACCCGTCATGATAGGGCGAGAGTCGGTCGCTGTTCGAGAGGTTTTTTCGGTGCCTAAAGACTTATGCCACTTAGAGCGAGGAACCGGCATTGTCCGGCCAAGGCGTGGATAAGCGCCTCGAACTTCGGTCTTCCGAATACTAGGGGCTTCACGAAATTTAAAATTATAGAATTCTATGGCTAAGTGAGAGTGTTCAAGCATTATAAGTACGGTTGCCTTGTTCATTTGCGTTGAGCGCCTCCCTCGATGGACCCAAGAATGGGAACAAGAGTGCTCAAGTTTATCCCAACACCCCAAAGACTTTCGTGGCATGGGGGCTGAAGCCAACGACTTGCCATCTCTCAAATTTGATAAACGGCCGCACGTAAGGTAATATTTTAAATTAACAAGCGTTGCTTAGCGCATATGAACAAGTTTTCGTTGTCTGAGGATAACAAATGCGACTCTATTCAAAATTACATCCTTGGAGCACTCATCCGCTATCTGGCGGGCACCCTTCAGAGGCCCTCATAGTACATTTCGGGCGTCGCGATGCTCCTTGCCCTTTCGGTGGCCCGTCCTTCACAAGCTTCTCCGCATCCGGCTTGCCCCAGTGCACTTTAGCACGGGCAAGTGCCCGACGGGCACCTTCAATGCAGATGGAGAGCTTGATGACTTCAATCCGTGGACAAGCGTCCACCAGCCGCCGCACTAGCCCAAAGTAGCTCCCAGGCATGGCTTCCAATGGCCACAGCCGAACTATGAGGCCCCTCATGACCTGTTCGGCGACCTTATGGAGCTCGACCAGCTACTTCAGCTGGTCGCTTAGGGGCACCGGACGGTCGGCCTCGGCATATTGAGACCAGAACACCTTCTCCTTCGAGCTCCCCTCCTTGGTGCGGTAGAATGCGGCAGCATCAGACACACTACGGGGCAGATCTGCGAATGCTCCTGGAGAGCTCCGAATCTGGATAAGTAATAGGTAATTCACTTTTTACATTCTTGCTCTGCATAAAGAATGCCTTACCGCCCATGATCTTCTTTATTGCCTCAATCTCACGGAGGGCTTTTTGGGCCTCGGCCTTAGCAGCTTTGGCACTCTCAAGAGCGAAGCAAGCTCGAACTCTCGGGTCTTGAGTCACGCTCCGAACCCTCGTGTTTTTCCACGAGCACAGGAGCTCTTGCCGCACCTCCGCCAATTGCGCCTCCCCTTCTCTCGCTCGATGCGCTCATGAGCTTTGTTTTCGGCCACGGACACCGCCTCCTTCAGGGTCGCCACCTCGCTCGTGGCCCCTGCAGTACCCATGTTATTCCTATTATCTTTTGCAACCAAATCCTTTCTATAAGGTATTTCTTTAATAAGGTATTACTTACCTTCCTTTGCCTCGAGCTGCTTCTTGTCTTGGTCGAGCTCGTTCTCGGACCGCTCAAGGCTCTGCTTCAATGCATTGACCTCCATGATCGGTCTTGGCAGAGGTCGGCCAAGTAGCAGCCTGCATTCCAGTATTGACATACTTATGTTAGACTCCTGCGTATATCTTTTTAGATCCTTAGTCCCGGCTTTTCTTTCCGAACACCGAACTAAGAATCAGGGAGACTCTTGTCTATGCGGTAATATTTTTACATATTCTAAACTTACCTCAAAGCCTGTTAGAAGGCTGGTACAGGCTTCGGTCAACCCGCTCTTGGCGGACTGAACTTTCTGGACCACCACACTCATAACAGTGCGGTGCTCCTCCTTGATGGAGGCACTGTTAAGCGCCTCCAGTAAGCTAACCGGTGCCTCCGGTTGGATGGAGGACACCGGCGTCTTACCCTTCCTACGAAGGTGCCGCTTGCCGGACTTCGGAACCGCTGAAGGTTCGGTATGGAGTCCTGGACGAGGGTCGGGCTTAGAGCCACAGGGGTCTCGCCCCCACGCTCTGGAGTCCGAGAGGTCGCCTTGCGCCTCCTGCGCCACCTCCTCTTGACCAGGCCCCTTGGGGCCCTACCTCAGGCCGTCCATGAGGTGAGGAGGCGGCCGGAAGTGAAGTACTCTCCATTTCCGACGAACTCAGGGACCCGCTCGACAAAGCGGCGAGCTCGCCCTTGGGCGGGCTGCATGATTGTTCAGCATTAAAGAACAGTATGCAATGAAAAAAACCATGGGTATCCGGACACTTACGATCTCGCCAGGGGCTTAGCCCTTGTTGGCCACTCCTCGTCGTTGTCGGCGTCGGTGGAGAAGTCCGGAGGAAGGGTACTTCCCTTCTCGGACCCTCCGGCCTCCCGATTAGGCGGCCTTCCTTTTCCTCTCTTCCCCGGCTGGGAGAGGCTTCTTTCCTCCTCCTCGTTCTCGGGAGAGGATTACGCCAGAATCGACAAGACTTGGCGCCGGAGCTCCTTTCAGTTCCCTGGCCTCCTTCTTAACCTTCTTCTCCGGCACCACATGAGTACGAAGCCAGCAGCCACTGTCGATCGGGCATCCGCTGGGTCTTCGGGCAAAGGGTCAGACGGTTAATCTGTCGAGACGTCTTCACCGATCTGTCAAAGGTTAGGGAGTTTTAGATCCCGCATAGAGTCAAACTATGAAAAAAGAGTCCCATAAAGGGTAAAATAACTTACCTCGCTAGCTTGATGCTGCGAGCTGAATCCATGATCTTCTAGATGGCGGATGTAGAACCTCGGCGCCCTTGAGCAGCACCTTCCGGGCATCTTCGCACGTGAGTGTCGAAGAGCCTTTTAGAGTTGAGTCTTTGTGCGGATCGAACTCCCACAATTTGAAGGCCCGTTGTTGGCATGGGAGAATCCGGCGGATGAGCATAACACGGACTATGTTGACAAGATTGAGCTTCTTGTCCACCGTGTTTGGACACAGGTTTGGAGTCGGTCGGCTCTTCGAATCACCCCACGTCAGGCCCGTCTCTTTCCATGATGTGAGCCGTGTGGGGGAGCCAAATCTGAATTCGGGGGCCGCCGCCCATTTTGAGTCGCGCGGCTCGGTGATGTAGAACCACCCCGGTTGCCACCCCTTTATTGTCTCCATGAAGGAGCCCTCGAGCCATAGAACATTGGGCATCCTGCCCGCCATGGCGCCTCCGCACTCCGCCTGTCGGCCGCCCACTATCTTCGGCTTGACGCTAAAGGTCTTCAACCATAAACCGAAGTGGGGTTGGATGCGAGAGGAAAGCCTCGCACTGCTGACGATAAATGTCAAGATATTGAGGATGAAGTTTGGGGCCAGATCATGGAAATCCAGGCCGTTGTAGAACATGAGCCCCCGGCCAAATGGGTGAAGTGGAAAACCTAGTCAGCGAAGGAAGTGGGTGAGGAACACCACCCTCTCATGGGGCCTAGGAGTGGGGACGAGCTGCCCCTTGTTGGGGAGCCGACACACAATGTCACCGGACAAGTATCCGGCCTCCCGCAGCTTTGTGATGTGCCCCTCCGTGATGGAGGAGGCCATCCACCTGCCTCCCGCTCCGGACATAGTTGGAGAAGGTTGAGGTGGGATGTGCGGACTTAGCGTATTTGGAGCTCGAGTCTTGTGAAATGGATGAGCACAGAGGAAGAAGGCGTGGGTGAAAAGGTGGATCCTTATCCCTTATATGGACGGGACGAAGCTATGCGTCCCCCACCACCTGGTAAAACTGGCTTATCTCCCGAGCACCGTAATCAATGGCGCGGATGGGTTACCCGCGTCCGTATTGATCTGAACCCGAATAAGGGGCACGATCTCCGCTTTGATAAGACGTGCCAAGGAAACCGCCTCGCTAAACGCGCTGAGGTGGAACAGTAAAAAACAATTCGAATAAAGGCCTGGTCGGGGTGTGATGTCACGCCACGGAATACGTCAGCAGATCTGTGCAAAATTTATTCTCACTACGGTGGTATGTGGAACTTGTTTTGCAGAGCCGGACACTATCCTTGTGTTCAAAACCTTCTATGAAGTATTCAGAGGAAGAACCCGCCTTGCAATGCCGAAGACAATATGCGCGCCGGACTCGTCGTCATTGAAGCCTGGTTCGAGAGACTCTTGAGGAGTCCTGGACTAGGGGGTGTCCGGATAGCGAACTATCATCTTTGGCGGACTCTGGACTATGAAGATACAAGATTGAATACTTCGTCCCGTGTCCGGTTGGTACTTTCCTTGGTGTGGAAGGAATGCTTGGTGATCCGTATTTGTATATCTCCTACCATTTTAAGCGACTCTGTGTAACCCTAACCTATCCGGTGTCTATATAAACCGGAGGGTTTTAGTCCATAGGACGAAAAACAATCATACCATATCCTAGCTTCTAGGGTGTAGCCTCCTTTATATCGTGGTAGATATAATCTAGTACTCCCCATATATTCAATATTATTCAAGCTGGAGTAGGGTATTACCTCCATCGAGAGGGCCTGAACCTGGGTAAAAACATCGTGTCCCTTGTCTCCTGTTACCATCCGCCTAGACGCACAGTTCGGGACCCCCTACCCGAGATCCGCCGGTTGTGACACCGACACTCACCGTACCATGTAGAGCACGTACGTGTTAACCCCGCGCCTCCACACTCGTTGTAGCGACGACCCCGAGCTCACCCGAGCTCCGGCAGCCGCCAACGTCGTCGCCGGCGATGATTCTGGCCACCCCCGGACCAACCACCACCACCAATGGATGCGGCGCACCTCCAGCTCCCCGTAGATTCTCCCCGCGCGCCAAATCGTACCCCGTAGCGAAATCCTGATGCCCTCCGCCGCATTTTGGTCACCGCCGATAGAACTCCCGCAAAGCCGACGTGGTGCTGTCATTAGCCACTAATGACCCCGCTAGCTAACCTCTCTCTCACTGACTACCGGGCCCCACTGCCTAATTAACCCTGGTTAGCTCATGTTTAGACTTAACTAACCACACGGGCCCCACAGGTCAGTTTGACCTGGCCACGTCACAGGTTGACCGACGCCACACGTCAGTATTGACTTGCTGACGTGTCCGTAGACCCGGCCCCACCTGTCAGCAACACTAACCAGCACTGTGTCACTGACCAGTGGACCCCACTGGTCAGGTTTGACCCGGGGCAGCCCTGTTGACCTGCTGACGCCAGCATGACGTAATGCTCATGCAGTTAATCATTTTCTGGATTTAAAATAAGTCAGAAAATTCCAGAAAATTGCATAAACTTCTAAATATCATAGAAAATCAACTGTAACTTCAAATGCAAAGATTTATATATGAAAATTGATCAGAAAAATTCAATCTTTCCATATGTACTACTTTCATGCATGTCAGAACAATTTAACCTTGCTGTTTAGATGAAACAAGTTAATGCACTAATATGACCTCTTATTTTGGGTTTGCATTTGAATCTTTTATTCAAATGAGCTCAAACCAACCTGTTCTAAGTTGCATTAGCCAAAACACACTCATTTTGCCATGTCATTACATGCATCATATTGTTGCATATTGCCATGTGATGATTGTGCTTCGATGTGTTCTTCGTGGTAGGTTACGCCTCGAGGATATTCACGAGTATCCAACTGAAGGGCAGTATCCTTCTACCACTCCGTCAGGCAAGCAAAACCCCCTTGTTCATTCCAATACAATCCCAATCTCTCGCTCCTGCTCTCTTTTACTGCATTAGGACAACAACAATTCAACTGTTACATGATGCGGTAGTTGAACCCCTTTCCTCTGCATGACCTGTCATTGCCACAGTAAATAGATGAAACACACTAGTATGAGTAGGAGTTGTTTGAGCCACTGATGTGCCTACTCATTCTTGCTTGTTGTCATGCACCGCTACTGCTTAGAGTTGAGTCAGTCCGATTCATCGGGGATGAATTGGAGGTGTGTGAACATGTTCTCTTGTTGAGAGCTAAGTGTGTGAACACGATTTGGTAAAGGTAGCGGTGAGAGGCCATGTAGAAGTACATGGTGGGTTGTCTCATTGAAGCCGCCCCTCGAGAACTGAAGTTCTGTGTTTGTGATCCATGAACAGCTACTACCACACGTTTGGGCCCTGAAATATGACCTGCTTTCGACTTATTAACCGCCCTTGTCCTCTGTCCGGGAGTTGCAACTAGTTTACGGTGTTTTGTAGGATATGTGTTGGAGGTCGTGCGTAGCGCTGACCCTAGGGGTGGGCTATGATGCGGTAGATACACCGTGGCACGGTGTACTGAGTCGCCCGTTTGGTGTCTCGGGAACCCTGCACATATCGTTTGGGCCTGTGAGAGAAACTCCGGCCGGATCTCCTCGCGGATGGAACCCGAATAGGCGATAAACCTGGACTAGAGACTTGTGTGGTTAGTCAGGTCATGGTCTACACCCACGTCGGCTTTCGCTTAAAGTCTGCCGAGCACATGTCATGTGCGCCTAAGTGGTGGAAACATGTGTGAAGAAGTACACCCTGCAGGGTTATAAATGATCTATTCAATAGCCGTGTCCATGATGAGGAACTTACGGGTTGCCTATAACAGTTCATAGACAAGTGAAAGTGGATACTCTAAAATGCGCAAGATAAGCGTGAGTGCTATGGATGGCATTCTCGTAGGTAGACGGCAGCGAGTCCATAGTGGTGTATTGAATGGTGAATATGTGGACTCGTGTGTGCCACCTCAAAAGAGTTACTTGCAGTCGTAGTTCAGGTTAGCCACTGAGTCAAAGCTGGCTTGCTGCAGTTAAACTCCACCACCCCCTTTATTGATACCGATGCATATGTAGATAGTTCTGATGTAAGTCTTGCTGGGTACATTTGTACTCATGTTTGCCTATTTTATGTTTTGCAGAGAGACTTCAGTCTCGCTAATCTTGTGCCCTCAACAGGATCTTGTAGATAGTCAGGCTTCTCAGCCTTTTTCATTTGTAGTTGTCTGTACTTAGACAAGTTAAGCTTCCGCATGTGGTTGTTGCTTGTATGCTCTGTATGTTGGGTCATGAGACCCATGTTTGTAATACTTGTGTCGGTGTACAAAAGGAGGGGCGCTCTTTTGTACCCCTTTACCTGCAGGCGGTCGGAGCGCCCATGCAGTCACACCAAGCAGCAGGAGGCGAGCCAAGGTAAGATCGAAGCCCAAGATAACCGGAAGAACCGCCAAGGCCAAGACCACAAAAGCGGAGGGACAAAGCAGGTTCCCTGGCAAGACCCTTCTTTGGGGCAGCCTCGGCCAGCCCGGCAAGACCCTTGCCGGGGCAGCTCACCCCACACCAATAGAGCGAGCCACCCTTGAGCCCACGGTCTCCCAAATCACGTTGGGCCAGGGCTCGGGAGGCACCTCCATGGTGGCATGCAGATCTTTGTGAAGACAAGGAACACCCAAGATCAGATGAGGATTAGAAGACAATGATCCACGGCAAGATCATTGCCGAGGAAAGTCACGAGACCCCGGCAAGATCCTTGCCAGGGATGACAGCGCGCCACGACAAGACCCTTGCCGGGCCACCCGGCAAGGCCCTCGCCAAAGACGACAGCAGGGCCACTGCCAGGACCGTGCCAACCAAGTTTCCACCGCCGTTCACATGCAGCTGCCAGCTCAACCAGCTGGGTGGGCACCTGCGTGGCAACATACAGCTCCCAGGCCAACTCATCAAGTGCCTACGTGGCGGCATGCAGATCTTCGTGGAGGCTCCACCACCGCGCCACCTCAGCTGCTGCACGCCCTACGTGGCGCGGCATGCGTCATTGGCCGTGGCGAGAACGCGTGTCGAAGCAAGGATGGCGGCAGCCGGCCGGGGCCGGGCCTCGCCCGTCCCCAATAAAGCAAGGGGACACCTAAGCTACGCATTAAATGCGTCTTGTCCTGTATCTGACGATAAGCTCATAGCACTGTGCGCCTTTCCACCTCCTGTGTGCCACTGTGGTAACCCCTTTAGACTATAAAAGGAGGCCCATGGCATACTGGAGAAGGATTCGGCTCTTTGGAACCACACACTCACCACAGCTAGTTCGAGAGCTCAAGAACTCTTTGAAATACACCCACCAAAGCAGGACTAGGGTTTTACGCATCCTCGCGGCCCGAACCTGGGTAAACGATCCTTGTGCTAGTTACTAATCCTGCTCTTCTCGCAACCCTGCGCACCGACAACCGTTGTAGGGGTTCTTGTGATCCCATAGGTGTCGTTTTCCCCGACATCTTTGGCGCGCCAGGTAGGGGGCGCAATTGTGAGAATCTGGTCTAGTAGCTAGCCTAGCGGTTCTTCGTCGCCATAGCCCCAAGAAGGAGACAGCCAAGAGAAAGGGGCGCCGCTTGCGAACGTGAAGGGCGCCAGTGCGGCAACAGAGAAGCTAAGTCATTCAGAGCTATGAGTTATTTCCTTCTATATATAATGTTATCGTCCTCGGAGATCTCGCCTATGTATGAGAAACCTGCACGCAAAGGGGCCCTCCCGCAATTGGCAACGCCCTTGTTCTGTTTCGAGTCCGCTCAACAGCTCAAAGCGGCCGCGTCGAGTGGCGGGGTAGCCTTCCGCGCAGCAGCGCTCCCGACTCTACGACTCGAGTCAAGCTCGGCGATTCGAGGCGGCCACGCTAAGAAGCGGTAAGGTGGATTCGCCCGGCAAGCACACTCGGCAGGCCAATGGGGATCCTTCCCCAAGACGCTGCCCTAGGTTCTGGCGGCAAGCAAGCCTACCCACTTACGTAGGGTGGACATACAAGGAAAAATCGAACAGGAAAATAACATGCATGATACTAAAAGTGCTGCAGAGTTATATTACATCAAATTGTTGCCGCGGTTCTAACTAGAGATAGCGATTGTCTTGGTTGTGAACCTACAGCGGCGATAAGAAATGGGGCGCCTAGTCTCGGCGTTGTCCCTCTACCCTCTAAATTCCGCCAACGCGGTTGATGATGGGCTTGATGCGCTCCCTGAGCGGCGTGAGGTCAGTACCCTCCGGAAAGCTCTCCAGCGCGGCGTCGAAGTCGAGGTCGGGGTACCAGTAGACCACCTTGGTGCGAACCTTGGTCATGGCGCCCTGGCAAAGCCTCCGGGCCTCGTCAGCCACCGAGGCCGCCCGGTTGGCGTGAAGCCGCTACAAAGCGCTGACAACCTTCTCAAAGAACAGGATCAGGCTGCAGTTGGCGCTCATGCTCCACTCCGGGACGTACCTCACGTCCGGCATCCCCATGGTGGCCAGCTGCACGGCGGCCTAGTTGGCGACGGTGGCGAGGCAGTCGAGCCAGCGGTTCTCGCCCTCCATGTGATCCGCGAAGTTGAGGCCCTCGTTCTTCCGCAACTGCTTCTCGGCCTCCAGCTCCTTGGCCAGGGTCCCCTCTCGGGTTTTGGCCTCTGACAGCATCTTCTCGAGATCCTCCAGCTTCAGCTTGAGGTCTTTGATGGAGTTGTTGGCCTCAGAGAGCTCCCCGGCCCTGCTGAATGCCGTGTCCTGCGCCTCCGTCAGGGCGCTGTTGAGCGAGTCCTTCTCCTAGGACAGCTTCAGGGCCTGCTCCTTCAGCTCGTCCCGCTCCGCCTCCAGCTCCTTCACCTTGCCGGCGTGAACCTGGGCCTGGGCATCGAGTGCCTCCTTGTGCCTCTGCTCCAGCTCATTGCTCCGCTGCAAGACAAGCTTCTCCACCTCTTCATCCTTGCCGCGAAGCATGGTGACAAGCTTCTCCTCGCGTGCAGCGAGGTCCTCCTCCTGGGAGTTCAGTGCGACCCCATGCTGGGTCCGGGCGGCCTCGGCGGCAGCGGCTAAGTTCTTCGCCGTCTCTTGGGCTTTCTCGATGTTGGCCAGCTTCATGGTGAGCTCCACATCGCGCTTGGCCAGCTCACCCTGGGCGGCCTTCAGCTCCTTGTGAGCCTCGCGGAACCGGTCCTGCGTCTCGGCAACGCGCTTCTGGAGGTCCACCTCCGCCTTCTCCACCACCGCCGTCCTAGACTTAACCTTGTCTAGGCGGGTGCGGTGGAGCGCCTGGAGCTTCCGGAAGCTGGCGCCCATGGCGTGGAGGAGCCACTCTTCCTGCGAGCCGTCGCCACCAACGATTGGCTCGTCGACGACTTCAAGCCCGACAGCAGCGAGCACTTTGTCGTCGAACTCCTCTCCCTCAACGGGTGTTCTGGTGCTCGACGCACCTGGAAGATGGACGAACAAGTCGTCGCCCACCCTCAGGTACTTGCCGGAGCCGGAAGCAGCGGAGGAGGAAGGCTGGTCATCAGCCACCTCCTCCTCCTCCTCGGCAGCGGCCCCGCCGGCCTCCCCAGTAGGCCCCTTGCCGGTCTCCTCAGCGGCGGCCTTGTCGGCCTCCTCGGCGGGCCCCTTGGCGGCGTCCTCAGCAGCGCCCTTGGCGGCCTCCTCCGCGGCGATCTTCTCGGCGTCCGCCTCGGCGGCCTTGGTGACGTCCTCGATGACGGCGTCCACATCCTCTGGGTTCACCGAGGAGGGATCCGGACACCAAAGAAGGGAGTGAGGCAAGGCCAAGACCAAGAGCCAGAAAGAGAAAGGAAACGAGGGACGAGCAATGAGCGACTTACTAGCGCCAGCACCAGGCTGGGAAACGGGAGTCCCCTCCCCGCCAACATTTGGCGTCGAGGCAAAGCCGCCGGTGCCCAAATTCTCCTCCTCCTCCTCCTCCATGTGCGTGGGCTCGGTGCTTGGGGCCCCTGCCGGGGACGCCCCTCGGGGCGGCGTGATCGATGGGGGCGGCGTGTTGGGAGTAGCCCTCTGCGGCCCCTCCTGCTGCTGCTCTCCTCCTGCGTACCTGGCAAGGTCAGCACCAAAGTGTCGTGCCCCTGACACATGTCGATGGGGGAAGAGTGATGAACTTACGCTGGGGGCTATCTTTGAGGCTGCTGTCGGGCTGCTCAACACCACCGATGGCGCCCTTGAAGTACCGGTAGGGGTGGCGACCCTTGAGACCTTGGCCCTCTTCACTCTCTAGGCCAGCGTCTCCACGTCCCTGCAAAGACGAAGACAAGTCAAGAGGAGCGACACAGATTGAGGCAGAGATAACAAAAAGGAACCAGATACTTACTCGTCGTCCCCCTCCTCCTCTGCTGTCTTCCTCTTCCTCCTCGGGTTGAGGGATCCAAAATCAAAAGTGACCTCCACGTTAACATCCGTTGGAGGAGGGGAAGGAGGCGGTGTCTGCACACGCTTGGATGGAGAAGGGGCTGCTGTCTTCTTCTTCACCATGACCTTCGCCCGGCTTCTTCGCCCAGCGGCCCTCGTGTGGCGCCGGACCCCTCAAGGTCGATTGCGGCCATGTCGCAGCCTGCCGGGCCGGACCGGCTCGCCGGAATAGCCCGCCGCAGGACTCGCCCTCTCCCCGTAGCCGGCGTCGGGCCTGCAGCCTCGGCCTCCTCCTCCGACGACTCGCCAACCACATCTTCGACCAGAGGAGCCTCAGTGTCGGCGCTGCTGGCTTCCCTGAAGGCCGCCGCCCACCGGGCGAGCTCCTCCTTCTCCATGGCCGTCGCGGCCTTGTCCTCCACACCGCCAGTGCTGCCGGCCTCCTCGGCAAGCTGCGCCTCCCTCGCCCTGGCGGCGATGTAGTCTAGTTCCACCTAGGAGGTGTCCTGGACAAGCAGCCGCTCGGCGTCGGCGTTGACGTACCCCTCGTGCAGAGTATCGAAGAACTGCTGCACCTCGGCGTCCTCCGGCTCCTTCCAGCTCGGGTCAGGGCCATGCGCGTTGCAGTCCGGCATCATGGCTATGATATCGGACCGGCGCGAGTTATTACACAACGGGACCACCCCCGTCGGCAGCTTGAACAGAGGCCCCATGAGGACCTTGCCGGCCTTCGCGCGGCCATCGCGACCTTGGCGGTCCGCTCGACCTCGCCATCGCGGCCCACATCGAGCTAGAAGAGCCGCTGGCAGAAATGGGCGTGTCCATCACTGTGAAGTTGTGGTCTAGGCCGGGACGAAGCCGCATGATGTCGGCGGGGTTCGTAAAGAGCCAGGCTGACCTCCCTTGTTGTGTAGTGGAGCGATCCGGCGGCGGATGAAGTCCGCCCCGATCATCTCAAGGGTGAGCCCGGCTTGGGTAAGCCGGAGGATCCTGGTGGTGGCGACCGCGAGCTTCTTGTCGTCGGCGTCGGCGTTGCTCCAATCGCTACTGTGGACCGGCGGCGCCCGACGAACTTCGCAGAACGCCGGCGGGTCCTTCTCTTCAATCCAGCACCACCGGCCCCGCCATTCTTCCCACCTCTCCTTCATGGTGCCATCCGGGTACGCTCCCTTGGATCTTGGGATCCAGGCGATGCAACCCGAAATGGCACCTCCCTCCGGATCCGAAGGAAGAAGTAATGGCGGAAGAGCGTCGTGTTGGGGTGCACCCCGGCGAAGCCTTCGCAGAGGTGCGCGAAAAGGGCCATGCACGCCACTGCATTCAGGGTAAAATCCAAGAGGCGGAAGCCGAAGGTGTGCATGATGTCGCTGAAGAAATCGGAGAAGGGAGGACAGAGCCCGCAGGAAAATTAATCGACAAAGAAGGGGTACCGATTTGGGGCAGCCTCGGCGCAGTCGGCGGGGATGACGCGCGTGGCCGGATGCCCCGACTTCTCTCCCCCTGTCTTCACCCCCCATAGAGGCCTGAAGGGTTCCCGAAGCTCGAGCACGTCGACCGTCGAGGGGAAGAAGGCGGACTACGTCCGCTGCACCGCCAGCGCACTCTCTGGCGGCTCCGCCGCTCCGGCGTCCTTGGCCACTCCCTTGCCCTTGGTGGATTTTGGCGCCATGGCGGCCGGGAGGGGGCAAGACAGAGGCTTGAAACGCAGCGGCGAAAGCAAGGGCGAGGCTTAGGGAAGAGGAGGAAGACGAGCGGAGGCTTCTGAGATTGGGGTTGCGCGAAGGGTAGAAGGAACAGTGCACCCGCGGTTATCCCTTTTCATGGGGAAGGTGCGGGTCGCGCTGCCCATTTACTCCGACGTGACGCATGCGTGCGGGAACCGCCCCACGCATGCCGCCCATGTCACGCGCACCCCTCCACGCCACGCCGCGCCGCGCGCGTGGGTCGTGGGAAGTGCATCCCGCGAAAAGTTTTACCGCGGTAAAAACCGCCCTGCCAGCCCGCGCACTGTTTTGGGCTTGGCTCAACAATGTGTCGCGCTTATGTGTAGCCCAGGCCCGAGGGCTCCTGTCGGTATATAAAAGGAGGGGTGCACTTTTGTACCCCTTTACCTGTGCACGAGTAGTCGGAGCCGCGCCCACGGTCACACCAAGCAGAACAGGGGAGGTGAGCCAAGGTAAGACCGAAGCCCAAGATAACCAGAGCAACACCAAGGCCAAGACCATAAAGAGCAGAGGGACAAAGCAGGTTCCCCCGGCAAGACCCTTGCCGGGGCAGCCTCAACAGCCCCGACAAGACCCTTGCCGGGGCAGCTCTTCACACCAGTGAGCGAGCCACCCTTGAGCCCACGGTCTCCAAAATCATGTTGGGCCAGGGCTCGGGAGGCACCTCCATGGTGGCATGCAGATCTTTGTGAAGACAAGGAACACCCAAGATCATATGAGGATTAGAAGACGACGATCCACGGCAAGATCCTTGCCGAGGAAAGCCACGAGACCCCCGGCAAGATCCTTGCCGGGGACGACAGCGCGCCACGACAAGACCCTTGCCGGGCCACCCGGCAAGGCCCTCGCCAAAGACAACAGCAGGGCCACTGCCAGGCCCGTGCCAACCAAGTTTCCACTGCTATTCACATGCAGCTGCCAGCCCAACCAGCTGGGCGGGCACCTGCGTGGCAACATACAGCTCCCAGGCCAACTCATCAAGCGCATGCGTGGCGGCGTGTAGATCTTCGTGGAGGCTCCACCACCGCACCACCTCAGCGGCCTGCCTTCCTACGTGGCACCGCATGCATCGCTGGCCAGGGCACGTGTCGAAGCAAGGAGGAGCGGCGACGGACGGGACGGGCCTCGCCCCCGTGCCCAATAAAGCAAGGGGACACCTAAGCTATGCATTAAATGTGTCTTGTCCTGTAATACGAGCGATAAGCTCATAGCACTGTGCGCCTTTCCACCTCCTGTGTGCCACTATGGCAACCCCTTTCGACTATAAAAGGAGGCCCATGGCATACTGGAGAAGGATTCGGCTCTTTGGAACCACACACTCAGCACAACTAGTTCGAGAGCTCAAGAACTCTCTGAAATACACCCACCAAAGCAGGACTAGGGTTTTACGCATCCTCGCGGCCCGAACCTGGGTAAACGATCCTTGTGCTGGTTACTAATCCTACTCTTCTCGCAACCCTGCGCCCCGGCAACCGTAGTAGGGATTCTTGAGATCCCATAGGTGTCGTTTTCCCCGACAACTTGGCTCCTCGGAGCCTAATGAATAAATACTCTGAGTCGTAGAGTCTTGTTGTGATGCCATGTTGTATTTGCACATATCGAGCATATTGTGTGTATGATTGAAATGCTTGGTATATATGGGATCCGACAATCTAGTTGTTTATCCTTGGTAGCCTCTCTTATGGGGAAATGTAGTGCCGTGCTTCCACCGAGCCTTGGTAGTCCGCCTATGACTTTGCTTATCGGATCTCGCTAGCCCAAAGACTATCGCCTCCTAACACCTAGACTGGTCGGCATGTGAAACACTTCGTTCCTGTATTTGTCCCTTCGGGGAAATGTCACGCGATGACATCTGGAGTCCTGTTGGCCCAGTTGCTACAGCCCCAATTCACACGCTGTTGACCGACATGCCCTTTTCCAGCCAGGTGTGGCAGGTGAAGGCAAAAAGGAGGCGATGGGGAACACGCCGATGGAGAGCTTGACGAGGAAGGCCCTCGACAGGGCGCGTGGCTGAGGGAGGAGGGCGACACGGTCAGTCGGAGTCGGCATCCTCCCGCTTGACGCCCGTCGTCGCTGTCGCTGTCCTCCTCATCACTCCCGCTTGAGGAGGAGTCTTCATCATCGGATGAGCTCTCCACGCAACACCTTAGGCGAGTTCCCAAGTGCCCAAAGACCTTGACGGAGAGCAGGCCGTTCTCCATTGTATTGAAGTGGAGAACGAGCCCCTCCGACAGGCTGTGGGCACAAGCGAAGGTCTTCCATCCGCGACGAAGATACATGACGTGAGGGGCGCACTACTAGAAAAACCATTATAGATAGACATTTAGTAGTAGCATGGGTTATTTGACCCGTGCTATTGCTACTTAGTAGTAGCGCGGGCAAAAAAAACGCGTTACTGGTATGGCATAATAGTAGCGCGGGCACAAAAAACCTACACTGCTACTAAATGATTTCCACCCTCACTCCTCAACAGACAATAGTCATAGCATGGCGCTAGAACTCCTCGGCCAGGGCTGGAGGCGGCCTTCTCGGCCGGCCACAAAAGGTCGCGAGGAAATGACGGTTGTACCATCCAGTCAACCATAGCCACGACTCATCCGTCCTCTGCCTGCATCCATAGCCGCTGGCACGCGACCTCCACACGCCACCCGCCGCCCGGCGCGATGGCCCCTGTCGCCCCCTCCGCCACGACGCTCGCTGGCGCGGCCCTCCCGCTCCCCCTCTCCGCGCGACCTCAACCCGCTCGGTTCTCAGTGGCGCTCCCCTAGACGGCCCCTCCTCCCCCGGCCATGCGGCTCCAGTCGGTCCGGCGCCTGGCGGCGGCCGAGGGGCCCCTGGCAGCATGAAGGAGACGATGGACAAGGTGGTGTCGGCGCACAAGGTGGTGCTGTTCATGAAGGGGACCAAGGACTTCCCCCAGTGCGGCTTCTCCCACACCGTGGTGCAGATCCTGCGCTCCCTCGACGTGCCCTTCGAGACGCTCGACGTGCTCGCCAACGACGCCCTCCAGCCGGCACACCTTCCCGCAGCTCTACATCGACGGCGAGTTTTTTGGCGGCTGCTACATCCCCCTCGGTATGTATACATATGTCCGCTCTGCCTTTCCTACTCCCACGATTAGTGTTCCAAATTTGATAATTATTGTTGTACTACTGCACGCGTGATATTACGGTGGCATAGCAATTCGTTCGTTAACCTGACATAATGTCAGTTGAGGGGGATAGTGGTAGATCTAGCATGTGGAAAACTCTTATGTTTGTGTGGCTGTTTCAGGCATATAATTTGCTTATGTTGAAGGCATGGTGCAATTCATGCTGTTTCTTGTACCCGAAAGGGTTTGAGGTAGTGTCAAGTTTTATTAGTTGAGTTCTCCACATTCAAGAGATAAACTATGATTTCATTGCCCTCCACGCTCTGTTTCTGTCTAAACACCATGTCTGCCTAGTTGTTTCAATCATATAATTTGATCATATCGAGGCAAGATGCATCACTGTTGCGTCTTGTAGCTTGAAGGCTCCGGGCCCGTGTCAATGTGTCCTACCTGCATCATCTAAATTGCTTCAGTTCTTGAGATTCAAGAGATAAACCACTGCTGGAGTGCAGTCAGGCACTCTGTTTGTGCACAGTATTTTCTGCTTCCTTTGCCCTTGAAGCTTATTTTCTTTCTTTTTTTGGGAAGAAAAACCGGAAAGTGTTGCTTGAGAAACTATAATAGCCGTTTTACACGGGCGGCTGCTGTGGGCGACCGGCGGCGGGCGGAGGTATATCAGCTACGACGCGCTGCGGGGGGACGCCGTGCTGTGCTCCCGGCCAGGGGTGCCCTACTACAACTGCCGCATCAGCACCACCGCCAACCCCTACACCCGCGTCTATGAGTCCATCACCCGCTGCCGCGACGACGACCCTTCCTAGGTAACTACAGTAGTAACTGATTGCCAAAGCTGCTGGATCAGAAGGCGGTCGATGCTCGTTTCGGGTGTGTTTTGCTTGCTGGGTCAGTATTTTGCTGGATCACATATCAATAATATAATCATTACCATTCATGAAGTTAAACTTTAGTTTTGGCACTGAACTCACTTCACCACTTTTAACCATGTCTTCAAATAGTAGTTTTGTTACTATGGATAACATTGATATCTTGTTTTTATAGGCGATGTGTTGGTCATTTTGGATCTCAGAGCCGATCAATCATTGATCGAAGCTGGAGTGGCTCGAGAGGTAATTTTTTTATCCTTTGTATAGGATTGGTTCTCTTGGGTTTGTGTTTCACACAATTGTGTCGGTCTTTGGCCTATTGTAATTTACAAAGATGTTTGCTGTCTGCTGGCGCATAGGTTCATTTTCTTGATGCCTGAAAATTCACTAATTTTGTCTGGCACACATCATGCTAGAAATTCACTAGTTTCGTTTTGATGAACAATCAACAGTCTGGTCTCCTAATTCACGAGCAACCATTTTCAGGTTGTAATCAGAATCCAGAAATTACGGAAGACTGCTCAGCTTGAACTACTAACTTAATTGATGTTTACTACGAGTCTGTAGACAACAACAACAATACACTTGAAGAAATTTTGCAGTCATAGGTCTGTCGAATTGTTTCAGATAAAGTTTCCTGTTTCAGAGTCTGGAAGTTTTTTTTACGAAAGCTATTATTATTGTGAGCAGGATCAGTATATTAGGGACATGCTTGGTAATTCACTAGTTCCAAAGGCGGCGGCAACATCAGATATAGTGAGCTTGGATTTTCAACCTTTAAAACCTATATCAGTCATCATCAAATCAATTTAAATTGCACATCCTAGTAAACCACTTTCCTGTATGTTTTTTGCTGGGTCAGTAATGACTGACGGATGAAAAATTTATCCCACGCTAGGAGTAGGAGGCACTACTGAACTTTGCAGCGATGCTGAAGCAATGGATGACACCAGAAACAAACTGTCACTAGTTTCCAGTTCAATGCTGAATTATGAATAAATGCCTAGATAAGTTGGATTTCATGTTGCTGACCGACTGCTTCTTGGGCCCTTCGCGCGGCGTCGTCTCTTCCTTTCACGAAGTCTGTTGTTTACGTATTCTGACTAGTCGTTTACTATCTCTCTAGATAGTTTCTTAGATGGAAACCTCACAGAGTAGTTAGTGTGCAGCCAGAGTCCAGTATGATATCTCAATCTTGAATAAAACATTTTAATTTAAGCTTGTAGATATTGAGCTCTGTGATTGAAGTGTCTCTGTTGAATACATCTAATCTGAACAATTTCACATTTGCTTCTCTGATAAGTAAGGTCTGTTTTCATTTACAGGTAGAAGATAGCGACTGATACGTCTCCAACGTATCTATAATTTTTGATTGCTCCATGCTATATTATCTACTGTTTTGGACAATATTGGTCTTTATTATCCACTTTTATATTATTTTTGGGACTAACCTATTAACGGAGGCCCGGCCCAGAATTCTTTGTTTTGCCTATTTCGTAGTTTCAAGAAAAAGAATATCAAAGCGAGTCCAAACGGAATGAAACCTTCGGGAGCGTGGTTTTTGGAACGAACATGATCCAGGAGACTTGGACCCTACATAGGAGAAGCTTCCAGGAGGCCACGAGGTAGGGGGGCGCGCCCTCCACCCTCGTGGGCCTCATGTTGCTCCACCGACGTACTTCTTTCTCCTATATATATCTACGTACCCCTAAACGATCAGATACGGAGTCAAAAACCTAATTACACCGCCGCAACCTTCTGTACCCACGAGATCCCATCTTGGGGCTGCTTTGAACTCACGGGAGGGGCATCCATCACGGAGGGCTTCTACATCAACACCATAGCCTCTCCGATGAAGTGTGAGTAGTTTACCTCAGACCTTCGGGTCCATAGTTAGTAGCTAGATGGCTTCTTCTCTTTTTTTGGATTTCAATACAATGTTCTCCCACTCTCTCGTTGAGATCTATTCGATGTAATCTTTTTTTTGCGGTGTGTTTGTTGATATCGATGAATTGTGGGTTTATGGTCAAGATTATCTATGAACAATATTTGAATCTTCTCTGAATTCTTTTATGTATGATTGGTTATCTTTGCAAGTCTCTTCGAATTATCAATTTAGTTTGGCCTACTAGATTGATCTTTCTTGCAATGGGAGAAGTGCTTAGCTTTGGGTTTAATCTTGCGGTGTCCTTTCCCGATGTGATGAGGCAGCAAAGGCACGTATTGTATTGTTGCCATCCAGGATAAGAAGATGGGTTTTTTTTATCATATTGCATGAATTTATCCCTCTACATCATGTCATCTTGCTTAAGGCGTTACTCTGTTTTCATGAACTTAATACTCTAGATGCATCCTAGATAGCGGTCGATGAGTGGAGTAATAGTAGTAGATGCAGGCAGGAGTCAGTCTACTTGTCTCGGACGTGATGCCTATATACATGATCATACCTAGATATTCTCATAACTATGCTCAGTTCTGTCTATTGCTCAACAGTATTTCGTTCACTCACCGTAAAATAGTTATGCTCTTGAGAGAAGTCACTAGTGAAACCTATGGCCCCCGGGTCTATCTTCATCATATTAATCTTCCAACACTTTGTTATTGCCTTTGCTTTTTTACTTTGTTTTTATTTTACTTTGCATCTTTATCACAAAAATACCAAAAATATTATTCTATCATATCTATCAGATCTCACTCTCGTAAGTGGCAGCGAAGGGATTGACAACCCCTTATCGCGTTGGTTGCGAGGATTTATTTGTATTGTGCAGGTGTGAGGGACTCATGGCGTAGCCTCCATTGGATTGATACCTTGGTTCTCAAAAAGCGAGGGAAATACTTTACGCTTACTTTGTCGCATCACCCTTTCCTCTTCAAGGGAAAACCAACACGATGCTCAAGAGGTAGCAAGAAGGATTTACGGCGCCGTTCTTGGGAGTCTACATAAAGTCAACATACCAAGTACCTATCTCAATCCCTTATCTCCGCATTACATTATTTGCCATTTGCCTCTCGTTTTCTCTCCCCACTTCAAATTTCTTTGCCGTTTTATTCGCCCTCTCTTTTTTGTTCGCCTCTTTTTCGATTGCTTTTTGTTTGCTCGTGTGTTGGATTGCTTGCTTGTCATGATGGCTGAAGATAATACCAAATTGTGTGACTTTACCAATACCAACAATAATGATTTCCTTAACACTCCGATTGCTCCTGTTACCCATACTGAATCTTGTGAAATCAATGCTGCTTTTATGAATCTTGTTATGAAAGATCAATTCGTCAGCCTTCCTAGTGAAGATGTCGCTACTCATCTAAATAGCTTCGTTGATTTGTGTGATATGCAAAAGAAGAAAGATGTCGATAATGATATTGTTAAATTTAAGCTATTTCCTTTTTTGCTTAGAGATCCTGCTAAAGCTTGGTTTTCGTCTTTGCCTAAAAATAGTATTGATTCTTGGAACAAGTGCAAAGATGCTTTTATCTCTAAGTATTTTCCTCCCGCTAAGATCATCTCTCATAGAAACGATATTATGAATTTTAAGCAACTTGATCATGAACATGTTGCACAAGCTTGGGTGTTGCACAAGCTTGGGAGAGGATGAAATTAATGATACGTAATTGCCCTACTCATGGTTTGAATTTGTGGATGATTATACAAAAAATTTATGCCGGATTGAATTTTGCTTCTAGAAATCTTTTAGATTGCCATGGGAGGCACTTTTAAGGAAATCACTTTAGGAGAAGCTACTAAAATCCTAGATAATATTATGGTTAATTATTCTCAATGGCACACTGAAAAATCTACTAATAAAAAAGTGCATGCGGTAGAAGAAATTAATGTTTTGAGTGGAAAGATGGATGAACTTATGAAATTATTTGCTAGTAAGAGTGGTTCTTCTGATCCTAATGATATGCCTTTGTCTACTTTGATTGAGAATAATAATGAATCTATGGATGTGAATTTTGTTGGTAGGAATAATTTTGGTAACAACGCGTATAGAGGAAACTTTAATCCTAGGCCTTATCCTAGCAATTCCTCTAATAATTATGGTACTTCCTACAACAACTCTTATGGAAATTTTAATAAGATGCCCTCTGAATTTGAGACTAGTGTTAAAGAGTTTATGAATTCGCAAAAGAATTTCAATGCTTTGCTTGAAGAGAAATTGCTTAAAGTTGATGAATTGGCTAGGAACGTTGATAGAATTTCTCTTGATGTTGATTCTTTAAAGCTTAGATCTATTCCTCCTAAGCATGATATCAATGAGTTTCTCAAAGCCATGAGAATTTCCATTGATGAGTGCAAAGAAAGAACCGCTAGGATGCGTGCTAAGAAAGATTGCTTTATGAAAGTGTGTTCTTCAAATTTATATGAAAATAAAGATGAAGATCTAAAAGTTATTGATGTGTCTCCTATTAAATCTTTGTTTTGCAATATGAATCTTGATAATGATGGGACTTAATATGATCCACCTTTACCTAGAAGGCGTTCCAAGAATTCAGAGTTTTTAGATCTTGATGCTAAATTTGATAAAAGTGGAATTGAAGAAATCAAAACCCTAGATGTTGCTAAACCCACTATTTTGGATTTCAAGAAATTTAATTATGAAAATTGCTCTTTGATTGATTGTATTTCCTTGTTGCAATCCATGCTAAATTATCCTCATGCTTATAGTCAAAATAAAGCGTTTACTAAACATATCGTTGATTCCTTGATGCAATTTATGAAGAAAAGCTTGAGTTGGAAGTTTCTATCCCTAGAAAACTTTATGATGAGTGGGAACCAACTATTAAAATTAAGATTAAGGATCATGAGTTCTATGCTTTATGTGATTTGGGTGCTAGTGTTTTCACTATTCCCAAAACTTTGTGCGATTTGCTAGATTTCCACGAATTTGATGATTGCTCTCTAAACTTGCACCTTGCGGATTCCACTATTAAGAAACCTATGGGAAGAATTAATGATGTTCTTATTGTTGAAAATAGGAATTATGTGCCCGTAGACTTTATCGTTCTTGATATAGATTGCAATCCTTCATGTCTTATTATTCTTGGTAGACCTTTCCTTAGAACGATTGGTGCAATTATTGATATGAAGGAAGGGAATATTATATTCCAATTTCCATTAAAGAAAAGCATGGAACACTTCCCTAGGAATAAAATAAAATTTCCATATTAATCTATCATGAGAGCCACCTATGGATTGCCTACCAAAGATGGCAATACCTAGATCTATCCTTGCTTTTATGCCTAGCTAGGGGCGTTAAACGATAACGCTTGTTGGGAGGCAACCCAATTTTATTTTTAGTTTTTATTGCTTTTGCTTTTGTTTAGGAATAAATCTTTGATCTAGCCTCTGGTTAGATGTGTTTTTATGTTTTAATTAGTGTTTGTGCAAAGTTAAACCTATAGGATTTTCTTGGATGATAGTTATTTGATCTTGCAGAAATTTCCAGAAACTTTCTGTTCATGAAAATTATTGTTAAAAATCACCAGAACGTGATAAAATACTGATTCCAATTGTTCTGATCAATAAACAAATTGCCTAGGTCTTCCTATTTTGTCTGATATTTTGGAGTCCCATAAGTTTGCGTTAGTTACATATTACTACAGACTATTCTGTTTTTGACAGATTCTGTTTTTCGTGTGTTGTTTGCATATTTTGATGAATCTATGGCTAGTAAAATAGTTTATAAACCATAGAGAAATCAGAATACAGTAGGTTTAACACAAATATAAATAAAGAATGAGTTCCTTACAGTACCTTTAAGTGGTCTTTTGTTTTCTTTCGCTAACTGAGCTCACGAGATTTCTGTTGAGTTTTGTGTTGTGAAGTTTTCAAGTTTTGGGTGAAAGATTTTGATGGATTATGAAACAAGGAGTGGCAAGAGCCTAAGCTTGGGTATGCCCATGGCACCCCAAGATAATCTAAGGACACCAAAATTCCAAAGCTTGGGGATGCCCCGGAAGGCATCCCCTCTTTCGTCTACTTCCATCAGTAACTTTACTTGGAGCTATATTTTTATTCACCACGTGATATGTGTTTTTCTTGGAGCGTCTTGTATGATTTGAGTATTTGATTTTTAGTTTACCACAACCATCCTTGCTGTACACACCTTTTGAGAAAGCCATGAATGATTTGGAATTTGTTAGAATACTCTATGTGCTTCACTTATATCTTTTGAATTATATAATTTTGCTCTAGTGCTTCACTTACATCTTTTAGAGCATGGTGGTGGATTTGTTTTATAGAAACTATTGATCTCTCATGCTTCACTTAGATTATTTCGAGATTCTTAAATAGCATGGTAATTTGCTTAAATAATCCTAATATGCTAGGTATTCAAGATTTGTAAAAACTTTCTTATGAGTGTGTTGAATACTAAGAGAAGTTTGATACTTGATGATTGTTTTGAGATATGGAGGTAGTGATGTTAAAGTTGTGCTAGTTGAGTAGTTGTGAATTTGAGAAATACTTGTGTTGAAGTTTTCAAGTCCTGTAGCATGCACGTATGGTAAACGTTATGTAACAAATTTGAAACATGAGGTGTTCTTTGATTGTCCTCCTTATGAGTGGCGGTCGGGGATGAGCGATGGTCTTTTCCTACCAATCTATCCCCCTAGGAGCATGCGCGTAGTGCTTGGTTTTTATGACTTGTAGATTTTGTGCAATAAGTATGTGAGTTCTTTATGACTAATGTTGAGTCCATGGATTATACGCACTCTCACCCTTCCATCATTGCTAGCCTCTTCGGTACCGTGCATTGCCCTTTCTCACATTGAGAGTTGGTGCAAACTTCGCCGGTGCATCCAAACCCCGTGATATGAAACTCTCTTTCACACATAAACCTCCTTATATCTTCCTCAAAATAGCCACTATACATACCTTGGTTCTCAAAAACTGAGGGAAATACTTACGCTACTTTGCTGCATCACCCTTTCCTCTTTAAGGGAAAACCAACGCAGTGCTCAAGAGGTAGCAGCGACAGAGTTTGAAGGTATGTGCAAAGATCTTCTCCTCTGTCGCCATCCGCGACAAAGCTGTTGGGTGCATCTGTCCATCATATTTAGATCTGAGTGAAGAGGGCATCCGTCCATCTCAAAAGGTTTAATTTTTGTACCAGCTAATTAACTTGTTTTTTCATCAGTTCCTCGAGTAATTAGAAAGGGGATTATATTAGACTGCTAGTTGATTCTTGGTGAAAATTGCTTTGCCTGCATGTATGTAGAGAGTCTTGTAGCAATTATTCTTAGAGTAAACCAGAGCAGTATTCGATGATATATTGTGAGTCGCTGAAAATGTATACTGTCTTTTCTTGAGGATATGGATGACCATCTGAAGGTATGCAGGTTTCTTCCCAAACTTAACGATGAGATACTAGGTGAAATAAATGCTCTCTACAAGGAAAGGTTGAGGAGCCTAGAGAATTTAGTACTGATCATGGTAAGGTTGACAAAGCCTGAAATCTCATTTTGATCCACATTTAAAGATTACATAGTAGCATATATACTTGAAGTTGGCATGGAATATTAAAATTCAAAATAGACTTCTCCTATTCCCTGTTTTCAAAAGCAGTGGGAATCAATTTTATGAAGTCCTTGGTTGTCTATTTCCCTATCCATGCAACAATAAATGTTGAATAGAATGTTAACTATCAAATATTGCAAGCATATATAGCCAAATACACAAGTATAGATTTCTTGTGTGCACCAAAACGACAAGATAGCATGAACATGTATAGCTAGGCTATGCATTTAGTACATGTCTTTCCGTTTTGAAGATTCATAATAGACTAAAAGAGACTGATAAATGAAGAAAATACCCTACTCACAAGAATGCGAACTAACATGTTTTCAATTTCCCGACGTGGGCGCAGAGGTGATCGACGCAAACTACCACGACCCGGTGGGCGTCGTGCTCTTCAACAACTCGGAGGCGGACTTTGCTGTGAAGCCCGGCGACCGCGTCACGCAGATGATTGTCCAGGTGATTGCGATGCCGGAGGTCGCCGAGGTGGAGGACCTTGACGTCACCGTCTGGAGGTCGTCGAGGTGGAGGACCTCGACGCCACCATCTCAAGGTTGCCGAGGTGGAGTACCTCGACGCCACCATCTCGAGGTTGCCGAGGTGGAGGACCTCGAGAACATCGTCTCGAGGTTTCCAAGGTGAAGGACCTCGACGCCTTGGTAGATACATCTAGAGAAGTGGTCATGTTAGGTTGGTGGTGGAACGCTAGGGAAGGTACCCACCTTTCGGTGACGGTTGTCTGTGTCTGATGTATAAATGGTGCTAGTTGAGATGTTCAATGTTGTATCCATGAATGCTGCAAGTGCTAAGATGGTTTTGTGACCTTCTTTTATTTTTCCTTGGATGTGTCTTGTTTTCCATCCATGAATATTGCATGTAATTTTTTAAAAAGATTCTAATTACTTATCAGTAGCGTGGGGGAAGAATGGCATGCTACTAGTACTTAGAATAGTAGTAGCGTGGGGGAAGAACGACACGCTACTAGTACTTAGAATAGTAGTATCATGGGGTAAGAATGACACGCTACTAGTAGTTAGGAGTAGCTGTAGCACGGGGTAAAAAACGCGCTACTGCTAAAATTTAGTTGTAGCATCGTAGCAGTAGCGTGGGCACCAGCGCTACTGATACCCAAAAAAACCCACGCTACTAGTAGCCCTTTTCCTAGTAGTGGCGGGGAAGTCGACATCGAACCGCATGCTGCCATTCCCGCAGCCCCTCATATGCAACCTCAGAGCCTGTGGCGGGTCGAGCTCCATTTCCCGAGCGAACGGAGTAGGGACACGAAGACGACGGTGCACTGCCGGTGCAGCCTGATGACGAACTCGCGGGGCCGGTCCCCGACGTAGCCCTCCATTGGAGGAGGGGCCACTGGCGAAGGCGGGGCCGGTGCGCCGCCGTGTCCCCCTCTTCCCCGAGCGCCACGGCGACCTCGGCCTCGCCCCCTCCCCCTTCCTCTCGCGGCCGGCTCCGCCACCACGAGCTCTTGGGAAGGAGGGGCGCGCTGTAGAGCGGAGACCCTCGGCGCCCCCATCGGAGTGCCGACACACCCTCTCGCCATAGCAGAAGGAAGGAAGGAGCCAAGGTAGAAGGAGATGAATGATGGAAGATTGGGGGGGTGCCATCCCCCTCCCCTTCTTATAAAGGGGCGGGGACGGGGCTCGGCCGCCCCACTTAACCAATCAAGTCACCAGGGGCGCAGTGAATCGAGACCGACCCGCTGCTTCAATCAGCGACGACCCGGTTCCCCGCCTCATCATTTAAGGCCCGTGACCCCCCCCCCCCGCATCCACCGCCTACCATCTTCGAGGCATGGGGGACACATGGCGAGCAAGCCGAAATCGAGGACACGAGTGAGGCGACCATTTTCCACCCCGTGATCGTGGGGCGCGGGTGTCGGTGTCAAAACCGGCGGATCTCGGGTAGGGGGTCCCGATCTGTGCGTCAAGGCTGATGGTAACAGGAAGCGAGGGACACAGATGTTTACCTGTGTTCGGCCCTCTCGATGGAGGTAAAACCCTACTTCCTGCTTGATTAATATTGATGATATGGGTAGTACAAGAGTAGATCTACCATGAGATCGTGAGAGGCTAAACCCTAAGAGCTAGCCTATGATGGTATGATTGTAATTGTGATCGGCCTTCTAAGGACCAACCTCTCCGGTTTATATAGGCACCAGAGAGGGCTAGGGTTTACATGGAGTCGGTTACAAGGAAGGAAATATAATATCTGGATCGCCAAGCTTGCCTTCCACGCCAAGGAAAGTCCCATCCGGACACGGGCCAAAGTCTTGAGTTTTGTATCTTCACGCTTGCATAGTCCGGACATTGTACACAGTCCGGCTGTCCGGATACCCCCTAATCCAGGACTCCCTCATCCACCGCCTACCATCTTCGAGGCATGGGGGACACGTGGCGAGCAAGCCGAAATCGAGGACACGAGTGAGGCGACCATTTTCTACCCCGTGATCATGGGGCACGGGCGCCTTGAAGGCCACGACTCGAGTCCACATAGTAAATGAGCCGCGGCCCTGCGTTTTCCTCTTTTTTATGGGGAAGGCGCGAGCCGCCTCTTTACTATGATGTGACGCATGAGGGCAGCAACCGCCCCACGCATGACCCCCACATCACGCATGACTCCCACGTCGCACATTCAACACGGGTCGTGGGGAAGCGCAAGCGAGCGAGGGAGTTACTACGATAAAAACTCCGCCGCCCGTGCGCCCGCGCACCATTCTAGGCCTGGCCCAATAACGCCCCGCGCTTATATGTGGCCCAGGCCCGGGGTCTCTTGTCGGTGTACAAAAGTAGGGGGCCCTTTTTGCACCCCTTTACTTGTGCGCGGCAATCGCAGCCCCACGCCCCTGGCCACGCTTGGCGGGGCAGAGGAAGCAAAGGCACAAGACGACCAGACCAACGCCGAGCCAGAAACACAAAGAGCAGAAGGGCGAGGTGGACACCCCTGGCAAGAGCCTTGCCGGGGCAACTCGCCCAACGCTAGCAGGGCAGCCACCCTTGAGCCTGGGAGTTCCAACGCCTTCAACCACATTGGAACCAAGGCTCGGGAGGCGCCTCCGTGGTGGCATGCAGATCTTTGTGAAGACCAAGAGCATACAAGACTAGATAAATAACCAGAAGACGAAGATCCTCTGCAAGATCCTTGCCAAGGATGCCCACAAGACCCCCGGCAAGCCCCTTGCCGACGATTGACGACGCCATACACGGAAGACCCGGGCCGGGGCCCCGGCAAGACTCTAGCCGAAGACATCCACAGGGCCACAGCCAGGCCCACATCTGCCAAAGCTCTGCCGCCGTTCCCGTGCAGTTGCCAGCCCACCAACTAGGCGAACACCTGCGTGGCGATGTGCGGCCTTTAGGCCGACTCAGCAAACACCTGCGTGGTGGCATGCAAATCTTCGTGAAGGCTCTGCCACCGCACCAACTCAGCAGCCATCCAGCCAGCATGGCACTACTCGCCGGGCCGGACGCTGGCCGGCTGCCAAAGCGAGGCGGCGACAGTTGGGACGAGCTTCCTTGCCTTCCCCGATAAAGCAAGAAGGGCACATCGGCAGCGCATTAAATGCATTCTATGGTGCCAGAGGATAGGCTCGACCACTGTATAACTTTCCACCTCCTGTGTGCCACTGTGGTAGCCCCTTTGTCGATAAAAGGAGGCCCGCGGTGTACTGGGAGAGGATTCTGACTTTTTGGACCCTGCACGCCTTGTAGCTAGTCCAAGAGCACCAGATAAACGGAAGCCAGCAGGAGTAGGGTATTACACGCCACTTGCGGCCCGAACCTGGATAATCCCCCCCCCCCCCCACGTTGATCTCTCAATCCCGCTCTTTCGGTAGCCCCGCGCTCACCAACCGTAGAAAAAGGGATTTCTCATGATCCCATAGATGTCATTTTCCCCGACATATTACTCTGTCTAGCTGGAAGATTTTGTCCTGTAGGCGATTCGAACGAGGTCACCTTGACAACCAACCCAGAATTACGCAGGAAGGTGCTTTTTGCACTATTAGTGGAGAGATACTGACACACTGCAGCAAGAGGTGACATTGTGCCTGTGGTAGCCTCGTCACTTTCAGGTGGTTGTGGCTGTTGAATCATTTGTTCCATAGCTTGCTGAAAGTTTGAACTTGTAGATTAGTGAACTAGATAAGTTACTAATGAGACAAAAACAAACAAAGTAGGTTTCACATTTATACAGAACTTATTTTGGTGAACTACTGTAATACATTAGCATGTATTGTAGTACCAACTACATAATAAAATCACTTTCAAAACATATGTCCATGTAGCATGCCTACTGTATTGTCTATTTCCTCAATTCTTGACATCTAAGGACAAAGAGACATGGTTTAAAGTAGGATGAACATAGTATGACATCATTCATATCATGGGCAAACAGATATAAAACAAACAGACTATTGTATCATTGTGTGTGCACGTGAACAGATCAAGACCAAAAGAATATCCTTCATCTCTTTTAAACCATGTAGGTGAAATGATACATTAAGACAACTGTGTATAAAATTGAACAGAGTAACTGACATTGGCTGCAAACCAAGCAGTTAAATGAACACATCACAGTACCAATCAGTTCAAAGGCAGGAGGAGTAAGGACTTACATCAGCGATTTGAACTGGTGTGCTCATTCCCTTCATCTTGCTGGTGTGGCAATCCTTGAAGATTTGCACTGCATTCGGTTCAGGTTCTTTTTGGTCCGCACGGGCTTTCCTCTGTATTTGGAACAAGTCAATATAGATACAAGAATATGGCATGAAAAAGAAGGAACTAGCAGCTATTTACAAGAGCCTCGAAGCAGTGCAATATAGCTACGAGATCCTGTGGTCAGTTGGAATTTCACTTTAAAACGGTTGGTCTTGTTCTTCAAACAGTTAGCCTAGAATAAGATACACTTGTAAGGCACATAAATAAATACAAGTTCAATATGTGGTCTAATCAAATACATATACCCTACCTGATACTTTGGATCAGACCGGTGTTTAACAAGGGTTGTCCAGTCTTCATCTGTAATATATTCCACTGGAGATGTTTGGGTGATTTCATTGTTAGCCTTGCCTTCAAAGTGAGCTTTTCTAAGGTGGTACCGATACTATCGTAGACCAGACTGAAAAACATGAGTGCATGCTTGTTTAGTTGCATCATCTTTCGGATCCAACTTGAACCTCATCTGTTGAAAAAAGAATGTGAGTCTTATTAGCAGGAAGCTAGAAAGTATGGGACAGAGCAAGACAATATTACAAATTGCGATGAATAACATTACTTACGGATAAATGGTCAAGAAAGGTGTTAAACTGGGTATTGTCTTTCTCATTCCTGTACTGGATCCATGTTAGGAGGATACGTGCATGACACCTAACGGCAACGGGTGCCTCTGATACTAACTTGCCTGACTCTGTAGCATCACGTGGCCTTTTTAAACCTGCCTCAAAATGGATCTCCATTCTTCCTCCTTTAGATTTTGTTAATCTGTCAAGCATTATCCCTGATGTCTGCTTCCGCCTGCGCCGTGGTGCTAGTTCAACAATGATATGGAAAGTGTTATTGCACATAAAACTGTGAGAGTACATATAAAGGAGCATGCAAGTGCAACTTGACTCGGTCAGGTACCGTCTTGGTGTTGATGCTCATGAGGTTCATCTGGTCTTGTCAAGTGCTGTTGTGTCAGTAGTGCTTTTAAAGTAGTGTTAGGTGTGAAGGCAGCTTGGGAACTGGCTAATTTCGCAGCAAACGAACGAGTAACTCGTTGAGATGTTGGTACAATTAAAGCAGATGCTGCAGCTAGTGGAGCAGGTGATACTATGTTTGTATATTTAGCCGGTGGACTTGGACCTTCTACTGCACTATAAGTACCAGCAGAATCTCGAGGGCAGATTCTTTTTCGTTTCACCCGACGAGTAACACCATTCCCTACTATATTCTTTTCCTTGCTCTTTTTTGACTTTGCCATGTCAAGCCGTACCCACAACACAAAAGAATAAAATCGCTCTTCAGAACTCATTGATGCATGATACAGACAAGCAATACTTTGATGTAACACAACCGTATGAGGATGGAATATGTAAGAAAAACAGGACGGTGTGACATATTCAGAGCTACGATGTGTAAACTAAGCAGAAGGATTTTCAAGAAAGTAGAAGTAATGCAAGCTAGACACCATATGAAAGATGCAACCAATATCACTCTGCCAAGTTAAAAGTGTCTTGTCATATGTGGCATTTCGAAAAATTAGAAGCAGTACAACATAGAAATCAATGCAAGATGCAACCACTATCAAACTTCCATGTTAAAAGGGTCCAATCATGAGTGACTATTGCGGATACAAAACAACAGTACTTTGATGTAAGAACATGGTATGATAGATAGATGCAGTGTATTCTAGACACATAAAGGCATGTCATATGCACATGTATAACGTATAAACTCAGGAGGTGCAATTTTATCAAAATAGAAGAAATACATGCTATACAACATATGCAACATGAAACCAATTATCACACTATCAACTTAGAGCAAGCACCTGCGATGGTGGAGTACGGGAGATGAACTCATTATGTAGACTTGGGACTTCAACTGCATTAGCAGTAGCAGTGGAAAATCTAGAGGGTCTCTGTTTGTGTTGGTCCGGAGGACCACCAACATCCCCTAACTTACTCTTTTCCTTCGTCTTTTCTGATATTGCCTTACGAAATCATAACCACAAGAAGATGAATAAAATTAGCTCTGCATAACTTGTTGATGCATGATAGAGACGAACACTACTTTGATCTAAGGCAAGCGCATGATAGGAGGATGGAATATATACAAAAAAACAACATTGCATATTCACACGTATGATAGGAGGATGGAATATGTATGAAAAACAGTAAGTAGAAGGCATTTCAACAAAATTAGAAGAAATAAAAGCTAGGCACCATATGAACATGCAACCAATATCACTATCAGGTAAAAAGTGTCTCATCGTAAGTGCCATTTCAAGAAATTTTAAGCAGTACAAGAAGACAATGCAAGATGCAACCTACATCACACTCCCAAGTTAAATGTGTCTTATGGGTAAGTGATTGTTGCAGGTATAAGTTGTAGCTACGCAGATGTAATTCAGAAAAATTAGAAGCAATACAAACTAGACATCATACGGAGCATGCAACAACATATAACAGTTCCAAGTTAGAGCAAACACCTGTGATGGTGGAGTAGGGGAGATGTGCTCATCATCTACACAACTACGTTGACTATCCAGCCTTGTGTTGTTCGAAGGATGTTGGAGTAGAATCTATAGAGACCCTCTGTTTGAGTTGCTCCGTAGGACCACCATCATCCACCGCCTTACTAATTTCATTCAACTGTATTGATTTTGCATTGTGAAGTCAAACCGATAAGAAAAAGGAATAAAGTTCGCTCTTCAGAACTCATTCATGCATGATACTGACGAACACTACTCGGATGAAAGGCAAACACATGATACGAGGATGGAGTATGTACGAAAAATAGAATGGCGTGACATATTCACACCTATGATGTGGTAACTAAGCAAAGGGCATTTCAACAAATTAAAAGCACTGCAAGCTAGACACCATACGAAAGATGCAACCAATATCACTCTGTGAAGTTCAAACTGTCTGGTGTTTCAACAAATTAGCAGCAGTACATGCTAGAAATCATATGCAAGACGCAACCAATATCACAGTGGCGACTTAAAGGTGCCTTATCATAAGTGACTAATGTGGGATATGCAAGAATAGTAGTCTGATGTAAGAACATGGTGTGATCAGATATAGTATGTTCTAGAAAAAGGAACACATGTCATATTCACAGGAATTATGTGTAAAGTAAGCAGATGCATTTTAACAAAGTTAGAAGCAATACAAGCTAGACATAATACACAACATGCAACCACATATAATAGTGCCAAGTTAGAGCAAACACATGTGATGGTGGAGTTGTGGAGATGTGCTCATCATCTACACAACTACGTTGACTGTCTAGCCTTGCGTTGTCTTGCGAATCTTGTTGGGAGGATGGCGGAGTAGAATCTGTAGAGACCATCCATTTCAGTTGCTCGGAAGGACCACCATCATCCAATGCCTTACCAATTTCCTTCCGCTTTATTGATTTTGCATTGTGAGGTCAAACCGACAAGAAAAAGGAATAAAATTCGCTCTTCAGAACTCATTCATGCATGATACTGACGAACACTACTCTGATGAAAGGCAAAGACATGATATGAGGATGAAATATGTACGAAAAACTAGACGGCTTGACATATTCACACCTATGATGTGGTAACTAAGCAGAAGGCACTTCAACAAATTAGAAGCACTGCAAGCTAGACACCATATGGAAGGTGCAATCAATATCACTCTGCCAAGTTAAAACTGTCTCGTCATAGGTGGCGTTCATCTAACTAGAAGCACTACATGCTAGAAATCATATTCACGACTCAAGCCAATATCACACTGCCAACTTAAAGGTGTCCCATCAAAAGTGACTGATGCAGGATACACAAGAAGAGTAGCTTCATGTAATAACATGGTGTGATAGACAGATATAGTATGTACCAAAAACAGGAAGGCGTGCCATATTCACACGTATAATGTGTAAGCTAAGCAGATGCAGTTTACATTAATGAGAAGCAATACAAGCTAGACACCATAAGCAACATGCAACCAGATATCACACTGCCAAGTTAGAGCAAGCACCTTGGATGGTGGAGTAGGGGAGCGGAGAGTTGGAACTTGTAATGCACTAGTAGTACGAGGAGAATCCGTACAAATGCTCCATTTACGTTGCTGCAGAGGACCACCATCATCGCCCTCCTTACTCTTTTCCTTCCTCTTTTCTGATTTTGCCTTGTCAAGTCAAACCCACAAGAAAAAGGAATAAAATTTGCTCTTCAAAACTCATCGGTGCATGATACTGACGAACACTACTTTCATGTAAGGCAGTTGCATGATAGGAGGATGGAATATGTATGAAAAACAGGACGACATGACATATTACCATGTATGATGTATAAAGTGTAAACTAAGCACAAGGTGTTTGAACTAGTTAGAAGCAATGCAAGCTAGACACCATATGAAAGATGAAACCAATATCACTCTGCCAAATTAAAAGGGTGGCCTCATAAATGTATTTGACCAAATTAGGAGCAATACATGGCAACAGGCTAGAAATAATATGCAATATGCAACGAATAAAGGTGTCTCATCGTAAGTGATTGATGCAGGATACAGAAGAGAGGTAGTTTCATGTAAGAACATGGTTAACAGATAGATGTAGTATGTACCAAAAATAGGAAGCCATGTCATATTCACAAGTATAATGTGTAAACTAAGCAGATGAAATTTACCCTAATTATAAACATTACAAGCTAGACACTGTATGCAACATGCAACCACATATCACACTGCGAAGTTAGAGCAAGCACCTGCGATGGTGGTGTAGGGGAAATGCGGTCTTCAAGTACATAGCTACGTTCAATATCTTCATTTAGGCTTGCTGTTTCTTGAGTCAAGTGGGGAGGATGAAATTGCACTCTTTATAAGAGTAGCGCGTCTCATACTAACCCACGGGCGTGACTGTCTCATCATAAGTGATAGATGCAGGATACACAAGAACAGTATTTTGATGTAAGAACATGGTGTGATAGGCAGATGTAGTATGTACCAAAAACAGGAAGGCCTGTCATATTCACATGTATAATGTGTAAGCTAAGGAGATGCGGTTTAACAAATTAGGAGCAATACAAGCTAGGCACCATATGCAACATGCAACCAGATATCACACCGCCATGTTAGAGCAAGCACCTGGGGTTGTGCAGTAGGGGAGATGAGATTTGGAACTTGCACTGCAATAGGAGTACCAGGAGAATCTGCAAAGATCATCTATTTCGGTTGCTCTAGAGGACCACCATCATTCCGTGGCTTCGTCCTTTTAGATTTTGCCTTGTCAAGTAAACACACAAGAAAAAGGAATGAAATTCGCACTTCCAAATTCGTTGATGCATGATACTTACGAACACGACTTTTATGTATGGCAACCACATTGTAGGCAGGCCCGGTCCTGATGGGGGCATGGGGCGGACGCCCCGGGCCCCAGAGTGGAGGGGCCCCCACCCAGGCCTGCTTCTATGTTGAAACCCTGCATGGGCTGAGAAAATGTGCTGCTAAGTTGGCCCAAGTTACTACGTTGTTGGACACTAATTACACACAGGCCTGGATCATAGATTGATTCAGCCGTGCGCCAGTTATGATTTCACGCATGCACGCCGGGCACAGTCAGCGGCTGCCGCCAGATGGATTTTTCGCCTCTTCACCTCACGACCGTCGGTATCAGTGGACGACGGCGTACAAGGGATCACCACCAAGCATGCGCCATGTTGCGCTTCCGGCGTTTCCCATCAATGAGATGAAAAGCTGATTCTAGATAAGGTATTGTGCCCTAACGATTTTGCTTTTCCCATGATAATTAACATATAGTTATAAATGATAATCAATATTCGATCTTCATTGATAATTGATTGAGTGGCCGATATTATTAGGCTTTTGTCATTTGTGAAATCAACGTTATAATTAATAAGATTTTTTATCGAGTTAATATGGCACTCCAAACTAAGGGCATGTCCAATGTAGAGACCTTGATGTGAGGCTTAGAGAAAACATATAAATAATGATAATTACGCGGCATCTATCTAAGAGCCACCACGTCTGGTGCTAATTGCAACGTATAGATGCTTTCTCATTAAATTGATTAGATTGACCCATCAAATAAATTGATTGCATTGCGTCTGATCTTTGCAATGATATATGGAACACACAAATGCAAGCACTAGTCATGGAAAAGAAACTAATCCATGATTACGGTTAATTTATTTTTCACTAAAAATGCACTAGATGTGATAGTACCTCCAATTCATCCTGCTGGTAAGTAAAGCAAATTCGTCGGGTGTTGGATGCAAGATTGACCCTTGGGATCGAATAGGAAGTAGAAAGACGGTTAGGAAATCAGTCCTGAGGGCACGCTCTAAGGGGCCCCGAGATCTAGTGTCGCCCCGTGCCCTCAAAACCCCAGGACCGGCCCTGATTGTAGGAGGATGGAATATGTACGAAAAATGCTAAGCAGAAGGCATTTCAACAAATTGGAAGCAATGCAAGCTAGACACCATATGAAAGATCCAACAAAAATCACTCTACCAAGTTAGATGTGTCTCATTTTAAGGGGCACTTCAACAAATTAGAGGCAATACATGTTTGAGATGATATGCAAGATGCAACCAATATTACACTGTCAACTTGAAGGTGTCTCGTCGGAAGTGATTGATGAGGGATACACAAGAAAAGTAGTCTGATGTAAGAACATGTTTAATAGAAAGACGTAGTATGTACCAAAAACAAAGTGCATGTCATATTCACAGGTATAATGTGTTAACTAAGCAGATGCAATTTACCCTAATTAGAAGCATTACAAGGTAGACAACATATGCAACATGCAACCACATATCACACTGCCAAGTAAGAGCAAGCACCTGCGGTGGTGGTGTAGGGGAATTGCGGTCATCAACTAGAGAGCTACGTTGACTATCTTGATTTAACCTTGTTGTTTCTTGAGCATCATGTGGGGAGGATGACACTGCACTCGTTAAACGAGTACCGCGTCTCATAGTAACCCACTAGGGTGACTGTCTCATCATAAGTGATTGATGAGAGATACAAAAGAGCATTCGTTTGATGTACAAACATGGTTAATAGACATATGTAGTATGTATCAAAAACAGGAAGGCATGTCATTATCAAAGGTATAATGTGTAAAGTAAGCAGATGCAATTTAACCAAATTGCTAGCAATAAAAGGTAGACAGCATATGCAACATGCAACCACATTTGACAATGGGTTAAAGCAAGCACACAGGATGGTTGTGTGTGGCAACCGAGATCATCAACTACAGAGCTATGTTTATCGCTCCATCTCAATGACACTACACCCTTTAGAGTTCTGAAACGCTTAGTGCTTATCTTCGAATTACACTAGAGCGACTTCTGTCTTTTCTTTTGTGTATTCATCAACACTGCGTCAGAGTCTGAAATACCCATGCATAAAAACAATAGTGTTAGTATGGGTGAAGTGTGTGCACAAGTAGTATAGTGTAAAAGTAGCAGATAGCAGGTCGGTGAGAAATAAATGACGGGAGACATATGATAGCTCTACAACATGCATGGCACACAAAATTACTAGATTCTAGGATTTTGAAATATGAGCACAGGGATGGCTGGGAAATGCAGATGCTCCTCCAGCACACCACAATGTGTGGTCCTATGAAAATAATAGTCGACTGAAAACAAACATGCAGTCCATTTTTTATGCACCGTCCAATGTACAAAGAACGGGAAGATCGCCTTCATCTACCTCCAGCCAGTCAGTGTTGACGATCCTCCTCGAAATGCCAGCGACCACCGGCCCAGTCCCCTGCCTCCGCCCTCCCCTCGACCTCACAGCACCGCCGTGCTTGGCACCGCCCCCCGGCCATCCCTTCAAGCCCCGCCGACCTCCAGATCGGGTGAAAGCAGCTCCTGCACCCCACACCCCTATGATAGACACCGATGTGCCGCTTCCCTGGCGAACAGGCGGACTAGGTGCTCCGTGCACCTAAGCAGGTGCTGCTTCTTTTAATTGCGATTCAACTGACCCTACATTGAAATCCAGGCGGGCTACTGACCTCTAGCTAAAGTGAAATAGTAAATGGGAGGAAACATTGTGCATTTAGTATCACGAAGAAGATGCAGTAAGAAGCTCTCAACTAGTTTCTTTCGTGGGATGAATATGGTGTAAGCAGAGACGTAAGATTTGCACGAATAAGGGAAGAGGAGTGCCTCTTTCTGCTGATAGTGCTGTCCTCCTTCTGTTTTTCCAACGATCTTCTTGTGGTTCACTAGAAACAAGAAGTTGTGGAGGACAGTGGAGCCTTGGACGAACCCATGGCCAAGTTGTTGAGTGTGGTGCGGTGGCCGTTGATGGTGTCCTGGACTAAGGGGTACTCACCACGTCATCTCCCGATCTGTTAGATTGGGCCGAGGACCCCCATAGCCGTATACTCATGGGCTAGTCCGGACAGCTGCCGCATACAAGGAAGATTCCACAAGACTTGGTGATCAAGACAATGACTCCTCCCCACCGGCGTATTCGTCTAGGACTCTTGTTATCCTAGGCCTCTGGTGCATTATATGAACCGAGGCCAGGCTAGTCGATAGAGATATACACAATCATAATCATAGGCTAGACTTCTAGGGTTTAGCCTCTACGATCTCATGGTAGATCAACTCTTGTAATACTCATATCATCAAGATCAATCAAGCAGGAAGTAGGGTATTACCTCCATCGAGAGGGCCTGAACCTGGGTAAACATTGTGTCCCCTTGCTTTCTGTTACCATCAGCCTAAGACGCACAGTTCGGGACCCCCTACCCGAGATCCGCCGGTTTTGACACCGACATTGGTGCTTTCATTGAGAGTTTCGCTGTGTGTTCGGCAAAAGGTCGATGGCTCGTCTATAGACCAACTTCGACTGCGACATCTTCGTCACCAGCTCGACTGGTCACCTTGGCTGGACCGAGGACTACGCCCTACCTCCGATCGTCATGTTCGGATGAGGGCCTTCATCAACATCAACTTCGAGCTCTATCATGATCATGGAGGAATCATCCAGGGAGCCCGGGGGCTCAACGTCAACATTGCCCTCGGGCGACCGTGCTGTTTCTCTGGACAGCGAACCTGTATCCGCCGCCACCACCTCCTCAAGCGTCGTTTTAACGTTTGCTTTGGTGGAATTGTGCAGAATTGAGTTTACAACAACACTGGAAAATTTCGTCGAGTTCCGATGGAGGAATCTCTGGCAATCCGCGATATACCGGAGCCCTGTCAAATCTGGACGGGAATCTGGACGAGTTTAGGACATGGTGCTCAGATTCTAGCTCGGATGTCCTTTGGAAGATCCAACTGTTGATCGGCTGCGGAATTCCTATATCTACCACCTCTCAAAATTTTAGCTCGATCTGACCGTCCAAACTCCGGGAACCTTCCGATTAGTGCATCACTTTTCGGATCTGTTTTCTGCGCGAGAACAAATCCGACCGGAACTCATCTTTTTTATGAACGGGATTTCGGACATCCTTTTTGAAGGAAGTTTTGTATTGGGTATTGTGTTTTGTTCCCAAACACATCGCGCTAATTTTGAAGTCTTTTCCAATATGATCTTCACCATCGCGCTGGTGTCAAACCAGCCCGACAACGCTGTTTCACGGCTGCCGACCTGCGCTAGACACGTTGTCACTTTATTGAGCCGAACTCAACTTCTTCGGATCATCATATCGGCAAGCCGAACAATAGTTCGGCATCGCAAAGGATAAATCATCACCAACATCGCCGCCCCACGGATTACACGGAGCGGGCACACCGGCAGCGCCGCATGGTCACTTCATCAAGCCGGCATTGACCACGTCATGACTGGCATCGCCAGGGTCGCACTGTTGCTTCTTCAAGCCGATGTCCATCACGCCGACCTACTTCAACTCATCGACTGACATCGAGGCTTCGACATCTCTGCTGGACCGGGGGCTTCGCCATCTCTTCATCAACCTACTCCGGAGACTTCGGCGTCACTAGCCGACCAGCTCCGTCACGTTAGCTGGACCGAGGGCTTTGCCTTGGCAAGCCAACCTTTGCCAGCATCGCCATGTCGTTGCTTTATCTCCCATCAGGCAATGGGTGTGCGAATCGAGCCCCAATTTTGGGAATCACCTTTCTTCGGATTGCTACAACAAATAAACCAGGTGCTATTAATCCTATTATCTTTTGCTTGTTTGGGTTCATTTTTCCCAAGGAATTATTACTCTGGTTTGTCCATCATATGTACACAGGTCTATCAAATGGTGGCCGCTTTAATGACGGTCGCATGGTGGTTTAGTCAGTTTCCGTACATAGTCCGGCGAACGCCGCATCCGGAACTCGGACCGACTTGTGAATTCAGGCTTTGCCACGCCTTTACCGCATCACGCCGACGCCCTGCATCGACATTGACTTCGGCGCCAGGCCATATTTCTTTTATTACTCACCTTGCATAAATTATCTATTATGCAACAATTTTTTATTATTATTACTATTATCTCCGGTTTGCACTATTTTTTGTGCACAGGAAAACGATCCAGCCGGACTATATCCTTTGGCGTCACCTCGGCTGGACGGGGGGCTTCGTCAACACTTCATTACCCCATGCCGGGGACTTTGGCATCACTCTGCCGGCCTGCATTGACCATGCTATGTTACCACTTCGGAGTGCCGAGCTCTTTGCTCCGCCACCTCGGTACCGGCTTGGGGAGATGGAACCTTGTCCCGCATCAAGCTCGGACCGCGTCATCAATACCGAACACATTAACCAGCTAAGTTGCCTTCATGCTCAAGGTTTTAAATTTTTAATTTATGTTCGGTTCGACCAAGCATTATACTTTTTTTGGAAAAAAGTTGCTTGTAAAAAATTTCCTTGTCCAAACTTTGTTTGTGATGCACAAATTCAAATACCCCGTTTACTTGGGGGCTTCCTTTATGAAGCCTTTCCTCTTGCATATGACTATACTTGTACGGCTTCGTTCCTTGTTCGTGTATTAGGCCACAATATGCACCATGTTGACTTAAGCGATTTGCAAGCTGGGTTGCCTCGCTCCTGTGTTTACCCCTACGTTCCCGATTGTTCGGCTAGGGAGTAAAGGGAGCACCTCTGCGATTGTCACGATTGGTTCATCCGAGCCGGACCTCAGACTGGGTGAAGCCAAAAGCTAGCGCTCTTATTGTTTTCAATTATGGTCGGTACACAACGGAACTCATGAGTACAAAAAATCTATTGCACAAGTCTCATAGTAACAATGAGTGCCGAAGAAAGGTATCGGTGGGGGTACTATTTTCTTCGAAGATGCTTCTTACACTTTGTTAGTAATATAGCATAAGTTCCCTGAGCGCGCTTTGTCTGTTACAGCCTTATGGCCTGATTTCCTGGTTATTGGAAACACCGTTGATATTCTCGACAGGTGGAGTACATAACACTTTTCGGTCCTTGACCGAAGAGGGAGAAGTCGATGGTTGGTTAAGACGTGTTTAAAGTTCGGGTGAACAAAGATATGATATTAGTACTTCGGTACATACAATCATTATACATAAAATTCTTTTACCCAAGTCACGTGGGGGCTCTTAAATTAGTATGAGCTGTTTTTCTTCTTGGTCGTCAGAAAGTCTTTTTCTATCACTCCTTTCTTGATGCAAGTGTGTGGTCAATAGCCGGATAGCCTTGCTTCTCTCTAAATCCGCTCGAGTGCAGTTTGCTAAACTAGCCTCGGAGAAGCATTCCGCCTTCGGGATAAGGAGGTTGAAGCCATAGGCTGACCCGCTTGAAGTCTTGAGATAGGATGTGTCATGTTAAAGCATGACAGAAGCACCTTTCTTTTAAAGTCCAATTTTTGGATTGGCACCGAACACTTGATCTAGTTCGGACATTAAACTTTTGAATAAGTTTTTTGGCTTTTCGAGCCTATGGCACTTTTAAACTATTTGTGCGTTTCCAGCATTAGTCTCGCAGTGCAACGTCGGACAACTTTAGGGATTCAGCAAAACATTCTCGGATATTGCTATATATGCATCGGTTTCGAATTGTGTCTTCGGTCAATAGTTGGGTTGCCTGGCTCCTGTGCTTGCCTCCTACGTTCCGCTTTGTTCGGCTAGGTGTGCACAGGGAGAACCGCTACGATTGTGCTTCCAGCTTGCATGGTTAAGCACCTCAGTGGAGAAAGCCGAAAACTGACTGTCACAATAGGCGTAAATTGGTCAGCGATCCGATGACTATGTTAAATAACGGGCCGTTCATAACATTGGCCGAAGTGTTTACGGCTTGACCTCGGATGTCGCCGAACACTAACCAGGGGCTCATAGCTAGCTTCCCCGGTTTAAAGCTCCTATGACTCAGCGAAAGTTATAAAGCCCGCATATCTGATTGCCTCGTTTCTGCTAACACAACCGCCTCCGGGCACCGAGACGTCGTCTAAGGGTTGTTTTGTTAGTGCGGAAACACCCTGCATAGTATCTACCAAGGGGTAGAGGCTGACGATGGGCCACTTTCAACTGATAAACGGTCGCAATGGAGTCAAAATAATGACGTAAAGTACTTGGATACATAGAATCATTGCACATAATCTGTGATTTTACTCCGGATATCGATCCTTAATTCGGCCACCCGTGCCCACATTAAGGCTCGGGGGCTACTGGGCTTTGCAATCATTATTTACAAATATTAAAGGGGCACATCGATCCCCTGATCTGGTGTTGCCACCCGACCAGTGTCTCGGGGGCTACTGCATTGCCTATTCAATGCAGAAAATTAAAAGGGCTCGGTGTTCGGCTTGATCGAACTATGGGAAAGCGCGTCTTCGGACAACAATAAGTACCATCTGGACCTATCTGGCATCAAGCTATATATCACGGCGACTTCTCACTACCCTCTCTCAGGGGCCCGTTCACCGATCACTATTATCTCTAATATATTACACTGCGTTTTTTTCCTATGTATGCTGCCGAGCTAGGAATTGATCCTCAGGCCGATTTTGCGCATCGACCTGAGTCTCAGGGGCTACTGGGAATAGCGGTTTTTATGCTTGCCTTCAGGTGCATCTCGTATTTTAGCCTGATACACACCTTGAGGGCTACTGGATATACATCGGCAGAGAATAAACTGCACCAGTTAAAAATATTCACAAAAAATCAGCCCGCGGTCGGGGTGGTGCACCACCTCGGAGGCAGTCCGGCATAAAGCTCGGGCACCAGCGGCTAGCTCCATAGAGGGCATTTCTGGCATTAAGCTCGGCTACACTCCTTCAACTTTTTTGTACCAAGATGATCTATGACATCTTGGATATAGTCCGCGTTGGAGCTCGGATACCAAAGGCCGGAGCTTGGACACGCTCGGTGTTGGAGCTCGAGATACATTTCGGCGTTGGAGCTCGAAGCGATCCGACATTGGTGCTAGGCTGCAAAGGATACCTCGAATGCAGTCCGGCGTTGGAGCTCAGACGCAAGAGGACACTGCCTCCCGGGAAGAACTTCAAACCCGAGGCGTGGCATAAAAATAACAAGGCATTGATAAAGGCCGGAAACTTAAAGGGGCTCCTCGGATACCCAACGTGTAAACTCTTCGGATGCACTTCGGCGATCCTAAAGATCGAAGATGAGAAGATTTGTTGAACCAGTTTTCAAGACCGACGACCGAAGATGAAGAACAGTTCGGAAGAATCGAGGAGCGTCCGTAACTTGAAGACCGGTTCAGGGGGCTACTGACGGTGTCCTAGATTAAGGGGTACTCACCACGTCATCTCTCGATCTGTTAGATTGGGCCGAGGACCCCCATGGCCGTATACTCATGGGACAGTCCGGACAGCTGCCGCATACAAGGAAGATTCCACAAGACTTGGCAATCAAGACAAGGAATCCTCCCCACCGGCATATTCGACTAGGACTCTTGTTATCCTAGGCCTCTGGTGCATTATATAAACCGAGGCCAGGCTAGTCGATAGAGATATAAACAATCATAATCATAGGCTAGACTTCTAGGGTTTAGCCTCTACGATCTCGTGGTAGATCAACTCTTGTAATACTCATATCATCAAGATCAATCAAGCAGGAAGTAGGGTATTACCTCCATCGAGAGGGCCCGAACCTGGGTAAACATTGTGTCCCTTGCTTTCTGTTACCATCAGCCTAAGTCGCACAGTTCGGGACCCCCTACCCGAGATCCGCCAGTTTTGACACCGACAGCCGTCTTTCAGTGGCGAGGAACCAGATCCGAGGCGGTGAACGACAGTGTAGCGGGAAAAACTTCGGTGCGGTGGACGGTTGCGACAGTGGAGCGGCAGCGGTGAGGCGCAGGACGGCGTGGTCGAAGTGGTTCTGGTACGGCGCACATCGGCGTCAGTGTCATGGAGGCAGCTCTGCCTTGGCTTCATCTACTAAGTCCTTGAGGGCGTTGCAGTTGTGGTTGCGTTGGACAACAACATCGGGGTACCGGCTCCGATGTGATGGAGGAGGGCGGCGGTGGATTGGGCGCGATGGGGTGGACGACGGAGGAGGCGGGGTTTCGCGGCTGGTGGAGAGGGCGTTTTGGCACCCACGGAGTATGAATGGGGAAACGGAGGGACGAGGAACTAAGGGGAAATAATGTTTCGGTTTGGGACGCGCTTGTTTGAAATTTGGGGAAAGTTACAAACTTTTCCCCCATCTAACATATTGTGGGTTGGGGGTAGGACAGTAATCTCAGGTATCCCAAATGGTGGGCGAGATAGATTTCGGCCGAGCACATGGGTGTTTAGGCGCTCACAACATATGAATGCTTCTCGGAGGCGGTTGAGACTGGCGTCTTGGTGAAGTTACAAACCTACCCCGGTTTAGACCTTTGGACATCGGGCCGATAGGCTACACGGGCCAGAGTCAGGATAGTAATTTCCTACCACCAAACATTAGTCTCACGCGGTTTCGGGTGACCAGGGGCTTATTTGGCGCTCCGTTCAATATTTGAGAGCGGAAGCATTAACATTTTTGTTTCTCTTGAATTGAACTTTCAGGATTTGTCAAAGTTCAGAAATCTTGACTCTTGAAAACCCTAAAACTATGATTATTTGGAATGGAGGGAGTACATTTGAATATACATTGTACACGAGTATATATTAAAAAATATGCAACTTACCTCACTTCATGCATGGTTCCAGATATAATCTCCTTGGTTGCAAAAAAATAGTTAAACATGCGTATGAATATATAGCGTGTTCAAACGCACAACAAACATTGATGCCCCCTTTTAGTCTGATTTACAAATGCCATTATCTCGGATTCAAATAGATGAATGCACTTCCTATGAATTCGAATCTTCGAAACCCCCTTTATGTTGAATTCAACATGTATTCTATTTCATAGCTAGAAATTTGGAATGTATCCATGTAAGTGACAAATGTATAAAATGCTTCACACTAACAACATGGAGTGCACTAATTAATGTTTGTATATGAATTGCAAAAGCAATGCATTGTCTGTATTTGAAACCGCTCTCACTCTATAGATTGATAATATGAAATAAAAACATGCACATGCTAGAATTCAATAGAGTAAGGGTTTCTGATAGACCGGTTTTCGTTCATACGCAAATTGCAAAATTCATGATCTCATCCAAAAATAATAATGCCATTTATATTTTAATTCAATGCATAGAACCGCCTTTTACACATAGACGCACTATGCCTCAGCCCGTTCTCACACACGCGCTATATCTCTCTCTATCTAACGCATAAGTGCACACACTTTATATACATCGGCATTTCTCTTTCACACATGCTCAGAATCTCTCCCGGTGTCGGGGTGTCTCACGCACACACACTTTATATATCTCCCTCTCTCTTTCTGACTACTATGTACCACTCTTTTCACTAATCTCAGTTGGAAAACACTATTTCCCACACATGCATATATACACACGCAGTCTCTACTAGCCCTCTATACGCACATATATGTGCCTACGTGCCTCCCGCATGCACATTATCTTTAGGCCTCTCTCGCACACATTGCACCCCCCACAGACACACCTCTCTCTTAGTAGTTGGAAGATATGATTCCATCAGATCATTCGGTAGGATATCCCTGACTATTAGGCTGGATGAGAATACCTGGCAAAGTTTTACCAAAGTCCAGGCCCTTGCAGTTGAGGAAAAAGCCTACTCCTGGTACTGTATATTAGTGATAGGGGTGTCTACAAAGTACAAGTGAATACCAGGCATTGTGCGTGTGTGTATACTATTGACGAACTAGCCCCGGGCTTCTATAACATACTCGGGGCCTAGGGTTACAAATCATATATAGTCGGCTTATCATCAGTGGGGATAGAGTTCTCCACGACTCTAGTAGCTTCGTCTTGTATGCCGAGTCCTCCACATGGGTCTTCGTATAATGCGTCTCGGTCCAACGTATGTGGTGCAGGATGGAACTGGCCCATGAGTCCTCATGTTGACCCACCACAACTAGAAATGATGTGCCCACCAGAACTAGAAATGATGTGCCCACCACATCACACACGCAATGGGCCACTAAGAAAATAAGCATACACTACTGCAGGATGCTGCTAACGCGACACTACGGTCAGAGACCCTTCGAGAAACTATGTGTGATGCAATAATCGCAAACGGTGCTGTATGAAAATCGTTAGAAATGTATAAAATGTTTGCAATGACGGATGCATCAAACATGCTTTAGGTTTTATTTGCGTGTGCGATGAAGGGCATACGGTTCAGTTCAATGAACTGTTTACGATGAGGAGGAACAAAAGAAACAGGCAGCTAGATGAAGGCGTGTGCGATACACAGCATACGGCTCACTCGGATGAACTGTTTGTGATTAGGAAACACAAAAGAAACGGTCAGCCAGATCAAAGGTGTGTGCGATATATGGCATGCGGTTCACTCGGATGAACTGTTTGCGTTGAGACATGAGAACAGAAATGGTTCAAATGAACAAGATGTGTGTGATACAAGGCAAACAGATCTGTAACTGGAGACGTATGCAAAGACCGATAACAACACAGACGATTACTGCTAACAAGCCGTGTGTGTTGTGAGCAAACGATTGCTGGTATACAATTGTGAGTGATTGATGAAAACATCACCGACGGGTTCCGTTGTTTAGTCCGTGTGCGATGTGATTTTCTTTGTCCGCACAACATCTACGCTCTGTCTACAACATCAACATATGTACTTAAAAAGACAACATTGCATAACCAAATTAAGCATACAATTACACAAGTGACTACACACATAACATTTCCACACACCAAAGAAAGCAATTACATGCATACTAAAGTAGGAGAAACGAGGATATAATCATCTACTCATTGTTGCGACGACGCTTGCCATTGCTCTGCTTCCGGCTGGATCCCTGGCCTTTTTGGGGAAGGAGGGACTTCCTCATGTCAACGATCCGCCTATACATGTCGTAGCTCATGTACGCCTCCTTGGCCGCCTACACGACGTGAGCTTTGTCGAGTTTCTCCATCCAGGCCGAGTGCCAGGCACGCTTGTCCTTGTTGCACGAATCCTTCATGTATCTATAGTAGGGGTCGATTATGGCCTCGACGAGGTGAACCAGTGAGTCCTTCTCATGCTCCTTGCTACCCTTGATCTTGTATTGGCCCTGGATGTCGACAAGATTCTGGCAGGAGATGCCTGAATTCTCGAGCACCTTTACATCGTTGGTGATGTCCACCATAGCGAACATGTAGTGGGGGCTGTTGACAAACCTGGCGAAATGCTCGCAAGGCCTTGTGGCCAGGCAGTAGTGGTAGACGAGGACGTGGTGGCGCACGCACATCTGGGCGACGGCGACCTTGGGACGAGACTCGGCACGAGCGCGGGTGTACTCGAGGTCGAACCCGACCACCTTGTACTTCTCCTCGGCAAGCAACAGCTCCATGATGTGGATGGAGTGCTCCGCCCAGACCGTGTTGTTGGTGTACACCACCGAGAGGTCCATGAACCTTCTGTGCGTGTCCACCATGGCACGCATGGTGAACCGCTTCTCGTCGTCGGCAGCAGCTCGGAGCGCCATTGGAGCTGCGCAGGATACCCTCTAAGAATTTCTCGTGGTGGGTGTGCTTCTTGCAATGGTGGGCCGCGATCGAAAGGTCGAAGAGACACAAGGGTAGGTTAAATGGCCACTGTAATAAATGGGGGCCGGCCGACCTATAATCGTCACGTCTTGTCACAGTGTTCATAGAGGAGGATTCTAGAATCTAGTGCACGCTTGACAACACCGCACCCTAGGCGTGGGCTCGAAGAGCCTGTTCCCGCGCTACCATGCTGTTTACCACGCAAGCTTCCTGCCCGGCTAGTTTGGCCACGCGTCGGCTAGAAGAGGGACAAATTGTGAGTGTTTGTTGGCAAAAAGCTTTGTAAAAATGAAGTGTGTGGAATGACTTCGGTCATAAGTTTACCCTTGGGTGATGAGATCAAAGTTACAAGAAGGGTGATGACGGAAAATCGGAGCATATAGATCCATAGCAAAAAAGCACAGTAATAATATCCCTAATATAGAGTAGCATCCAGAGCTCGCTGGTAATCCGCATCAATTACCTTTTTTATCCTGGGACCCTTGAAAGCTCGCTTCCCTTCCTGAATTGAGGGAAACCGGTGCCTGAGAGATCCGTTATCTGCAGTCTCTGAGCTTGATTGCACTTTCTTGACTCGGTTTTTCGCAGGGGCATCGAATTCTTTTACAAAAGAAACGCCAGTTTCAAAAGGAATGGCACCGAAAGGTGTCAGATGATGATTGAATTGAACTATCTGAATCGCGATAATTAATTCTGCGCTCTACAGTGCACACGGTGGAAGAAACCAACAGTGTGCAATAATGTCGAAGATCGTAGTCGAGTTAGCTATACAGATCGTGTGCTGTGAGATCGACAAGGTAAACTGATTCGATAATGGTTAATAAAATCAAAGACCATTGCATATTAAGGTCAAAATAGTGCTAGAAATATACGAGTCTCATACGATGCCATTTCAACGATTGTACCACAAAAGCTCGAAATGTTACAAGGTTCAAATTCCATAGTTATATGGCTCAAATTCAAAGATTACAAGGTTAAAATTAATATTAGAAATGAAATTCAGCTCATCAGCTGCAAATGCTCGCGCTGATGCGCTGAACATGGATATCAGAGAGGTTCAAACTAATATCACCTCTTCTAAGTCTGGCTTCGAAACCTCACAATTTTTGCAAAGGGGTCAGCCACTGAGAAGTCATGTATGGGGTTACCTGATGACTTCTGATTACTCTGTCATCTGAAGTTCCAAGATGAAATTCAGCATTTTTGGAGCCTACTCCATTCTGCCGCAGGCGCCGGCGCTGATCAAGATTCCATTCATTTTTGTGAAATAAATATAGGGAAAACCTCATTTCCTTCAGCACCCTTGCTCTGAGAACAAAGAACCTGGCGAATATAATCTCCGGTAAGGTCCCTCGGTAGGAGTTCAAAGTAATTTCTAAGAGATGCAGATCTAGGCATTCGACGTGTGTTATATTGTATCACATTATCCACCACTGGGCCTAATCTTATCTGCAAAATAAGAAAACGTGTTAGTGCCTACATGCAGTTTTGAACATTACTACATGACTAGCTATTTGGTTTGCAGGATTTGTAAAATGCACTAACCTGCCATCTTCGATCTGACATGATTAACATGGGCATTTGATTAAATTCTAGAAAAATGTAGCCTTCTTCACAAGAGGTTGGAGTGGATGAAAAGTTACCTAAGAAAACTAGTACAGATGAATCCAAAGGAGAAATGCTTATTGATTGTAACCATATGGATCAAGCAACCAATATGGGGGGCATGTATGTACTGAATTCCTCCAAAAGAACCTTTAGAAATCATAGTACATTGTCATTGTAAACTTGGAAAAAGGTGTCACAAATTGAACTCCCTTATGGTTAACATTTATCAGGAAAGGAACATCACCTCGATATATAGCTTCTCCAGGCACAAAAAGCATCTCAGGAAACTGACAACTTGCTCCAGGTCGGTCCCGATAGATTCTAGTGCCAAGACCTTCACTGTGCACAGTTTCGGGGTCAAGCTTGTCGGAATCATTTTCTGAATGACAGACGAACAAACATCTTCAAAATTATAAATAATGTTAATTTGTTGAAGGAGAGGTAGAAGGCGGCTGTTGTACGGAACGGGTGTGGATCCAATAACAAGTTCAGAGTATTTGTCAGACGAGTAGCCCACCACTGTCAATTTCAGCGTAGAAATGACATTGATTCTTGTTGGACCTTCTTGATCAACTACAGTAATCTCTCAAGTGTAGGTGTGTCCTGGATGACCATACCGTGGTCCACCTTTTGTGATGTCTTCCTGCCGCACCAGCAAGACACATAAATAGTCCGGAGAGTCATGGAGGTGATGTGGAAGGTACTCAACCCATTGATCGCCTGAAGATGAAGGTACACGAGTGCAGTACAACCACGGAGCAGGCGCTCCATGTCACCCTTTGAGAGGCAGACGGCGACGAGCTCGAGGTGCTTCAGTCGTGGTAGAATAAGAGCGGGCGCGTCATTAAGGGGCGGGAAATGGCAGTTCCTGAACTTGGCGACGCCACGTGCGTGGTAGCGAGACAGTGCAGACGCGTTGGCAGCGACCGCATATGCCCATCATCAAAAGTGAGCTCCTCGAGCTGATCTAGGGCGGGGGATCGGAACCAGTCGTCAAGCTTGGCTCGGTCCTTGCCGTTGGAACAGAACTTGCCCATTCTAAGGCGTTTGGTTGGGCCAAGGTGACTGCCGAGGATCTTGGAGAACGCATCCAAGCTTTTGCGATAGCCATGGCAAAGCTCATGGGTGTCGATGAGGTCGAGAGGGCTGGAGTTCCATAGGGGGCGCCACCGCCGGGAAAGGAGGGTTGTCCCCGCCCCATATTTGATTGGGAGGAGGGAGATGATGACTCTCAACATATCATCGGGGAGGCTGCTGATTAAGTATAGGCCTGCTGGAGTCGCTTGCAGTTCTAGCTCGCCCCGCCTCTGCTTGTTGGCAGCCCCGTTCTCCACCTCCGGAGTCTCCTTGTCAGTGGCGCTTTCTGATAGAAATGGGAGTACATGGAATATTTAGTTAAAACAGGGCAATAGAAAAGTGTATTGGTAACTAGTAGTTATTAGGTACGAATATAGTAAGATAAGGGAATAACAATTGGTTGCTTAAATACTACACAATTCATTTGACATTGCTGGGTAAGTCAACATATGCAGATAGTTGAAAAGAGAACTTTCTTCGAACAAATTCTGGACGGATGATTTTGTCGGGGAAGTTAGCATATATCTCATGACCAGGCCCTTCTATGTGCGAAGGTAATTTTAGTGCCAGCTTTCAGTACATAAAACTTTGCAATTTCATTCCGAAAGCCAGTGCTAAAATAGGAGTCACCACGTTCGTCAAGTCTTACAGTAGCAATGATTGTAAATCCATGGTTTGTGCGCAGTATGACATTCGTGGAGCCTTGATGTATGTAAAGGGAAAAATTGTGCACTACATAATTTCTTGCATAGCGAGGGATGTCCTGCAGAAAATGGTAGGGTTGTTAAAGAAAATATGGTAACATGCAAATATGGGCCCAAATTGGAAGAACTGTACAGTAGTTGAAATCGAAGGACAAAAGTCTATAATTAAACAGATAGGGAAAACATGATGTCATGGAAATATGAGAGTAATCGAAAGAACAATACATCATTAATTTGCCTAATATGGAAAGAAGAGGGGAAAATCCCCTTTGACGTATATGGTGCATGTGGCACCTTTTATCCAAATGTAGCAATATTTAGAATATGTTCAGGAAAGTAGGCCATGCCAACCGATTTAGGGTGAGATTGAACATACCGCGCGTGTCCTCAAGTTATCTGGTACAATGAGATCTCTGGTGGCGGTCACCAAGTCCTGAAGTATCGGCGCACTGTACATTCTATGAATGAAAGTAAACCCTCAAATCAACTCGAATAAAAATGAATTCACGGCGATTTCCGCCGGGTGATTAAAGGAGGCAGATGAACTAGTATAAGAGATGAGATAATATCTCGGTTAATTAGTTACCTTGTCGTCCATGAGAAAGAACCCTCAGTACGGTAGATTCCCCAACAGAGCGGAGCTGGGTCGACCATGAGCACTGTCGAGAAAGTCGATGGCGATAGGCGGCGGCAAGCGGAAGTGGCAAAATGCGGTGGGCTTTGCCGGCAGCCTGGCGGCGGCGGCAGGCGTCGAGCTAAGTGTTTACCGCCACGATAGGCGGTGCCATGGCATAGACGCGGAGGAGCTTGTGAAGGTGTGAATGGGGAATGTACCGGAGGGGCCAAGGGGGTGGCAGGCGGGGTGAGGGTTTTTGTGACATGGGGATGGCGAGGGTTTTCTTTTTTCTTTTTTGAATTGGGTGGTGAGGGTTTTATGTCCCACAAAGAATTTTGGGGGCGACGGTTTGCTAGAGCGAACCATGTGTGATTGACGCAACAGGCAAAATGATAGTCACTGCACACGGTTCCAATTTTGGGAACCGTATGTGATTGACGTACTACCTCCGTCCTGGTTTATTGGTCCTCCGTTGTAACTTTTACCAAAATTTGGCAAAATATTTAACATACTGAGACATAGATAATAAGCGTACACGTACATAAGCATAGTTCAACCATAAGTACATAGTTCAACCGTCATTAAGCATACTCAAGCGTACATAGTTCGATCCATCCCACGTCTCATCTCACATGCGGCCGGCACGATCCTGAAGCTTCTCAAGGTACTCGGCGTACGCGCCGTGCACCACCCTACGAGAATACTTCTTCTTGAAGGAGCCAACGGCCCGTCCTCTTGCATGCGCCAGAACACTTAGATACGCATCATCAATCTTGTGGTTGCAAAATGGGCATCCATAGCCGTCGTTCCAGGTACTAATATGCATGTTATGCATTCCCGCATAAAGCTCCCTCAGGATTCGCCTCTTGTCCTCCTCTGGGCATCTTCATCCTCGCTGTCCACATCGTCAGACATCACCTATACATATAGTAAAACAAATTTGGCATCAAATCACTGATTACATGCCATGAAGTAGGATTAGGAATTTATGGCTATTTATTTATACATATTTAGAGATTATGGTTCGATTTTTAAGCACATTCGTCTATGTACAGACCAATCTTGAAGAAAATAATGGCACAAACATATGTAGGTCATTCAAAATCAATTGTCAAGTCCTGGCTAGGAATTATTAGCACGAACACTAACCCTAGTCGGATTACTAGCAGAAATCATTTGCATAGATAAAACAACTAATCACTTATCACCTGTACCATTCAAACAATCAATACACTACACGGATCTAACGAAACTTACTCAGATTTCATGGATTGAGAGAACATAACCACAGGATTTCTATTCCAAAAAGGGGAAGGCAGGAGTAACCAGAGAAACCCTATGATCTATTTGACACATAAATGGTTATAGATGACTAACCAGCTGTCCGTCGTCGTCGGAGTCATCGCCGGAGTGGTCGTCGGAGTCGTCGCCGGAGTGGTCGTCGGAGTCGGTGTGGAACTCCGCCTCCGGCTGTGGAAGCTCGACGTCGTCGACGATGTCAGGGTGCAGCGATAACTCGCCGGTGGTGACATCAACCTCTGTCTCCATCTACACGACGTGCTCCGGTGCTTTAGCAGCCCCGGCGTCACCACTCCTTCCGATTGGGCGCTTCAGCGGCATCCTCATACACTGATGGCTTTGAGGACTGAGAGCGGCGTCGTGGATGCAAGCGGAGAGAGAGGATTGTGTGTGCGTGGCGAGGATGGGGGGTGCGGCCGCTCGGGCGCACCATTAATATGGAGTAGTGGGAGTTGTGGGAGAGAGGCGGGCGGCGGTCAAACCGATGGCTCGCCTCCCGGTGAGCCTGCGCACCGGACTGCTGGCATGCCTACCAAAGTTTCACACAGCTACTCGCACGCCTCCCGATGACACTGCGCAGCGAGCACGCCTCCGTCAATTCACACACCTGCACTCCCCGTCTGCCTGCGCGGCGGACTGCTCGCATGCGTCCCATCAACTCACGCCTACTGGCACGCCACATGGGTCGTGCGGTGGCACGCATATTGTTTTTCTATTTGGATGATTAATGTTGCCGCTTTATTGCTTAACCGAAGCATGGCACATATCCATTGTTTAACGCTCACGGTTCGAATAAATAATCCGTTTGGGATATTGGTTCCCAATTATTAATAATCTCCTGTCTGTAATTAGATAAATATTACATCAAAACTATTCTCAAATTTGACAAAAAAAGTACAATGCCACTTTGTATTGGTGTCCATATGACAACACGATAGGTTTCATGAACTTCAAATAAGTTTTGGATGTACTAGAATTTAGAAATCAAGATTCTCAATGTTTGAAATTTGTTGCACGGGGAGTAAACATGCACCCAGTGAGACACATGTGTTTTTGCAATCCATTTAGTGCACTGTCACGTGTGCATGTAGCTCAAATTTTATTTTTGCACATTATACCCATAGAAAATCAATCAATCAATGTACTAAAACGTCTTAATGATCTCTGTGATTTTTTTGAAATTAAAATGTCCCTCCTTTGGTAACATGTATGTTCACCGCGGGATAATTAATTTAACATGCATCATAGTTGCTGTGGATTCGCGGTGTGTGTGTGGGTGTGTGCTTCAGGGGTTGGCGGGTGGCTCGCAGTACATTACGAGTTGTGAGCCACCGTGTGGGTTGGCCGTTTTGTTAGGCAGGCTGGTGCCACATCAGAGTCGTGAAATCGTTATTTGAAACATTACACAAACCTTTTGATACATAAATGTTTTGTCCACGTGCAGTCAATGGTTGTCCTACACGACACTCGATACTCGCGTGTGATGCTTTCTGTGGGCCCGCGAGGTCGTCGTCCATCACTTTGATGAATAGCCGGCAGTGAGGTTAATTTGACCAGCAAGGTAGGATCTTTTTTGTTTGTGTTATGGTGGTATATAGTACGCGTCGAAGAGGTGGGAGGGGACTAGCATATATACTATATGTATCCGTCCGTGAACAAGCACACCTCACTCAGTGTCGGGACTTTTTGGTTACCGAGGCACGTGCCACATCAAAATTATGAAATTGGTTATTCAAACATCACACAACACCTTTTTGGGCCATATGCATATATATCCTATCTCGGACACTCACATGTGACGCTTCCATCTGTGGGCCCATGAGGCCATCGTCGATGCATGCATGCATGCATTACTTTGACCTACATCGGGAGAGGTTAATTAATTTCACCATCGATGATGATTTTTTGGGTTGTACATATATTACGGCAGGAGCATATAGTATGCGGTGAAGAGGGGGGAAGGGGACCATCATATGTAGTACGCTTGATATGAACCTCGCTGTGTGTGGGTGCATGGTTTACGGTTTTTGAGGCATGTGGCACATAAAAGTTGTGCATTTTGGGTATTCAACATAAATATGTTTGGCCCACATGCAAAGCGGTGGTGGTTGTCCTCTCGCACCCACTTAAATGGTTATCAGCGATATCGATGCTTTCCATCTGTGGGCCCGCTTGGTCCATCACTTCTTTTTTGCCTGACAACAAGAGAGGTTAATTTGACTTAGGAGGGGATTATTATTTTTGCTCTAGGATGACATGCATGATACACTTTGAGCACACACACATGCATGTGTTCGCATGAATCCCTCCCATCAAGTGGAAGTGGCTAGTACAACGACACCATCATGAACCGATCTCGCTCTGTGTGGGGAGCTAGTGTATGATTTTTGACACAAGCGCCAGATCAATGTTGTGTATTCAAACATGCATGCACGCATCACCTCCATACATATGCATGTATGGTTGCCTTTGTATGATACACTCCCTCGCGTGGTTATCGGCGACAACCTATATATTCGTGGGTCTGCGTGGACATCCATGATCACCTTGACCAACAACAAGATAGGTTACCATGGCGGATTCTTCATTTGGTTCGTGTTATCGTAGTATAGGTCATGGTGAGATTGACCTAATTAAGTTTGAGCACATATACTATGCACGCATGCATGCATATATGAATCCCCGTTGTTGGCTTGAAGTGTGGTGTAACATACATATGCATCGTCAACCTAACCCTCACTCAGTGTGGGGATTTCTAGTTCGAAATCATGGTGCCACATCAAAGTTGTTCATTGTTACTCAAAAACACACCTCTCCATACATATGTTTAGGCCACACGCATGCAGTGGTTGTCTTCGGGGACTAGCTACTTGCGTGATTATTGGCGAGCTAGCCCATCCCGTGGTCGCATGGACGGCCATCACTTTGACCAACAACAAGAGAGAGGTTGTACGACCAAGGTGGATTATTCTTGGTCCATTTTACGATCCATCTTGGTGAGATATATGCCTCTCTGGCCCGCCCGACTTAAAGTGTGTGTGTGTGTGTGTGGGGGGGGGGGGTTACTACATATCGCACTTTTATAGGTGAACCTCGGTTGGGGGGGGGGATGCATTCATAGCTTATTTAGTATTCCCTTCGTGGCGACACGAGGGGGGTGGGGGGCTGCTAGCTAATTCGCAATTTGCTAGGTGAACCTTGGGTGGGGGAGGGCGACATGCTCATAGCTTAGGATTCCCTTCATGCCGACACGAGGGGGGACTGCTAGCTACTTCAAGACTTTGCTAGGTGAACCTCGGTTGGGGGGATGTGCATTCATAGCTTAGGATTCCCTTTGTGCCGACCCGCGGGAGGGGTGGCTGCTAGCTACTTCGCACTTTGCTAGGGTGAACCTCGGTTGGGGGGAAGGGCATGCATTCATAGCTTAGCTAGGATTCCCTTCGTGCCGACATGAGGGAGAGGGGCTGCTAGCTACTTCGCACTTTGCTAGGTGAACCGCGGTTAGGGGGGGGGCAGGCATTCATATCTTAGGAATCCCTTCGCCGTGCCGACGAGGGAGGGGGCTGCTAGCTCTACTTCACACTGCTAGGTGAACCTCGGTTGGGGGGCATGCATTCATAGCTTAGGATTCCCTTCGTGCCGACATGAGGGAAGGGGGCTGCTAGCTACTTCACACTCTGCTACGGTGAACCTCAGTTGGGGGGGGGGGGCATGCATTCATATATAGCTTAGGATTCCCTTTGTGCCGACACGAGGGAGGAGGGGGCTACTAGCTACTTTGCACTTTGCTAAGTGAACCTCGGTTGAGGGGTAGGGGCATGAATTCATAGCTTAGGATTCCCTTCGTGCCGACATGAGAGGGTGGGTGTCACAGCCCCAGATCAGCCCTTGTTTGTTATTGCTTTAGCATCCATGCATCATGTTTAAATTTCTAAGAAATTTGAAATGGGGATTGCCTAAACCCTAGCATTAAAGGAATTCAAATAGGCTCAACCAAAAAAATATTTTCAAAGTGATTTCAAATGGCTTTAGAAAATGTTCATCATTTACGGAAAAATGCTTTAAACCAGAACCGGAGGTGCTGCACATTTTCATGACATATTTGGTCACCGGATTAATTCATTAAGTATTTGCATTTGGGCATTTAAATGCTATAAAAGATATTAAATGCTCAAATAATCATAAACTTAAATGTTTGTCGTTGGATATTTTCCAAACAGTGAGGCTGAAACAAGTTTCATGATTTTTGGGGTAGCATTAGTATTTTTTAATAAAGCCCTAAAGACTACGTAAAATAGAAAACTAAAATAAATAAAAGAGAGAGAGAGAGGATTACCTAGCCCACCTACACCTGTAGCCGGCCCAGCTCAGCTGACCCAGCCACCACCTGGCTCCCTGTCGCCTTCCTCCTCGCGCCAGTAGGCAGGGGCGCGTGCCCGGCGCGCGTGGCCACACGCCGGCCACCTCCTCCCTGCCTGGCTGCCTCCTCCTCCCCCTGGACGCCTCCATGCGTCGCCACGCACCCCCCCTGACCTCTCTCTCCCTCACCACGGCCTCGTCCCCTCCTCTGGCTCCCTCCCACTCCCACCGAGCGGAGCTCGTCGCCGCCGCTCGCCACCACCGCGGCCACAGGGCCTCCCTCGCTCCCCCGACTAGCCCACAAGCTCCGCCACTCCATCCTCGCCCTCCCCACACGTCTGACAGGAGAAACCCCCAAGCGCCCGCCCGCTTTTCCCCTCCTCGGACCTGCCGTCGCCGTCGCCCGATTAAGTCAGCCTCCGGACCTCCCATGCCCGACCTTCCCATCGTGCTCGCGGTGAGCTACTGAGTTTTTCCCCTCACCTCCCCCTCTCGCTAACCTCCTCTAGCCACCCCGACCCCGGCTAACTCCACCAAGAGCTTCGGCTCGTCCTCAGCTCCTCCTAGATGCCCTCCGCGGGCCATTTGGTCGCCGGAGTGGCCAAAACCACTCTCGCCGCGTCGCTCGCTGGCTGACTAAGCATGGCAGCCGACGTTGACTTTGACCACGGTGGGCCCTAGTTGACCCTGTTGACCCTATGACAGGTGGGGCCTAGCCCTGTCAACTATTTAGGATTAGTTTTAGTTAATTTTTAGTTAAGCTAATTATACTGACACGCGGGACCCACTGTCAGGTTTGACCCGGACCATGTCCCGTTGACCATCGACGTCCTGCGACGTCGGTCGACGATAATACCCCTTTCTGGATTTAATTTAATTCAGGAAATTTCAGAAAATACCCCAAACTTCAAATATTCATAACTTTTAATCAGTAACTCCAAATTAAAAATTTATATATGAAAAATGATCGTAAAAATATGAAGAATCTGTTTATGGCACTTCCATGCATGATTGAACAAGTTAACCTCACTTGAATAGGATGAATCATGATTAGGGCAAATTATGAAATAACATTTGGAGTTGGAATTTATTCTTGTTTGAATTCCACTTCAATTAACTTGGCTAGATATTGCATTAGGTGAATTCAGTATTTTAACATGACATGTCATTCATGTGAATGTGCATTGCATTGATTGTGTTCTCTCTTGTTTGCCGGTAATTGCCCCCTCTCGATAGACGCGTTTCGACGATGTGATCAATGACACCGATGAAGAACTATACTATGTTCAGAAGTGCCAGGCAAGCAAAACCCCCTTGTTCATTTCAATATAATCCCACTCTCTCGCTCCTGCTCTATCTTACTGCATTAGGACAACAACGACTCATGTGTTACTTGCTGCGGTAGCTGAACCCCTTTATCCTCTGCATGACCTGTCATTCCACAGTAATTAGATGAAACCCACTAGCATGAGTAGGAGTTGTTTGAGCCATGTTGTGCCTACTCATTCATGCTTGTTGTCATGCACACTCGCTTAGAGTTGAGTCAGTGTCCGATTCATCGGGATGAATCGGAGGTGTGTGAACATGTCCTACTGTGTGTGAGCTAAGTGTGTGAACACGATTTGGTAAAGGTAGCGGTGAGAGGCCATGTAGGAGTACATGGTGGGTTGTCTCATTGCAGCCGTCCTCAGGAACTGAGTTCTGTGTTTGTGATCCATGAAACATTTACTACCACGCATTGGGATCCTTAATTGACCCTCTCGGCTTCTTAACCACCCTTGTCCTCAGTCCGGGAGTTGCAAGTAGTTTATGGTGTTTGTAGTATGCTGGGGGCCGCACGCAACGCTGACCATAGGGGTGGGTTGTGTTGCGGTAGGCACCATGGCCCGGTGTACCGATTCGCCCGTTTGGTGTCTGGGAACCCTGCACACATCGTTCGGGGCTGTATGGGAAACCTCGGCGGACTCCTGCGGATGGAACCCGAATAGGCGATAAACCTGGACTTGGGACTTGAGTGTTTAGGTAGGCCGTGGCCGACACCCTCGTTGGGCTTCCGCTTGAAGGTTGCCGAGTACATGTCGTGTAAACGGCGGTAAGTGGTGAGAGCGTGTGTGAAGAAGTACACCTGCAGGTTAATATGATCTATTCGAATAGCCGTGTCCACGGAGAAGGACTTCTGGGTTGCCTATACCAGTTCATAGACAAGTGAAAGTGGATACTCTAAAATGCGCAAGATAAGCGTGAGTGCTATGGATGGCGTTCTCGTAGGGAGACGGGGGCGGGTCCATAGTGGTGTATTGATATGGTGAATATGTGGACTCGTGTGCGCCACCTCAAAAGAGTTACTTGCAATGTAGTTCAGGATAGCCACCGAGTCAAAGCTGGCTTGCTGCGGTCGAGACTCCACCACCCCCTTTTGATAATGATGCATATGTAGCTAGTTACGATGTAAGTCTTGCTGAGTAATGCGTTTGTACTCACGTCTGCTTATTTTATGTTTTGCGTAGAGACTTCGGTCTCGCTTAGTAGTTCCGCTTGGACTTGACGGTTAGCTTGTTACCTCAGCTACGATCTTGTGCCCTCGGCAGGATCTGGTAGATAGTCGCTTCTCGGCCTTATTTCATTTATAGTGGTCTGTACTCAGACATGTTTAGCTTCCGCTTGTGCTTTGACATGTATGCTCTGAGTGTTGGGTCATGAAACCCATGTTTGTAATATCTCGCTCCTCGGAGCCTAAGAAATAAATATTTGAGTCGTAGAGTTATGTTGTGATGCCATGTTGTATCTACACATATTGAGCATATTGTGTGTATGTTTGAAATGCTTGGCATGTGTGGGATCCGACAAACTAGTTGTTTATCCTTGGCAGCCTCTCATATGGGGAAATGTAGTCTCGTGCTTCGAGCGATAGTAGTCCGCTTCTGCCCGGTTCACCGGAGTCACGCTAGCCCAGCACTCTTGCTTGGACACTTGACCGCCGACATGTGTTTCACTTCCTTATGTCCTGTTCCTTCGGGAAATGTCACGCGGTGTTATTCGAGTCCTGCCTAGCCTGCTACAGCCGGGATACCGGAGTCCTGTTAGCCCAGTGCTACAGCCCAATTTATACGTTGATGACCGACATGCTCGATGTGATTCATGTATGCCTGTACCCATAGGTTAAGCGCCGCTTTGGGTTCACGACTAGCCATGTCGGCCCGGGTTCTCTGTCATGTGGATGCTAGCGACACTATCATATACGTGTGCCAAAAGCGCCAAACGGTCCCGGGCCATGGTAAGGCGACACCGTGGGAATACCGTGCGTGAGGCCGCAAAGTGATATGAGGTGTTACCGGCTAGGTCGATGTGACTTGGAATCGGGTCCCGACAGCGTTGGTATCGAGCTTTGTTGCTGTAGGATTACCAAGCCAAACTGGTCGAAGTTGTGTCTAGAAATGCTTTAGTTATGTAAGGGAATTGATTGTGGAAGGGAACGTAAGGCTCTTTTTACTCCTTATACCTCATGGCTTTCTGATCTGAGTCATCCTTTGCTCTTCTACGGGGTTAAGAACTAGGCTTCTCATCTATCTATCAGGATGACGTGTTACTAATCCATAGACCTTTAAGATTGTTGGTTTTAAGACTCAGTTCAGTTCCTACTATTTCTGTATGATAATTGTTGATCTCGGAACCTTGGTATTGTGATGTTGAGTGGTTATGCCACCATTTTTGCAGGATGTCTCAAATCATTTTGAGCATTTACAACCGTTATGTCAGTCTGAGTCATCCTGTGTCTCTAAATAGTCTGATGCATTTGTAAATCCTTTCCTTCCGTTTCCGATGTCCTTTTGGTCAGAATAAGCACACTAACCGGTGCGTTGAGGTAATTTATTGCCTTGACATATATGTTGGAACCATTATTATGACCCTAGGTGTTTAGGAAGTCATCTAGCAATTTAGCAATGCTTTTGTATCCCCAGTGTGATGATTCTGGCCATTATTCTTGAAAGCATCCCGTGATGCCATTTAGTTAGTAGGCATTCTACTCCTGGGTTTCTGAACCCGAGATTCACTCTACTTCATGTTGTTAGTATTTGCTAGTCCCTTTAGGATATTAGTAACCTTGCGACAGTCCTCGAGGTCCGTGGTATTTCCTTCTTCCAAATGCCATGAACTATTTATGGCAGAAGTTCTTTTGAACCAAAAGATCACAATCAGAATGCTCTTGAGGAGTTCTCCATTCATAATTGTGAATCTGCCAATTCTACCTTTCCGCATGGGTTATCCGGAAGAAATGTTGAGCTTCACTCGACATACTAATCTATGCATCCACAACTCAGAAAACATATGTTCCTTCGAGTTGTTCTCTTTAGTTGTATTCCGACCCGTCATCAATTGATAGTCAGGAGTATGTGTGCATTCGTTTATCGATGCCTATTATCCTTGTGATCCGTCAAGCCATTCTATTTTGGAATGACTTGGAGAAACAAACTCCAGTGCCTCATCCATATCTAGGATTGGGTCAAAGCAGTTGTATTCCGCAGATCAAATGCCAATCCAGCTTTTGATTCTGTTCTACCCTGAAGTATTGCCATCTTATGTCAAGAATGTCGTGGGAATTGCACAACCTCTTAGGAATTCTTGACGCAGTTGATACTTCTCGCCATCATTATTCACTCCTCGGTTCCGTGTTGATGCAACCGAATGCCGACAAGTGAATTGTGATGTGTGAAATCGATACTCCTAGCAACCTCGTTGCTTGGTAGTTAATGGACAATAATTTCATTCTTAGCGTGTTGGTTATTAAATCATCATACTAAGATTGATCGTGCTACCTAGTTCTTATTTCTGGTGCACCCTTCGATCAATGAGTTAGGATTATTCAATCCCTTGCTTATTTGATCATATCGTCTTGCCCTCAACAGCAAGATTGATCTCGAGCTTAGTAACATACCGGTGGTTCGTGACTTTCCAAATATCTTCTTGGAAGTGTTACCGGGTTGTTTTCCTGATTGTTATGTTGAGCTCGTGATCAAGTTGGTTTCTTGTGAACCACCCTTTCTCCAAGAATACATGTTGGATATCCACAGAGCTAGTTGGTTAAGCTAGACAACAACTTGGAGAGTTGGAAGATAAAAGTTCGCCTAACCTAGTTCGTTCCAAAGGGATATTCTTGCGTAGTGTGTGTTGAAGAAAGATGATATCTTCATCGATTGGTCCTCGTGATCGATTCTTTGGACCTATTGTCTTATCAATCCTTTGATTTGAGTGTGGGCTATCGTCAAATCAAATCAGTACCAACGATGCTCGTAATGTTGTCTTACTCGTGGTTGATCCCTTGAGCATATGCCATTACATCTTTTGGTCTGACCAATGCTATCACTGTGTTCACATGATGGTGGAAGTCCAGTGATATGGAAATTCCGATGAGTTGTTGTTGAGCCCATCAGCAGCATTTTGTCTCCCCCATGAGTCATGTTGAACATCAACCTAGTATTGGAAACTTGTGTAAGCATCTCTTCATGTTTCGTTCATGAAGCATATGTTTGGATGGAAGTAGTGACTTCCTCGAATTCATGTGCTTTAGGTGTAAGTTGCCGCCATGAATTTGAGAAAGGTTTGTTTTGTTTCCCTTGGAATCATCCCAAATCAGTCATGCATATGTGCGAAGTATTCTGTAGTCTGGAGACTTGCAACCTTCATTCTATATGTATTCCTAGCATACCAAGCCACTGATTGATTTGTTCAAGGAGAAGAAGTTCCTTCCTAAGAGCTAACCGGACTTATGTAAGGACTTCGTTATCCCCGATGATGGTTCCCCCACCGAACTTCGGTAGTGTTTTATGATAAGACTACTACGTGGTCATGCTTGTCTTGGACAACGTGTTCACAGGTTTGCAGTGATTACCAGCTCATGTTTTGGAGCTTGCTATCGTAGTTCATTCCGAGAATATCGCAACATCCTCTTGTAGATTTGTGTTGCAAACTATCATTTTTCTTTCTAGAATCGATGAGTCTGGAATATCCTAACACCAACCAGATCTGAATCTCAGGCAGATATGATGGTTGGAACATTCCCAGCATTTGCATTTAGTTCCCAGCTTGCACCCTATTGTGCCAACTCCCCATGGGCTGCCTTTCTCGGTAGTTGCTGTCCAATATAATCTTCAAAAGTGGACTTACCATGGGTCCCACCCATCTTCGGTGATAAGCAAAATTCATCCATTGCATTGTCTTCGACAAGGTAGTCCACATCATCCATTCGAGTCTGGGTATGCCTTTCCTTTGCACTCCACCAAACGATCGTTTGTGATTGCCTTAGGCTGGTATAAAGAGTTCCAATGATCTATGGATCAAAAGTAATTCTTTTTGCCACTTAAGGGAATAGTTCTTTGCGTCAATTTTTCCAAGGTGCCCCGTTACAGGATCTTGGTAAATATTCCCTCGCCACCTTGACACCATCCCCCATTCCACCATCTTTCGAAGCGTGGAATTGTTGCCCACCAAATCAAACCCCGTCGTTGTTCCTCCATCCCCCTCGATGTGTTTTGTGTCTCAACTCGAGTTGTTTCAACATCTCATTCCACGAGTTGATCTTGAGCGCTCGATCTCCGAGGAGATCGTTTACTATAGAGTATTCTTCTTGTCGCCATTTTGTTGGATGAAGATCTCGAAAGCATAGACGTCAAGACCAAGATGATGGAATGAATCAACATTTTCGAGAAGGGCAAGTGGATCATGAAGTTTGTGATAGTTTTGTGACTTCCCTTCTCCTCTTACCTCACGTCTTGAATCTCGGGGCGAGATTCTTGTTTAGTGGGGGTGAGTTGTCACAACCCCAGATCAGCCCTTGTTTGATTTTGCTTTAGCATCCATGCATCATGTTTAAATTTCTAAGAAATTTGAAATGGGGATTGCCTAAACCCTAGCATTAAAGGAATTCAAATAGGCTCAACCAAAAAAAAATATTTTTCGAAGTGATTTCAAATGGCTTTAGAAAATGTTCATCATTTACGGAAAAATGCTTTAAACCGTAACCGGAGGTGCTGCACATTTTCATGACATATTTGGTCACCGGATTAATTCATTAAGTATTTGCATTTGGGCATTTAAATGCTATATAATATTTTAAATGCTCAAATAATCATAAACTTAAATGTTTCTTTGTTGGATATTTTCCAAAGCAGTAGGCACTGAAACAAGTTTCATGATTTTTGGGGTAGCATTAGTATTTTTTAATAAAGCCCTAAAGACTATAGAAAAATAGAAAACTAAAATAAATAAAAGAGAGAGAGAGAGGATTACCTAGCCCACCTACCTGTAGCCAGCCCAGCTCCAGCGGCCCAGCCCACCACCGCCTGGCTCCCTGTCGCCTTCCTCCTCGCGCCCGGTGGCGAGGCGCGTGCCCGGCTGGCCGTGGCCACACGGCCACCTCCTCCTGCCTGGCTGCCTCCTCCTCCCCTGGGCGCCTCCATGCGTCGCCACGCACCCCCCTGACCTCTCTCTCCCTCACCGCGGCCTCGTCCCCTCCTCTGGCTCCCTCCCTCTCCCACCGAGCAGAGCTCGTTGCCGCCGCTCGCCACCACCGCGGCCACAGGGCCTCCCTCGCTCCCCCGACTAGCCCACAAGCTCCGCCACTCCATCCTCGCCCTCCCCGCCGTCACACGCGACCGGAGAAACCCCGAGGCGCCGCCCCGCCGCTTTTCCTCTCCTCGGACCCGCCGGTCGCCGTCGCCCGATTCGCCTCGGACCTCCCAGCGCCCACCTTCCCATCGTGCTCGCGGTGAGCTACCGAAGTTTTTCCCTCACCTCCCTCTCGCTAGCCTCCTCTAGCCACCGTTCCCACCGCATCGGCTTCGCCGCCGCCGTGCCTCGTCGCCGGCGTGGCTAGAGCCACAATGGCTCAAGCCAACCCCACCTCTCAGGTTTCAGCGCAGATCGGGGAGCCCGCAGCACCCCTCCGCACCTCCTGCCGTGCCTCCTAGCGACGTGCCCGAAGCTCGCCCGAGCTTGACCGCCACGCCAAACACGTCGCCGGCGCCGATTCCGCCACCCGACCCGGCTAACTCCACCAAGAGCTTGGCTCGTCCTCGGCTCCTCCTAGATGCCCTCCATGGGCCATTTGGTCGCCGGAGTGGCCAAACCACTCTCGCCCGCCGGCTGGCTCGCTGGCTAAACGCCGGCAGCCGACGTTGATTTTGACCACGGTGGGCCCTAGTTGACCCTGTTGACCCTATGACAGGTGGGGCCCAGCCCTGTCAACTATTTAGGATTAGTTTTAGTTAATTTTTAGTTAAGCCAATTATACTGACACGCGGGACCCACCTTGTCAGTTTGACCGGACCATGTCCCATTGACCATCGACGTCCTGCATCGACGTCGGTGGCATAATACCCCTTTTCTGGATTTAATTTAATTCAGGAAATTTCAGAAAAATACCCCAAACTTCAAATATTCATAACTTTTAATCAGAACTCCAAATTAAAAATTTATATATGAAAAATGATCGTAAAAATATGAAGAATCTGTTTATGGCACTTCCATGCATGATTGAACAAGTTAACCTCTTGAATAGGATGAATCATGATTAGGGCAAATTATGAAATAACATTTGGAGTTGGAATTTATTCTTGTTTGAATTCCACTTCAATTAACTTGGCTAGATATTGCATTAGGTGAATTCAGTATTTTAACATGACATGTCATTCATGTGAATGTGCATTGCATTGATTGTGTTCTCTCTTGTTTGCCGGTAATTGCCCCCTCTCGATAGACGCGTTTCGATGATGTGATCAATGACACCGATGAAGAACTATACTATGTTCAGAAGTGCCAGGCAAGCAAAACCCCCTTGTTCATTTCGATATAATCCCACTCTCTCGCTCCTACTCTATCTTACTGCATTAGGACAACAACGACTCATGTGTTACTTGCTGCGGTAGCTGAACCCCTTTATCCTCTGCATGACCTGTCATTCCACAGTAATTAGATGAAACCCACTAGCATGAGTAGGAGTTGTTTGAGCCATGTTGTGCCTACTCATTCATGCTTGTTGTCATGCACGCTCTTGCTTAGAGTTGAGTCAGTCTGATTCATCGGGGATGAATCGGAGGTGTGTGAACATGTCCTCTGTGTGTGAGCTAAGTGTGTGAACACGATTTGGTAAAGGTAGCGGTGAGAGGCCATGTAGGAGTACATGGTGGGTTGTCTCATTGCAGCCGTCCTCGAGGCCCGAAGTTACGTGTTTGTGATCCATGAAAGCAGTTACTACCACGCATTGGGATCCTTAATTGACCCTCTCGGCTTCTTAACCACCCTTGTCCTCGGTCCGGGAGTTGCAAGTAGTTTACGGTGTTTGTAGTATCTTTGGGGGCCGCCGCATAGCGCTGACCATAGGGGTGGGTTGTGTTGCGGTAGGCACCGTGGGTGTACCGATTCGCCCGTTTGGTGTCTCGGGAACCCTGTACACATCGTTCGGGGCTGTATGGGAAACCTCGGCCGGACTCCCTGCGGATGGAACCCGAATAGGCGATAAACCTGGACTTGGGACTTGAGTGTTTAGGTAGGCCGTGGCCGACACCCTCGTTGGGCTTCCGCTTGAAGGTTGCCGAGTACATGTCGTGTAAACGGCGGTAAGTGGTGAGCGTGTGTGAAGAAGTACACCCTGCAGGGTTAATATGATCTATTCGAATAGCCGTGTCCACGGAGAAGGACTTCTGGGTTGCCTATACCAGTTCATAGACAAGTGAAAGTGGATACTCTAAAATGCGCAAGATAAGCGTGAGTGCTATGGATGGCGTTCTCGTAGGGAGGCGGGAGCGGGTCCATAGTGGTGTATTGATATGGTGAATATGTGGACTCGTGCGCCACCTCAAAAGAGTTACTTGCGATGAGTTCGGGATAGCCACCGAGTCAAAGCTGGCTTGCTGCAGTCAAACTCCACCACCCCTTTTGATAATGATGCATATGTAGCTAGTTACGATGTAAGTCTTCTTTGAGTGCGTTTGTACTCACGTCTGCTTATTTTATGTTTTGCAGAGAGACTTCGGTCTCGCTAGTAGTTCCGCTTGGACTTGACGGTTAGCTTGTTACCTCGGCTACGATCTTGTGCCCTCGGCGAGATCTGTAGATAGTCAGGCTTCTCAGCCTTATTTCATTTATAGTGGTCTGTACTCAGACATGTTTAGCTTCCGCTTGTGCTTTGACTTGTATGCTCTGAGTGTTGGGTCATGAAACCCATGTTTGTAATATCTCGCTCCTCGGAGCCTAAGAAATAAATATTTGAGTCGTAGAGTTATGTTGTGATGCCATGTTGTATCTACACATATTGAGCATATTGTGTGTATGTTTGAAATGCTTGGTATGTGTGGGATCCGACAAACTAGTTGTTTATCCTTGGCAGCCTCTCATATGGGGAAATGTAGTCTCGTGCTTACGGCGATAGTAGTCCGCTACAGCCCGGTTCACCGGAGTCCTGCTAGCCCAGAACTACTGCTTGAACACTTGAATGTCCGGCATGAGTTTCACTTCGGTCCTATCACTGTCCCTTAGGGGAAATGTCGAGCGGTGTTATTCGGAGTCCTGCCTAGCCTGCTACAGCCGGGATACGGAGTCCTGTTAGCCCGATGCTACAGCCCGAATTTATACGTTGATGACCGACATGCTCGATGTGATTCATGTATGCCTGTTCCCATAGGTTAGCGCCGCTTTGGGTTCACGACTAGCCATGTCGGCCCGGGTTCTCTGTCATGTGGATGCTAGCGACACTATCATATACGTGTGCCAAAAGGCGCAAACGGTCCCGGGCCATGGTAAGGCGACACCCGTGGGAATACCGTGCGTGAGGCCGCAAAGTGATATGAGGTGTTACCGGCTAGGTCGATGTGACTTGGAATCAGGGTCCTAACAGCGGGAGCAAGCAATACCATGCGCTTTGCGAGAAAGGTGCCACATCGAAGTTGCATTTGGTATTTTAAAATCAAACCACCCTTTTGATACATAAATTTGGTCCACATGCAAGTGTGTTCGTGTTCTGACCCTCTCCCGCGTCATTTTTCGCCAAATTTATGAACATTAGACAAGTCGGATGACGCAACAGACACGGTTCACTCAAACTAACCGTGTGCCACGCCGGTGCACCTGTCACACACACATCCGCACAGTACATTGGGCTCCACGAGGCTCCCCCTCTCAAAAATATCTGCCCGCTTCGAGGGTTTTTCTGTTTCATAACACACGGTTGTTATCTCCGGACCGTGTGTGATGTTTCTTGTTCCCAATCCCGCCTGCATCGAAAATATCTGCCCGCCTCGAGGGTTTTTCTTTTTCATAACACACGGTTGTTATCTCCGGACCGTGTGGGATGCACTATCATCAAAATTTTCAATAGCCCGACATTTAACTCCCACGTTTGACTCCTGTGTAGCTAAAATTTTCAGTACCCGCGTCATTTCCTCAAACACCCCGCGCCCTCCACACACACAAACACACACACACACACACACACCAAAACCTCCTCGGGCGTGCGCGCGCACGCACACACACACACCCTCCCTTGCTCGAAACCCTAGCAAAGTCCCCGCCGCCGCTGCCGCCACCGCCACTGCAAGTCCAAGGCCTCCATTGTCAACATCTGCCATTTTGCCCGTGCAGCTTACCCACCGATCTCCATACCTAGGACGCCCTGAGTTTCTTAGATGACGCCTGCCAAACGCCCCCTTTACCATAGATCCCCATCCCCATCCCCCACTCCAGAGCGTCACAGCCTAAGCCCCGCTACGCTTCCCGTGGAGCTCGCGGAGCGACTGGCCCAAAAGAGGTGTATAGCGGACTCTTCGCCCGACGTCGCTGAGGAAGCTAACGACCATTACTGGCGGCAGGCACTCAAGCAGCGGGCTATAGTATGCGGGCATGTCTTGTCTGCCGGCTACGACATCGAGGTCATCGACAGCGACGCCCTGAGGTGGGCTGTGTCATAGGTTAAGTGGCCCACCCCCAACCCCTTGGGTTCAACAGCCGTCGATCTCATCCATGGCCCCATTGCTGATCTCCTCTGGCTTGCTGTCAACAATTTGCCATTCTACATCGCCATCGAGCCCCTTTTGTCATTTCTGAAGGACGCGTTCTATGACGCTGGCTTGGGATCCACAGCTTCCAAGTCAGACCTCATCGACGGCGACCACGAGGAGGGCACCCTCTCCGGCTCTTCCAAGGGGAAAGCGCCCGTCTGCGACATCAGGGAGGGCACCCTACAGTTGTGCTCTTCCAAGGGGAAGGAGCCCATCTGCGACAACATGGAGCGCATCCAGGGTTTGTGCTCTTCCCATGGGAACGAGCCCATCTGTGACAAGTGAGGAAAGCCATGATTTGTTTATTTCAGTTGTTCACAATGTGATGCTCTATATGTGCAATTATTTACTGTGCAATACATTTCATCAATCCAGTTTTAAACATACCGACAGGAATGCATATATTTGCTTGTTGTTAAGCCTGTTATAGCTAGCATATGCCTCTTTTAAAGTTTTTTGATTGTTTGGTTCTTTGTAGTTAGCATATGTTCAGTTTCAAATGCTATCTTTGGTTGTTCGTAGTATGCCTTGTTTATTCCAGTTATTCACAACGTGATGTTCTATATGTGCAAGTATGGACTGTGCAGTTCAATTTCATCAGTACCAGTTTCAACAATACCACTATAAATGACTACATTTGGTTCTTTGCATCTTGTAGTTAACACGCCTTTCCTTTTTTATTTAACCATAACCAGTGTACTTAGAACGGCACAATACCAGTTTGAATGACCATGTTTGCTTGTTGTTAAATGTTAGGCCTGTTGCAGTTAGCACACCTTTCCACTTGCTTTGCTTTACTAGCGTGCTTAAAGCTGCACACTGAAGCTATCTTTTGGAGATTATTTTGTCTGCCATGTGTAATTTTTGTTGATGTTTAGCCTGTTGTGCTTAACATGCTTCTCGATGTACCTACACAAGACAATTTTGGGAACGACTGCTGTTTTCCATCGAAGTTAGTTTCATCCCATGGCTTATATCTGCTCAGTGTTCAGGATATCCGTAGCTGGTACCATATAGGCCGGCAGCTGATAAGGGACTAATCGGTGAATCAGACTTTTAACTGAATATATCTGCAACCCATTTTTCCTTAGGTTAACTAGGGCCATATGTAATATATCTGAGGCTACATAGCAACATGCAATGTACTTAATGTCTAAATATGCAATCCTAGGCTACATAGCAACAAGGAAGAGTGTTACATTAATGTTCTAATGATGTCTAGATATACGTAGAAGAGCAGCAGCAGCAACAGCAACAACACAACCCTGTTTGGATACTCAACTTAGCTAGAGGTTAGAGTTAGTTTCTAGCTCATTACTAACCCTGAATTAACTCCATCCAAAGAGTTGTTTGGATGGCAGGGTTAGATTGACAATAAATGCACTAGGAGAACTAGCTCCAATTATCACCTCTTGGGTTGGATACTAGTTTTTTTGGTGGGTTATAGATGCAACTAGCTCAAACTAGCCCTCATGTTTAGATATACTTTAGGGCTATTTGAGCCCGAACTAGCTCAAACTAACTGTAACCCGTGGATACAACAACAGATAATTTTGAAGAATGAACTAAACTCCTTCTGGCCCATAATATAAGATGTTAATTCATCTAATATGTGAGTATATTGGATGTTATAAGATACTCCCTCCGTTCTTAAATATTTTTATTTTTAGAGATTTCAAATGGACTACCACATACGGATGTATATAGACATATTATAGAAGAGTGTTGTACTACGTCATTGTGCAATTGCTGTTTAGCTTCTAATATTAACTTGGTGCTTTTAGGTACATATTTCATTGGTAAAGATCCGCGTTTTGACCCTTTCTGCATATGGGGAAATGAGATATCGATGAACCAGCATCAAGTGAGGAAGCTGATAAAGATTGTTAGTAAAATGGGTCCAAAGATGGCAATTAAACTATTTGTTTACACTATATCCAAGACAACAGCGAATTGCAGGATGGTAAGTAAGAACTTTGCAGCCTTCTTTTTACTGCCATAATGAGTTGTGTTAGATGACAATGTCTGAAATCTTAATCCTTTGCAGTGGTTGCCAAAGCAGTTTACTCAATATTACCTCTCAAACTACATGATTGGTGGGCATGCAAAGGTTAAAGTATTTCTACCAGAACACGATGATTATCTAGATGTTTTCATGAAGACCATGAAAGATGGGCGGTCGGACATCACAAGGGGTTGGACTAGAGTTGTGCGTGCCTTCTACATGGAGGAGGGCACAATATGGGCATTCTGCTTCACCTTGTTAAGCAACCAGAATATATTTCGCCTCTTTCTTTACGGTCTTTAATAGTACAAGTATACAACTGTAGTTCATCATTCTTTATTTGGTTCTTATGTAATTATTGAACATATGTACCTATGAATCGAATAATGCATTGGTTGTTTGAGCCTGATGGATATGAATAAAGTTGTAGCATACATTCAAATTCAAATCCAAATCCGGTACAATTTGGAAAAGCAGTAATTAAATTATGGTGAAATTACGCTCTCCAGGTTGTTATGGCACACACGGTTGGTAAAACACATATGTTTGTGATATGCACCATATTCCGAGACGGTTCACAGAGAGGAAACGTGCGCAGGCATGCACACAGTTACCGTTTGCAAAGCGTGTGCGATGTCAGACAATAACACGAACGGTGCGGGCAAACTAAACGTTTGTGTTAGTTGCCTTATCGTACACGATTCGCAACCATGAACTGTTATGATGAAGTATGCATCGTAAACGTTGCACCACAGAATAGTGTGTGCGATAGTTGTCGTGTACGATGATGTTACGATTGTCCGACGTTTCGTAATCCTGTCCGACACTCGTACGACGATTAGCTAATCTTCTTAACGGTGAACCCTTTGTGATGGGCCGCACATCATACACGTTCTATAATAGTGAACCGTTTGTGATGGGCCGCGCATCATAAACGTAGCACCACAGAATACCGACTGCGATGGCGGTCGCGGCATAAACGAGTAGGAGTACTGTAGGGGCCCTATCCCCGACGGTTTCTGGGTCATGTGGGAAGGACCCCCCCTATCGCCCACACTCACTTGGCGACGGTTCCAAATGCCATCGCGGAAAGGGGTTTTAAACCGTTTGTTTAGGACCGACGCACACTAGTGATATACAATAGTACAATGTTATACATGAAAGTTACTTGCAAGGTGCATCCAAAAAAAATGGTTCCGCATTGTGAATGTTTATATTTTCTCCTAAAATATTAGTCACGGGAAAGAGAAACGAAGGGCATATCTCTCCTTGTCTCCACCGGACACCCCCCCTCTTTCGACACCACTTTCACGTACGCGCACAAACTGTCTCTCGACCCTCTAAAAGTAAGCATGCCCCTGACAGATTCACGTGTGATGGTCACTGTATTTCAAGCGAAAGTACTATACGGTCACTGGACTTCAGAATATGCTCATTACGGTCACCGTATACATTCTCTTGGTGATCATACAGTATCTAGCTCACGATACATCTCCATATTTTATTGATGACACTGACGGACATTGTATTTGATGCGTGCTCGATATTTTTTTGACGGCACTTACGGTCATTGTATTTGAAGCGAAAGCACAATATGGTCACTGGACTTCAGAATAAGCTCATCACGGTCACCACATACATTTTGAGGCCCTAACCAACCTGTGGTTGGATGGTTAGGAGGACAGTGGTTTCCCGAGCCCACCAGGGTTAAAGTCCTAGTGCTCGCATTTATCCTGGATTAATTTCAGTATTTTCCGGTGATGTGCGTTTAGTGGGAGGAGACATTCCCCTCAACTAAGAGGCACCTATGGTGACTTTGTAAAATCTCAAGATCATATGCTGGCTCACTCTCTCGGAGGTGCTCATAGGGGTAGGATCTGCGTGTGTGCGCTTATAGCAGTGAGTGCTTGCGCGTATATATGAGCGCTGCGTCTGTATTGTGTTAAAAAATACATGTCGTGATTATACGGTCACAGGCTCACCCGTACAACTCTATATTTTGGTGATGACACAATCAATTGACCAGTCAAATGTTCCACATGACGCAACTAGTGTTGCATCATCGGCGCGCGTAACCATGGGGCCCACCTGTCAGCGCGTATATGAAAGAAAGAAATGGTAGTTTGAGTTTGTATTGTGTTAATAAAATACATTTTATGGTGATCATACGGTCATTGGCTCACCATACAGCCCCGTAATTTGTTGATGACATGATCAATTGACCAGTCAAACGATCCATATTCAGGAGCACACATTACCATAGGGCCCACCCGTCAGCGCGTATATGAAAGACAGAAATGGTAATAAATTAGTGCTCGGTGGGGATTCAAAGTCGGGAGACCTATGGTTGGCAGTCGCAGCGGTGGGGGCGCAGTGATTGGGCGGTGTGATAACCCACAAGTATAGGGGTTCAATTGTAGCCTCTTTCGATAAGTAAGAGTGTCGAACCCAACGAGGAGCTAAAGGTAGAACAAATATTCCCTCAAGTTCTATCGACCACCGATACAACTCTACGTACGCTTAGCATTCGCTTTACCTAGAACAAGTATAAAACTAGAAGTACTTTGTAGGTGTAACGGGATAGGTTTGCAAGAGTATAAAGAGCACATAAATAAAAAGTAGGGGCTGTTTAGATAAAAACACAACTAAAGTAAATATAGCGAGTGTGGAAAAGTGGTGGTAGGGGTTGCGAAATTGTCCCTAAGCAATTGACTACTTTACTAGACCGATAGCAAGTTTTATGTGGGAGAGGCCACGGCTAGCATGTCATCTCTGACTCGGAATTCTATGCACTTATGATTGGAACTATTAGCAAGCATCCGCAACTACTAACGTTCATTAAGGTAAAACCCAACCATAGCATTAAGATATATTGGTCCCCCTTCAATCCCGTACGCATCAATTTCTATGCTAGGTTGAAGCTTCTGTCACTCTTGCCCTCCAATACATAGTCCTATCAACATACAACTAACCCTATGGTGTGATCCATGCACGCGCTCATATGATGGGCACCAAAGGACAGCAACATAACCAAAATCAAATTAAATCAATCATAGCAATTCATCAACCACCGATAGGACAACGAAAATCTACTCAGACATCATAGGATGGCAACACATCATTGGATAATAATATGAAGCATAAAGCACCATGTTCAAGTAGAGGGTACAACGGGTTGCGGGAGAGTGGACCGCTGTAGATAGAGGGGGAGGTGATGGAGATGTTGGTGAAGATGGCGGAGGTGTAGATCACGGTGATGATGATGGTGGCCACGGCAGCGTTCCGGCGCCACCGGAAGAGAAGGGGATAGGGGGCCCCTTCTTCTTCTTCTTCCTTGACCTGCTCCCTAGATGGGAGAAGGGTTTCCCGTCTGGTCCTTGGCCTCCATGGCATGGGAGGGGCGAGAGCCCCTCCGAGATGGGATCTATCTCTCTGTCTCTCTCTGTTTCTGCGTTCTGGTGTTCTGCCCTTTCACCGTTTCGTATATATATGGAGATCCGTAACTCCGATTGGACTGATACCTTCGCCGAGATTTTTTTTCTTCTGAAAATTAGCTTTCTTGCGGCAAAAGAATAGCAGCAACCTCCTTACAAGGGGCCCACGAGGGTCAGGGGCACGCCCAGGGGGGCAAGCGCGCCCCCTGCCTCGTGGCCACCTCGGGCACCGTCCCGCGTTGATTCTTCTTCCCATATTCTCCAAATATTCCAAAAATATTCCCCATCCGTTTTTATCTTGTTTGGACTCCGTTTGATATGGGTTTTCTGCGAAACATAAAACATGCAACAAACAGGAATTGGCACTGGGCACTGGATCAATATGTTAGTCCCAAAAATAGTACAAAAGTTGCCAAAAAGTATATGAAAGTTGTATAATATTGGCATGGAACAATAAAAAATTATAGATACGACGGAGACGTATCAGCATCCCCAAGCTTAATTCATGCTCGTCCTCGAGTAGGTAAATGATAAAAAAGATAATTTTTGATGTGGAATGCTACCTAGCATAATCTTGATCATGTATCAAATCATGGCATGAATATTAAGACACGAGTGATTCAAAGCAATAATTTATCGTTTGACATAAAAACAACAATACTTCAAGCCTACTAATAAAGCAATCATGTCTTTTCAAAATAACATGGCCAAAGAAAGTTATCCCTACAAAATCATATGGTCTGGCTATGCTCCATCTTCACCACACAAAATATTCACATCATGCACAACCCCGATGACAAGCCAAGCAATTGTTTCATACTTTTGACGTTCTCCAACCTTTTAAACTTTCACGCAATACATGAGCATGAGCCATGGACATAGCACTATAGGTGGAATAGAATATGATGGTGGAGGTTGTGTGGAGAAGACAAAAAGGAGAAAGTATCACATCGACGCGGCTAATCGACGGGCTATGGAGATGCCCATCAATTGATGTCAATGTGAGGATTAAGGATTGCCATGCAACGGATGCACTAGAGCTATAAATATATGAAAGCTCAAACTGAAACTAAGTGGGTGTGCATCCAACTTGCTTGCTCATGAAGACCTAGGGCATTTGAGGAAGCCCATCATTGGAATATACAAGCCAAGTTCTATAATGAAAATTCCCACTAGTATATGAAAGTGATAACTCAAGAGACTCTCTATATGAAGAACATGGTGCTACTCCGAAGCACAAGTGTGGTAAAAGGATAGTAACATTACCCCTTCTCTATTTTTCTCTCTTTTTTTAATTTTTTTATTTTATTTTTATTTTTATTTTTTGGTGGGCTTCTTTGGCCTCTTTTTTTTATTTGGGCTTCTTTGGCCTCTTTTATTTTTTGATAAAGCCTGGAGTCTCATCCCGACTAGTGGGGCAATCATAGTCTCCATCATCCTTTCCTCACTGGGGCAATGCTCTAATAATGATGATCATCACACTTTTATTTACTCACAACTCAATATTACAACTCGATATCTAGAACAAAGATATGACTCTATATGAGTGCCTCTGGCGGTGTACCAGGATCTGCAATGATCTAGCGTAGCAATGACATCAAAAAACAGACAAGCCATGAAAACATCATGCTAGCTATCTTACAATCATGCAAAGCAATATGACAACGAATGCTCAAGTCATGTATATGATGATGATGGAAGTTGCATGGCAATATATCTCGGAATGGCTATGGAAATGCCATAATAGGTAGGTGTGGTGGCTGTTTTGAGGAAGATATAATAAGGCTTATGTGTGACAGAGTGTATCATATCACGGGGTTTGGATGCACTGGCGAAGTTTGCACCAACTCTCGAGGTGAGAAAGGGAAATGCACGGTACCGAAGAGGCTAGCAATGATGGAAGGGTGAGAGTGCGTATAATCCATGGACTCAACATTAGTCATAAAGAACTCACATACTTATCGCAAAAATCTATTACTAATCGAAACAAAAGTACTACGCGCATGCTCCTAGGGGGATAGATTGGTAGGAAAAGACCATCGCTCGTCCCCGACCGCCACTCATAAGGAAGACAATCAATAAATAAATCATGCTCCGACTTCATCACATAACGGTTCACCATACGTGCATGCTACGGGAATCACAAACCTCAACACAAGTATTTCTACAATCCACAACTACCCACTAGCATGACTCTAATATCACCATCTTTATATCACAAAACTATTGCAAGGAATCAAACACATCATATTCAGTGATCTACAAGTTTTATGTAGGATTTTATGACTAACCATGTGAATGACCAATTCCTGTCATCTCTGTAAATAGACATAAGTGAAGCAAGAGAGTTTAATTCTTTCTACAAAAGATATGCCCACGCTCTAACAAATATAAGTGAAGAAAAAGAGCATTCTACAAATGGCGGTCTTCTATGTAAAGAGAAACAGGCAATCCAAACTTCAAATGATATAAGTGAAGCACATGAAGCATTCTATAAAGCCATACTCAAAAGATTTAAGTGAAGTGCAATGAGCATTCTATAAATCAACCAAGGACTATCTCATACCAGCATGGTGCATAAAATAGAAGTAAAACTAAATGCAAAATACGCTCCAAGATTTGCATATCGCATGAACGAAACGAATCCGAAAACATACCGATACTTGTTGAAGAAAGATGGGATGCCTTCCGGGGCATCCCCAAGCTTAGACGCTTGAGTCTCCTTGAATATTTACTTGGGGTGCCTCGGGAATCCCCAAGCTTGAGCTCTTGCCTCTCTTCCTTCTTCTCACATCGATACCTTCTCGATCATAGAACACTTCATCCACAAAAAACTTCAACAGAAAACTTAGTAAGATCCATTATTATAATAAAGCAAATCACTACTCTAAGTACTGTTGCAAACCAATTCATATTTTGTTTTTGCATTGTGTCTACTGTAATATAACTTTTCCATGGCTTAATCCACTGATAGGAATTGATAGTTTCATCAAAACAACCAAACTATGCATCAAAAACAGAATCTGTCTAAAACAGAGCAGTCTGTAATAATCTGAACATTCACCATACTTATGGTACTTAAAAAATTCTGCCAAAATTAGGAAAAATAAAAACTTTGTAAAGCAAGATAGTGCAAAAAGTTTTAGAACCGTTTTGACGTTCCAGTAAAAATGTAAAATCGCGCACTACAGCCAAAGTTTCTGTCCTGCACCGCACAAACCAACAAGCATTGTAAACATCCTAAAGGCAAACCTTGGCACATTATTTTTATAATACAATGGAATTGTACAAGGGGATAATTATTTTTGTTGAAAAGTTTCTGTAATCAAGATTCACAAAGTTTCCATGGGCATGAACAAAGTTCAAGGACGTCCCCCACTTTCACAATGCTCGTCTATCTCACTTTCACTTTTCTTTTTGAAATGTTTTGGGTTCCCCTCTTTATTTTTTTGTTTTTAAACTTTATAAAAGCACACAACAGAAATAAATGACTCTCTAAAACTTCCGGATTGTCTCCCTGGCAGCGCTTTCTTTAAAGCCATTAAGCTAGGCATATAGTGCTCAAGTAGTGAATCCACCCGGATCCCAAGGTATATCAAAGCCAATTTTAATTAACAATGATTTGTGATTTAGTAGTGAGCACAAGGCAACATATATCAAGCAATGACGAAGTCTAACTCTCTTCCTATGCATCGGCATGCCATAAAAGAACAATTCATGCACACATAGTAAAGGCCAATGCATAGTATAAACAGTTTCTTGCAATTTTTTCATGTTGGAAACATAGATAGGTGGAGATATAGTTCCTCTCTCATAATAATTGCAAGTAGGAGCAGCAAGCACATGCATATTATATTCATCAAAATCATCATGTGCAATGGTAAAAGGCAACCCATCAAAATAATCCTTAATAAGTGCAAACTTCTCCGATATAGTGTAGTTGGGAGAATTCAAAAAGATAATAGGACTATCATGTGTGGGTGCAATACCAACAATTTCATGTTTAACATAAGGAACTATAGCAAGTTCATCTCCATAAGCATAATTCATATTGGCATCTTGGCCACAGGCATAGCAAGCATTGTCAAAAAGGGATATTTCAAAAGAATCAACGGGATCATAATAATCATCATAGCATTCATCTTTCGGTAAGTACGAAGGGAAATTAAACAATGTATGAGTTGAAGGGTTAATCTCATTAGAAGGTGGGCACGGGTGATCAATCCGCTCTTGCTCCTTTTGTTCTTCGCTCTCCTCCTCATCTTTTTCATCCAATGAGCTCACATCGGAGACTTTCTCAATAAATGCATCAATATCGGCATTGTATTCATATTTCTCATAGCAATATTTAAGGATAGCTAAATTTTTCAGGTCTATAAACAACATCATAAAGATTTTCACATTCTTTAAATACAGATTCAATTTCATAAGCACCCATAAAGCAACAAATTCTTCTATTTGTTCCACATCATAGTAATCATATATACCTTTAGCATAAGAAGCCAAGGTTTCATTATCATTAAATTTACATGAAAAGGGAAGGTGTGGAGCCTTCATCCTAGAGCAACAAGTATAATCATATCTCAAGCATAGTTGCCTAGCATACCACTTCAATATATGAATTTGATCCCATAATAGTTTCCCTTTCTGAGTCAAGCGATAATCCCTAAAGTATTCGTGTTGATCCAACGTGTCTCCCATTACATAGTTGAATGAGGTTTTCTCAGGATTATCAAAGTAGTACATAATATCTTTCACATAACCAGCATCGAGGGTTTTAGGAGGTTCCCCATCTCCATGAGTAGCAAGTACACCTAATTTTTTTGGTATTTCGTGTTCCATATCCATAACTAAAGATAAAGAACAACTAAGAAATGCAAATATAAATTACTTAGTGATAAAGAAAACAAGCACACACGAGAATATTCACCCCACGCTATGACTCCCCGGCAACGGCGCTAGAAAAAGGTCTTGATAACCCACAAGTATAGGGGATCAATTGTAGCCTCTTTCGATAAGTAAGAGTGTCGAACCCAACGAGGAGCTAAAGGTAGAACAAATATTCCCTAGAGTTCTATCGACCACTGATACAACTCTACGTACGCTTAGCGTTCGCTTTACCTAGAACAAGTATAAAACTAGAAGTACTTGGTAGGTGTAACGGGATAGGTTTGCAAGAGTATAAAGAGCACGTAAATAAAAAGTAGGGGCTGTTTAGATAAAAACACAACTAAAGTAAATATAGCGAGTGTGTAAAAGTGGTGGTAGGAGTTGCGAAATTGTCCCTAAGCAATTGACTACTTTACTAGACCGATATCAAGTTTTATGTGGGAGAGGCCACTGCTAGCATGTCATCCCTGACTTGGAATTCTATGCACTTATTATTGGAACTATTAGCAAGCATCAACAACTACTAACGTTCATTAAGGTAAAACCCAACCATAGCATTAAGATATATTGGTCCCCCTTCAATCCCGTATGCATCAATTTCTATGCTAGGTTGAAGCTTCACACTCTTTCCCTCCAATACATAGTCCTATCAACATACAACTAACCCTATGGTGTGATCCACGCACGCGCTCATATGATGGGCACCAAAGGACAGCAACATAACCACAAGAAAATTAAATCAATCATAGAAATTCATCAACCAGCGATAGGACAACGAAAATCTACTCAGAGATCATAGGATGGCAACACATCATTGGATAATAATATGAAGCATAAAGCACCATGTTCAAGTAGAGGGTACAGCGGTTTGCGGGAGAGTGGACCGCTGTACATAGAGGGGGGAAGGTGATGGAGATGATGGTGAAGATGGCGGAGGTGTTGGGGTAGATCGCGGTGATGATGATGGTGGCCACGGCAGCGTTCCGGCACCACCGGAAGAGGGGAGAGGGGGCCCCTTCTTCTTCTTCTTCCTTGAGCTCCTCCCTAGATGGGAGAAGGGTTTCCCCTCTGGTCCTTGGCCTCCATGGCATGGGAGGGCGAGAGCCCCTCCGATATTGGATCTGTCTCTCTGTCTCTCTCTGTTTCTGCGTTCTGGTGTTCTGCCCTTTCACCATTTCGTATATATATGGAGATCCTAACTCCGATTGGACTGAAACCTTCGCCGAGATTTTTTTCCTGAAAATTAGCTTTCTTGCGGCAAAAGAATAGCAGCAACCGCCTTACGAGGGGCCCACGAGGGTCAGGGGCGCGCCCCCTGCCTCGTGGCCACCTCGGGCACCGTCTCACGTTGATTCTTATTCCCATATTCTCCAAATATTCCAAAAATATCCTCCGTCCGTTTTTATCCCGTTTGGACTCCGTTTGATATGGGTTTTCTGCAAAACATAAAACATGCAACAAACAGGAACTGACACTGGGCACTGGATCAATATGTTAGTCCCAAAAATAGTATAAAAAGTTGCCAAAATGTATATGAAAGTTGTATAATATTGGCATGGAACAATAAAAATTATAGATACGACGAAGTATCACGGTGGCGTGAGGATCGCTGGAGAAAAAGGTAGGCGCGGGGGCTAGAGGGATGGCTGGGGCAGCGTGCATCGGCGGTGGGGGGTGGTTTCGTGGCGAAGGGCGGCGAGGCGCGCTGAGCGCTGAGTGCCGCCGGCCGCTGGCGGCGGGGGCCGGCGGTTCGGCCGGTGGTGGTGGCGGCTCGGGGGGTGGAGGTTCAAGATGAACTGCATGCCCTTGATTTCGTATCAAACAGCTGGAAAATCGACTGACCAGAGATGAAAAAGTCAGTCGACTGACGTGTAGCCTCACCCCGCACGTACACATGCACGCACGCAACACTCGCACGAACACACGCACACCTGCAGGTGAGCAACACTGACACATGCACATGCACTCACAAATACACGCACGCATGCAGGCGTGCAACACTGACACGTACACATGCACTCACGAACACAAGCACGCACACATGCATGCAACACTGAAACGTACACATGCACACATGCAACACTCGCACGCCTGCATGCACACAACAAACAACGCAAGACACGCGCTCAACCTATATGTGCATGCACCCTTTGTTAAGGACTTGGATTGTTACATGTATTAATCAATCTTATCTGTGATAAGCAAACCATTGGTGTTTGCAGCAGCCTTTATGAATCACAACGTATCGAACGGGCTATCAACATATATGTGAAAATTTTAAAATTCTCTTACATTATATAATAGGCTTATCTACATGAAATAGATGACATCACACTCAATGAACAATTGTCGGTTTATGAAATGCCAGCTTCTGATCGCTCTGGCCCACCAAAAGCTCCTCTGCTATGCGCTGCCTGTGTTGGGTCACTGACATGCAGGCCAGGTACCCAAAGAGCCCACACGTCAGTGGAAGAAAGGCGCGGTGTAGTACGTCAGAGTCAAGGGTGTCACTCGCTGCACGCCCGGCTGAACACGCCTCCTTGCCGCATTCAAACGTCTCCATGAAACCCGTGTGGAAGCCGAGAAACCCACTCTGGACACACACCCGTTCATGAACGTGCTGGCATTAAATGCTACACCGGCCGAGCTCCTCCCGTCCGCCATCTATTTAATCTCCTATTTAAACGAGGCCATACGCCGGCCAAGAATCGCACACCTCCGCCGTTCCCCTATCTCCTCCTTCACCATTTTGTCCACACTTACAATGGCTTATGAAGAGTAGTTATCCTGCATCCAAGCCGGCTGGGTGGCCCACCGAGCCCGCCGGATACGAGCTACTTGCTGATCCACCTCGCTCCCTGAGGGAGTCCAAGATTAAGGGGTCCTCGGGCGTCCGACCTGTTGGACATGGGCTGGACTGATGGGCCATGAAGATACAAGACAAAAGACTCTCTCCGGTGTCCGGATGGGACTCTCCTCAGCATGGATGGCAAGCTTGGCATTCGGATATGAAGATTCCTTTCTCTGTAACTGACTTTCTACAACCCTAGTCCCCTTCAATGTCTATATAAACCGGAGGGTTTAGTCCGTAGAGGCAATCATAATCATACAGGCTAGACTCCTAGGGTTTTAGCCATTACGATCTCGTGGTAGATCAACTCTTGTAATACTCATATTCATCAAGATCAATCAAGCAGGAAGTAGGGTATTACCTCCATAGAGAGGGCCCGAACCTGGGTAAACATCGTGTCCCCTGTCTCCTATTACCATCAACCTTAGACGCACAGTTCGAGACCCCCTACCCAAGATCCGCCGGTTTTGACACCAACATTGGTGCTTTCATTGAGAGTTCCGCTATGTCGTCACCAGAAGGTTCGATGGCTTCATCAATCATCTACAATAATGCTACCCTAGGGGAGGTTTTCCTCCCCGGCCAGATCTTTGTGTTCGGCGGCTTCGCACTACGGGCCAACTCGCTTGGCCATCTAGAGCAGATCGACAGCTACGCCCCAGGCCACCAGATTAGTTTTGGAAATCTGAACTACGGCGCTGATATCCGAGGAAACTTGGTCTTCCAAGTATTCGCGCCCCCGACCTCCACTCTGGCCTTAGATCCGGAGCGTGTCGCCAGATTCGAAGATGGGCTCCCTGTGCTCGCCGGACCATCTGCGGCCACTAGAACCAATACGGGAGAGTCGGAGGAAGTAGTGTCACCGGCATCCATCGCGAAGCCGGACTCTTCCCCGGATACTGGTTCCGAATCCTTAGGACCAGCATCGTGTGAGTTCGGCATGGGGGTCTCCCTCCCACCGTACTCCACGGACTCTCTTCTCTCTGATCAAACCTCTCCTTTCAGCAAGGCTCTGGACTTAATGCGATCCCTTATCATTACATAGGAGCAACGTCCGAACTATGCACAGCCCAGGCTAAGGGCTGAGAGCAGGGAATTTTACGTCCCACCCACCACCCACTTTATAGCCACTATCGAGGACTTAACAGGCATGCTCGATTACGACTCCAAAAACATCGACGGTATGGACTACGATGCCAGAGAAGAGGAGGCCCAAAACCCGCTGTTCACCGGATGCTGGACGACCACTTCTTCGTATGACGTGTAGATGGTAGATACAGCCAAAGAGAATAGAGGCGACGACAAGGAAGATCCAGTCGAGGATAAACCTCCTGAGATACAGCCAAAGCGCCGATGTCAGCGGCGCCGCTCTAAATCGCGTCGTGGAAAAGACAACAATACCGACACAAGAGAAAACAATACTCCGGATGATGCCAAAGACAACGAAGACCCCGTTGAGCCAACTTTTGAACAGGACGAACGGGAAGATGGGCGAGTAAGCCCCGATGAACAGGTCGTAAACGAAGAATCGGAGGATAGTAATTATCTTCTGCTCTCCGAGGATGATGTGAGCCTCGACAACGAGGATTTCATCGTGCTTGAGGAACCTCTCGAGCAGGAGCGCTTTAAGCGCCGGCTAATAGCCACTGCAAGGAGGCTGAAAAAGAAGTAGCAGCAACTTGAAGCTGATCAAGATCTGCTCAACGATAGATGGACTAATGTCCTGGCAGCCGAGGAATACGGCCTCGAGCGCCCAACCAAAAGTTACCCGAAGTGCAAATTGCTACCTCAATTTGATGATGAGGCGCTGGAGCCCGTACCATCAACGCACAATGCGGCTGACCGACCACCACATGGCCGGGACAAAGTGGCAACTCAAGCCGAACACTAGCCCGTACTACATCGCCATAAAGGCAGAGATAAAATAGCTCGGGGACATACATAGGACCTGCGGCAGGACCTGGAGAGTAGACCAGGACAGACCAGATCGATCTACGGACCGCGGGGGCGTGCCCCTACACGCGATGACGGCTACCTAGTGTAACATCCCAAAATTCTAAATTTTGGAATGTTATATTAAATAGATAGTTTTGTGTTTGTTTGATTGTTGTATGATTGATTGGCAGAAAGTGAGTGAAATTCAAAACTTTTTGAAAGTTAAATGAGAGGGAATAAAAGGACTTTCCCAAAGTTTCATTTTTCATTTTGATCTCCGTGAATTCAAATTCTTTTCAAATACAAAACCCAAGAGAGAAGATGACATGACTTCTTCCATTTAATTAAATGAAAAGGGTTTTGAAAAGATTTGAACTTTATTTGGAAATATTTTTCCAATTCAGAAATTTTAAGAAACTCAATGATTTTCATGAGAGAAGATAAAATGACTTCTTCAAATTATATGAAATACGAGTTGGAAGTTTAAAAGAATTAAATTTAAAGTCTCTTTGAAATTATTTTCAATCTGGAGTTATTTGGGTTTTATTCAAATTATTTTTCTCCAAAAGTAAAATATATGGAAAATAGGGTAACATGATTCCCTACAACAGAAAATTGGAGAGAAATAAATTTGAAATCATTTTGGTATTTTTAAAATGTTTTTTATTGGATTTTATTGCAACATTAGCACTCTTTTCTTTATTTAAATTTTTGAAGATTTTATTTGACGTTAAAAAATGTTCATGTCGTAGAAAATCTCTTTCTGAAAATTTTCATATATTATATGCCTATATAATATTTTTATTTATTTTGTTTTTATTAATTTTGTTTGTCTCGAAATTGTTAAAAAAAATGTTTGTCTGGAAATTGTAAAAAAAAACCTTCCCTTGAACTGGGCCGGCCCAGCTCCAGCCAGGCCAAGCCCAGCCGCCAACCGCCATCGCCCCCGACCCCGTGCCCGCGCCGGACTCTGGCAGGGAGTCCGAGCCATCGCCGCCGCCATCACCCCCTGCTCCAAGTCGGGACCCCGACCCCGGGGCCTTTATAAGCCGCCCCCGCCGCCCCGTTCCCACCACCAGTCGCCACCACCGCCGCCTCAAGCTCCTTGACACGACGCCCGCATCTAAGCGCCCGCCATGCACTTCTTGCTCGCCACCCTCTGCCGCATCCGCCCAGCGCCATTGCCGCCGTTGCCGCACCTCGCCGGAGCCGCTGCAGCGTCGTCCCGCCTCGCCTTGCCGGAGCTCACCGCTGTCGCCGTTCGACGCCATCGGTTTTTCTCACCGAGCCGGCCGAACCGGTATAACCCCGATCCGGTTTATTTCGTATTCAGTTTTTCTTTTTAAAACGGGTTTTTCTTATTTAATCTTGTTAGTTAGCAAACGCTCACTGTTTAACTCTTCGCAGTGAACGTATTCATTCGTTAGAGTTCCGCAACGAACGTTCATTATTTAGTTTTTTTTCCTTTTTTCTGTTTATTTTCGTTAGGGACCTACCCGTAATAATCTTTCTTACAGATTAGTCCCTCTGTTTCAAACTAGCACCACAACTTGCTTGTTATTCCAAATCCAGCGAAACCAACGCCCACTTCTTCGTTATGATCCCCTCTATCCAGTAAAACAACTTAAACATATTTTTGAAAGTTTAAAATTTGAATTCAAACATATTTGTATTTGAACTTCGTTTGATCATAACTCGAGTGTTACAACTCCGACTTGGTTGATACTTCTTGCAAATCGAAGCTCTTGACCTAAACTTTATGACAAGGCCAAATCACATAATTTTGGTACTGTTAGAAATTGTTTTATGTTGCAAGAGTTATTTGCTTGCTTTTGATGTTTTCCGAATTGTCTTCTTCGTTCTTTCCGATCTTTTGAGTGATTGCTTATGTGTGGTTACTATTGTTTGCTTACGATAGATTGACCGGAGTGTGACGAGTAGAACTATCAGGAGTTATGAGTGCGAATCATCTTGATCATCAGTACAGGCAAGTAACACTTTGATCATATCCCTATATTACCCAGTTTTTATGCACTAGTTTCAACCCTCAAACATTGCATGAGTAGGATCTGATTAACATGTGGGTATTGGGAAGTAGATGATGAGGTAGAACCTATTATCTGTTTTATTATCAAACCCTTGGGGTTACTTCTACGCTTATATTGCTATGCTATGCTCGTAGACATGGATTGGGTTTGAGTGTATCCATGACAGATGTGAGTTTGTTAATTAATGGTTCAATTTAAGGTGGAAACTCTAATACACATCTTGGTGGATTGTTTGTTTTGGGCACCTTGGGTTATACCAGTGTTGTCCTAGGAGATCCCGTGGTTATACCGTGTGATCCTCCTATGGTCCGCCACCCAGGCTCAAAGGGATCATAAGATTATTCATGCTAGAAACTTCCGTGTGCAGCCACAAGCTATTATGGGCTCTAGCATAGTTGAGTATGTTGCATGACCTCTTCCAGTGGTAGGCTAGTAGATGTAGGGGATGATAGGTTGGTACTGTCTACCCGGGGTTAGAGTTAATTCTTCTGAAAGACTGTGTCTTGGTCATCCGTTTCTCAAACGCCATGTAGTGCGAGAAATCCAACGGAGGAGATCGAGTCTTGTGGGGAAAAGTGCGCAAACCTTTGCAGAGTGTACAAACTAATCATGATTAGCCTTGTCCCCGGTTATGGACATCTTGAGTATCTGGTTCTTGGATTATCATGTTGATCTCAGCACTCTAAATTAATTTTGTTGGTTTATTAATTACCTTTTAATTGGGATTGAGATGGGGGTACCATTATCAATGTTTTTCAACAAACTTTGTAGTTAAATAAAATTTATTCCTTTGAGTTAGGGAAAAATTGGCTTTATGCAAAAATAAACTTAGAGCTTTTCTTTTCACCAGCCATATGTGCATGTAGTGATAGCTATTATTCATCATTATCCTATGGTGTGAATTTGCCAGTACATTCAATGTACTGACCTACATGGCTGCAACGTCTCATGTTGCAGGATTCTTACGACGAGTAAGTGATACGTTAGGTTTACGATTTCTACACTCAACTTTGTCATTGGTGTTGATGGGAATCCACAACCTTGTTGTTACTTCCGCTATTTGGATTGAGGTGATAGTATTTATGTTACTTTATACATGTGATTTACCTCTATTATAAATCCTCGAGTACTATGTGTGTCAGCATACCGATCCATGGATGACACTTAAGCACAGAGACATGACCGTCTGAGGTCGGGTCGCTACAAGATGGTATCAGAGCACATGTTGACTGTAGGACGTGACCCCTAGAAACTGGCAACAAGCCCATAGGAAAGATTTTCTCCACAAACTTCTTTATCAAAAGATCTGTTACCTCTCTCCTTTTCTAAGCTTTATCAAATATTCCCTTTTAGTGAGACTATACCCCTTTCCCCTTTTGACCACATGAGGAATCGACTGATGAGACCACTCCAAGAAGTACAAGATATCTGACTACTAAGATCACTTCGGAATGAAAAGGATTTTATCGTGCCTTAGAATAATGGAAACCTCAACGGTTGAAGACTCCGAAGACTAGGAGAATTTGAAGGCTCTGGAGAATTTCCAGATTGGTATGACCAAGGAGGGTTACCCTTATGGAAGTTGTGAGACTATTGAAGTTGTCAATACCCGAGATCAAGGTGTATCAGAGAAAGACCGGAACATGGAGCATTAGAACTCAAAGTTTTTGTCAAGAAAACCCTAATGGAGGAGATATCAACTATGAAATGATAGCTCATGGTAATGACAAGACCAGAAACACGGATATCCATGATGTTATCGCCCGCTTATGCTATTGTCACCGTGCTTAGATAAGCTTGCATTTATTCAGAAGGATTGGATGGTAGAAGGCTGATGGAGCACCTAATTAGCAAAAGATGGAGTTTTAACCCTAGCTGGTGTATCACCAGGATCTGGAGAATTACATCAGGAGTTCTAGGGTGGACCTCTAGGAAGTCATATTTGACAAGGAGGCATTTCGTGAAGAACTCGGGACCCAGAAGCTGAAAGTAGCCAAGCTGGAGGAGCAAAACATCGAGAACCCCAGAGATTCGATATGAACTGAAGGACAGTAGGACCATGGTTCATGCCAAGGATGTTGAAACCCAGAACTTGGAACGCAACTCCAGAATATTAAAGGACGTCATGAGAGACTTCGCGTCAACAGAGATGATCTGGCCACAGAACTTGAGAGGACAAGCACGATCGGAAGAAGCCATTGGAGGCATGAACAAGACTTGAAGAGTTTGGCGACTTTGAAGATTTATTGACCATTAGAAGACCAAACCCCTGTTATATACCTACGTTAGATGCGATGATTGTGAGCAGTCATTTTGTTTGATGTTTTCCCGACAACCACAAGAAAATCTGTCTTTTCAAAACTATTGTTTGTATTGTGTGTATCCCTCTCTATCCCTCTTATCCCACCCCAAAACCTTGGACCCAATAGAGGATGAATGGAGATGAACTCACATTTCCGGGACCGAAAGTCAATTGGAGACGGATCAATGGATTCAGAACATGTAGGATCACATGGAGAATAACTCTGTAGCCGGAAAGGGTATGGCCCAGCATGCTTTGCAGTGTTTTGAAAAGGTGCTGCTACTTGGTGGATGATGTACCAAACCACTAATGGGTGGAAAAGAGTAACCACTTGGAAAGAATTTAAGCCGACTTTGCCAAAGTCTCGGTTTGTGTCCCAGAAATTGAAGCCTTATGGAAATGATATGAAGAAGCCTTCTGCGTGCAAGCCCTTTGGGGAAATAGGACACAACCATAAAGAACACAAGGATGAATGCCCTCATTGTGAAGAAAGTCACTCAGCTGAAAAATGCCCAACTAGGCAGATTACTTGTTTCTTATGTGAAGGGACAACCCACTGCCCTGCTCAGTGTCACATCTACCCCATGGTACAACGAACCATCCAGCAGAGGAAAGAAGAAATGAAAGGAGCACTCATGGAAATTTTAGAAGAACCTCTGATGAAGGAAGAGGTGGAGGACACACCCGAAGAAGACCCAATTAAACTCTGCACCAAGTCATGCTATTCATGTGGAGAAGAAGGACACATCTCCCAGAATTGTTTGAATGGGGATCTAGTAGAATTCCCGACAAAGGAAGTAGAGTATGACCCACAGGAAATAGAAGCCCTGATTGGAATGGAAAAGTCCAGGAAGAGAAATAGATTGGATTCTAGGAAGGACCTGAGTCATATCACCTGTTTCAAGTGCGAGGAGTCAGGGAACTACTTCAGCAGCTGCCCAAACAGGAAGCCGGGGACCCAAGGAGGCTATGTAGTCATAAGGAAACCACGAGACTTGTTGGAAGTAATATGTTTTCGTTGTAATGAAGCAGGGCACCTTGCTAGAGATTGTCCCAAGGAGAAGGAGACTTGTGATAAATAGTTGTGTCTATGAGAAATATAGTAGTAGTAGTGAGAACATTTCCTTTATATTGAGGTGATGAGTTGAGGCATGTAATGGAAATGCAGGAGATTGTAGTAATTTGAGAATCAATAAAGTTAGTATCGTGGGTACTGATTGGATTTTATGAGTTGTTACTCTATGGAGAAAGATTTTGACCATTTTCGAGGATATGAGAAATATGGTCTATGGAAGATTTGAGCATTTTAAGGGTGGTAGTACCCTGTGAGGAGATTTGACCCATGGAAAGGATAATGATATTCCACGAAGTGGACTATGGACAAAATAAGTATAAGTTTTATCTCGATATGTGTGATATCCCAAGATTATGAAGGGATGAAGTACTATGGGATATAAAGGAGGTACGATGTTGGTAATATGGAACAATTATAACTCCATGATGAGTTTGAGTAATCACATCTTAGTTTGGTACCAATAGAAGGAAGGAAGACAGTGCCATTGGATGGATTTAAGAATGCTAGGAAGCTGGAAGTTGGAATAACGAGCAGTTGCCTCGATGATGAGTTCAAGGTTTACAAGTGATGAGATGGGCCATAACGACAGGCCCCAGGACCTGCCAAGAAGCAAGCACACTCTTGCTGAAGGAAAAACCCTGGAAGAAGTTACGACTTTATCAACAGACGATGTTATAGGAGTAACGCAAAAACCTGAGAGTTGTGAAGTAACGATAGATGTTTGTTTCGCTTGCAGAATCAATGGATTTATCCGAACCCAGTTCGTCGACAAGAGAAATTCTGCAATGCTTGTGAGGAAGATCGAGTGTTAAAATGCGAGATTCGCTAAACCATATACAAGGTAATATTTGGGTGCGGGATGGATTGATCACCATACTGACTTACTCTTATTATTTGCCTTGCTATATGGGATGGTAAATCTGAGTGACTTACCTATAGTAGAGAGACGACGGTATTAAACCTTGTTTGGACCTTAGAATAGTATAGCAATTTCCCCTTGTACAAGGCATCTTTTGCCAACCGTAGGTTATACAGTGAGGATCAACCAAACCCATTTCCTGCAGGAGAAACCATAAATTGTTGACCACCATGAGATATCGATAGTTGATTATTATTGGCGCCAGACCCGTCAGCTAAGAAGACCCAGTAATGGAAGAACCTTACCAAGATGAAAGGACAGAAGTATTGAGGAAAAGGTTATGCCACTACCGGAAGAGCCCAGAGAAGGAATTTTCCTGAGAATCTGAGAAGACCGACACTTTCAGCAATAAGGATGGAGTATATGGGTTTACGAAGGAACCGTAACCATGCTTCCAAGGATGGTAGTACCCCAGATCCCCGGAGACGATCGATGGATTTTGAGAAGACCACGAACCTAACCTATTTCTTTCTAGCCTCTCTGAATATCGAGGACGAGATTCATTTTAGGGGTGGTAGGTTTGTAACATCACAAAATTCTAAATTTTGGAATGTTATATTAAATAGATAGTTTTGTGTTTTTTTGATTGTTGTGTGATTGATTGACTAAAAGTGAGTGAAAATCGAAACTTTTTGAAAGTTAAATTAGAGGGAATAAAAGGACTTTCCCAAACTTTCATTTTGCATTTTGATCTCCGTGAATTAAAATTCGTTTCAAATACAAAACCCTAGAGAGGAGATGACATGACTGCTTCCATTTAATTAAATGAAAAGGGTTTTGAAAAGATTTGAATTTTATTTGGAAATATTTTTCCAATTCAGAAACTTTAAGCAACTTAATGATTTTCATGAGAGAAGATAAAATGACTTCTTCAAATTATATGAAATATGAGTTGGAAGTTTAAAAGAATTAAATTTAAAGTCCCTTTGAAATTATTTTCAATCTGGAGTTATTTGGGTTTTATTCAAATTATTTTTCTCCAAAAATAAAATATATGGAAAATGGGGTAACATGATTCCCAACAACAGAAAATTGGAGAGAAATAAATTTGAAATCATTTTGGTATTTTAAAATGTTTTTATTGGAATTTATTGCAACATTAGCACTCTTTGCTTTATTTAAATTTTTGAAGATTTTATTTGACGTTAGAAAAATGTTCATGTCGTAGAAAATCTCTTTCTGAAATCCTTGATATATTATATTCCTATATAATATTTTTATTTATTTTGTTTTTATTAATTTCGTTTGTCTGGAAATTGTTAAAAAAAACTTCCCTCGAATCGGGCAGCCCAGCTCGGCCGAGCCAATCCCGGCCAATCAAGCGCCATCGCCCCGACCCGTACTGCACGGTCTCCCAGGGAGTCCGAGCCATCCCCGCCGCCGTCGCCCCCTGCTCCAAGTTGGGACCCCGACCCCGGGGCCTTTATAAGCCGCCCTTGCCGCCCCGTTCCCACCACCAGTCGGCGCCGCCGAGGCCTCAAGCTCCGCAGCCGCCGCCGCCTCCATCTAGCACCGTCGCCGCCCAAAGCCCTCGCCCGCGCTCTTCTTTCGCCGCCCTCTGCGCATCCGCCCAGCCACCGCCGTTGCCGCACCTCGCCATAGCCGCTGCAGTGTCGTCCCACCTCGTCTTGCCGGAGCTCGCCGCTGCCGCCGTTCGACGCCGTCGGTTTTTCTCACCGAGCCGGCCGAACCGGTATAACCCTGATCCGGTTTATTTCGTATTCGGTTTTTCTTTTTAAAACCAGTTTTTCTTATATAATCTTGTTAGTTAAACGCTCACTGTTTGACTCTTCGCAGCGAGCATATTCGTTCGCTAGCGTTCCGCAACGAATGTTCATTATTTAGTTTTTCCTTTTTCTGTTTATTTTCAATAGGGACCTATTCGTAATAATCTTTCTTACAGATTAGTCCCTCTATTTCAAACTAGTACCACATCTTGCTTGTTATTCCAAATCCAGCGAAACTAATGCCCACTTCTTCGTTATGATCCCCTCTATCCAGTAAAACAACTTAAACATATTTTTGAAAGTTTTAAAATTTGAATTCAAACAAATTTGTATTTTAACTTCGTTTGATCATAACTCGAGTTTTACAACTCCGATTTGGTTGATTCTTTTTGCAAATCGAAGCTCTTGACCTAAACTTTCTGACAAAGCCAAATTCACATAATTTTGGTACTGTTATAAATTGTTTTATGTTGCAAGAGTTATTTCTTTGGTTTTGATGTTTTCCGAATTGTCTTCTTCGTTCTTTCCGATCTTTTGAGTGATTGCTTATGTGTGGTTACTATTGTTTGCTTACGATAGATTGAATGGAGTGTGACGAGTAGAACTATCAGGAGTTCTGAGTGCGAATCATCTTCATCATCAATACATGCAAGTAACACTTTGATCATATCCCCATATTACCCTGTTTTTATGCATTAGTTTCAACCCTCAAACATTGCATGAGTAGGATCTGATTAACATGTGGGTATTGGGAAGTAGATGATGAGGTAGAACCTATTATCTATTTTATTATCAAACCCTTGGGTGTTACTTCTACGTTATGCTTATATTGCTATGCTATGCTCGTAGACGTGGATTGGGTTTGAGTGTATCCATGACAGATGTGAGTTTGTTAATTAATGGTTCAATTTAAGGTGGCAACTTTAATACACATCTGGGTCGATTATTGGTTTTGGGCACCTGGGGTTATACTAGTGTTGTCCTAGGAGATCCCGGGGTTATACCGTGTGATCCTCCTATGGTCCGCCACCCAGGCTCAAAGGGATCATAAGATTATTAATGCTAGAAACTTCCGTGTACAGCCACAAGCTATTATGGGCTCTAGCATAGTTGAGTATGTTGCATGACCTCTTCCAGTGGTAGGCTAGCAGATATAGGGGATGTAGGTTGGTACTGTCTACCCGGGGTAAGAGTTAATGCTTTTGAAAGACTACGTCTTGGTCATCCGTTTCTCAAACACCATGTAGTGCGAGAAATCCAACGGAGGAGATCGAGTCTTGTGGGGGAAAGGGCGCAAACCTCTGCAGAGTGTACGAACTAATCATGATTAGCCGTGTCCCCTGTTATGGACATCTTGAGTATCTGGTTCTTGGATTATTATGTTGATCTCAACACTCTAAATTAATTTTGTTGGGTTATTAATTACCTTTCTATTGGGATTGAGATGGGGGTACCATTCTCAATGTTTTTCATCAAACTTTGTAGTTAAATAACATTTATTTCTTTGAGGTAGGGAAAAATTGGCTTTATGCAAAAATAAACTTAGAGCTTTTCCACCAGCCATATATGCATGTAGTGATAGCTATTATTCATCATTACCCTATGGTGTGAATTTGCCAGTACATTCAATGTACTGACCTACATGGCTGCAACGTCTCATGTTGCAGGATTCTTACGATGAGTAAGTGATACGTTAGGGTTACGATTTCTACACTCAACTTTGCCGTTGGTGTTGATCGGAATCCACAACCTTGTTGTTACTTCCGCTATTTAGATTGAGGTAATAGTATTTACGTTACTTTATACATGTGATTTACCTCTGTTATAAATCCTCGAGTACTGTTTGTGTCAGCATACCGATCCAGGGATGACACTTAAGCACAGAGACTTGACCGTCTGTTGACGGGTCGCTACACCTAGCCGGACGTGACAAGCATAATCACGCCTGGGCCAAAAACCGCAGACGGACTCCATCTGAGCAACGTCGCGACGTGGCCCGATATAGAGGCACCGCACACCCCCTTTGCTTCACTTATGAAGTAATGGAGCACGAATTCCGGAAAGGGTTTAAACATGTGAACATCGAATCATATGATGGAACAACAGACCTCGCGGTATGGTTCGAAGATTTCCTTCTCCATATTCATATGGCCCGCAGTGATGATCCTCACGCCATCAAATACCTCCCACTAAAACTCAAGGGACCAGCTCGGCACTGGCTGAACAGCCTGCTCGAAAACTCTATTGGCAGCTGGGAGGACATGGAGGACGCATTTTGTGATAACTTCCAAGGTACATACATCCGACCTCTGGATGCCGATGACCTAAGGCACATAGTCCAACAACCCAGAGAGTCGGCCAGGAAATTTTGGACTAGGTTCTTAACTAAAAAGAACCAGATCGTTGACTGTCCGAATGCCGAAGCCCTAGCAGTCTTCAGACATAGCATCCACGACGAATGGCTCGCCCGACACCTCGGCCAGGAAAAGCCGAAGTCCATGGCAGCCCTCACGGCACTCATGGCCCGCTTTTGCGCGGGCGAAGATAGCTGGCTAGCCCGTAGATATAACAATGCAAGCGAACCTGGCACCTCTGAAGCCAGGAATAGCAACGGCAAGCCCCGATGCAACAGACACAAGCGTCGAAGCAACGATAACAATACTGATGACACGGCGGTCAACGCCGGATTTAGGGGCTCCAAGTCCGGCCATCGGAAGAAGCCATTCAAAAGGACCAACCCGGGCTCATCCAGCTTGGACCGCATACTCGATCGTCTATGCCAGATACATGGCACCCCCGATAAACCAGCCAATCACACCAACAGAAGTTGTTGGGTTTTTAAACAGGCCGGCAAGTTAAATGCCGAGAGCAAGGAGAAGGGGTCACAGAGCGAGGACGAGGAAGAGGAACCCCGTCCACCGAACACAGGGGGACAGAAGAAGTTTCCCCCTTAGGTCAAGACGGTGAACATGATATATGCTACCCATATCCCCAAGGGGGAGCGCAAGCACGCGCTCAGGGACGTCTATGCAATAGAGCCAGTCGCCCCAAAATTTAATCCATGGTACCCGATCAACTTCGATCGCAGGGAACATCCGACCAGTATCCGTCATGGCGGTTCAGCCGCACTGGTTCTCGACCCAATAATTGATGGATTCCACCTCACGCGAGTCCTCATGGATGGTGGCAGCAGCCTCAACCTGCTCTATCAGGATACAGTGCACAAAATGGGCATCGATCCATCAAGGATCACGCCCACAGAAACTACCTTTAAAGGAGTTATACCAGGTGTAGAGGCCTGCTGCACGGGCTCAATCACATTGGAGGTCGTCTTCGGATCTCCGGACAACTTCCGAAGCAAAGAGTTGATCTTCGATATCGTCCCCTTCTGCAGTGGCTATCACGCACTACTCGGACGAACCGCATTCGCTCGATTCAATGTGGTGCCGCACTATGCTTATCTCAAGCTCAAGATGCCTAGACCACGCGGCGTCATAACGGTCAATGGAAACACGGAGCGCACCCTCTATACCGTGGAGCACACCGCAGCCCTGGTAGCGGAAGTACAGAGCGGCCTTTTAAGGCAGAATTTTAATTCAGCGGCCAAGTTCCCGGACACTGACAAACAAGTCCTGACTACTCCCCAGCATGACAATCCGACTCATCAGGAGTTAGACTAGCAATTCGACCTCCGTCTCAGTCTCGACCAAGTGGCGGCGTACGTACCGCGCGTACATTACTACGCACTGAAAATACCATGGGCAGAGGCGGAGGCATAGCCAGACTGTGGTCCATAATATGGCTTGACCTTCCCTAGACACACACACTTTCACTTTTCTTTTTATCCTTTTCAGGTTTCTTTTGCACAGGCCCCTCGTGGGGGCCTGCTCATCGGTCCTTTCAAAGGACGGATACACCAAGGCGGCAAGTAGCACAGACGCGTGGGGGGATTTCTAGATGTTTTTCTCGATGATCCTTCTACCTGTTTTCAGGACCCACACGCAAGCTCCCCCCTTGATCTCGGCATGTTAAATAGCCCGGTTGCTTATCGCACTATTTGTACAAGTACGCTTTGACGTATTAATGAAATTATAATGAAAACAGTTTGCGGCCCAACCTACGTGGCATTAGCCTACTACTTCATTTTTTCGCTATTCTTATCGATTGCACCCGTACACCTTGGTACGCTTTAAATTGGCCAGGGGCTTTGCTGCGCCCCATACTATGGCAACAAAGTCTGAACACTTTTACATTACAGTTCGGCACCCCGAATTTTAGCATTATATGCATTCGCTCTGAATCATGTCTTTGGTCAATAGTTGGGTTGCCCGGCTCCTGTGCTTAGTACCTTACGTTCCGCTCTATCGGCTAGGGTAGTAAAGGGAGAACTACTGCAATTGTGTTTCTGGTTTATCCGAGCAAACACCTCGAGAGAAAGCGAAAACCCGATCATCATGATGTGGCGAGAGCTGGTCAGCTATTCGGAGCTTCAAAATCTTTTGCGATTTTTTCAGCCTTATGCGACGGATCGGCCTTCATCCGATCAGGTGTTTACAGCACCCTACTCCTGATTAAATAATGGCTAGGGGCTGCGCCTACATTTCTATTGTCAAACTCCTATGGCTAAGTGAGGGTGATAAAGCCACATAGTCCAATTGCCTGGTTCGTTGCGCTAAACACCTCCTTCAAGGACCAAACTTTTGAACCAAGAGTGTTTAGATTCCATCCCGAACACCCCCGTACTACCTACGTGGGGGCTAAAGCTGACGACTGGCCAACTCTCAGCTTTAACAAAACGGCCGCATAGGAGGTAAAATAATAACAAGCATTATATTACATATCAGCTTTGTTTCACCATATAGGTCAGGATAACATGAATATATTCATTCCAAGATAATGTCTTTTGAACATGGGCCCTCTACAAGGCGGGATCCCTTCAGTACATCCTCAAAATACCGCTCGGGTGTGCGGTGCTCCTTGCCCGCGGGCGGTCCCTCAGTCGCGAGCTTGACGGCATCCATCTTCGCCCACTGTATCTTGACACGGGCGAAGGCCATCCGCGCACCTTCGATATAGACCGACCGCTTGATGGCATCCGGCCGAGGGCAAGCATTGACCAGCCGCTTCACGAGCTCGAAGTAGTTGCTGGGTATGGCTTCGGCGGGCCGCAAACGGATTATCAAATCCTTCATGGCCAGTTCGGCCACCCGATGCAGTTCGGTCACTGTTTGTTGATCGCTAAAGAAACCGGATGCTCTGGCGCAAGGTATTGCGACTTAACAGCTTCTCCGTCGAACTCCCCTCTTCGCTCGGAAGAACTCCGCGACGCATCGGAAACATCTTCGGCGAGATCCATAGCGCCCATGGAGAACTCCAAATCCGGGTCAGTAAGAGGTACCTTTTCTTCACATCCTTGCTCTGCATAATAAAAGCCTTACCCTCCGCGATTTTCCTGGCCTCCTGGATTTCCTGAGGGCGCCCTGGGCTTCGACCTGGGCATCTTGTGCACTTTGGCGGGCCTTGGTCACTTCAGACTCTTGATCCATAATGTTGCGCTCCAAAGACTCGCATTTCTTCACGGCGTCCTGGAGCTCCTGCTGGACCTCATCGACCCTAGCCTCATGCTTTTCGCGGGCGGCTTGTTCCCTGGCCGCTCTCTCCTCGGCCTCGGCCAGCGCCTTCTTGAGGGTCTCCACCTCGGTCGCCGCTCCTAACAAATATCATAGCACTTTGGTCAGCACAAAGCTTTCATCCTTTCTAAAACTACACGAGGTCATTGCATACCTTGATTGTCTTCCAGCTATTTTTTCACACGGCCGAGCTCTTCCTCGGTCCGCTCCAGACTCTGCTTCAGTCCAGAGACCTCAGCAGCATGAGAGGTCGCAGCCAGCAACGACGCGTGCTTATTCACATAGACATGTCCGGTTAGTCTCCTGCGGAAGTTATTTGATCCTCTGTCCAGCTTGTCTTTCCGAACACCGCATGTAGTCTCGTGGGCTACTATCTATACTCGACATTCCTTTCATACAATTGTGTCGCTTACCTCAAAGCCTGTTAGAAGGCTGGTGCAGGCTTCGGTCAGTCCACTTTTAGCAGACCAAACCCTCTCAACCACTGTACCCATAAGGATGCGGTGTTCCTCAACGATGGAGGCGCCTTGCAGCGCTTCCAGCAGATTATCCGGTGCCTCTAGATGGACAGAGGTCACCGACGGAATAGGCACACCCCCTTCTTTCGAAGGAGGCTGCTTGCCCGATTCCGGATCCGTATAGGTCTCCGGAATCGTATTCGGCTAGGGGCCGAATTGGATACGGCCCCCATCGCCAGTCTCCATGGGGATTTGCTCCCCTATGTGTCCGGCGGCCGAGGTTTCACTCTCTGGCGCCGCCCTGATGGCCTCCTGCGTCCCTCCCTGGCCTGGGGTCCTTCGGGACAACACCTCGGTGTCATCCATGGCCTGGGGAGAAGAGCCCGCCGGAAGGGACCCGCTGTCCATCACCTTCAGGTCCAACGAATTCCCTATAGATGAGGATCGCTGGAGGTTGGAACGAGCCGGACTACAACACATGATTTGACATGTTAGACCATGAAGTAAAAGATTCGGATATATGAGTGAATCTTTGAGTACTTACGATTCGGCCGGGGGCTTATCCCTGGGGCGCCATTCGGAGTTGCTATCGATGTCCCACACGGAGTTGTCCGCGAGGGAGACCCTCCCCTTCTTGGACGCCTCAGCCTCCCCTTCCTGGATGCCCTCTTCTTCCTTCCCCCTCGGGTGGAGAGTTGCTTTCCTCCTCCTCGCTGTCTTCGATGGGGGAGGAGTGGGTCTCGGCGTCTTCGGACGTCATGTCCAAAGTGCCCTTGAGTCGAGGCCACTTCTGGTCTCCTTGGCCTTTTTCTTGGCCTTTTTCTCCGGTGCCTGGTAGGGTGCCGGAACCATCATCTTCATCGGAAGCGGGATAGCTGGTTCCTCGGGTAGCGGAGCCGGACACTAAATCCGCTCCGCCTTCTTTGTCCAACCCTGAAAAAACAAATTGGGAAGCTTAGACATCTTCCTTGAGTAAGCAAGTAAAGGATACACCTTGAAATATGAAAGACTTATCGGACTGGCGGGATGGGCCAGGTCGTGCCCACGGTCCTCGGTCGTCTTCGGCCACGTCTCGTTGGCCTTAAAGAGCACCTTCCAGATGTCTTCGTGCATAGTCCCGAAGAACTGTTGCAAGGTCTGGTGCTCGGCCGGATTGAACTCCCACAAATGGCAAGTCCGGCTTTGGCATGGAAGGATCCGGCAGACTAGCATCACCTGGATCACATTGACGAGCTTGATGTTCTTGTCGACAATGCTCCTAATGCGTATCCGAAGCGCTGTCAGCTCGTCCGACGAAGACCAGTCCAGGCCCTTCTCTAGCCAGGAGGTGAGCCGCATCGGGGCTCTGGACTGGTATCCGGGAGCCGCGGCCCAAATGGCGTCGCGAGGCTCTGTGACGTAGAACCATTGCTATTGCCACCCTTTGACGGTCTCCACGAAGGTACCTATGGGCCATGTGACGTTGGGCATCTTGCTCACCATGGCGCCTCCGCACTCTGCGTGTTGGCCACCCACCACCTTCGGCTTCACATTGAAGACTCTCTCCCGTGTCCGGATGGGACTTTCCTTGGCGTGGATGGCAAGCTTGGCGTTCAGATATTAAGATTCCTTTCTCTGTAACCAACTTTGTACAACCCTAGTCCCCTCCGGTGTCTATATAAACCGAACGGTTTAGTCTGTAGACGCAATCATAATCATACAGGCTAGACTCCTAGGGTTTTAGCCATTATGATCACGTGGTAGATCAACTCTTGTAATACTCATATTCATCAAGATCAATCAAGCAGGAAGTAGGGTATTACCTCCATAGAGAGGGCCTGAACCTGGGTAAACATCGTGTCCCCTGTCTCCTGTTACCATCAACCTTAGACGCACAGTTCGGGACCCCCTACCCGAGATCCACGGGTTTTGACACCGACACTCCCCTCGCTCGACGGAGCCAGTTGCCGCCCCAAGCCGACATGCGGTTCAGCAACTCGCCGCTCCAGGCCAGCTCAATGAGGAGCTGCGAGCTGCTCCACGCCGGCACGACGGGGAGTACGGGTGTTGTCGCTGCCATCCACGCCGCCGCCTCGTACCGCGCCTCCCATGTCTGCGACCGTGTCTCCCGTTTCTGTGGCCGTGACTCCCGTGCCGGCGGCCGCGCCATGCAAACAGAGACAGAAGCCGGGTGCACGGAGAGCGACGAGTCGGTGGCCAGCGCCTCCGCGTCTGTTGCCATCATCGAGGAGAAGTAGAACATGGGACGACACCGCCGCTTGGGTCCCATGAAGGCCACCGCTGAGGCGACACCGGCGTACACTGTAGGTGTCTTGCCAGATCCTTTTGTTGCGAGGACCTTCGTTGACCCTGCATGGGCTCCACGGAAGTGGAGAAGCCCCCTTCCACCTCCATCTTGGGAAGTGGGGAAGCGAGCCATCCTTTGCGCTGAAGCACATACCTCTGGGGCTCCCGGCAGTCCGATGATCGTGCTGCCGGACATGAAGAACACAAATGGATCGGCGGGCGATCATTTAGGCCAGGTATTACTATACCTGTGCTGTCGAGAACTAGCACTGCTTAGTTGCTCTGAATGTAATGAAATCCGTCATGTTTGTATGAAAATCCGGTATTTTATATGAATTTCATCATTGTTTATATGAAATATCGCCGTGTTTGCATGGATTTTGTCCGGTTGGTTGAGTTGCCGTTAGAATGTGTGCAGCTACGGTTGGATGGCGCATTTTGCGGGTCGCCGATCGGTCTGTGGCTGGCTCAGGCCGCGTGGTCTGATAAAAAGCACAGCTCGTGCGAGCTCATCTCCAACGCGAACGCTGGAGGATGCATGAGCACCGAGCTATTCCTCATTCATCGGTGGCAAAGGCACTGGTGGACAAAAGGGTCGCCACTATTTTAGCTACCCCGGGCAAGATCCAAACAGCCCCTCCCAGCACATTCAAATCCCTCGTTCACCGTGAATTTTTGCCATGTGTTGTTTTCATGGACTAGCAAGATGCCCGTGCATTGCACAGAACATCAAGATGCATTTTTTAAACAGCTGTTGTGATTGACCCATGCAGGAGTAATCCCATGTGTAAAAACTAATGATATCTCGAGAATTTTATCGGAAAAATGGTATCTTCAGAATTTTATCAGAATAATTGTATCTCGAGAATTTCATTGAAAAAATGATATTTCGAGAAAGATGAGAGATAAGGTGAGGAGGAGTGGGGCATGGTGGTGACTTGTGCTCGGACTGGGCAGAGGCATGGGGATTGACGGCGCCGGCAGGCGGCAGTGGCCACCATGCTAGATTGTTCAAAAGACTTCCTTTTTTAATTGCTCAACAATGAGGTTGTGGGAGATAAGGATGAACGAGGCAAGGCTTTATCTTTAAATGTGGAGAGAGGTGCGGGTATCTTTTGTAAAATTGTCATAGTTTCCTTTCTATCCGTCATATATAGATCGAACGGTCTATATTACAACATGGCAGGCACACCATCATCACCAACTCAGTTTTTTTATAAGAGTAGAGAGTAGACATAGAGATATTTCGCTGTGTGAAAACAAATTTAAATATGAACGAATAATCGGTGTCCGCGGTCTTCTGCCGGGAGCCCGGGACATAGTTGGATGGCCTCATAGTAGTAGTAGTAGTGTAGAGTACTACTAGTGCTACTAATTGCAACAAATGCATGTGTTAGCAGTATAATGACCACATATGGATTTGATCGTAAGATTTCTGTAAGTTGGATGTCATATTATGGCTCTAACATGTGGTCAAAGTTAGCCTCCAAAACACTTTTTATACCCTATATGGATTGAGGGAGTACATGCATTGCCGATGTTTCTCTTAATCCTTGCGTGCAACGTTTTTATTGAAGCTTGAAATGTGAACATGTGAATGGGAGGGACTACTATAACCCTTCCAAAAGAACTGTAGTACTAATGGTATCATACTCCCTCCGTTCACCATCTCACATGCTCAGTTTTTTCATTTGATAAGAGGCAAACCATGTGGGGCCTACCTTAGAGGCAAGGCTCTATACACTACAGATGCACTGTACTTTTGATGTGTCCCGTCAACTCGCAGAACAAGGAGAAGCTTGCTTAGTACGCCGTCTCCCCCGCCCACGGGTGCGGTGGCTTGTAGACTGATACGTCTCCAACGTATTTATAATTTTTGACTATATTGGGCTTTACTTTACACTTTTATATTATTTTTGGGACTAACCTATTAACCGGAGGCCCAGCCCAGAATTGTTGTTTTTGCCTATTTCAGTGTTTCGAAGAAACGGAATATCAAACGGAGTCCAAACGGAATGAAACCTTCGAGAACGTGATTTTCTCACCGAACGTGATCCGTGAGACTTGGACCCTACTCCAAGGAACAAAGAGGCGGTCACGAGGGTGGGGCGCCCCTAGGCGCGCCGCCTCGTGGGCCCCTATTGCTCCACCGACGTACTCCTTCCTCCTATATATACCTCGTACCCAAACGATCGTAACAGAGCTAAAAACCTAATTCCACCGCCGCAACTTCCTGTATCCACAAGATCCCATCTTGGGGCCTGTTCCGGAGCTCCGCCGGAGGGGGCATCTATCACGGAGGGCTTCTACATCATCACCATAGCCCCTCCGATGAAGTGTGAGTAGTTTACTTCAGACCTTCGGGTCCATAGCTAGTAGCTAGATGGCTTCTTCTCTCTTTTTGGAGCTCAATACAATGATCTCGACCTCTCTCGTGGAGATCTATTCGATGTAATCTTCTTTTTGCGGTGTCTTTGTTGAGATCGATGAATTGTGGGTTTATGATCCAGATTATCTATGAATAATATTTGAATCTTCTCTGAATTCTTTTATGTATGATTGGTTATATTTGCAAGTCTCTCCGAATTACCCGTTTGGTTTGGACAACTAGATTGGTAGTTCTTGCAATGGGAGAAGTGCTTAGCTTTGGGTTCAATCTTGCTGTGTCCTTTCCTAGTGACAGAAGGGGCAGCAAGGCATGTATTGTATTGTTGCCATCGAGGATAACAAGATGGGGTTTTTATCATATTGCATGAATTTATCCCTCTACATCATGTCATCTTGCTTAAGGCGTTACTCTATTTTTAACTTAATACTCTAGATGCATCTTTGGATAGCGGTCGATGAGTGGAGTAATAGTAGTAGATGCGGCAGAGTCGGTCTACTTGTCTCGGACGTGATGCCTATATACATGATCATACCTAGATATACTCATAATTATGCTCAATTCATCAATTGCTCAACAGTAATTTGTTCACCCAATCAGTAGAATACTTATGCTCTTGAGAGAAGCCACTAGTGAAACCTATGGCCCCCCGGGTCTATTCTAATCATATCAATCTCCATAACTTTAATACTTGCTTTGTTTTTACTTTGCCTTTTACTTTTCACTTTGCATCCCTATACCAAAAAATACCAAAAATATTATTTATCATCTCTATCAGATCTCACTCTCGTAAGTGACCGTGAAGGGATTGACAACCCCTAATCGTGTTGGTTGCGAGGAGCTATTGTTTTGTGCAGTCTGACGGACTTGTGCGTAGCCTCCTACTGGATTGATACCTTGGTTCTCAAAAACTGAGGGAAATACTTACGCTACTTTGCTGCATCATCCTCTCCTCTTCGTGGAAATCCAACGCAGTGCTCAAGAGGTAGCAAGAAGAATTTCTGGCGCCGTTGCCGGGGAGGCTCACGCAAGAGCAAGTCAAGCACCATACCAAGTACCCATCACAATCCCTATCTCCCGCATTACATTATTCGCCATTTGCCTCTCGTTTTCCTCTCCCCCACTTCACCCTTGCTGTTTTATTCGCCCTCTCTTTCCCAACCTTCTCCTCTTTTTCCCGTTTGCCTTTTTCTCGCTTGCCTTTTGTTTGCTCGTGTGTTGGATTGCTTGTTTGTCGTGATGGCTCAAGATACTACCAAATTGTGTGACTTCACCAATACCAATAATAATGATTTCCTTAGCACTCCGATTGCTCCTCTTGCCAATCTTGAATCTTGTGAAATCAATACTACTTTGTTGAATCTTGTTATGAAAGATCAATTCGCCGGCCTTCCTAGTGAAGATGTCGCTACTCATCTGAATAGCTTCGTTGATTTATGTGATATGCAAAAGAAAAAAGATGTCGTTAAATTGAAGCTATTTCCTTTTTCGCTTAGAGATCGTGCTAAAGCGTGGTTTTCATCTCTGCCTAAAAATAGTATTGATTCTTGGAACAAGTGCAAATATGCTTTTATCTCTAAGTATTTTTCCTCCTGCTAAGATTATCTCTCTTAGGAACGATATTATGAATTTTAAGCAACTTGATCATGAACATGTTGCACAAGCTTGGGAGAGAATGAAATTAATGATACATAATTGTCCTACTCATGGTTTGAACTTGTGGATGATTATACAAAACTTTTATGCCGGATTGAATTTTGCTTCTAGAAATCTTTTAGATTCGGCATGGAGGCACTTTTATGGAAATCACTCTTGGAGATGCTACTAAACTTCTAGATAATATTATGGTTAATTATTCTCAATGGCATACCGAAAGATATACTAATAAAAAAGTGCATGCGATAGAAGAAATTAATGTTTTGAATGGAAAGATGGATGAACTTATGAAATTATTTTCTACTAAGAGTGTTTCTTCTGATCCTAATGATATGCCTTTGTCTACTTTGATTGAGAATAATAATGAATCTATGGATGTGAATTTTGTTGGAAGGAATAATTTTGGTAACAACGCATTATAGAGGGAATTTTAATCCTAGGCCTTATCCTAGTAATCCTTCTAATAATTATGGAAATTCCTACAACAACTCTTATGGAAATTTTAATAAGATATCCTCTTAAATTGTGAGTAGTGTTAAAGAGTTTATGAATTCACAAAAGAATTTAATGCTTTGCTTGAGGAGAAATTGCTTAAAGTTGATGATTTGGCTAGGAACGTTGATAGAATTTCTCTTGAGGTTGATTCTTTAAAGCTTAGATCTATTCCTCCTAAGCATGATATCAATGAGTCTCTCAAAGCTATGAGAATTTCCATTGATGAGTGCAAAGAAAGAACCGCTAGGATGCGTGCTTCCAAAGATGCCTTTATTAAAGCGTGTTCTTCCAATTCCTATGAAAATCAAGATGAAGATCTAAAAGTTATTGATGTGTCCCCCATTAAATCTTTGTTTTGCAATATGGATCTTGATGAAACTGAATATGATCTCCCTTTACCTAGAAGGCGTTCTAAGAATTCGGAGTTTTTAGATCTTGATGATGAAATTAATAAATGTGGGATTGAAAGAAATAAAAACCTAGATGTTGCTAAACCCACTATATTGGATCACAAGGAATTTAATTATGAAAATTGCTCTTTAATTGATTGTATTTCCTTGTTGCAATCCGTGCTAAATTCTCCTCATGCTTATAGTCAAAATAAGGCCTTTACCGAACACATTGTTGATGCCTTGATGCACTCTTATGAAGAAAAACTTGAGTTGAAAGTCTCTATCCCTAGAAAGCTCTATGATGAGTGGGAACCTACTACTAAAATTAAAATTAAAAATTATGAGTTTCATGCTTTGTGTGATTTGGGTGCTAGTGTCTCCACTATTCCCAAAACTTTGTGTGATTTGCTAGATTTCTGTGACTTTGATGATTGCTCTCTAAACTTGCATCTTATGGAGTTCCACTATTAAAAAGCCTATGGGAAGAATTAATGATGTTCTTATTGTTGCAAATAGGAATTATGTGCCCGTAGATTTTATCGTGCTTGATATAGATTGCAATCCTTCATGTCCTATTATTCTTGGTAGACCTTTCCTTAGAACGATTGGTGTAATTATTGATATGAAGGAAGGGAATATTAGATTCCAATTTCCATTAAAGAAAGGCATGGAACACTCTCTTAGAAAGAAAATAAAATTACCATATGAATCTATCAAGAGAGCCACTTATGGATTGCCTACCAAAGAAGGCAATACCTAGGTCTATCCTTGCTTTTATGCCTAGCTAGGGGCGTTAAACGATAGCGCTTGTTGGGAGGCAACCCAATTTTATTTTTAATTTTTTGTTTTACTTCTGTTTACGAATAAATAATCCATCTAGCCTCTGTTTAGATGTGGTTTTATGTTTTAATTAGTGTTTGTGCCAAGCTAGACCTATTGGATCTTCTTGGATGATAGTTATTTGATCTTGCTGTAATTTCCAGAAACTTTGCGCTCAGTGCCCGAATTATTAAAAATCACCAGAACGTGATAAAATACTGATTCCAATTGCTGCTGATCAATAAACAAATTTTCTTGGTATTATAAATTTGGTAGATTTTTTAGTGTTCCAGAAGTTTTCGTTAGTTACAGATTACTACAGACTGTTCTGTTTTTGACAGATTCTGTTTATCGTGTGTTGTTTGCTTATTTTGATGAATCTATGGCTAGTAAAATAGTTTATAACCCATAGAGAAGTTGGAATACAGTAGGTTTAACACCAATATAATAAAGAATGAGTTCATTACAGTATCTTAAAGTAGTCTTTTGTTTTTTTCTCTAACGGAGCTCACGAGATTTCTATTGAGTTTTGTGTTGTGAAGTTTTCAAGTTTTGGGTAAATTCTTTTGATGGATTATGGAACAAGGAGTGGCAGAGCCTAAGCTTGGGGATGCCCATGGCACCCCAAGATAATCCAAGGACACCAAAAGTAAAGCTTGGGGATGCCCCGGGAAGGCATCCCCTCTTTCGTCTACTTCCATCGGTAATTTACTTGGAGCTATATTTTTATTCACCACATGATATGTGTTTTGCTTGGAGCGTCTTGTATCATTTGCGTCTTTGCTTGTTAGTCTACCACAATCATCCTTGCTGTAAAAACCTTTTGATAGAGCCATACATAAATTGGAATTTGATAGAATACTCTATGTGCTTCACTTATATCTTTTGAGCTTGATAGTTTTGCTCATAGTGCTTCACTTATATCTTTTGAGCGTGATAATTTTTCCTCCAAAGGTTTCACTTAGATCTTTTAGAGCACGGTGGTGGATTTGTTTTAAAGAAACTATTGATCTCTCATGCTTCACTTAGATTATTTTGAGAGTCGTTAATAACATGGTAATTTGCTTAATATTAATATACTTGGTATTCAAGATATGCGAAACTTTCTTTTGAGTGCGTTGAATACTAAGAAAAGTTTGATGCTTGATAATTGTTTTGAGATATGAAGATGGGGATATTAGAGTCATGCTAGTTGATTAGTTGTGAATTTAAAAAATGCTTGTGTTGAAGTTAGCAAGTCCCATAGCATGCACGTATGGTTAAAGTTGTGTAACAAATTTGAAACATGAAGTGTACCTGGCTTGTGCATCCTTATGAGTGGCGGTCGGGGACGAGCGATGGTCTTTTTCCTACCAATCTATCCCCTAGGAGCATGCTTGGCGTAGTACTTGATTTTTGATGACTTCTAAATTTTTGCAACAAGTATATGAGTTCTTTTGACTAATGTTGAGTCCATGGATTATCGCACTTTTACCTTTCCGCCTTTGCTAGCCTCTTGATGCAGTGCATTGCCCTTTCTCACCTTAAGAGTTGGTGCAAACTTGGCGGTGCATCCAAACCCCGTGATATGATACGCTCTATCGCACATAAACCTCCTTATATCTTCCTCAAAACAGCCACCATACCTACCTATTATGGCATTTCCATAGCCATTCCGAGATATATTGCCATGCAACTTCCCACCGTTCCGTTCATCATCATCATGACATACTTTACTTTTTTCATATTGCCATTGCATGATCATGTAGTTGACATCGTATTTGTGTCAAAGCCACCATGCATTATTTTTCATACATGTCACTCTTGATTCATTGCACCATCCCGGTACATCACGGAGGCATTCATATAGAGTCATATCTTGTTCTAGTTTCGAGTTGTAATCCTTATGTTGTAATCAATAGAAGTGTGATGATCATCATTATTAGAGCATTGCCAAAAAAAAGCGAAAGGCCAAAAAGAAAAAAAAGGAAAGGCCCAAAAAAAGAAAATAAATAAAAAGGGCAATGTTACTATCTCTTTTTCCACACTTGTGCTTCAAAGTAACACCTTGTTCTTCATGTAGTGAGTCTCATATATTGTGCTTCAAAGTAGCATCATGTTTTTCATATAGTGAGTCTCATAAGTTGTCTTTTTATACTAGTGGGAATTTTTCATTATAGAACTTGGCTTATATATTCCTACGATGGGCTTCCTCAAATGCCCTAGGTCTTCATGAGCAAGCAAGTTGGATGCAAACCCACTAGTTTTCTTTTGTTGAGCATTCATATCTCTAGTGCATCCGTTGCATGGCAATCCCTACTCCTCATGTTGACATCAATTGATGGGCATCTCCATAGCCCGTTGATTATCCTCGTCAATGTGAGACTTTCTCCTTTTGTCTTCTCCACACAATCCCCATCATCATATTCTATTCCACCCATAGTGCTATATCCATGGCTCACGCTCATGTATTGCGTGAAGGTTGAAAAAGTTTGAGATTATTTAAGTATGAAACAATTGCTTGGCTTGTCATCGGGGTATAGAAGTTGGGAACATCTTTGTGTGACGAAAATGAAGCATAGCCTGACTATATGATTTTGTAGGGATGAACTTTCTTTTGCCATGCTATTTTGAGAAGACATGATTACTTTGATTAGTATGCTTGAAGTATTACTATTTCTTTTATCAATATGAACTTTTATTTTGTATTCATTCGGATCTGAATATTCATACCACAATTAAGAAGATTTACATTGAAATTATGCCAAAGTATCACTCCGCATCAAAAATTCTCTTTTTATCATTTACCTACTCGAGGACGAGCAGGAATTAAGCTTGGGGATGCTTGATACGTCTCCAACGTATCTATAATTTTTGATTGCTCCATGCTACTTTATCTACTATTTTGGACTATATTGGGCTTTATTTTTCCACTTTTATATTATTTTTGGGACTAACCTATTAACCGGAGGCCCAGCCCAGAATTGCTGTTTTTTTTGCCTATTTCAGTGTTTCGAAGAAACGGAATATAAACGGAGTCCAAACGAAATGAAACCTTCGGGAACGCGATTTTCTCACCGAACGTGATCCAGGAGACTTGGACCCTACTCCAAGGAACAAAAGAGGCAGTCACGAGGGTGGGGGGGCGCCCCCTGGGAGCGCCCCCCTACCTCGTGGGCCCCCTGTTGCTCCACCGACGTACTCCTTCCTCCTATATATACCTCGTACCCCAAACGATCGTAACAGAGCCAAAAACCTAATTTCACCGCCGCAACTTCCTGTATCCACGAGATCCCATCTTGGGGCCTGTTAGGAGCTCCGCAGAGGGGCATCCACCACGGAGGGCTTCTACATCATCACCATAGCCCCTCCGATGAAGTGTGAGTAGTTTACTTCAGACCTTCAGGTCCATAGCTAGTAGCTAGATGGCTTCTTCTCTCTTTTTGGATCTCAATACAATGATCTCCCCCTCTCTCATGGAGATCTATTTGATGTAATCTTCTTTTTGCAGTGTGTTTGTTGAGACCGATGAGTTGTGGGTTTATGATCCAGATTATCTATGAATAATATTTGAATCTTCTCTGAATTCTTTTATGTATGATTGGTTATCTTTGCAAGTCTCTTTGAATTATCCGTTTGGTTTGGCCAACTAGATTGGTAGTTCTTGCAATGGGAGAAGTGCTTAGCTTTGGGTTCAATCTTGCGGTGTCCTTTCCCAGTGACAGAAGGGGCAGCAAGGCACGTATTGTATTGTTGCCATCGAGCATAACAAGATGGGGTTTTTATCATATTGCATGAATTTATCCCTCTACATCATGTCATCTTGCTTAAGGCGTTACTCTGTTTTTAACTTAATACTCTAGATGCATCTTTGGATAGCGGTCGAGGAGTGGAGTAATAGTAGTAGATGCAGCAGAGTCGGTCTACTTGTCTCGGACGTGATGCATATATACATGATCATACCTAGATATACTCATAATTATGCTCAATTCTGTCAATTGCTCAACAATAATTTGTTCACCCACCGTAGAGTACTTATGCTCTTGAGAGAAGCCACTAGTGAAACCTATGGCCCCCGGGTCTATTCTCATCATATCAATCTCCATTACTTTAATACTTTCTTTGTTTTTATTTTGCCTTTTACTTTTCACTTTGCATCTCTATACCAAAAATACCAAAAATATTATTTATCATCTCTATCAGATCTCACTCTCGTAAGTGACCGTGAAGGGATTGACAACCCCTAATCGCGTTGGTTGCGAGGAGCTATTGTTTTGTCTTGCAGTCTGAGGGACTTGTGCGTGGCCTCCTACTGGATTGATACCTTGGTTCTCAAAAACTGAGGGGAATACCTACGCTACTTTGCTGCATCATCCTCTCCTCTTTGGGGAAATCCAACGCAGTGCTCAAGAGGTAGCATAGAGTCGCAGGACGAGGAGAAGCTTGCTTACTACGCCTATGCCCGCTCCCTCGCCCACGAGCGTGGTGGCTCGCAGGATGAGGAGAAAATTTTACTACTCCCTTTGTTTACTCCTCGTCCCTACCTTGGTTAGAGAGATTATCATATTGTTTGAAATATGTCTTTTAGTAGTAGGAGTAGTACAGTGGTACGTAGGAGTAGTACTACAACAATTTCCTTGGAGTCCATGGTGCAGCAAGAAGCTACCCTAGGCTATGTTACTACTCCCTCCTTTCCGGTTTATGGCTCAATTTCAAAATTTCTCCAACCAAGGTAGACGGTGAGTGGTGGAATTAATTTCGTAGTTTGCACAAGTAATTAGTACGCTCGTTTTTCTCAAGAGTTATGTTTACCGATGCATTAATTACAACAAATGAATGCATGACCAAAAAAATTTGATGAACTTGTACATGCATTGGTGAGTTTTCTCTTGACACTGCTTCAATCGGGTGATTTAACACACCTCGAAATCCAAACATGTGATGCTACTACTACTAGTAGAATTGAGACTTATAAAACGGAAAAACGAATTTTTTTAGATGAGCCCTATAAACCAGAAAGGAGGGAGTAGTAAGTAGTACTACCTCCATAGTGTGTACGTACTCCGTAAAATCAGATTTTCCCAAAATTAAGTCGCTCGACCTTTATTTGCTTGTTTCCTTTCCTGCCTCATTGCCTCGAACAGACTATGCCAAACTCCCCTACCAGCCGCACGGGAGAAGACCCGCCCTCGCCTTTTTTTGTCCGGGCTTGTATCGATGGATCGCGCGAAGCAGCAAAAACCAAGCCGTGTCTTGTACTCCTCCATCGACGCTCGCTTTCATGAATTATGTACTTCCTCTCGCCGACATGTGGGACATATAGCAACCGGGTCAACGTGTCATGCACCAAATAACAGTGCAGAACAGCAGGGGGACGCATCCCAGTCGTAGCGCCCTAGTAGTAGTAATAAGCAATGAGACGTCAAATCACAATGCCGCACCTTCCTAGACGGACAAAGCAACCATTATTTCACACTTCGCTAAATCCGCTTCGCCATCATCTCCTTCGAGAAAACCACGTATTGCTTCTGCCATTGTTCTGCCTCAAGAGGGACGCACATCGCCTTGGTACATCATGACACGTGGGACCGCATGATAGGCCATGCTCCCCCACCCACCGCTCGGTAAAATCACCTCATTTTTACTACTACCCCTGTATCGGTTTACAGGGCATGCACGTTGTTGTAGGTTAAGAATTTAACCGGCTATATATGTGATGAACAATATATGTTTAGAAACTACATCCGCTTAAGAATCCAATGATATACTTTTTGTGACATAGTAACTCATATTTAGTTAGACAAATGGATGACCTGGAACTACATGCACGCCCTATAAACCGAGACGGAGGGAGTAGTATCTTTTTAGATCAATATAGTCGGGATTCACCAAGGAGCGAAACCAAGTGTTAGGCTGCTCCTGTCGTGTTGGAGTAGCAACACAAGCAGGGTCAGTCCGCACATGAAATGGTAACACACTTAATAGGACCCCTTTGGCCGAGATGTGGCTCATCCACCATCTTGTTCCACGTGTGATGCACCAAATTATAGTTTGGAGCAGCGGTTGGACTTGGAGGCACCCCGGTCATAGCGCCGCAGCAGTAGTAAATGAGCGATGAGGGGTCAAATCACAAAGCCCCACCTTTCCTGCATTAAGCTGGACGAACGAAGCAACCATCATTTCACTGCAGGGCACAAGATCATAAAGAAAAGAGAAAACTAATGATGCATGCCGAAGCTCCCTAGGGCACCCTAGGGTAGGAACCTCCACTACTAATCCTTTTTTAAAGCGCCTCCACTACAAATCCGCTTCTCCCTTGTCCTCTTGAAGAAAACCGATGATGCGTCTGCGGTAGGGTTTGTAGGGTACTATGGCGTGTGGGGCCATGTTGTAGTAAACGGGAGAGGGATTGAGTTTGAGTCGATGCCTTAATATGTGTGGGCCGCTTGGTTTTACGGGAACGAGGCAACATTTTGGGTTCGGGGACCAGTGGAGATATACGTACAAAAAATTGTGGACGTAGGTTCGACCGAAAGGCAATGATGCATGGGCCCTACATTTTTATATACCCGTCGCCGCATGAAATTTTCTACTCTGCTCAAAATAATGCATAAAAGTTCCTCCAAAAACATCTATAACTAATGGGAAGTGAATGTATGCTTAAAATGAAAATGTAATACTCCCTCCGTCTAGGTGTATAAGTCATCTTAGTTTTTTTTGCTAGTTAATAGCATTGCATGCAATGAATTAACCACTGCATGTCATGTTTGAAAGTCTCAAGACATTGAAAGCATGCACGGCCCACATCTCTTATTGGTTGATATGTCACGAAACCAGAAACAGGGAGGGAGTTAATGTACTGTGCCTAAGTGTTTTGGGATTATTTGGTTTTCGGAAGATGACTTACACACCTAGACGAAGGGAGTACAAAGAGAAAAAATGAATTGCAGTTAAAAGAATGACATTTCTAACAAAAATATGAATGTGAACTACATATGTGTGCATGTGACCAACACATACATTGTCAATACAAAATCTAATGCAAGAAATAACTTATGAGTAACATGCATGAATTTATGATGTGGTGCTTCCATGCATAGAGTACAAAAACAATGTGATTTATGACTTGCATGCATGACGTGTTCTTGTGCCATAGTTGCATGTCTAGGAAAAAAGCTACTAGTGGGTTGTACTAGCTATTTAGGAATAGAAGATGTATACATGGAAGTTGTAGGGAAATAGATGACATGTATCTCAATTCCTATGAGTAGGGATTGGAAGAGAGATGTCATTTGGTTCACATCATAGGAACTTTTCTATTGAATCTAGAGATGACATGTATCTCAATTCCTATGAGGAGGGATTAGAAAAGAGATGTCATTTGGTTCACATCGTAGGAACTTTTCTATTGAATATACGCTAATGTTTATTTTCGTTTGAAATTGTGGGAGTATAGGAATTCATTCATATGAACCAAGTGGCTCTAAAGCTATAAAAATGATATCATGTTTATTTTCCTTTGAAATGTGGAGTATATGAATCTATTTGTAACATCCCAAATTTTCAATTTGGAAGGTTATACATAGGTCATCAATGCATATCATATTTTATTGCATTTTGTTTTGCAATCCTAGAAAATCCTAAGCAACTCAAGGACCCACGGAGAGAGTTGGGGATTTCACTATTTTCATATTTGAACTTTCTCAAATTTTGAAAAGGGGATCATTTTGGTTTTAATTATTTTCCTCTCCAAAAGTATTTCAAATAAAAATATATGAGACGAGATAATATGACTTCTCCAAAATAAATGAAATATTGGAGGAAAAATGTTAAAGTCAAATAAATAAATTTATTTGGATTTTATTGATATTTTATTTGAATTAGAAAAAATATGCATTTTTCAAAATTGCATTTTTAGGCCAAGAAAATGTTCATTTTGTTCTAAATATTTTATTTAGATGATGAAAACTATTTTTGGCATTTTTAGAATTATTTTTATATTTATCTAGGATTTTTCTGGCGGAATCTGTTTAAAAAAACAACGAACCGACCTAACGGGCCGTGCCCGAGCCGGACTCCTCCGGCCAGGCCTTTATAAGCCTGCCCGAGCCGCCGCCCCAGCCCACCCAGCCGCCGCCACCCGCCACCCGCGATCGCCATCGCCGCCACGCCTGCGCCGTCTGCCTCGCGGATCCGTGGTGTTCGCCGCCACCGATTTTCTTCACCGGTTTTTCCTCGGTTTTATTTTCGGTAAAAACTCTAGATCAGTTTTTTTAGATCGAGTTTTTATTTCGGTTTAGTTTATTTAACGAACGTTCGTTCGTTTAGATCTGTTAGTGAACGATTTTCGTTAGATTGGTTCTGTTAGCGAACGTTCGCGCCGTAGTTTTTTTTCTTTTTATTTTTTTCGCCAGGGATCTATCCGTGATTAATTTTATCGCAGATTAGCCCCTGATTTTCAAACCCTCGTAACATTTCAACTGTTTGTCCAAATCCAGTGAAACGAACGCCAAAATCTTTTTTCTCGAGCCCCTCTTTGTGTTTAAACAACTTGAACAAGTTTTTGACAAATTAAAATTTGGTTTCAAGAAGATTTGAATTCGAAGTTCTTTTGACCGTAGTTTCAGTTCCGTAGCTCCGATTCAATTGATTATTTTTGCAGATCGAATCTCTTCAGTTGGATTTTTAGATTCGATCTTTTATTTGAGTCTTACCCGTGCATCTTTGCTTGATTGCTTATGTATGCTATTGTTTGTTTGTGTTAGAGTTCCCGGAGTGCGAAGCGTGCTACTACGAGTCTCTAGGGTTTGCGGATCGTCAGCAAGGCAAGTAACAGATTGATCATACTCTTTTCATACCCATTTTTATGCATTAGTTGCAACCCTCAAACATTGCATGAGTAGGATGGTTAACTTGTGGATATTGGGAAGTAGATGATGGGGTAGAACCTATTGACCTGTTTATTACTAAACCCTTGGGAGTTACTTTTACGTAATGCTATTATTGCCATGCTATGCTCGTAGACGTGGTTTGGTTTGAGAGATCCATGACAGATGTGAGTGTTTAATTAATGGTTCAACTTAAGGTGGCAACTTTAATACACATCTGGGTGGATTGTTGGTTTGGGCACCTGGGGTTATACCAGTGTTGTCCTAGGAGATCCCGGGGTTATACCGTGTGATCCTCCTATGGTCCGCCACCTAGGCTTAAAGGGATCATAAGATTATTCATGCTAGAAACTTCCGTGTGCAGCCACAAGCTATTATGGGCTCTAGCATAGTTGAGTAAGTTGCATGACCTCTTCGGTGGTAGGCTAGCGAGATGTAGGGGATGTAGGTTGGTAGCCTACCCGGGTTAGAGTTAATGTTTACGAAGATCTGTGTCTCGGTCATCCGTTTCTCAAACACCATGCAGTGCGAGAAATCCAACGGAGGAGATCGAGTCTTGTGGGGAAAAGTGCGCAAACCTCTGCAAAGTGTACAAACTAATCATGGTTAGCCGTGTCCCTGGTTATGGACGTCTTGAGTATCTGGTACTTGAATTATTGATTCGATCTCATCACTCTAAATTAATTTGTTGGGTTATTAATGATTACTTTTAATTGGGGTTGAGATGGGGGTACCATTCTCAATGTTTCAATCAGCATGATAGTTAAGTAAAATATATTCCTTTGTAGTAGGAAAATTTGGCTTTTCGCAAAACAATATAACCATAGAGCCTCCACCAGCCATAAATGCATGTAGTGTTAGCACTTATTCTGTTGATTGATCTACTATTTTATATTGCCAGCATATTCCATGTGCTGGCCCATTTCGGGCTGCAACATATCATGTTGCAGACTTTTCAGACGAAGAGTAAGGTGCGCTAGGTCATTGTCGTGCACTCAGTTATGCCGTTGGAGTTGATGGACTCACTCTATCTTCCAAGCCTTCCGCTGTTATCTTAATTAGATGGCCTTAAGCCAAATTTACTGTAATAAGTTCTCTCTTGAGACTATCGATGTAATAAGTGTGTGATTGCTACTATGTTATAAATCCATTCAAGTACTGTGTGTGTTGGCATTACCGATCCAGGGATGACACAGAACACATAGATTTGACCGTCTGAGGTCGGATCGCTACAAGATGGTATCAGAGCACACGCTGAATGTAGGACACAACCACTAAGATGAGCCATAGGTCACTCTTCGCTACTCATTTCCGACTCCTCTCCATTTTCTTCTCTTTAGGATGGTGAACTCAAGGAACACGTTTGCACAACCGGATGAAGACACACCTTTTGGACGACACTTGAAGGAAGTCACTAGGTACTTGAACATCGGAATACCAAGCTTCACCGGGACCTACACTGCCACTTTTCAGAGGAGGAGCGATGGATGATCCGAGTTCAAGTTCCAGGAAGCACATTCACGCCAGTAACTGAGCCCATAGAGTTTTCCTTTTATGCACATACCTGGAGTATAGGAAAGAGCATGGCAGCCCACATCGCCATGGGACGCATCGGTGAAGTATATCACAAGGATCTTAAGGACACTATCTACCAGATATGTGGGCGCCGAGTTGAGCAATGGGAGATGATCAGCACCAGGAGAGACAGGTCCATTGCAGCTTTTATCCAGGAGCTAAACCAGCACAATCGTTGCCAGGAAAACCAGATGTGCGCAAGCATGATAGATTTGAAGAAGGCGATGGCCAGGAACACGGAGCTAGAAGAGGAACTCAAGTCTACAAGCGACGGATATGAGGAGTAAATCGCAATACTTGTGGAGAAGAATGATGACCTGACAAGGAAACTAGGAGTATTCATGGGAGACCCCGCGCCAGGAGGAGAAGACGACGAACCCAAGGATATTCTTACGAAGACTACATCATCATCGGCATTTACACCGACTCCGACCCTGATGGTAGTGATGAAGATTATGAAGACGAAGCTGGAGCAGATATCATGGAGTCTTCCATCGATCAAAATTTCTAGATGACCACCACATGACTAGTAGTATTCCCCCATGTATGTAGTAGTAGTATGAGCACTTTTGTAACGATAATTCTAGACCGATTGTATGCCCTTTCTGGAATTGATTTGGTGTGATATGAATGTGTTTGTCTCATGTGCATATGGGTAGTGCTTTATCATTAGACCTCACTCTATTCTAATCTCTCCCCTCTAAACCCATCAGATGCCTCCGAGATGTGACCCCAGATTTGTCTTCCCACCGGAGATCACTCAGTTGACCCAGTAGCAGAATGCCTTGATACAACAACTACTCCAGAACCAAGGCAACAACAACAACAACAACAAAATCGCCGCCACCCCCTCCAGTTGACAACTTAGCTTGTTTTCTGAGGTTGCAGCCGCCGGTGTTTTCCAGTAGCACCGAGCCAATAGTTGCTGATGACTGGCTATGCAGGATTGGAAGGGAGATGACCACCGCAGGTTGCACAGATGCAGAGAAGGTGCCTTTTGCCGCACATCAATTGGATGGACCTGCAGCCTCATGGTGGGAGAATTATACACCCACTTTCCCTATAGCCAATGTCACTTGGGAGCAGTTTCAGCAAGAATTCCGCACTGCTCATGTCTCAACTGGAGCTATGAGCATGAAGAAGCATGAGTTTCGCAACTTGCGCCAGGGAAACCGTACTGTGGCTCAGTATGTAGATGAGTTTAGTAAGTTATCCCGCTATGCCCCAGATGATGTGGCCACGTATCTTTCTGTGAGGAGAAATTTATGGAAGGGCTGAATGATGAGATGAGCATGCAGTTAATGGTGGCAACATTTAACAACTACCAGGAGTTGGTAGATAAGGCTCTTATGATTGAAGGGAAGCAGCAGCAGATTGGGAGCCGCAAGAGGAAGTATGGACAGGGGAAGTACAATTTAGGAGCCTAGCAGAAGCCTCGTTACACCCCGAACTCGGGAGGATATACCCATAACCATGGAGGCCATAACCACAATGAAGGAAGTTCGCATAACCATAGTGGCCCCAAGAATGGAAACAGGAATGGAGCAGGCAGCAATCAGAACTGCTCTAACCCAGCCACACCCACCAAGAAGGATCAGAGTCACATTACCTGTTTCAAGTGCGGAAAGACTGGACACTATGCCAATGATTGTCCTGAGTTGAAGAATGGCAATGGAAATGGAAGCTCTGGGAAGAAGCCCAACCCTTTCAACAGGGGACAAGTGAACCACGTGAACGTGGAGGAGGTTGAAGAGCAGCCAGATGCAGTTATCGACAAGTTTTTGGTTTAGTCATTTATCGCTCTTGTTCTATTTGATACTGGTGCATCGCATTCATACATTTCAAGGGGATTTGTGGACAAGTTTAAGTTACCCACTGTAGCCCTTAGGACACCTTTGTTAGTAAGCTCACTAGGTGCAGAGTATATGGCCAGCCGATGGTGCGATCAAATACCCTTAACCATTGGTAGCCATGTTTTCCCCTCTGACCTAATAATTTTGGAGTCACAAGGATTGGATGTGATACTGGGAATGGATTGGTTATCAAAGTATGGAGGAAACATTGACTATGCTAGTAGGTCAATTCTACTCACCACAATGGAGGGAAAAGGATCAAGTATATATCCAGGCATTCGCCAAGGAGGAGCCAAGTAAATTCCCTCTCAGGAGTTGTTCAGGAGGAAGTGCCTATAGTGAAGGATTACCCGGATGTATTCCGAGAGGAGTTACCAGGCATGCCACCGAATCGAGACATTGAGTTTTTGATAGAGTTATTGCTAGGCATCGGACCAATATCGAAGAGACCATACCGGATGCTCGCAAATGATCTGGAGGAGATCAAGAAGCAAATTAAGGAGTTGTTGGAGAAGGGTTACATTCGACGAAGTTCGTCACCATGGGGAGCCCCAGTACTCTTGGCTGAGAAGAAGGATGGATCGTTGAGAATGGTTGTTGATTATCGTGCATTGAATGAAGTGACGATAAAGAACAAGTACCCACTACCGATGATCAATGACTTGTTTGACCAGATGCAAGGAGCTAAAGTATTCTCCAAGATCGATCTGCGATCAGGATACCACCAACTGAAGATCCGAGAACAGGGTATACCTAAGACAACTTTCACCACAAGGTACGGGCTATATTAGTATACTCTTATTTCATTTGGATTGACTAATGCCCCTGCCTATTTTATGAGTATGATGAATAAGGTGTTGATGGAGTTCTTGGATAAGTTTGTCGTGGTGTTCATTGATGATATCTTGGTATACTCGAAGAATGAAGAGGAACACAAGGAGCATTTGCGTTTAGTTCTCGAGAAGCTCAGGAAACATCAGTTATATGCTAAGTTCAGCAAATGCGAGTTTTGGTTGAAAGAAGTAGGATTTCTTGGACATGTTATATCAGGAGAAGGTATAGTAGTATATCCTACCAAGGTTCAGTCAGTCACTGAGTGGTTGGCACCCACCTCCGTTGGAGAGATCCATAGTTTTCTTGGACTCACATGATATTATCGAAGATTCATTGAGAATTTTTCTAAGATTGCGAAGCCTATGATGGAGTTGTTTGAAGAAGGACACCAAGTTCAAATGGATAGAAGAATGTGAGGCAAGTTTCCAGGAGTTGAAGAAACGTTTGGTTACAACCCCAGTGCTGATTCTGCCGAATGTACGCAAGGATTTCCAAGTGTATTGCGACGCTTCTCGCTTAGTACTTGAAGGAGTGCTTATGAAGGATTGAAGAGTTGTGTCATATGCCTCACTTTATCTTCCAAGCCTTCCACTGTTATCTTAATTAGATGGCCTTAAGCCAAATTTATTGTAGTAAGTTCTCTCTTGAGACTATCGATGTAATAAGTGTGTGATTGCTACTCTGTTATAAATCCATTCAAGTACTGTGTGTGTGTCGGCATTACCGATCCAGGGATGACACTGAACATAGAGATTTGACCGTCTGAGTTCGGATCGCTACACTATTCCTATGAACCAAGTGGCTCTAAAGGAAAAAATCCTATAAAAATCATATCATATAGAGTTCCTATGATATTCCTCCACACCAAAGGATGGTTGAAATTGCTGAAGGTGATACGACGGTCTTTCTTTGTACACTCCTCCCCCATCTTCATAGTTACCTCTCGAAGATGAATGAAATGATATATATACTGGGTATTCTATATGTGCATTTTGGTACACGAAAACTCGGTAAAAGTTAGCGAGGTTTGAATTTTCAATAAAGCTATACGCATTACATTTTGGAACAGAGGGAGGAGCATACGGCAGTTGCTAACACTCACGTGGAAGATTTGTGTGTCGGAGGTGTGGCTGTTCTGTTAAATGACATGGCAAAACTGACACTATCGGATGCTGATCTAACGGTTCTTACGGCATTCGTCAGGAAGTGGCTTGTGGCAAACGTTTGTCAGATATGATATATGGACACATGCATTACATTGATACGCGCCCCTGTCTCTCACGCACACACGCACCCTCACGAGTCACGACTCTCCCAAGTCCTCTCGCACCTACCGTCGATTTGCAGGTGGACGTCACATATACGTCTCCAACGTATCTATAATCTATTATCGTTCCATGCTATTATATTATCCATCTAGGATGTTTTATATGCATTTATATGCTATTTTATATGATTTTTGGGACTAACCTATTAACCTAGAGCCCAGTGCCAGTTTCTGTTTTTTCCTTGTTTTTGAGTTTTACCGAAAAGGAATACCAAACGGAGTCCAATTGACCTGCCAATTTTTGTGGATTTTTATGGACCAAAAGAAGCCCCTGGAGAAACAGAGTTGGGCCAGAAGAGTCCCGAGCCGTTCACGAGGGTGGAGGGTGCGCCCTACCCCCCTGGGCGCGTCCCCCTATCTCGTGGACGACTGGAGATCCCCTGACGTGAGACCAATGCCAAAAATTCCTATAAATACATAAACCTCCAGAAAGAAACCTAGATCGGGAGTTTCGCCTCCGCAAGCCTCGGTAGCCACCAAAAACCAATCGGGACCGTGTTCCGGCACCCTGCCGGAGGGTGGATCCATCACCGATGGCCATCTTCATCATCCCGACGCTCTCCATGATGAGGAGGGAGTAATTCACCCTCGGGGCTGAGGGTATATACTAGTAGCTATGTGTTTGATCTCTCTCTCTCTCTCTCTCTCTCTCTCTCGCTCTCTCTCTCTCTCTCTCTCGTGTTCTTGATATGGCACGATCTTGACGTACGGCGAGCTTTGCTATTATAGTTGGATGTTATGATGTTTCTCCCCCTCTACTCTCTTGTAATGGATTGAGTTTTCCCTTTGAAGTTATCTTATCGAATTGAGTCTTTAAGGATTTGAGAACACTTTATGTATGTCTTGCATGTGCTTATCTGTGGTGACAATGGGATATTCACGTGATCTACTTGATGTATGTTTTGGTGATCAACTAGTATGTTCAGTGACCTTATGAGGGGTTGGCACACGTTTTCGTCTTGACTCTCCGGTAGAAACTTTGGGGCACTCTTTGAAGTTCTTTGTGTTAGTTGAATAGATGAATCTGAGATTGTGTGATTCATATCGTATAATCATACCCGCGGATACTTGTGGTGACATTGAAGTATCTAGGTGACATTAGGGTTTTGGTTGATTCGTGTCTTAAGGTGTTATTCTAGTACGAACTCTAGGATAGATCGAACGGAAAGAATAGATTCGTGTTATTTTACTATGGACTCTTGAATAGATCGATCAGAAAGGATAGCTTTGAGGTGGTTTCGTACCCTACAATAATCTCTTCATTTTTTCTCCGCTATTAGTGACTTTGGAGTGACTCTTTGTTGCATGTTGAGGGATTGTTATATGATCTAATTATGTTATCCTGTTTGAGAGAACTTGCACTAGTGAAAGTATGAACCCTAGGCCTTGTTTCAACGCATTGCAATACCATTTGTGCTCACTTTTATCATAAGTTACCTTGCTGTTTTTATATGTTCAAATTACAAAAACCTATATCTACCATCCGTATTGCACTTGTATCACCATCTCTTCGCCGAACTAGTGCACCTATACAATTTACCATTGTATTGGGTGTGTTGGGGACACAAGAGACTCTTTGTTATTTGGTTGCAGGGTTGTTTGAGAGAGACCATCTTTATCCTACGCCTCCCACGGATTGGTGAACCTTAGGTCATCCACTTGAGGGAAATTTGCTACTGTCCTACAAACCTCTGCACTTGGAGGCCCAACAATGTCTACAAGAAGAAGGTTGTGTAGTAGACATCAAGATCTTTTCCGGTGTCGTTGCCGGGGAGGCTAGGTAAGCTGCACTAACACCCCGTCAACTAAGCTCTTTTCTGGCGCTGTTGCCGGGGAGGTTAGTGCTTGAAGGTATATCTTTAGATCTTGCAATCGAATCTTTTTATCTCTTGTTTTATCACTATTTTAGTTTATAAAAGAAAACTACAAAAAAATGGAATGGAGTGTGCCTCATATGCTGCATCTTTTTAACGCCTTTCGTGAAAATAAGGATTCCGATAATTGTGCTCAAGTGTTAGAAGAAGAATGCATTAAAATGTTTGGCACTAAATATTTGAATGATGAGCATTATTGCAATTTTGTTAGTATGAATTCCTTGAATATCCATGATGCTAATGATATGCAAAGCCATAAGCTTGGGGATGCTATGTTTGATGAAGATGATATTTTTAGTCCCCCAAGTTTTGATGTGCAAATTTATTATGATGAAAGCATGCCTCCTATATATGATGATTATTGTGATGAATGTATGCTCTAAAGAACAATTATAACCATGAAACTTGTCATATTGATTTTAATTTTCAATTGGATTATGCCTCACATGATAGTTATTTTGTTGAGTTTGCTCCCACTACTATTCATGAGAAGAAATTTGCTTATGTGGAGAGTAATAAAAATTCTATGCTTGTAGATCATGAAAAGAATGCTTTATGTGGTAGTTATATTGTTTAATTCATTCATGATGCTACTAAAAATTATTATGAGGGATGAATATATGCTCGTAAGAATTGCAATAATACCAAGTTTCCTCTCTATGGTTGAAAATCTTGAAGCTATGCTTGTTTTGCTTTCCTATGCTAGTTGATACTTGTTCCCAGAAATTGTTTGCTCACAAAATCCCTATGCATAGGAAGTAGGTTAGACTTGAATGTGCTAGTCATATTCTTCATGATGCTCTCTTTATGTTTCAATTCTTATCTTTTATGCGAGCATCATTGAAATTATCATGCCTAGCTAGGGGCGTTAAACGTTAGCGCTTGTTGGGAGGCAACCCAATTTTATTTTTGTTCTTTGCCTTTTGCTCCTGTTTAGTAATAAATAATTTATCTAGCCTCTGGTTATATGTGGTTTTATGTTTTTATTAGTGTTTGTTCCAAGTACAACCTTTGGGAAGACTTGGGTGAAGTCTTTGCGATCTTCTTGTAAAAAACAGAAACTTTTGCGCTCACGAGATTAGCTGCCAATTTTTACGGGAGAGTGATTTTAGGTTGATTATTTTTTAATATGATTAATTGACAAATTCCTCACGTCCACCAATTTATTTCAGAATTTTTGGAGTTCCAGAAGTATTCGAACAAAACAGATCACTACAGACTGTTCTGTTTTTGACAGATTCTGATTTCTATGTGTTGTTTGCTTATTTTGATGAATCTATGAGTAGTATCGGAGGGTATGAACCATAGAGAAGTTGGAATACAGTAGATATTACACCAATATGAATTTATAATGAGTTAACAACAGTACCAAAAGTGGTGATTTATTTTCTTATACTAATGGAGCTTACGAGTTTTCTGTTGAGTTTTGTGTCTTGAAGTTTTCAAGTTTTGGGTAAAGATTCGATGGACTATGGAATAAGGAGTGGCAAGAGCCTAAGCTTGGGGATGCCCAAGGCACCCCAAGGTAATATTAAAGGACAACCAAGAGACTAAGCTTGGGGATGCCCTGGAAGGCAACCCCTCTTTCGTCTTCGTTCATCGGTAACCTTACTTGGAGCTATATTTTTATTCACCACATGATATGTGTTTTGCTTGGAGCGTCATTTTATTTTATTTTGTCTTGCTTGCTGATTGAATAAAATACCAAGATCTGAATTCTTAAATGTTAGAGATTCTTCACATAGTTACACAATTATTCAACCACTCATTGATCTTCACTTATATCTTTCGGAGTAGTTTGTCGTTTTCTCTAGTGCTTCACTTACATCTTTTTAGAGCACAACAGTGGTTTTATTTTGAAGAAATTGATGAACTCTCATGCTTCACTTATATTATTTTGAGAGTCTTAAACAGCATGGTAATTTTCTTAGGTTATGAATTTAGTGCTAATATGATAGGCATCCAAGAGGGATATAATAAAAACTTACATATAAAGTGCATTGAATACTATGAGAAGTTTGATTCTTTATGATTGTTTTGAGATATGAAGATGGTGATATTAGAGTCATGCTAGTGAGTAGTTGTGAATTTCAGAAATACTTGTGTTAAGGTTTGTGAGTCCCGTAGCATGCACGTATGGTAACCGTTGTGTAACAAATTTGAAGCATGAGGTGTTTCTTTGATTGTCTTCCTTATGAGTGGCAGTCGGGGACGAGCGATGGTCTTTTACTACCAATATATCCCCCTAGTAGCATGCGCGTAGTGCTTGGTTTTGATGACTCGTAGATTTTTGCAATAAGTATGTGAGTTCTTTATGACTAATGTTGAGTCCATGGATTATACACACTCTCACCCTTCCACCATTGCTAGCCTCTCTAGTACCGCGCAACTTTCGCCGGTACCATAAACCCACCATTTACCTTCCTCAAAACAGCCACCATACCTACCTATTATGGCATTTCCATAGCCATTCCGAGATATATTGCCATGCAACTTTCCACCATTCCGTTTATTATGACACGCTGCATCATTGTCATATTCCCTTGCATGATCATGTAGTTGACATCGTATTTGTGGCAAAGCCACCATTCATACTTTTTCATACATGTCACTCTTAATTCATTGCACATCCCGGTACACCACCAGATGCATTCATATAGAGGCATATTTTGTTCTAAGTATCGAGTTGTAATCCTTGAGGTGTAAATAAATAGAAGTGTGATAATTATCATTATTAGAGCATTGTCCCGTGTGAGGAAAAAAAAGAGAGGACAAAGAAGCCAATGAAAAAAGGGGTGGCCAAAGAAGCCAAACAAAAAAATAGAAAAAGAGAGAAGGGACAATGCTACTATCCTTTTCCACACTTGTGCTTCAAAGTAGCACCATGATCTTCATGATAGAGAGTCTCTTATTTTGTCACTTTCATATACTAGTGGGAATTTTAATTATAGAACTTGGCTTGTATATTCCAATAATGGCCTTCCTCAAAATGCCCTAGGTCTTCGTGAGCAAGCAAGTTGGATGCACACCCACTTAGTTTCTTTTGTTGAGCTTTCATAAATTTATAGCTCTAGTGCATCCGTTGCATGGCAATCCCTACTCACTCACATTGATATCTATTGATGGGTGTAGCGACCCGACCCGAATGGATCAAGTCTCTGTGCTTAAGTGTCATCCCTGGATCGGTATGCTGACACACACAGTACTCGAGGATTTATAACAGAGGTAAATCACATGTATAAATAACGTAAATACGATTACCTCAATCCAAAATAGCGGAAGTAACAAGGTTGTGGATTCCCATCAACACCAACGGCAAAGTTGAGTGTAGAAATCGTAACCCTAACGTATCACTTACTGTCAGAAGATCCTGCAACATGAGACGTTGCAGCCACAAAGGGTCAAGACATTGAATGTACCGCAAATTCACATCAGAGAGTAATGCTGAAATATGGCTATCACTACATGCATATTTGGCTGGTGGAAAAGCTCTATGGTTACAGTTTTATGTAAAGCCAATTTTTCCCTCGCAAAGGAATAAATTTATTTAACTATCATGGTGGTTGTTAAACATTGAGAATGGTTGACAGCATCCTCAATCCCAATTAAAAGTACTCATTAACAACCCAAGAATATTAATTAGAGTAACATGACGAGATTCACATGATATCCAAGTACTAGATACTCAAGATGTCCATAACCGGGGACACGGCTAATCATGATTAGTTTATACACTCTGCAGAGGTTTGTGCACTTTTCCCCACAAGACTCGATCTCCTCCGCTTGATTTCTCGCACTACATGGTGTTTGAGAAATGGATGACCGAGACATAGTTTTTCAGAAGTGCTTGCACCTTACGTATGGGTAGACCGTACCAACCTACAACCCCTACATCTGCTAGTCTACCCATAAGAGTTCGCACAACTTAGTCAACTATGCTAGAGCCCATAGTAGCATGTGGCTGCACACGGAAGTTTCTAGCATGAATAATCTCATGATCCCTTTGAGCCTGGGTGGCGGTCCGAAGAAAAACAGGCAAGTCCTGGAAACCAGGTACCTCAATCCACCCAGATGTGTGTTTAAGTTGCCACCTTAAATAAACCATTAATTTAACAATCTCACATCTGTCATGGATACACGCACCCAATCCACGTCTACTAGCATAGCATGGCATAATAGGCAAACGTAGAAGTATCTCCCAAAGGTTTGATAATAAACAGGTAATAGGTACTACCTCATCTACTTCCCATCCCACAATTTAAGTAGATCCTAATCATGCAATGTTTGAGGATTGATCTAATGCAATAAAACTAGGTAGTAGAAAAGTATATGATCAAAGTGTGAACTTGCCTGCAATGTTGATGGAGATGATTCGCACTCAAAACTCTTGATAGTTCTACTCGTCACACTCCGGTCAATCTATCGTAAGCAATCAATAGTAACCACACATAAGCAATCACTCAAAAGATCAGAAAGAGCGAAGAAGACGATTCGAAAAACATCAAAACCAAGCAAATAACTCTTGCAATATAAAACAATTTCTAAAAGTACCAAAATTATGTGAATTTGGCCTTATCAGAAATTTTAGGTCAAGAGCTTCGATTTGCAAAAAGAATCAACAAAATCGGAGTTACGAAACTCAAGTTACGATTAAACGAAGTTTGAATACAAATCTGGTCTAATTCAAAATTTTAAAATTTCAAAAACATGTTTGAGTTGGATTACTAGATAGAGGGGGCATAACGAAGACCTGGGCATTGGCTTCATCGAGTTCCGACTAACGAGCAAAAAGTTATGAGCGTATGAAGAACATGGGCTAAACTGTAAAATAAAACATCTACAACTAGGTCCCTGGCAGAAATTAAAAGAAAAAGAGAAATTCTATCGAGCGAACGCTCGCTACAGCGACAAGTCTAGCGAATCTGTTCGCAAATAAAACCTAAACGAACGGCATTCGTTAATTAGCCGAAACGAAAAAAAACAAGAACGAATCGAGATCGTCGGATCTTGATCCGACGGCAGGGTTCGGGACTAGGGTTTACCGCGGCGGCTCCGGCGAGTCGCGTCTTCGGCGGCGGAGTGGCTCCGGTGGTGGCGGGGCACGGCGGTGGCGGCGGAGTAGCTGGGGAGGGGCGGCGCGACGAGGGGAAGACGATGGCGGCGTCGGCGGAGGTCGAGGGAGGCAGAACGAGGCGCGGTGGCGGCGGCAGATCTCGTCGGAGGCGGAAACTCCGGCGAGGGCGGCGGCGAGGAGAGAGAAGAGAGAGGGGGCCGGGGTGGCCCGGTATTTAAGGAGGAGGGGTGGCCTCGGGAGGCGTGGGGAAGGGGCAAGGCGGCGGCGGGCGCGGCTCGGACTCGGCCTCGGCGACGGGACGATGGCGGTCTTGGAGCTGGCTGGCGGGCATGAATCGGCCGGCCCGGTCGAAGGAGAAGTTTTTATTATTTATAAAAAAACATTTTGCATAACAACAAAAATAAATAAAAGAGAATAAACTAAAAATGAAACATAGGCATATTATATATCAAAATTTTCAGAAAAAGATTTCCTACAAGATGAACATTATTCTAGATTCAAATAAAATACACACAAATTCAAATAAAACAAAGAGTGCTTCTGCTCTAGAAAAATCCAATGAAAATCATTTTAAAAATACCAAAATGAATTCAAATTTATTTCTCTCCAATTTTCTCGATGTAGGGAATCATGTTACCCTAATTTCCAGATATTTTATTTTTGGAGAAAAATAATTTGAATAAAACTCAATAACTCCAATTGGAAATAAATTCAAAAGAACTTTGAATTTAATCCTTTGAAACTCCCAACTCATATTTCATATAATTTGAAGAAGTCATTTTATCTTCGCCCGTGAAAATCATTGAGTTGCATAAAGTTTCAGAATTGGAAATATTCTCAAATGAAATTCAAATATTTTCAACACCCCTTGTCATTTAAATAAATGGAAGAAGTCATGTCATCTTCTCTCCAGGGTTTTGTGGTGAAAAGAATTTGAATTCTCGGAGAGCATAAAAGCAAAATTGTAAGTTTGGGAAAGTCCTTTTATTCCCTCTCATTTAACTTTCAAAAGTTTCAAATTCACTCACTTTCAGTCAATCAATCAAACAATCAATCAAAACTATCCATTTGTTTATAACATTCCAAAATTTAGAATTTTGGGATGTTACAATGGGCATCTCCATAGCCCATTAATACGCCTAGTTGATGTGAGACCATCTTCCTCCTTTTTTTGTCTTCTCCACAACCACCATCCGATTCCACCTATAGTGCTATGTCCATGGCTCACGCTCATGTATTGCGTGAAACTTGAAAAAGTTTGAGAATACTTAAGTATGAAACAATTGCTTGGCTTGTCATCGGGGTTGTGCATGATTTGAATATTTTGTGTGACGAAGATGGAGCATAAACAAACTATATGATTTTGTACGGATAAGCTTTCTTTGGCCATGTTATTTTGAGAAGACATAATTGCCTTGTTAGTATGCTTGAAGTATTATTATTTTTATGTCAATATTAAACTTTTGTTTTGAATCTTATGGATCTGAATATTCTTGCCACAATAAAGAGAATTTCATGGATAAATATGTTAGGTAGCATTCCACATCAAAAATTCTGTTTTTATCACTTACCTACTCAAGGACGAGCATGAATTAAGCTTGGGGATGCTTGATACGTCTCCAACGTATCTATAATTTCTGATTGTTCCATGCTATTATATTATCCATCTAGGATGTTTTATATGCATTTATATGCTATTTTATATGATTTTTGGGACTAACCTATTAAACTAGAGCCCAGTGCCAGTTTCTGTTTTTTTCCTTGTTTTTGAGTTTTACAGAAAAGGAATACCAAACGGAGTCCAATTGACCTGCCAATTTTTGTGGATTTTTTATGGACCAAAAGAAGCCCCCGGAGTAAAAGAGTTGGGCCAGAAGAGTCCCGAGCCGTCCACGAGGGTGGAGGGCGCACCGTACCCCCTGGGCGTGTGGGCGACTCGGAGACCCCCCCTGACGTAAGACCGCCGCCAAAAATTCCTATAAATACAGAAACCCCCAGAAAGAAACCTAGATCGGGAGTTCCGCCGCCGCAAACCTCTGTAGCCACCAAAAATTAGTCGGGACCCTATTTCGGCACCCTGCCGGAGGGGGGATCCATCACTGGTGGCCATCTTCATCATCCCGGTGCTCTCCATGACGAGGAGGGAGTAGTTCACCCTCAGGGCTGAGGGTATGTACTAGTAGCTATGTGTTTGATCTCTCTCGTGTTCTTGATATGGCACGATCTTGATGTACCGCGAGCTTTGCTATTATAGTTGGATCTTATGATGTTTCTCCCCCTCTACTCTCTTGTAATGGATTGAGTTTTCCCTTTGAAGTTATCTTGTCGGATTGAGTCTTTAAGGATTTGAGAACACTTGATGTATGTCTTGCAAGTGCTTATCTGTGGTGACAATGGGGTATTCACGTGATCTACTTGATGTATGTTTTGGTGATCAACTTGCGGGTTCAGTGACCTTGTGAACTTATGCATAGGGATTGACACATGTTTTCGTCTTGACTCTCGGGTAGAAACTTTGGGGCACTCTTTGAAGTTCTTTGTGTTGGTTGAATAGATGAATCTGAGACTGTGTGATGCATATCGTATAATCATACCCGTGGATACTTGTGGTGACATTGGAGTATCTAGGTGACATTAGGGTTTTGTGTCTTAAGGTGTTATTCTAGTACGAACTTTAGGATAGATCGAACAGAAAGAATAGCTTCGTGTTATTTTACTACGGATTCTTGAATAGATCGATCAGAAAGGATAACTTTGAGGTGGTTTCATACCCTACAATAATCTCTTCGTTTGTTCTCCACTATTAGTGACTTTGGAGTGACTCTTTGTTGCATGTTAAGGGATTGTTATATAATCTAATTATGTTATCCTTGTTGAGAGAACTTGCACTAGTGAAAGTATGAACCCTAGGCCTTGTTTCAACGCATTGCAATACCGTTTGTGCTCACTTTTATCATTAGTTACCTTGTTGTTTTATATTTTCAGATTACAAAAACCTATATCTATCATCCATATTGCTCTTGTATCACCATCTCTTCGCCGAACTAGTGCACCTATACAATTTACCATTGTATTGGGTGTGTTGGGGACACAAGAGACTCTTTGTTATTTGGTTGCAGGGTTTTTGAGAGAGACCATCTTCATCCTACGCCTCCCACGGATTGATAAACCTTAGGTCATCCACTTGAGGGAAATTTGCTATTGTCCTACAAACCTCTGCACTTGGAGGCCCAACAACGTCTACAAGAAGAAGGTTGTGTAGTAGACATCAGTCACACACATATGTGCTCTTCACACCCTACCCTCAGAACTTCTAAAAAACAAAAGACGTCGCGCACCTTTTATTTTAACTCACACGTCACACACTTATACTATTACTCTTGTGGCGAACGTTCTTTGGGCATAGTATATTGTAATATCACGAAGAGAAGTGGTGCATGCACGCACTAGTTCTATCACACCCACTCACGGGTACACGTAGGAGCGCATTTTTCTGAAGCTGTACAACAAAATCACTCCACTATATATATATATATATATATATATATATATATATATATATATATATATAAGCAGGAGCCTTAGCGCTTGCTTTACTAGGGTTCCTCTCTTTCACTCTCTCATGCTCTCCAGATCTAAGCAAGACATAGGTGGCCACACTCTCTCTCTGCTCACGGCTGATCACAAATCCGGCCGGACCACCTCGACCGGGGCAAGGGTGTAGGTGCATTGTTCACGCTGTCGGCGGCGGTGAGGCAGGAGACCAACGGCTGCCTGCGCGTCCCAATCGGCGGCCGTGTCGTTCTCTCCGAGAGAGCGCCGGCTCGGGAGGGCCTCTGACCCCTTCTTCCGCCCTGTGGTATTGTGGCCAAGATGCGGCCTCCCGACTCCGTCTTTGCCACATGCCGACGACCCTCAGGTATTTATACCTTTCAAAACTGCCTTGCTCTACTGCCCCAGCTCCCCACTCGGCTGCGTGTGGATCTTTTTCTACTTCCGTCGGCTGTTCCAAAGCCACCTAGACTTTTTCTATTATGAGAGGTAAAGCTAGTTCATACAGTCGAATCTAAGAGTTGGTCAAACAAGGAAGAAAGTGGGAAAGCTGTAGCATGAATCTAGGACTTGGTTCTAAGAGGAAACGGGGGAAAGTAGTAGATACTGGCTACCCAACCGGTCTCTTTGTCGAAAAGGCGAAGAAAGCATGGTGTATGGCGAAGGGTGGGCGAAGTGGACATGTCTCTTGGTCGAAAAAGGAAAGAAAGTGAGGGGTGTTGGGGGACAACGCAAATGAGAATGAGCAAGTCTAGATTTCCTCTGCTCACATAGGAAAATGTCGCCGAGGAGATAAAAAATGGGACAAATGTAGACATGATGCCTGAGTGTTTGCCGCTCTGGGCAACCACATCTGCCTCAACAGTTTATGCCCCTGCTGTCCCTATGCCCATATCACTACAGTTAATGTAAAATCACATGAAGCATTAAGCAATGCCACCTAATGTCACTATAAGTAATGCTCTAGTGTCGTCGATAAATTGAAGCAATGCCACCACCATTTTATGAAGTGCTTCCGTCTTGCTTTATTTCCCATGAATTGTGTTTTTGCAGTTACACTTAAATCTCACACCGCTAACATTGCTTCATCCCAGTGGAATTGCACAAATTTGATTGCACATTCACTGACCATGTGCTACTCTCATGACAGTAAAACTAATGCTATTGTTCTGCATGTTAATCTAGTGGCAGTGTTGATGTGATGAGATGCTACTTACTTAAGGGCACTTCCATACTGTCAATGTTGTGCCAATTATAACACAATAGATGCTGTTGTTAATCATATGCCACTGCAAATAATTGTCACTGTTTAAATAACCGTATTTCATATTTGCGCAAACAGGGATGTCTGTCTCCATATCGTTTCTATCTGCGCAATCAAAAGTACACACCTCAGTTTTAGTAGAACTGCACAAAATGAGATGGCTATTCCTAGTTGTCGTCCTCTAACCACCCATCTTCCAGGTATTCCTACATTGGTGGTAACTAGGTAGAATGACCAATGCAATCTAAAAGAAGCTGATTCATACGTTTTACTTCCTGATTGCAGTGCAGGGACGAGCGAAAACAAATGCATCCTAGTTCGGAATGCACATTCTACCAGTTCATCCATGGACCGAGGACTAGCTGGCACGGCTACACGGAGGTTTTTGGGACAGGTGTGCGGACTAGAGGCATTGTGGTCTGCTTATTTCTGCAAATAGCGGTGCTTAAATTTAGTGGAATGAACAGGAATTTCAGATGGTCAGCACACTACATGGTTCAGTTCAGCATTCCAGTTGAGAGCACAATTATAATTGGTTATTCTGGAATGAGAGAACCTAACCCTGGATGGTGGCAACAAGAAAAAACCAGAGTGAACTCCAGGAAATTAAAACCTGCCTAGGGAGGCCCTTTGCTCAGAGAAGCCTTGCTTGATTTTTCCTGATTTGTAAACCTTCTCACAACTTTGTCTTTTGTTGTGAACTAGTATATGTTTGTTATGTTCTATGAATCATTGAGATGTATAAAATTGCTAAACTTATGCTTTTCAAGTTTTTTATGAAGCCGAGTTTAATGTGGAACACTGGACTAGTGTGTGAACATTTGGAATTTACATTGTGGCCTCAGTTAACTGCATGAACCACTGTAACAAGATACGTAGTTGCTTATATGTTAGACATCATATTATTGATTGTTAGCTGGTCGATAGCCTAGTGTTGAAGCGAGCTTAGCCAATGTGTCGTGTTTTGCACAACTGCTTATAAGTGGGGTAGCACCAACAGTGTTTACAAGTACTTAACCAGCCTTACGTACCCTATGTATAAGTCGGCGCACAGTTCTCAAACGAGTAATCTATTTTATCAAACACACACTGCTCGTATGATAAACCGTGACAACTTATGTCTTACCTTTCCATATTCATGAAAAACTAGTGAGGACGCATCTGTTTCGGCAACAATTACGATGGTTCTCACATAATTCACGGGAACACAAAAGTAGCAGCAGTTCCCATAGACGGATTCAAACAGAGTACTAGCCCTAGAGGGCTCGATAATAGGCAAGGTTCGGATAATGAGACACAATCCAAACTACTATTAAAATACTAGCTGGGGCAACTATTTCATGCCTCGATCTAATTTGGGATGGGCACAAGACGGACCTTGCCATGAACATCATCGAGGACGTCCGGCAGCAGCTCAATCCTGTGAACCTTCCTGAAGATAACCTTGTGGCCTTGCCACTCATAAACTTGTTTGTGGAGGCATCCCACATCATGTTCCTGCGTTAGCTTGACAAGAACAGTATGCCTCACAAACGAAGGAGTAGCTTACACCCTGGACAGCACGCCTGACAACGTTGAGGCTAGAATACAACTCGACATTGGTATAAGCGCAAATCGCTTCCAGGATCCAACAACCTAAGAACTTTGTTTTCCCAGTGCGTATATTCAGGTCATCCGCCTCATAGCGAGTGACATGTACAACCACACAATCCTTGCCTGCATCAGGGTTCTAATTGAAACAGAAACAAATTATGAATTACTTTCCAGTATAAGAAACACAAGTTATTTAAACCACTATGTATAGCATGGCATCTAAGCTAATAAATTTTTGCATTATCCATCACCACATACTTAGATGAAAAACCACAGTCGAGATCGGCAATAAGAAAATCACCTTGGGAAGCTCAACGGGGCGGGGGGCACATCCTCGACGGGGAAACTGCTCCTGCATGGCCATGGAGGTTGTAATCTCAAACGGGGCGTTGACCATCTCAGTAGTGGTCGTGAGCGTATCTGGATTGGCTCGGTGGCTGCCTCCGTCTTCTTGGAGCTCTTTGTCTCGTGGGGATCAGCCTCCCGTGTCTGCTCCAATATCGGCAGATCTTTTCCTGGTTCTCCTTGGTCCATCATGAAACTGACGAATACTAGGAGACCACTGGAAGGAAAACACAATCGCAATGACAATGAAACAAAAAAGAGAGTGAGGATCGGTTACTGCTTTGCAGAAGTTCTTTTTTTTTCTCTGAACGAAATATACACTACAAAAAAATACACTTCCGTGATGATACGTGTTTGTCACAGTAGGTCATGTTTTCTGTCATGCATGTACATCCATGACGACTTAATGATAGAATCAAGATAGTCATACCTGTGCTGTCGTAGAAGTGTTCCATGACATTACCAAAATGATCATCATGGAAGTGTCCACTTCCATGACGATAAATCACGTGTCATAGAAGTGCTTTCGTTAAGGGTGACCGACACGTGGCATCTGCCATAACGTATCGCCGTTAAGCTATCGGGTTCTGGTTTGGATCTGATAACCCGTTAATAGAGCAGACCAATGGGCATTTTCCACGTGTAAAATTCTCATTGGACGGCAGATCCACGTGTCGGCCCGGCGTTCGGACAGTTGTCATCCAGCGAATGGACAGAACGCGCCTATGATACGTCGACACATTTCTCGGCCCAACAATGGCCCATTCAGGTAAAAAGGACGGGCCTGTCAAAATAAGCAGGCCAGCCCATTAGTGGCCTACTTGAGTTAGTCCCATTTACAAGCACGGCCCATACAAGTTACACATAATCGGCCCATCAAAGGCCCATTCTAGATTTGACAATTTCCAGCCCATCGTCAGTTTAAGCCCGTTAATGGCTCGCTACGTCTTTGGGCCCAATTGCGGCCCGAGCTTGATTCGGCCTGTTAGCAGCCCATCATTAGTTCCAGGCTGTTAACGGCCTGGAACGTCTTTCAGCCTTTTCTCGGCCCATTCTGCAGTTGGGACAATTCTAGCCCGCTGTGACTTTAGGCCTGTCCTCGGCCCACTCGGTAAATGGGCCAACTCCTAGCCCATTTTGTCTCTCGGCGTGTTAACGGCCTGCACAACAGTTGGGCCTTTGACTTTAGGTCCATTAGGGGCCCACGTTCCGCAGGGCATCATTTCAGCCCAACGCGACTTTCGCCCTGTCAAAAGCCTAGTTTGCAAATTGGGCCTCCTCTGGCCCATCACACTTTCGGCCTCTTACTGGCCCGTACAGTAAAAGGGTCGAGACAAAATTGACATGTATTTCATCCTGCTAGAGGCCCGCGGGCCATTTCCATTTATACGGCCCTATCGAGCTTTTGGCCTATTAACGGCCTGCTAAGAGCCGTTATTACGGTGGGCCACATCATTTGGGATCCACTTAATATTATTTTGACCAACCCAATTAAGGCCCGCTTTGACTACACATGTTTGTTCGTTTGTATGGCGTCCAGGAAATGTTTGGGCATGTTGGCCCCCGTTTCAACGATATAGCATATTCAAGCATTATCCTACTCTATACTATCGCCTCTAAAAACCATACACTATACAATAAAAAGACTAAGGCATAGAAACATAGAATAATCCTACACTATACAATAAAGAAATTACAGCTGAAATACCCACTGGGCATTATAGTTCGACACAAGTGAAAATAAAGCGCACGCAAATAACAAATTACATACACCGAACAAATAAAGCTCATACATCATGGACACGCATCAACAAAACTTACCATTTGAACTATAATCTCTTCAGAAAGTACGATTGGCCGGATTGAGATAGCACAGATTTCAGTCTGCAAAATCTCCAATTCCTTCGTGGTTACCTCAATGTCTCATTTCATTTTTTTTGACTCCTGCATATAATACCTGCAAGTCCAATCTCAACTTGTTGATTGCATGTTGAGAATCATGTATACGTTTTCTTGCCACCTCTAGTTGATGCTCGAGAACATCAGCACATTCCAATTCCAATCCATAATCATTTGGTAACGGCCATGCCAAGCATCGCCGCAGGTCTTTGTGTTGATGTCACTTCATCCTGAAATGTTTCTGTAAGTACACATGACTAGGGCAAAAATATAGTTACAACAGTGAAGCGAGCAAGACAGACTATTTTGTAGATGGCAAAATAGGACTAACAATAATGTTACACGTCATGAAGCATAAGTAGGTGATATTTTAAAAATTATAAAAATCGTAGTCTGTGCAGCCCGCATACAGAAATCTCTCTTAGCTCACCAGAGGATCATGATGTTGGGGCCAAATCCAAAACACAGACAAGTTACAATTTTAGACAGCACGTTGCGTATAAGTAAGCAAGCAGTTGGCCATTCTGTAGCTCAACTAAAGTCTTAGGGTGCATAATGAACAGCTGAGGGATTCATACGAACCTACTACAGCAAGCAAAACTATGCAATCATTAGCCTAGTATAAACCAGATTGTGAGCCTCATACAGTAATAGCTGGTTAATAGACTTCAAAGCTTCAGGCACACTTCGCCAGAGTAATTAAATGGTAAGGCCTTTAATTATGTCAAATAATAGTTATAAAAGTACCCAATATCAGGCATCATTGTTTGGGCATCTCATTAACTGAGGACAAATAAAGCAATTGAAAATAAGCAAATTAACTATGCCTGAAACAAACAAGGAATTGAACTATTGAGTTGGATACAGTGACTTACCTTAACTGGTTGAACAGGCTCAGCGCTGCTCCTACTTCTCTTCCAAGGCTCCTTCCTAACATCTTATACTTGGAAATCCTCAATCTTATCTTCATTGCACCCCATCTGCAAGGTGACACAAACTAGTTACTCGTCTCCTTGGAAGATAAATATGCATACTTTCCAGTCTGTGAACAACACAAAAGGATCAGATTATAACAAAACAACGCCACATAATGAAACATGCCACATCTCTCGCACTTGCACACAATGAAACGAGCATTTACTATGTGTGGACTATGTAAAAACTAGGCATACCTTCGAACTGGATCTCTAGGTACTCCTGGAGAGCCTACTTTAGTGTACAACCAAACCTTTATGTCACCTAGGAGTTGGACAAGCCCCCACTATAGCAGCCCTTAGTGTTTAAATCGTTGACAAGCTCTGTTAGAGTGTTAGGTCAAGAACAACAAGTAATCAAAGCAAACAGTCGTAGTATGGCTGGCTGATGCAAACAAGCAATTGAACAGATGTGTGAGCAAATCTTACATATCAAGAAAAGAAGCAAAGAAGGTGGCTTAGAGACCATCACTTGACTGACCAGATTTAAGGGGTATTTAAACATCATGTGCAACGTATGAACTAACATAAACATTGCATATTCCATATTCTACAATGGAATGCACATGTATTCGGTTATGCTATGTATGATGATACCTAAATGTACACTATAGCAGGCAGGAGTGGTTCATCATTGCACGCATAATTGAATTGCATGTTAAGGGCCAGTTCTATTCCACCTTTTCAGAGCTTATTGTCAAAATAAGCCATAAAAGATGTAAAGAAGTCATTTTTGAGTTATTGGCTTGGGCTTAACTTATTTCACTTTGGAGGGGGGGTGTTTCGGGTAGAAGCTCACTAAAAATTAAAGGGAAGGGGAATAGTGAAATGACTCTGTTGTCTGGCTATATTACACTAAAAATGCAACTGCTCACACCCGCATCGCACCTAACCCTCAAGTAAAAACAAACACGCAAGCATTCATTGCCCTGCCCGCTTGCATCTCCTCTCCCCTTTCCCTCTACCTCGATCCCCTGCGTGTAGCGCTAGGGTTCCTCCAGCGAGCCATCACCACCGGTCCCATCTGCCCTGGTCCTCGACAATGCTCTGTCTAGCTAGGCTACATGGCCGGTGGGTAGGGTCAAATCTCCCCGGCTGCTCCTCCCTCTGGCGCCGCCCCTCATTCTCATGGTCTCCAGCAGCTACTCCACTGAGGTCCGTCCAACGCACTACTCCGGTGGGCGCCGCACAACTACGACTGATGCCACGCTGCGGCAGAAGGCACCTTATTCCCCCTCCCCTCCTTCCAGGCCGTCGCCTTGAGGTGCTGTTAAAGGATGAGCTCATCCAACAAGGTGAGGATCTCCTCTGATTTTTTTCCAAATTTTCATTCTGATCCACTATACGATGAATTGCTATGAGCTGCCTCTGCTGCTGCTATATGATGCATTGCTATGAGCTGCTCCTGCTGCTCCTATATGATGAATTGCTATGAGCTTCTGCTGCTATATGATGAATTCCTATGAGCTGCTGCTGCTATATGATGAGTTGCTATGAGCTGCTCCTGCTGCTGCTATATGATGAATTGCTATGAGCTTGTAACATCCCAAATTTTCAATTTGGAATGTTATACATTAGGTCATCATGCATATCATATTTTTCTCGCATTTTTCCGATCCTAGAAAATTTCATGCAACTCAAGGACCTTCGGAGAGAGTTGGAAGTTTCATTATTTTCATATTTGGGATTTCTCAAAATTGAAAATAGGATCATTGGATTTATTTAATTATCTTCATAAAGTTTTTCCTATAAAAATCTCAAGAGAGGGAATAATATGACTTTCCCAATATTTAGAAAAATGAAGATATTATAAATAAATCAAAATTTGGTTTTGGAAGATTTATTTTGCTTAGGCAAAATGAGCATTTTAAAAATATTATGCATGTTTGCCGCTTTTAAAGTTCATTTTGTTCGACTCATTTTTAGGAGTCGGGGAAAATTTTGTTTTATTTAAATCGGAGTTCGTTTGATATTTTTTAATTCGCTTTGTTTAAAAAAACGCTACACCCCCGGGCCAAGGCCCACTGCCCAGCCAGCCAGTTCCCGCCCACCCGCCTCCCTCTCCTCACAGCGCCGAGCTGGAGCTGTCACCGCCGCCAAGACGCCACCTCACGCCGAGTCCGCCTCCGCCCGGCTCCCGCTGTTCTTCCCAAGCCGAGCACCCTCCTATTTATACCCCGGACCCCCCCCTCTCTCTCACCCGCCCGCCGTCAGCCGCCCCCAAGCCGAGCCACGCCCTTGCCGCCCAAAAGCCGCCGCCGCGCCGCCGTTCCGTCGCCCGCCGGGACCCCGCCGCCCTCGTCTCCCGAACCCGCGGAGCCTCGCCGGACCTCGCCGTGGCTCCGCCGAGGTAGCCGCCGCCCAGCGCCGTTCGATCCGGTTTTCCCTAAAACCCGATCCGGTTTATTTAAAAAAAAGATGTTCGCTTTTTTCAAAAACCTAGATTGGTTTTTTTCGGTTTTCTTATTTAGTGAACGTTCACCGACCGTTCGTTTCAATGAACGCGTTCGTTGGATTAGTTCTGCTAACGAACGTCCGTTATTTAATCCGTTCGTTGTTTTCTTTTAAATCGGATTTAATCCGTTATTTTTCGATTCGATTTACGATCCGATTTTCAAATCTGTTTTATTTCTTGCTCGTTTATCGGAATCGTGTGATTCAAGCGCTGGAGTTTCAGAACGAAACCGCCGTTCGACTAACCTACTTACACAGAGTTTTGCTACTGTAAAATTTTGACTTAATTTCAGATTTGCTAAACCGAGTCGTTCTCTCGAGTTCCAACTTTCGATGCTTTATTTGATTCGATTCTTTTGCAGCCGGGGTTCTTAAGTTGAACTATCTGGTTAGATCTTTTATTCGAGATTTCCTGTGCATTAGATGAGTACTTATTGTATGCTTGTTCTTTGTCTGCGTTAGATCACCCGGAGTGCGCCGCTTGTTACTTGAATCTCTAGGACTCATGGATCATCAGCAAGGCAAGTAACACTTTGATCATACTTTTCTACTACCCGCTTTTATTGCATTAGATCAAACCCTCAAACACTTGCATGTTAGGATCTAATTAAATTGTGGGATGGGAAGTAGATTGAGGTAGTACCTATTACCTGCTTTTACTTATGAAACCTTGGGAGTTACTTCTACGTTTGCTTGATCATGCCATGCTATGCTAGTAGACGTGGATTGGGTGAGTGAATATCCATGACAGATGTGAGATTGTTAATTAATGGTTTATCTAAGGTGGCAACTTAAACACACATCCGGGTGGATTGAGGCACCTGGTTTCTATCGAGGACTTGCTCATATTTCTTCGGACCGCCACCTGTGCTCTAAGGGATCATAAGATTATTCAAACTGGAAACTTCCGTGTGCAGCCACAAGCCAATTATGGGCTCTGGCGTAGTTGACTAAGTTGTGCGAACTCTTACGGGTAGGCTAGCTGATGTAGGGGATGTAGGTTGGTACGGTCTACCCACATGTAAGGTGCTAGCGCTTCTGAAAGACTATGTCTCGGTCATCCGTTTCTCAAACACCATGTAGTGCGAGAACCAAACGGAGGCGATCGAGTCTTGTTGGAAAAAGTGCGCAAACCTCTGCAGAGTGTATAAACTAATCATGATTAGCCGTGTCCCCGGTTATGGACAATCTTGAGTATCTAGTACTTGAATATCATGTGAATCTCAACATGTTACTTCTAATAATAAAGTTATTGGGTTTTAATGAGTACTTTTTAATTGGGATTGAGGATGCTGTCAACCATTCTCAATGTTTAACAACCACCATGATAGTTAAATAAAATTATTCCTTTGATGTAGGGAAAAATCAGCTTTATGCAAAATGTAACAGGAGAGCCTTACCACCAGCCATATATGCATGTAGTATAGGTTTGTTGCTTCATTGTTCTCTATGTATTACATTGCCAACATATTCCATGTGCTGACCCGTTTTGGCTGCAACTTTTCACGCTATGCAGACTTTTCGCATTTACAGTAAGGTGTTAGGACGTGGTTCTATACTCAGTGATGCCGTTGGAGTTGATGGACTCACTCGTTTTCCAAGCCTTCCGCTATTATTATTAGATGGCCTTAAGCCATATTATTGTATTAAGTTCCCTTGTGGACAACGATGTAATAAGTGTGTGATTGCTACTCTGCTATAAATCCTTCGAAGTACTGTGTGGTGTCAGCATTCTTGATCCGAGGATGACACCGAGCACAGCGCTGGATCCATTCGGTCTGGTCGCTACAGAGAATGGTATCGAGCACACATGACTATAGGACACGACCACTAAGATAAAGCCATAGATCACTATTCTCTTCCCATTTTCTAACTCCTCATCTTTTCTACTCTCTTTAGGATGACGGACGCGAAGATCAAGTACACCCAACCGGATGAAGGCACACCTTTTGGATTTCACTTGAAGGAAGTTACCAAGTACCGAACATTGGATTACCAAGCTTCACCGGACTTTCAACGCCCACTGCTGAAGAGGAGCGCTGGAAGATTCACGCTCACGTTCCAGAAGGACATTCGCCCCAATCACCAAGCCTATAGATAGTGTTTTCATTGCACCAACTTGGAGTCTTGGAAAGATCATGGCATCTCACATCACCATGGGACGCATTGGAGAAGTTTATCAAGATGACCTCAAGGACACAATCTACCAGATTTGCGGACGCCGAGATGACAAATGGGACATCACAAGACCAAGACGGATAGATCCATTGCAGCATTCATCCAGAGTTAAACCAGCACATTCGGCGCCAGAGAACCAGATGTGCAATGATATGTTGGAGTTACGTAAAGCAAAGGGAAGGATCATCGAACTTGAAGAAGAACTAAAGACAACTCGCAAGGACTATATGGACGAGATCGTAGCTCTAGCAAGACACAATAACGATCTTAAGTACGAGATTGAAGAGCTCAAGAAGAAGTTGGCGCCAGAATGAGGACCAAGATGTCGATTGCCCAAGCGACTACATCAACATCGACGACACCGATTCGGATCCAAGTGAACCCGACTTTGAAGACGAAGCAGAGAGCGGACATTATGGAGTCTTCCACGGTTCAAATTAGTAGAAGTCCCCCACATATTAGTAGTATTCCCTCCATGTAAACCCTTATAGTACACGCACTTTTGCGATAGTTAGACCGTTGTAAGCCTTTGTTTGATTGAATGAAGTGATTTTGTGTGTATTTGATCATGTGCATTTGGGTAGTGATTCCCCTTAGCCCTCATTCTATTCTAAATTCTCATCTTTTCTAAACCCATCGATGCCTCCGAGACGCGACCCGGATTTGTTTTCCCGCCAGAGATCACCCAACCGATCCAAGAAGCAGAATACCTCGATTCAAACATTGGTGCGTAACCAGGCAACAACAACAACAACAACAACAACCCACCGCCACCACCACCGCGGATCATCCGACTCGTTTCCTTAGACCGAACCCGCCGGTGTATTCCAAAGAGCACCGAGCCGATTGTAGCAGTATGACCTGCCTGCAAGATAGGAAGGGAGCTGACCACCGCAGGATGCACGGATGGAGAAAGAGTGAAGTTTGCAGCACATCAGCTTGAAGGACCCGCAAGAAGATGGTGGGAGAATTTCACAGCCACTTACCCTCAGAGATACCGCCACATGGGATCAATTTCAGCAAGCTTTTCGACCGCCCATGTTTCAAAGAGAGCTATGGCCATGAAGAAGCGTGAGTTTCGCAACTTACGCCAAGGAGGAAGGATCTGTTGGCGATGCGTGGATGACTTTAGTAAACTAGCACGTTATGCCCCGGATGACGTTGCTACGGATGCAGCTAAACAGAGAAGTTTCTAGAAGGACTGAATGACGAGTTCAAGATGCCGTTGATGGTAGCCAGCTTCAATAACTACCAGGAGTTAGTAGACCGAGCCCTCATGATTGAAGGAAAGCAGCAGAAGAATTGAGAACTGCAAGCGGAAGTATGGGCAAGGAAAGTATAACTCGGAGCTCAAAGCAGAAACCTCGTTATACCCCCAAATCAGGAATTCGGGCCAGCATACCCATGGAGGAGGTAATTCGCATAACCATAACAGCACCAAGAATGGGAACGGGAATGGAGGAAGTAATGGACAGAATCGCACCAACCCGTCAACACCATCCAAAGTAGACACGAGTCATATTACTTGCTTTAAGTGCCGCAAGACGGGCATTATGCCAATGACTGTCTAGAAGGCCGAATGGAAATGGCAATGGAAGCTCGAAAGAAGCCCAACCCTTTCAATAGGGGACAGGTGAACCACATTGAAGTGGAGGAGGTTGAAGATCAGCCCGATGCGAATCGGTAAGTTTTTGGTTAAGTCATTTACTGCAGCTTGTTCTTTTCGATATCGTGCATCGCATTCATACATATCAAGGGATTTGTGGATAAGTACAAGTTACCAACCCAAGCCCTTAGGTCACCCATGCTAGTAACCTCACCCGAGCGAGTACATGGCTAGTAAATGGTGTGATCGACCGCCATTAAGGATTGGACACTATGTTTTCCCTCGGACCTAATAGTTCGGAATCCCAAGGATTGGATGTGATATTAGGAATGGATTGGTTATCAAAGTATGGAGGAAACATTGATTGCTCCACTAGATCAATTTTGCTCACCACACCAAGGAAGAAGGATTAAGTATGTATCACGGCACGAGCCGAGGAGAGCACAAGTTAATTGCTTATCGTGAGTGGTACAGGAAGAAGTACCATGCAGAAGGATTTTCCTGATGTATTTCCTAAGAGTTGCTGTGAATGCCACCAGATAGAGACATTGAGTTTTTGATCGAGCTGTTGCCAGGAACAGGCCCAATATCGAAGCGACCATATAGGATGCCAGCACAGGATTTGGCGGAAATCAAGAAGCAGATTAAGGAACTATTGGATAAAGGTTTTATACGCCCAAGTTCTTCACCTTGGGGATCACCCGCTTTGCTAGTGGAGAAGAAGGATGGATCGTTAAGAATGGTTGTTGATTATCGTGGATTGAATGAAGTAACAATCAAGAACAAGTACCCACTACCTATGATAAATGATCTGCTTGATCGCTTGCAAGGAGCCAAGGTGTTTTCCAAGATCGACTTGCGATCAGGGTACCATCAATTGAAGATTCGGGAGCAGGACATACCCAAGACAGCATTTACCACGAGATATGGACTATACGAGTATACCGTTATGTCATTTGGACTGACTAACGCACCAGCCTATTTCATGAACCCGATGAACAAAGTGTTTATGGAGTTTTTGGATAAGTTCGTCGTGGTGTTCATTGATGACATTTTGATTTTCTCGAAGAATGAAGAGGAACACAAGGAACATTTGCGATTGGTTTTGGAGAAACTGAGGAACACCAGTTGTATGCCAAGTTCAGCAAATGTGAGTTTTGGCTAAAGGAAGTTGGATTTCGGACATGTTATATCCAGAGAAGGGATAGCAGTTGACCCCACAAAAGTTGAGACCGTAACCAAATGGGAAGCACCAACGACAGTTGGAGAGATTCGGAGTTTCCTTGGACTCGCAGGATACTACCGAAGGTTCATTGAGAATTTCTCAAGGATTGCTAAGCCTATGATGTAATTGTTGAAGAAGGAAAACAAATTCATATGGATCAAGACTGTGAGGAAAGTTTTCAGGAGTTGAAGAAAAGATTGGTCACCTCACCAGTCTTGATATTGCGGATCGCACTAAGGATTATGAGGTGTATTGCGGCGCTTCACGTCGAGGACATGGAGCAGTGCTTATGCAGTAAGGAAGAGTTGATTCGTATGCTTCAAGACAACTTAAGCCCCCTGAGTTGAATTATGCCACTCATGATTTGGAGTTAGCAGCAGTTGTGCATGACCTGCAGACGTGGAGTCTTTTTCTCTTTGGAAATCATTGTGAAGTATATACGGATCACATGAGTTTGAAGTACATCTTCACACAGATGGAATTGAATCTCAGACAAAGGAGATGGTTAGAGCTTATCAAGGATTATGACATGAGATTGCATTATCACCCCGGGAAGGCTAATGTCGTAGCAGACGCATTGAGCCGTAAGAGCCACGTCAATACCCTAATGATGGGAGGAATACCCAAAGAGTTAGCCGAGGACCTTCGAGAGCTATGTTTGGAAATAGTTCCGAAAGGCTATGCAGCAAAGATTGGAGATTCAATCACCGATGGACAAAATCAGAGAAGCCCAAAAGGCGATAAGGAAGTTGCCTCTATAAAAGAGAAAATGAGCAAAGGAAAGGCTAAAGGATTTCGTGAGGATGAGCACGATACCCTATGGTTTGAAGACCGTGTTTATGTGCCCAATGACCCGGAGATCGTGAAGTTGATTTTACAAGAAGCTCATGATTCACCCTATTCGATTCACCCAGGAAATACCAAGATGTATTTGGATTTGAAGAATACTTTCCGTGGACCGGAATGAAGAAGGATATTGCGGAGTATGTAGCAGTTTGCGATGTATGTCGAGAAAGTAAAGGCGAGAACATCGGCCGGCAGGATTGTTACAACCATTGCCGATACCGAATGGAAGTGGGATAAACTAGGCATGGATTTTATCACAGGATTGCCAAAGACTCGTTCAGGATATGACTCGATTTGGGTTATAGTCGACCGCTTAACAAAGGTAGCTCATTTTATTCCGGTCAAGACCACCTATAGCAGTGCTAAGTTGGCAAAGATATACATGACCAGAATTGTGTGCTTACACGGAGTTCCGAGGAGCATCAGACGATAGAGGAACCCAATTACCTCGAAATTTTGGAACCAGTTACACGAAACATTGGGAACCCGATTGAATTCAAGATGCCTTTCCACCCACGAGACCGATGGATGACCGAGAGAGTCAATCAGATTTTGGAAGATATGTCGAGAGCTTGTGCCCTAGATTATGGATCTAGCTGGGATGAAAATTTGTCAGATGCAGAATTTTCCTACAACAACAGTTATCAAACCAGCTTGAAGATGGCACCTTCGAGGCTTTGTATGGAAGAAGGTGCAGGACACCGTTGTTATGGGACTAAACCGGAGATCGCCGCTTGTTTGGACCAGATTTGATTAAGGAGTCTGAGCGAAAGTTAAGTTGATTCGAGATGTGCTCAAGGTAGCCCAGTCCGCATAAAAGAGCTATGCCGATTCAAAGCGCAGCGATTGAATATGAAGTTGGAGATAGAGTATATCTCGAGTATCCCCGCTTGAGGAGTTAAGCGTTTTGGAGTTAAAGGAAAGTTAGCACCACATTTTGTTGGACCGTATAAGATTTTGCAACGCATGGGAGAAGTTGCTTATAAGTTGGAATTACCAGAAGGACTGTCAGGAGTTCATGACGTATTCCATGTTTCTCAGTTGAAGAAATGTCACCCCGAGATAGCAGAGGTACCGTTAAGAGACACGGTGCCACTTTGGAAGCAATTCAGTTGAAGGATGACTTGACATATGAGGAAAACCTGTTAAGATTCTCGATTATGCCGAGAATTACCCGCAGCAAGGTTATCAAGTTTTGCAAAGTTCAAAGGAGCCACCACACCGAGGATGAAGCCACCGGGAAAGAGAGGAAGTTTTGCTCAAGGACCACCCTCACCTATTTTCTAGCCAACCCGAATCTCGAGGGCGAGATTCATATTAAGGGGTAGGTTTGTAACATCCCAAATTTTCAATTTGGAATGTTATACATTAGGTCATCATGCATATCATATTTTTCTCGTGATTTTTCCGATCCTAGAAAATTTCATGCAACTCAAGGACCCTCGGAGAGAGTTGGAAGTTTCATTATTTTCATATTTGGGATTTCTCAAAATTGAAAATAGGATCATTGGATTTATTTAATTATCTTCATAAAGTTTTTCCTATAAAAATCTCAAGAGAGGGAATAATATGACTTTCCCAATATTTAGAAAAAATGAAGATATTATAAATAAATCAAAATTTGGTTTTGGAAGATTTATTTTGCTTAGGCAAAAATGAGCATTTTAAAAATATTATGCATGTTTGCCGCTTTTTAAAGTTCATTTTGTTCGACTCATTTTTAGGAGTCGGGGAAAATTTGTTTTATTTAAATCGGAGTTCGCTTGATATTTTTTAATTCGTTTTGTTTTAAAAAAACGCCGCCCAGGCCAAGGCCCAGCCAGCCCAACCAGCCAGGCCCGGCCCGGCGCCCGCCTCCCTCTCCCTCGCGCCCGCCCGCGGAGCTGTCCCGCCGCCAGCCGCCACCCCGCCGCCCGAGTCCGCCTCGCCCGGCTCCCGTGCCCCTTCCCAAGCCGGAGCACCCCTCCTATTTATACCCGCGGACCCCTCTCTCTCACCCGCCCGCCGCCGCCCCCAAGCGAGCCGCCCGCCTAAGGACGCCATTGCCGCCGCCGTTTCCGTCGCCCGACGCGGACCCCGCCGCCTCGTCTCCCGAACCCTCCGAGCCCCGTCACCCGGAGCCCGCCGGACCTCGCCGTGGCTCCATTGAGGTAGCCGCCGCCCAGCGCCGTTCGATCCGGTTTTCCCTAAAAACCTGATCCGTTTATTTTAAAAAAGATGTTTGGTTTTTTCAAAAACCTAGATTGGTTTTTTTTCGGTTTTCTTATTTAGTGAACGTTCACCGAATTCGTTCGCTTCAATGAACGCGTTCGTTGGATTAGTTCTGTTAATCTAACGTCCGTTATTTAATCCGTTCGTCGTTTTCTTTTAAATCGGATTTAATCCGTTATTTTTCGATTCAATTTCGATCCGATTTTCAAATCTGTTTTATTTCTTGCTCGTTTATCGAATCAGTGATTCAAGCGCTGGAGTTTCAGAACGAAACCGCCGTTCCGACTAACCTACTTACACAGAGTTTTGCTACTGTAAAATTTTGACTTAGTTTCAGATTTGCTAAACCGAGTCGTTATATAAACAGTTACGAATTTAGATGCTTTATTTTATTCTATTATTTTGCAAACATGGTTCTTAATTTGAAATATATGGTTATATAATTTATTCGAGATTTCCTGTGCATTAGATGAGTACTTATTGTATGCTTGTTCTTTGTCTGCGTTAGATCACCCAGAGTGCGCCGCTTGTTACTTGAATCTCTAGGACTCATGGATCATCGACAAGGCAAGTAACACTTTGATCATACTTTTCTACTACCCAGTTTTATTGCATTAGATCAAACCCTCAAACACTTGCATGTTAGGATCTAATTAAATTGTGGGATGGGAAGTAGATTGAGGTAGTACCTATTACCTGTTTTACTTATGAAACCTTGGGAGTTACTTCTACGTTTGCTTGATCATGCCATGCTATGCTAGTAGACGTGGATTGGGTGAGTGAATATCCATGACAGATGTGAGATTGTTAATTAATGGTTTATCTAAGGTGGCAACTTAAACACACATCCGGGTGGATTGAGGCACCTGGTTTCTATCAGACTTGCCTGTATTTCTTCTGACCGCCACCCGTGCTCTAAGGGATCATAAGATTATTCAAACCGAAACTTCCGTGTGCAGCCACAAGCCAATTATGGGCTCTGGCGTAGTTGACTAAGTTGTGCGAACTCTTACGGGTAGGCTAGCTGATGTAGGGATGTAGGTTGGTACGGTCTACCCACATGTAAGGTGCTAGCGCTTACGAAAGACTATGTCTCGGTCATACGCTTCTCAAACACCATGTAGTGCGAGAACCAACGGAGGCGATCGAGTCTTGCGGGAAAAAGTGCTAAACCTCTGCAGAGTGTATAAACTAATCATGATTAGCCGTGTCCCCGGTTATGGACAATCTTGAGTATCTAGTACTTGAATATCATGTGAATCTCAACATGTTACTTCTAATAATAAAGTTATTGGGTTTTAATGAGTACTTTTTAATTGGGATTGAGGATGCTGTCAACCATTCTCAATGTTTAACAACCACCATGATAGTTAAATAAAATTATTCCTTTGATGTAGGGAAAAATCAGCTTTATGCAAAAATGTAAATCAGAGAGCCTTACCACCAGCCATATATGCATGTAGTATAGGTTTGTTGCTTCATTGTTCTCTATGTGTTACATTGCCAAAGATATTCCATGTGCTGACCCGTTTTCGGGCTGCAACTTTTCACGCTATGCACTTTTCGCACGCATTTAGTAAGGTGTTAGGACGTGGTTCTATACTCGGTGATGCCGTTGGAGTTGATGGACTCACTCGCTTTCCAAGCCTTCCGCTATTATTATTAGATGGCCTTAAGCCATATTATTGTATTAAGTTCCCTTGTGGACAACGATGTAATAAGTGTGTGATTGCTACTCTGCTATAAATCCTTCAAGTCTTGTGTGGTGTCGGCATTCTTGATCCAGGATGACACCGAGCACGCAGCTACTGGATCCATTCGGTCCTGGTCGCTCTGAGCTGCTCCTGCTGTTATATGATGAATTGCTATGAGCTGCTCCTGCTGCTGCTATATGATGAATTGCTATGAGTCTTTGCTAGTATATGATGAATTGCACTGCTTTCTTTGGTGTATGATGAGTTGCTATGAGCTGCTGCTACATGATGCTTTCAGGTGGTGCTGCTATATGATAATAACCAGCCACTTGGACCATCAAATTTCAATAAATAATTGTTCTTCATTTAAATGTGGGTCATGCGGTCTTCGTTTAAATTAGGCAATGGATCTCTATGGAAGAATTGACCAAAGTAGATTGTGCCAAGTAGATGGTATCTTTGTATTTGCATTTTGAACAAATAGTGATGGTCTGTTTTCCTATCGTATTAATTACTGCACTGGGTTCAATTTGTGATGTTTGCAAGTCAAATTAATTTTCATATGGGCAGCAAAATGACAAAATATAATGCAGTCTAGACTTTTCACTGATCATACCAAAGATAAGCTGAAAAGGAAGGCAATAAAAAGAACTGGTTGGCTTATTACCTGGATCTTGTATTCACAGGTGCCTATTTTCTTAGGATAACTCATAATAACTGTACCTAAGAAACTTGGCCAATAGAACTGCATACAAATAACATGTCACGATGATTTCAATGGAGGAGTGACCTACCATAGCACACTGTATAGGCTCACCGCTGCCTCTCCTTTTTTTGCGATGTTCCATGAAATTGCCACATACATCTTGTACTTTTTCATTGTGTAACCCTATCTGCAAGTTGACACGGCTAATTTCAGACATCTCTACATGATAATACAATGCATATCCCTTGCGCGTATTTAAACCACCAATTAACGATTGTGTGTAGCATAAACTAGCCATGACTCTATGTGCTGGACTAGCAGGCACTCTAAGGGAGCCTAATGAAGTGCACTGAAATTCCTACATGCCACCTACGATTTTGTGTAATGTACTACCTCTTGTTCCTAAATATATGTCTTTGTAGAGATTCCAGTATGGACCACATACAGATGTATATAGATGCATTTTCAAGTGTAGATTCACTCATCGATTCACTCATTTTGCTCCATATGTAGCCCATAGTGGAATATGTAGAAATACTTATATTTAGGAACGGAGCTATGAGGTAGTATCATGTATGACATCTACATATCTAATTTAGCAGCCAGTAGTAGAAATCATTGTCTGCACACAAATGGATTACTGGTTGAAAATCCTAGCAAAGCACGCTGGCAGGCACACAACAATACAGGAGAGAGAGAGAGACGCACTTACAAGATCATAGCAATGCCTCAGTCCAGGATCTTGGTTGGCCAAGCTGTTAGATCCAGAAGAAACATCATCCTTGTAGTTTTTGCCAGCTTCATAAAGGTAACAGTGACCTATTAGTATATTTGAAGTACATCGGGCAGGTGATGCTGGACGGGTTTAAAGGTGACAAGTACCTAGGCCGTGGCGCGTGCTTGGCATCTTGCCAGACGGTGGGAATCAGGTTAGAAACGTCAAGGGTGATGACGCTGCGCTGGCTGTCGGGGTCCAGTAAGGAGATCTAGAACCGTCGAGTAGGGTGTTTGTGGAGCGGCTTCGGTAGGGTGGACTACGGTGTGGGTGAAGCAGATCTGTGGCCGTGGACGAGGGCGTCTGTGAAGCTGCTCCGGTGGTTGGGTTAAGGATGGTGTCAACAATGCAGATCTGCGGCCATGGACGGGGCGTCAGAAGCTGCTCCGATAGGTTGGATGAGGGTGCAACGAAGCGGATCTGAGGCCGTGGACTTGTGAGTTGGCAAAGCGGCCCGGGTAGGATTGAGAATGGTGTAGGCGAAGCTACTCCGGTAGGGTTGACGATGGTGTCAGTGAAGCGGCTCCGGTAGGGTTGAGGAAGGTGTCGGCGAAGAGAATTAGAGGCCGTCGACGGGGGCGTCGGTGGGGCAGCTCCGAGGAGTGTGGACAAAGCGTCTCCTGTGGGGAGTATGAATGAGCCGCTACAGATGCGCTGCGGTTGACGAGAGTACTGGCGAAGCAGATCCGGCACCGTGGACAAGGCCGACACTGAATGGGCTGTGGCACCGTGGTGGATGAGCAGTCTACTTTTTTCTAGGGGAGGTGGGAGGGGTAGATGCGGCTGCAGAAGCAGATCCGCGAGGTGGACACCGCTGGCAGTGAATGGGCTCTGGTAAGCCGGTGGATGAGCAGTCTAGGGTTTCGAGAGGGCAGGGGTAGAAAGGCCGATGAAGTACGGATGGTGTAATGTAAGATGCTCTGGTGCTGTGGAGTTAGTCATTTTTGCGGGAGGGGGAGAGGAAATGGGGGTGCCGTGTGGTGGGGGGAACCGGAAGTTACCAAAGCAGCCCTGACCTATTATGTAGATGAGGGCGGTATTGTAACTGTTGTTCTCCGTGCACCAAGGAAAAAAGGGGAATTTTGCATGCTAAAGACTAGGTGGCGGAAATTTTAGAAGGAGGCGGGAGATTTTGCCGCTCGCGGGATCGTTCGTATCCAGTTTCAACTAATTTTGGACTCTGGTAAGCCGGTGGATGAGCAGTCTAGGGTTTTGAGAGGGCAGGGGTAGAAAGGCCGATGAAGTACGGATGGTGTAATGTAAGATGCTCTGGTGCTGTGGAGTTAGTCATTTTTATGAGGGGAGAGGAAATGGGGTGCCGTGGTGGGGGGAACCGGAAGTTACCAAAGCAGCCCTGACCTATTATGTAGATGAGGGCGGTATTGTAACTGTTGTTCTCCGTGCACCAAGGAAAAAAGGGGAATTTTGCATGCTAAAGACTAGGTGGCGGAAATTTTAGAAGGAGGCGGGAGATTTTGCCGCTCGCGGGATCGTTCGTATCCAGTTTCAACTAATTTTGGACCGTGTGTAACGCCCCAGACACACCCGCCGGTGGTCGTTACTCCTGGCAGGATCTAGAATGGCCCCACAGATCAATACTAGTCTTTTCTACGCACTTTGTCCTCACTCGTGCGCAACCGGGAGAAACTTCCCGGTCAGTCACCCATCCTGAAACTACTCCAAGCTAAGCACGCTTAACTTTGGAGTTATGTCCAAATGGGCTTCCGGAAAAGAAGGAATTCCTTATTGATATGAGTAGTCTATCATCCCTAATAAGCCAGGCTATCACATACACCCCCACTCAAGGGAACCGACATCCTCGTCGGGCCACAGGAACGTTCCCTCTTGGCACATACGTTTGTGCATCCAGTCCGGTACATGTGCCATGTCGTGTGCCACGACGGGTCACAAACGTCATGAACAACATGACCGCACACCTACCCGCAAACATCCGTGTAACCGCAAGGGTTGGCTCTGATACCAACTTGTAACGCCCCAGACACACCCGCTGGTGGTCGTTACTCCTGGCGTGATCTAGACTGGCCCCACAGATCAATACTAGTCTTTTCTGCGCACTTTGTCCTCACTCGTGCGCAACAGGGAGCAACTTCCCGGTCGCTCACCCATCCTAAAACTACTCCAAGCTGAGCATGCTTAACTTTGGAGTTCTGTCCAAATGGGCTTCCGGAAAAGAAGGAATTCCTTATTGATATGAGTAGTCTATCATCCCTAATAAGCCCGGCGATCACACCGTGCTAGCGGGAAGGTCATGCGAGACTGTGTACACGGGGCACGCGTCAGCAGTTAATAACTGGTGTGAAGTCCACCCCCGAAAAAATATATTAAGGCCTCCCTTGGTTCATAGGATAGAAATATCATAGGAATAGGAAAATTATAGGAAGTGAGATGACATGCATCTCAATTCCTATAGATAAAGGCATGTCGTTTGATGCATAGGATATGAATTTTCCATTGAGTATAGGCTAATGTTTTTTATCCTTTGAAATGTGAAGCATTGATTCCTATCCTACATAGGAATAGGAATGCATTCCTATAAACCAAAGGGACCCATGGGAATTTTTCCTTGGAAAATCCTATCCTATGAAATTCCTACAAGATACCTACAAACCAAAGGAGGCCTAACTCGGGATGATGCGCCGATAACTTGGATGTTCACACGGGTGCGGCCAATCGTACGGGTGTAGAGGTGCGTTCACAAAAAAAAGGGATCAAACGCTTAGCCTATGTGTAGCGACCCGACCTCAGATGGTCAAGTCTCTGTGCTTCTGTGTCATCCCTGGATCGGTAATGCTGACACACACAGTACTCGAAGGATTTATAACAGAGTAGCAATCACACACTTATTACATCGAATGTCTCAAAAGAGAACTTATTACAATAATATGGCTGAAGGCCATCTAATGCGATAACAATGAAGGCTTGGAAGATAAAGTGAGTCCATCAACTCCAACGGCATAACTGAGCTGCACGGCAACGACGACCTACAATCCTTACTCCTCGTCTGAAAAGTCTGCAACATAACACGTTGCAGCCCGAGAACGGTCAGCACATGGAATATGCCGCAATGTAACACATAGAGTAATGAAAGAATAAGCTATACTACATGCATATATGGATGGTGGAAAGCTCTATGGTTACAGTTTTGCGAAAAGCCAATTTTTCCCTACATCAAATGAATAAATTTTAATTTAACTATCATGGTGGTTGAAACATCATTGAGAAGGTGTAACCCCAACTCAATGATCCCAATTAAAGTGATTAACAACCCAGCAAAATTAGTTAAAAGTGATGAGATACATGTGAATACTCAAGTACTAGATACTCAGAATTGTCCATAACCGGGGACACGGCTAACCATGATTAGTTTGTACACTCTGCAGAGGTTTATGCACTTTTCCCCACAAGACTCGATCGCCTACGTTGTTTTCTCGAACTGAATGGTGTTTGAGAGACGGATGACCGAGACACAGTCTTTCAGAAACATAAACTCTCTACTCTGGATAGATCATACCAAACCTATAAAACCCACTACCTGCTGATCTACCTCTTCGAGAGCTTCACGTAACTTACTCAACTATGCTAGAGCCCATAATAGCTTGTGGCTGCACACGGAAGTTTCTAGCATGAATAATCTCAGTTCCCTTTGAGCCTGGGTGGCGGTCCATAGGAATATCACACGGGTACCCCGGGATTTCCAAAAAAACAACAGACAACACTTTGGGTTCCCCGGTGCCTCAATCCACCCAGGATGTGTATTTAAGTTGCCACCTTAAAGTAAACCATTATTTAACAACCTCACATCTGTCGTGAATATCTCTCAAACCCAAACCACGTCTACGAGCATAGCATGGCAATATAAGCATAACGTAGAAGTAACTCCCAAGGGTTTGAAAGTAACAGGGCAATAAGTTCCTACCTCATCATCTACTTCCCAACCCACAATTTAATGACATCCTAATCATGCAATGTTTGAGGGTTGAGCTAATGCATAAAACTGGGTATGAAAAGGTATGATCAAGTGTTACTTGCCTTGCTGACGATCCGTGAATCCTAGAGACTCGTAGTAACACGCTTCGCACTCCGGGAATTCTATCGCAAGCAAACAATACATACATAAGTAAACAAGCAAAGATGCACAAACGAAACTTCAACTGAAAGAGGTTAACCGGAGAGTTCAACTTAAGAACTCCGGTTTGCAAAAAGAATCAAACCAAAGCGGAACAACGAAACTCAAACGGCGAGAAAAACATGGTCCGTTTACTAATCTGAACTAGAGTCAAATTTACAGAGATAAAAACTGGTTTAAGTTGATTATTCGGAAAGAGGGTTTCGAGATGAAACTCTAGGCGCTTGAACCGCCTGATTCCGATAAACGAGCGAAAAGATAAACATGTTTGAAAATTGGATCAGAAATCACGATCAGAATAACCGCGGAATAAATCTGATAAAAGAAAAGCGACGAACTGCTAAACGAACAAACGTTCGTTAACAGAAACTAAACGGTGAACGCGTTCCTTAGAACGAACGGACGAACGGACGTTCGCTAAATAAATAAACCGACAAAATAAACCGATCTATAAAAAAACGATCTAGGGTTTAAAAAAAAAACCGAAGGGTTTTCTTAAAAAAACAAACCAGCGGGCGGGTTTGCACTCCGGGCGGGCGCGTCTCCGGCGGGCGGGCGTTCGGCTGGTTCCGAGGTGGGGCGGGGTCGGCGAGGGCGGCGGCGACTCGGCGAGAGGGCGGCGACGGGCGACGGCGGATCGAGGCTCCGGGCGGCTCGGGCTCCAGTTCGGCGGGTTCTGGGCGGCGGGGCTCGGGTGGTGGCGGGTGGTGGTGTGGCGCGGGCGGCGGTATTTATAGGGGCGGGGCGGCTCGGCTTGGGGAAGAGGCGCCGAGGTGGAGTCCGGCTCGGACTCGCCCTCGGCGTCCGATGCCTCGCCTGCAGGCCTTCGAGGAAAAGCGGCGCTCATGGGCCGGCTGGCTCGGTGGGCCCTCGGCCCGGTCGGTATGGTCCATTTTTTAAACATTCCGCCGAAAGAAAAATTCCTAGAGAAATAAATAAAAATCTAGCAATTCCAAAACAAGTTTTCTCCGTCTAAATAAAATATTTAGAACTAGATGAACTTTTCTTGGCCCCTAAAATGCAATTTTTTAAAGCATGCAAACTTTTCTAGGGCAAATAAAATTCCAAATAAAATCAAATAAAATCCCAAAAATGATTTTAACATTTTTCCTCCGTTATTTCAATTATTTTGGAGAAGTCATATTATCTCCCCTCATTTATTTATTTAAATTGAAATAGTTTTTCGGAGAGAAAATAATTAAAATCCAATATCCTCGCCTTTCATTATTTGACAAAATTCAAATATGAAATTTGAAAAATCCCTAACTCTCTCCGAGGGTCCTTGAGTTGCTTAGGATTTTCGAGGATGGTAAACGAGAATGCAAATAAATATGATATGCATGGATGACCTATGTATAACATGCCAAAATGAAAATTTGGGATGTTACACTATGTGTTTCTCATGTAAACGGATAATTTAGTGCCATTGGTTATTTACCTTAAACATAATGCATTGACGTGTTAGTGTAGAGGCGCACAAAAAGAAATGGATATTGTAGTCCCACGAAAGAAATGGATAATGTAGTACGCTACTTAAAAGTGTTACCTTATATGATTACATAGCCTCCATTTCATAAATTGTGTACCCGTTGAATTCATATATGAATATTTCATATATTACTTCATAATAGAACCTTAAATCATCCAAGACTAATGAATTTGAATGCAAGACTGACAATGGTGCATGTACATGATAGCTACATTGGTTGTTTGAAGAAACATCACTGTAACTTTGGCATGCACAATTGAAAAGGTTTATTTAGATAGAAAAATGTGATATGTGAGTGTCCAATCTTTATAGCCTTGAATCGATATTGTACCTTTGGCCACGATACGAAGTAGATATTGATTTATCTTCAAGTGATGCACGTCCATGATCGCTAGATAGTGATATGTGAATGAACTGTGCAATCTCTCTCACACGCATACATATGTCATTTCCCCGTGGGCATCGGAATCACACACGTGCACTTCGTGTATTTCTCTCCCTCCGTCGATGTTAGAATTTGTCTTTCTACCCTGTCCTACAAGTCTCTCACACAGAAACACGCATGCTCTCTCTGTCGAACATGCCCACCCCTTTAACTCCGCCCACTCACAGCCACTAATGTCTCAAAGTATAATTATGTCTCTCACACATATGCCTAAGGTTAACTCGAGTTCCGGAACCATATGAATACATACAATGGGATTCCAGCAGAGCACCTTTTGTTTTCAGATTTCTCTCTCTCTCTCTCTCTCTCTCTCTCACACACACACACACACACACGCGCGCGCGCGCGCGTAGACATTGTTTCTCGCTTCATTTTTTCCGACACTTTCATGCACACCGTTTGTTTATCTCCATGATGCTTTAAGTATGCCTCACACACATGCTATCTACCTATCCCTTAATATACATATGTGTCACACAAACTCCTTCTCCCTACTAGCAAGATGCCCATGCGTTGCACAGAACATCAAGATGCATTTGTATGAGTAGTTTATCTTGTGGGAGAAAAGGATGAATGAGGGAATGCCTTATTTACAAATGTGGAGAGGGGTGTGGGTATCTTTTTTCAAAATTGCCATAGTTTCCTTCCTATCCGTCGGATATAAATCGGATGGCCTATATTGCAGGATGGCAGGCACACCATCATCACCAACTCTGTTTTTTATAAGAGTAGAGATATGTAAGTGTCAATGCCCCCCCCCACACCCACACACACACACACACTTCCCGACACTGAAGGAGTAGGGTGACACTTCAATCTTGATACTAATTTATCGACTGGCTTCTCTCTCAAACACACACACACACTACCCGACACCGAAGGAGTAGGGTGGCACCTCGATCTTGATAGTAATCTATCTACTCCTTCTCTTTCAAACACACACACATACACACACACTCGCTAGTTGTGCCTCTGTGCCTACCGCGCACACTCTTGATACGTCTTTCTCTCCCTCCCCCTCTCCACCCCCACCCCAACAATGACAACAGAAAGGTGACAACTCGATCTGATCTTAATCTGTCAATTGGTTTCTCTCTCAAACATTGTGTCTCTGTGCCTCGCTCAGACACACTCGATACGTCTTTCTCTCTGTAGCCCCCTCAATATGTAGACTTCTCGCGCACGCACAGTTGTAGTGACTATGACGCCGAACCTAGTGTGCCTTGTTTTTACCGGCCTCGTGTGATAGTTTTCAACTTGTTTTCTGTTAATTAACAAGGCAACCTTTTCTTTGTTACTACTAGTGAATCTGAAATCATTCGGCGCAGACATAAAATATATCACTTCAACCCAATTATCGCAGTAACTATTTTAAAAGAAATTAGCTAGATGCTTGTGCATTGTACGGAACATCAAGATGCATTTATATGAGTAGTTTATCTTGTGAGAGAAAAGGATGAATGAGGGAAGGCCTTATTTGCAAACGTGGAGAGGGGTGTGGGTATCTTTTTGCAAAATTGCCAGAGTTTCCTTCGTATCCGTTGTATATAAATCCGACGGCCTATATTGCAGGATGGCATGCACACCATCATCACCAACTCTGTTTTATACTCCCTCTATTCCTAAATATTTGTCTTTTTAGTGATTTCAACAAGTGACTACATCCGGAGCGAAATGAGTGAATCTACACTCTAAAATATGTCTACATACACATCTGTATGTGCTAGTCCATTTGAAATCTGAAAAAGAAAAATATTTAGGAATGGAGGGAGTATAAGAGTAGACATGGAGATATATCTCCAGCATGGTCCACAACAAATATGTGTTGGACTGGTTAGCGCCGGATGCTCGCAACGCGATGACCTGAGTTCGAATTATGTCTTTAACTTTAGATTTTTATATTATATATTACTTATTTAATATATACTTATTTCGCTACTATAATGACAGTGGAATTAAGGATGGACTTGTTTCTTTTTAACTTTCTGTACAAAGCTGTAGCCACCCTGCAAGTCAGGTGTACATTGTACATGCAATTAACTTTTTATAGAGGGAAAATCATACACACAATTAACTCAAATGGATTGGATGTGACTCTATTTTTTCAAGCATAAGAGCATCTCCAATGGCAGCCAGCAAATTTCCTCCCGCTTCCTTCCGCGGAGGACGACATCAAACGCCAGCGGCATACATTTTCACAACTCTAACCAACCAGATGAAATTCATGCAAACACGGACTGATTTCATATATGCATGAAGGATTTCGTATAAAAAAGCTGGATCTTCATATAAACATGATGGATTTCATTACATTTACATGAACTAAGCGGTGCTAATCCGGCTCTCTTTGTATAATTAATACTCCCTCCGTCCGGAAATACTTGTCCTAGAAATGGATGTATCTAGACTTATTTTAGTTATAGATACATCCAATTTATCCATTCTTAGAACAAATATTTCCTGCCAGCCGGAGAGGGAGCACCTAATCTAAATGGCCGCCTGTGGATCCCTTTGTCTTCCTCATGTCCGGCAGACACTTGCGGGGTCGATGAAGGTCCCTGGAAGAGACGAAGCAGCAAAGAAACCACTTGAATGCGCAGTCGTCGCCTCGGCGGTGGCCTTCATGGGACCCAAGTGGTGGCGGCCTTCCATGTTCTACTTCTCCTCGATGATGGCGGCGGACACGGAGAAGCTGGCCACCGACTCGTCGCTCTCCATGCACCCGACTTCTGTCTCTACCTGCATGGCGCTGCCGCAGGCACGGGAGGCGCGACCACAGGCACGGGAGGCGCGCCCACAAACACGGGAGGCGCGCCCACAGACACGGGAGGCGCGGCCACATCAGACAATGGTGGTGCGGTACGAAACGGCAGCGACGACGCCCGTACCGGCGTGGAGCAACTCGCTACTCCTCATCGAGCTGAACTGGAGCGGCGAATTGCTGAACCACGTGCCGTCTTGGGGCGGCAACTGGCTCTGTCGGGCCAAGCGTGGTTGGTGAAGCACCGAGCGGCCTCGCCCGTATCCGGAGGGCTCGGCGGGCCACCCAGCCGGGTAGTATGCCGGAGAATGGCTCCTCGGAAGCCATTGGAAGAGTGGAGAAAATGGTGAAGGTGGAGCTGGGGGAGAGGCGGAGGGGTCCGATTCTTGCCCGCTGTCTGTCTGGCCTCGTTTAAATAGAGGGCAGACGGTTGGAGCTTGGCCGGCGTATGGCCTCGTTTAAACTGATGGCAAACGGGAGGAGCTCGGCCAGTGTTGGGTTTAATTCCGGCCCGCTCATGAACGGACGTGTGGCCGGAGTAGGTTTCTCGGTTCGCATGCAGGTTTAATGGAGGGGTTTGATGGAGGCGAGGAGGCGTGTTCAGCCGGGCGTGTAGCGGGCGGCGCAATACTATTCGATTTGACAGCGGGCGGCGCAGTTCCCAATATGGCTTTAATACAGACGAGGGAGGGGGTAGCGGTTCCCAAAATGTTGAACGTCCAATGATGCATCCTCATTCAATTAGCATCGTGAATGCATGAGGGAAGTAATGGGAGGAGAACTCGGAAAAGAGGTTGCACGATGTGAATGCAACACAGTTTGCACTCATATAAAGGCGCCCCTCCATTCCAATGCATCCACTGAAGGAAATATGCCCTAGAGACAATAATAAAGTTATCATTTATTTCCTTATTTCATGATAAATGTTTATTATTCATGCTAGAATTATATTAACCAGAAACATAATACTTGTCTGGATACATAGGCAAACAGAGTGTCACTAGTATGCCTCTACTTGACTAGCTCATTGATCAAAGATGGTTATATTTCCTAGCCATAGACATGAGTTGTCATTTGATTAACGGGATCACTTCATTAGGAGAATGATGTGATTGACCTGACCCATTCCGTTAGCTTAGCACACGATTGTTTAGTATGTTGCTATTGCTTTCTTCATGACTTATACATGTTCCTATAACTATGAGATTATGCAACTCCCGTTTACCGGAAGAACACTTTGTGTGCTACCAAACTTCACAACGTAACTGGGTGATTATAAAGGTGCTCTACAGGTGTCTCCGAAGGTACTTGTTGGGTTGGCGTATTTCGAGATTAGGATTTGTCACTCCGATTGTCGGAGAGGTATCTCTAGGCCCACTCGGTAATGCCCATCGCTATAAGCCTTGCAAGCATTGCATCTAATGAGTTAGTTGCGGGATGATGTATTACAGAACGAGTAAAGAGACTTGCCGGTAACGAGATTGAACTAGGTATTGAGATACCGATGATCGAATCTCGGGCAAGTAACATACCGATGACAAAGGGAACAACGTATGTTGTTATGCGGTTTGACCGATAAAGATCTTCGTAGAATATGTGGGAGCCAATATGAGCATCCAGGTTCCGCTATTGGTTATTGGCCGGAGACGTGTCTCGGTCATGTCTACATAGTTCTCGAACCCGTAGGGTCCGCACGCTTAAAGTTCGATGACGGTTATATTATGAGTTTATGTGTTTTGATGAACCGAAGGTAGTTCGGAGTCCCGGATGAGATCGGGGACATGACGAGGAGTCTCGAAATGGTCGAGACGTAAAGATCGATATATTGGACGACTATATTCGGACATCGGAAAGGTTCCTAGTGATTCGGGTATTTTTCGGAGTACCGGAGAGTTACGGGAATTCGCCGGGGAGTATATGGGCCTTATTGGGCTTTAGGGGAAAGAGAGAGGAGAGATTGCGCGCCCCCCAAGGCCTAGTCCGAATTGGACTAGGGGGAGGGGCTGCGCCCCTCCTTCCTTCTCTTCTCTCTCCCCTTTCCTTGACTCCTACTCCTACTACTTGGAAGGGGGGAATCCTACTCCCGGTGGGAGTAGGACTCCTCCTAGGGCGCGCCATAGAGAGGGCCGTCCCTTCCCCTCCTCCACTCCTTTATATACAGGGAGGGGGCACCCCTTGGAGACACAACAATTGATCTGTTTGATCTTTTAGCCGTGGCGGTGCCCCCCTCCACCATAGTCCACCTCGATAATACTGTAGCGGTGCTTAGGCGAAGCCCTGCGTCGGTAGAACATCAACATCGTCACCACGCCATCATGCTGACGAAATTCTCCCTCAACACTCGGCTGGATTGGAGTTCGAGGGACGTCATCGGGCTGAACGTGTGCTGAACTCGGAGGTGCCGTGCGTTCGGTACTTGATCGGTTGGATCGTGAAGACGTACGACTACATCAACCGCGTTGTGCTAACACTTCCGCTTTCAGTCTACGAGGGTACGTGGACAACACTCTCCCCTCTTGTTGCTATGCATCACCATGATCTTGCGTGTGCGTAGGAATTTTTTTTGAAATTACTACGTTCCCCAACAGTGGCATCCGAACTAGGTTTTATGCGTAGATGTCATATGCACGAGGAGAACACAAGTGAGTTATGGGCGATATAAGTCATACTGCTTACCAGCATGTCATTCTTTGGTTCAGCGGTATTGTTGGATGAAGCGGCCCGGACCGACATTATGTGTACGCTTACGTGAGACTGGTTTTACCGCCGTGCTTTGCACCACAGTGACTAAGCGGGTGTCGCTTTCTCAACTTTAGTTAAATCGAGTGTGGCTACGCCCGGTCCTTGAGAAGGTTAAAACAACACTAACTTGACGAACTATCGTTGTGGTTTTGATGCGTAGGTAAGAACGGTTCTTGCTCAGCCCGTAGCAGTCACGTAAAACTTGCAACAACAAAGTATAGGACGTCTAACTTGTTTTTGCAGGCCATGTTGTGATGTGATATGGTCAAGATGTCTTGACATATAAGTTGTTGTATAAGATGATCATGTTTTGTCGAATTTATCGGCAACTGGCAGAAAGCCTTATGGTTATGTCTTTATTGCATAAGATGCAAGCGCCAAATAATCGCTTTACTTTATCGCTATGCGATAGCAATAGTTGCAAGAGCAATAGTTGGCGAGACGACCATGTGACGACACATTGATATAGATCAAGATGATGGAGATCATGGTGTCATGCCGGTGACGATGGAAATCATGACGATGCTTTGGAGATGGAAATAAAAGGCACAAGATGATGATGGCCATATCATGTCACATATTTTGATTGCATGTGATGTTTGTCTTTTATGCATCCTATCTTGCTTTGATTGACGGTAGCATTATAAGATGACCTCTTACTAAATTTCAAGATAAAAGTGTTCTCCCTGAGTATGCATTGTTGCCAAAGTTCGTCGTGCCCAGACACCACGTGATGATCGGGTGTGATAAGCTCTACGTCCATCTACAACGGGTGCAAGCCAGTTTTGCACACGCAGAATACTCAGGTTAAACTTGACGAGCCTAGCATATGCAGATATGGCCTCGAACACCGAGACCGAAAGGTCGGCGTGAATCATATAGTAGATATGATCAACATAGTGATGTTCACCATTGAAAGCTACTCCATTTCACGTGATGACCGGTTATGGTTTAGTTGATTTGGATCACGTGATCACTTAGATGATTAGAGGGATGTCTATCTAAGTGGGAGTTCTTAAGTAATATGATTAATTGAACTTTAATTTATCATGAACTTAGTCCTGGTAGTATTAGCATATCTATGTTGTAGATCAATAGCTCGCGTTGTTGCTTCCCTATGTTTTATATGTGTTCCTAGAGAAAACTAAGTTGAAAGATGTTAGTATAAATGATGCGGATTGGATCCGTGATCTGAGATTTATCCTCATTGCTGCATAGAAGAATTATGTCCTTGATGCACCGCTAGATGACAGACCTATTGCAGGAGCAGATGCAGACGTTATGAACGTTTGGCTAGCTCAATATGATGACTACTTGATAGTTTAGTGCACCATGCTTAACGACTTAGAATCGGGACTTCAAAGACATTTTGAACGTCATGGACCATATGAGATGTTCCAGGAATTGAAGTTAATATTTCGAGCAAATAACCGAGTTGAGAGATATGAAATCTCCAACAATTTCTATAGCTAAAAGATGGAGGAGAATAGCTCAAGCAGTGAGCATGTGCTTAGATTGTCTGGGTACTACAATCGCTTGAATCAAGTGGCAGTTAATCTTCCAGATAAGATAGTGATTGACAGAATTCTGTAGTCACCATCACCAAGTTAGTAGAACTTCGTGATGAACTATAATATGCAAGGGATAACGGAAACGATTCCCAAGCTTTTCATGATGATGAAATCGAAGAAGGTAGAAATCAAGAAAGAGCATCAAGTGTTGATGATTACCAAGACCACTAGTTTCAAGAAAGGGCAAAGGGAAGGAATGGGAACTTCATGTAGAATGGCAAGCAAGTTGCCACTTCCGTGAAGAAGCCCAAAGCTAGACTAAAGCCTGAAACTGAGTGCTCCTACTGCAAAGGTAATGGTCACTGGAAGCGGAACTACCCCAAGTAATTGGCGGATAAGAAGGATGGAAAAGTGAACATAGGTATATTTGATATACATGTTATTGATGTGTACTTTACTAGTGTTTATAGCAACCCCTCAGTATTTGATACTAGTTCAGTTGCTAAGAGTACTAACTCGAAAAGGAGTTGCGTAATGAGCGAAACTAGTTAAGGGTGAAGTGACGATGTGTGTTGGAAGTAGTTCCAAGATTGATATGATCATCATCGCACACTCCCTATACTTTCGGGATTAGTGTTGAACCTAAATAAGTGTTATTTGGTGTTTGCGTTGAGCATGAATATGATTTGATCATGTTTATTGCAATATGGTTATTCATTTAAGTTAGAGAATAATTGTTGTTCTGCTTACATGAATAAAACCTAATATGGTTACACACCCAATGAAAATGGTTCGTTGGATCTCGATCGTAGTGATACACATATTCATAATATTGAAGCCAAAAGATGCAAAGTTAATAATAATAGTGCAACTTATTTGTGGCATTGCCGTTTAGGTCATATTGGTGTAAAGCGCATGAAGAAACTCCATGCTAATGGACTTTTGGAATCACTTGATTATGAATCACTTGATGCTTGTGAACCATGCCTCATGGGCAAGATGACTAAGACTCCGTTCTCCGGAACAACGGAGCAAGCAACTGACTTATTGGAAATAATACATACTGATGTATGAGGTCCGATGAGTGTTAAAGCTTGCGGCAAGTATCGTTATTTTCTGACCTTCACAGATGATTTGAGCAGATATGGGTATATCTACTTGATGAAACACAAGTCTGAAACATTTGAAAAGTTCAAAGAATTTCAGAGTAAAGTGAAGAATCATCGTAACAAGAAAATAAAAGTTTCTACGATATGATCGCAGAGATAAAATATTTGAGTTACGAGTTTGGCTTTCAGTTAAAACAATGTGGAATAGTTTCGCAACTCACGCCACCTGGAACACCACAGCGTAATGGTGTGTCTGGACGTCATAACCGTACTTTGTTAGATATGGTGCGATTTATGATGTTTCTTACCAATCTACCACTATTGTTTTGGGGTTATGCATTAGAGACAGCTGCATTCACGTTAAATAGGGCACCATCTAAATCCGTTGAGACGACACCGTATGAACTATGGTTTGGCAAGAAACCTAAGCTGTCGTTTCTTAAAGTTTGAGGTTGCAATGCTTATGTGAACAAGTTTCAACCTGATAAGCTCAAACCCAAATCGGAGAAGTGCTCTTCATAGGATACTCAAAAGAAAATGTTGGGTACACCTTCTATCACAGATCTGAAGGCAAGATATTCGTTGCTGAGAATGGATCCTTTCTAGAGAAGGAGTTTCTCTCGAAAGAAGTGAGTGGGAGGAAAGTAGAACTTGATGAGGTAACTGTACCTGCTCCCTCATTGGAAAGTATTTCATCACAGAAATCTGTTCCTGTGACTGCTACACCAATTAGTGAGGAAGCTAATGATGATGATCATGTAACTTCAGATCAAGTTACTACCGAACCTCATAGGTAAACCAGAGTGAGATCCGCACTGTGAGTGGTACGGTAATCCTGTTACGGAGGTCATGTTACTTGACCATGACGAACCTACGAACTATGAAGAAGCGATGGTGAGCCCAGATTCCGCAAAATGGCTTGAGGCCATGAAATCTGAGATGGGATCCATGTATGAGAACAAAGTGTGGACTTTGCTTGACTTGCCCGATGATCGGCAAGCCATAGAAAATAAATGGATCTTCAAGAGGAAGACAGACGCTGGTAGTAGTGTTACTATCTACAAAGCTAGAATTGTCGCAAAAGATTTTCGACAAGTTCAAGGTGTTGACTACGATGAGAGTTTCTCACTCGTATCTATGCTTAAGTCTGTCCTAATCATGTTAGCAATTGCCGCATTTTATGAAATCTGGCAAATGGATAAACAAAACTGCATTCCTTAATGGATTTATTAAAGAAGAGTTGTATATGATGCAACCAAAAGGTTTTGTCAATCCTAAAGGTGCTAACAACATATGCAAGCTCCAGCGATCCATCTATGGACTGGTGCAAGCATCTCGGAGTTGGAATATACGCTTTGATAAGTTGATCAAAGGATATATTTTTATACAGACTTGCAGTGAAGTCTGTATTTACAAGAAAGTGAGTGGGAGCACTACAACATTTCTGATAAGTATATGTGAATGACATATTGTTGATCAGAAATAATGTAGAATTATTCTCCGAAGCATAAAGGAGTGTTTGAAAGGAGTTTTTCAAATAAAGACCTCGGTAAAGCTGCTTACATATTGAGCATCAAGATCGATAGAGATAGATCAAGATGCTTGATAAGTTTTTTTTCAATGAGTACATACCTTGACAAGATTTGTAGTTCAAAATGGAACAGTCAAAGAAAGAGTTCTTGCCTGTGTTACAAGGTGTGAAATTGAGTAAGACTCAAAGCCCGACCACGACAGAATATAGAAAGAGAATGAAAGTCATTCCCTATGCCTTGGCCATAGGTTCTATAAAGTATGCCATGCTGTCGTGGACTTGTCACGGCAGATGTCCTCATGAAAGGACTTAGTCGTAGGGCCATCGTACGGGTTTACCTAGAGAGGTTAAAGCGGACACAAGACACGGGAATTATATCGTTCGCCCCTTCAATGAAGGTAAAAACCTACGTCCGGTTGTGATGTGATTGATATGGTTTCGCGACTAGGGAGCAATAGCTTTGCCTTAGCCTCGAAATCTCTGTCCCTAACTACGCCGCCGGTTGTCCCCTTATATACACGGATGGACGCCTTGGTCGGTTTACTGAAGTCCCAATCCGGCTCATACAAGAGTCCGGCTTGATCTCTCCTTTCTGTCTTGCAACGCATAGCTATAACGCTTAAGGCGGTTTACATACATGGACCTTTAATTCGTCTCTGGGCTCCAGCGTCCACATGGGCTGGATCATGAGCAGCGTGAACCGGCCCTCCGGGCGGTTCACACTCGATGAGTTATATCCCCAACATTAGGCCCCAGTTGACTTGAACGGTTCATGTTAATCTTCACACCCTCAAGAAACTCTTGATCTCTTTCCTCCTTTCAGAACCGCCACCGCTTGAGCCGCCGTGATGTCATCTTCCGATTCGGCGTGTCGAGGCGTCTGACGTCATCCTTAATAAAGAAATCCAAACAGTAAGATTCCTGCATTTAATGCCATTCCGAAATCGAGGCGGCCGCTGCACCTTCCGCCGCTTTTGACTCCTCGATTCTCGCGCCCGTTGATTGCTCCGGTCCCTTATAAATAGACCGGTCGGGCCATTCTCTTCTTCTTCTTCCTCTCTTCTTCTTCCTCGCGACCGCCCGACCACAAGCTCTTGCCGTCGCCCTCAACCTTCGACCGACGCTTCCCGCCGGGTCATTGCATCAACCTGATCTTACGAGTTTTAGCGCTCCTCCGTGGTTCCCGCTCGTCGGGTAAGGTTTTCTTTAAACCCTAGATCTCATCTGAAACTCGGTTCGTCTCATAGCTCGTGGCGTTTCATGCCGATTCTTCATACCGGTTCCACCATGGCCGTGCGGCTCAGCCGTACCGCTCCTCATATGCAAACGGCTGCTTTTCGCCGTTTACCCGACTCTAGGCATCTTCCCCCTTTGTTCAGATCCTTCGTTTTAACATGCCTGAACCTTCCTGCGCTGTAGGAGGTCTGCATAGGTCGCAGAAATTTTCCTTACTGAACCCCGGTAGATCTAGATTATTTCCTTTTGCATGGGAAACCTGTTTCTGTCTATACTTAGCAACTTTTTCAGCTGTGCCTCCTCTGGCGGTTTAACTACTGATATCTAATCCGTCACTCCATTAGTCCTCGCTTAAGCCGGAATTTCCGGCTTCTTGGATTGCCGGTTTAACATTACCCGTAACTCCTGACCTGTTCAATGGTGAACCGTTTTCCTTTCTTTTCGCAGCCTTAATCTTCCGGAATGGCTCCTCAATTTGCTGCTTGCAATCGGGTCCGTCGAAAATCACCGAGACGCAGCTCAACGGCTACGTCTACCACCGGGCGGTTTGGCTCCAAAAGACGTCCTCCATTGGCGTGTTCGAGGGCGAAGTTTCCTCCCGAGTCGCGAGCGGGAAGTAATTGTGTTTATGCAGCACCTAGACCGGGGTTACGCCTACCGATTCAAAGTTTTTCCGGGCGTCCTTGCGGTTTGCAACTCCATCCGCAGGATATCGGCCCGAATTCCGTTTCAACATATGCAACTTTCAAGTCTTACGTGAAGTCTATCTTCAAGAAGAACCGTCTGTGGAGTTGTTCCGGATTTTTTCCATTTGAACCGTCGCACAGAATTTTACGATGGTCCCAACACGGAGCTGGGCGGCGTTTCAATTCAGAAGAGGAAGGAAGCCGATTTCCCTCACGCCAAGCACCACAGCCATCCAAAGGATTGGAACCAAACTTGGTTCTCTTGCCCGAACACCGCTACCGCCAACGAAAACCCCTTGCCGGGCTACCGTCCTCACCGCTCAGCAACCATCATCCACCGCCTTCACGCTTAACCGCCATGAACGGAAAAACTTGGCGCCACAAATAATCAAGCTCCGGGCTCTAATGGCCAATGGCTTAACCGGCGTGGATCTTGTGCGTTCTTTGGGTCTCTTGGGGCGTGTTGCCACCGAGCCGCCGCCCGGATTGATGCACGAGTACACCGCAGCCTCAAAGATCCTCAAAGGCGTCACGAGCTACCCATAACCGAACAGGAGACCACCGAGATCGTCAAGAAGATGCTCGATGAGCCAATCTCCGTCTGCAGCCTTACCGGTTGGCTCCATTTTGTGCCGCCAACAAACCGCCGGTAAGCTCTTCTTCTTGTCTTTCGTGCTCGTAATACTGTTGACATATGCTAATGCTTGCTGCTTCCCGGGCTGAAAGCTCATACGGAAACGCACTGCATCGGTCCGGCGCCACGTGCAAAGTCCAAGGCCACTAAGAAAACCGGCAAGAAAAAGACCACCGAGTCCGCTGAACCGCCGGAGGACGAAGAATCAGAAGCCGAGGTAAAACTTTGACATTCACGAGGGAGCCGCCATGAACCGGCTTTCCGCTCAGTATTTCTCCTTGCATATGCTTGGCCTCTTTACCTTCTTTTTACCGACACTTTTTCTTCCTGTGATGATGCTGAAGCCGGTCATGCCGATCCTGTTGAGGTAATCCTTCTTTCTTCCGAATCGAGCTTGCGCTGTTAAGAGAATTCGTCGCGCCCGTCCGGAAAGTGAAAAAATACCATTCTGTGCTTATTTGAATCCAAATCTTTTCTTGAAGACACAGCAGATGAAGAGCGCCGTACAACCCGGCACGATGGTCAACAGGTTACCTCAGCCGGTTTACCAGACACCCCAATCCGGAAGCGTCGTGAGGTGACTTGCTCTCCGAAAAGCGTTATCCCTTAAAAAGGTTTCTTCCGATGTTCTCTCAATCCGTCGACTCAATTATCGGGCCTCTTCCAACTCGTCTGGCGGTTCATCCACCACACAACTGCCTCCGCTGAACATCGCCGCAGGGTATGTAATTACTGTCTGTCAATTCGATTCCCTATTAATTTGGTTAATTTGTCTTGATCCAACTCTGAATATTGCAGCACCAAGGCTCGTTTGAGCAAGAAAGCAAAAACTCTTGATCCTACTCCGGATGGTGATCCGGAAAAACCCCCAGAACAGCCACATGAAAATCCTGAAGCCGCCAAGGAAAGCTCTGGCGAGTTGTACAAGGATGATACTGCTGACCCGCCAGAAGTTGAACCGGAGGTCCAAGTGGAAACCTCACAGCCTGCTCCACCAAACCCGTCCACCGAGCGGATCGTGACCGTTGAACCGCCGAGCCAAAGCAAGACGACATCAAGCCCAAACAAGACCGCTGAAAATGACGATGTTCTTGTGACAGGTACTGGCTACACCGCTCCTAGCCCACCGGTCGCTTTAGCCAAGCATAGCATCAAAGAAAGTTCCACTACTATCAGCAAAGACAAGGGAAGATCGACATATGCGCTACGACAATTTCTCCGCCCAAGAACTTCATTCGGCTTTACGAACCGGCTTTACACAAGCCGTGAACTTGAAGCCGGTCTTGTTAATCGCATGAAGGTGCGCTATGATGTAATAAGTTGACCTTTCTCATCTTTTCAATGCATAGTAGCCCCCAAGGGTCGGTTTAATTTTGCAAAGTTAAACCGGGACTTAAGTTGCGTCTCCTTAGCAAAGTGAGATCAACTAGCCATTAGCCCCCAAGTGCCAAGTTGAATACTTGTATTAAGCTTGGGACTTGTATAATGAAACCACTAACATGCTTTATTTGTCATCAGAATGAAATACACCAAAGAATTTGTGCAACTCAAGGACCTCCGAACCAATCTGAAACCCAAATAGCGAAGCCACCAAAACCAAGGATGAGCTAAAGACCGCCTGACCACCATGGAGCAGCTGAAGGAGTGGTACAAATCCGGCCAGGTCAATCGGGGACACCGAGAAAGCCGGTTTAATAAAACGGGCGGAGGAAGCGGAGGCAGCCCTTAAACCGGTGACTGAAGAGCTTACCGGACTCAAACGCCAAGTGCATGCCATGACCACTGCCGTCTTTGGTAAGTAAATTTATACTGAATATGCCTGTGTTAATGCTTCCGCCGGTTTAACTTGGGCTGTCTAAACCTGGTGCGAGCAAGCGTATTGCTCATCCGGCTCGACGTGCGAAAAAGCTCAAGGCTTCAGACACCCTGATTGAACAGCTATATACCGGCGCCAATGGCCATATGCGCCACTTCATACGACAACACGGCCGTCCCTGATCGGAGAGATGCTGGACCGGCTGTCCATGATTCCGGACAGCTTGAAGAGATGAAGCGATCCGCAGCCCGGCCGGGCGCCTGCCGGCTCGACTCGTGCCAAAGGCATGGATAGCGGATCTTGATCCGGCTGACATAGCTAAAGGTTTTCCCAGCGCTCAAGAGAACGGCGAAGCCTTCGATAACGATGCCCTGAAACGGATTACAAAGGAAATGCGTCCGCTGGCGAGTCAACTGGCCGCTGAAGCCAATCTGGAAGTTCACCGATCTTTTTATGACGCAAACAACAAACAGGTGGATTTTGTCATCCCGGAAGTGCAGAGCCTGATTCCTCCAATCCGTAAGCACACTTACGCCCCTGACGTTGATCCGGCTGAGCTGATAAGTGAAGAAGCTGTCTTCGTGCCTTAACCCGGATTGACTGGTCTACCAATGACTTCCGGGCTTTGGGTGAAGAAGAAGAGGAAGCTGAACCGACGCCAGGCGCCGTGCCCTCCACCTCGCGCCAACCCGGTGAAGCAGCGTAATCCGCCAAGCCGGGCGACATATTCAAATTTTCAAGGCATAACTCCGCGTGAAACGCCGGCCTCAAAAGGCTTTGTAATAGGATAGCAAGTGTCTTTCGTTGAACAATGCGGTACAATCTCGATCTGTAAACTTTTGCATGGCAGTACGGGACCCGTTGGCTTTCGTAGTAAATCCTGCAACATATTTTGCCTGCAATCACAAGTTCTTAAACCGCCTTGGCGGTTTACGCCACTAGCCAAACTGATACCAATATATTGATATGAGATAACACCGAGGTATATGATCAAAGCTATGTGATACGAACATACCTGCCAGTATTAGGCACACAGTTGGCTTTAGTCAAACCCGAAGTGAAGGCCTTATAAACCATCAACATCACAGAGAACAGTCCTTCTGCGTATAAAACCGATTTACCGTGTAAATCGTGCCGAACATGATAAGCCCCCTGTTACTCCATAATGGGATGTTAACAGCAAAATCAAACCGGAACAAAAAATCGCCAGCTTTAAAAAGGTATTGAATGCAGAACATAGATCCGGTTTAAAGAATTTTGTCGGTTTAAGAAGGCCAACAAAAACCAAATGACAGGCATAAAGACCCCATGGAAGCAAAATCAATGAGGAAAATCACTTTGCAAGGAAAGGCTGCACTGAGCCGGATCAGATGGCGTTACCATGGTCGGACATGACCAAGCCCCCTATACGGTGTAGCGGTGGTTCAAGTCAGCCAGGTCCCCAACTGAACTCGTGGCATGACGCCGATCAAATGGCATTGCGATGGTTCGGGTTCGACCAAAGCCCCCAAGTGATTCTATGGCCTTAGGCCGACCAAGAGGTGTGGCTGGTTCAGACGTGACCATGCCCCCAAATGATCTGGTGGCTTTTTCGCTGCCAAGAGGTGTTGCATTGGTTGGGACACGACCAAGCCCCCAAATGACAAAAATTTCTAAAAACAAGGCCAAGGGTTAAACCGAGGCCGCTTTACATTTATCATCTCCATGTACCCAAACCGGTCCTTTATGCAGAGCAGATACCCGCTTTAGCCGAGGATCCGGTTTATTGCTTTTTATTCATAATATATACATCGTCTTGATATGTACATAAGTGGAGCCAATGGCTCAAGTATAATAAGGCCGAAGATGAGCTATGTTCCATGGCTCGTTGGTCTCCTCCTCGGCGTGCGTGAGTCTTTTCGCTCTCGAACATCAATCGGATAGTAGGACCCGTTGTATAGAGCCTTCATCGACCACAAAAGGCCCTTCCCAAGGTGGGGATAGCTTGTGCATATCTTTATGATCTTGAATGAGCCGCAGCACCAAGTCTCCTTCCTGAAAGGTTCTGGTTTTAACCCGCCGGCTGTGATACCGACGAAGGTCCTGCTGGTAGACCGCCGAGCGAGCTGCTGCCATATCGCGCTCTTCGTCCAGTCGGTCCAAATCATCTTGCCGTGCTGCCTCGCTATCTGCCTCCACATAAGCTGCTACTCGGGGCGAGTCGTGGCGGATATCACTGGGAAGGACCGCCTCCGCTCCATAGACCATAAAGAACGGCGTGTATCCGGTGGATCGGTTGGGGTAGTATTTATACTCCATATCACCGATGGTAGCTCTTCCACCCAACACCGGCGTCCTTTCTAAAGGGACCATAAGCGGGGTTTGATACCTTTCAAAATTTCCTGATTAGCTCGTTCCGCTTGACCATTGGATTGCGGGTGGGCTACGGAAGAAACATCAAGCGGATGTGCTCCCGTTCACAAAATTCCTTCATAGCTCCTTTGGACAAATTGGTGCCATTATGCGTGATGATCTTGTGCGGAAACCCAAACCGGAAAATCACCCGCTTGATGAACTGAACCGCCGTGGCGCATCACACTTGCTATGTGCTCGCCTCGACCCACTTGGTAAATTTATCCACCGCTACCAACAGTGGGTCTTTTTGTCCTTGGATCGTTTGAAAGGTCCAACCATATCCAGCCCCAAATGCATAACGGCCAAGTAATTGGAATCATCCTCAATTCTTGGGCTGGCACATGAGCACGCTGGAGAACTTTTGGCAACCATCACACCGTCGACCGGATCCTCCGCGCCGGCATGGGCGGTCAACCAAGAGAAGCCATGGCGGAACGCTTTGGCCACCAGGGATTTTGAACCGGCGTGGTGACCACAATCCCCTTCATGAATCTCTCGCAATATCTCACGGCCCTCTTCAGGGGACACACAACGCTGAAACGCCCCTGACACGCTGCGATGGTGCAACTCGCCATTAACCATGGTCATAGACTTAGACCGCCGAACTATCTGCCGGGCCAACGTCTCATCCTCCGGTAACTCGCCCCGATTCATGTACGCCAAATAAGGGAGCGTCCAATCCGGAATGATGTGCAAGGCCGCCACCAATTGAGCCTCCGGATCAGGGATAGCCAAATCAATTTCATCAGTAGCTTAACCGGCGGCTTATGCGTACGTCAAGGAAAGCGTTAGGCGGGACCGGTTTCTGCTGGGACCCAGCCGGCTCAAAGCATCAACCGCCTCGTTCTTCCGACGATCCACATGGTCCACCTGGTACCACTTAAAATGTCCTGCAACAACGTCCACTTCCCGACGATATGCAGCCAAGAGAGGATCTTTGGAGTCCCAAGTGCCGGATACTGCTTTGGGCCACTAAGTCCGAATCACCAAAGCATTTAACACGGTGAGGTTCATTTCTCCGCCATCCGGAGGCCATGGAGCAAAGCCTCATACTCAGCCGCATTGTTAGTACAAAGGGAACATTAGGCGGAGAACATAACAGAACTTATCACCTCGTGGGGAAGTTAATACGACTCCAGCCCCGAGCCCTCAATTGCTCGGATCCATCAAAATGGATGGTCCAAAGGGTGTGATCCGGCTTCTCTTACGGTGCTTGCAACTCCGTCCAATCATTAATGAAATCTACAAGTGCTCGAGACTTTATAGCCGTCCGGGGCACATACTTTAAACCGTATGCCCAAGCTCTATAGCCCACTTAGCAATCCGGCCGATTGCTTCCGGTTCGATGTGATATAGCCTAAAGGAGCCGAATCGACCCTTTGTGATGGGGTGCCCTTGGAAATATTGCTTGACTTCGGCTTGCCATAAAAACCCCATATACCAGCTTACGCCAATGTGGATATCTTTGCTTAGATTCAATGAGGACCTCACCGATGTAGTAAATCGTTCTTTGAACCGGATACTCCTTCCACCTCCTTGCGCTCCACCACAATGGCCACACTCACTGCCCTAGCATTAGCGACAACATACAACAGAGCGGCTCCCTGTCAATAGGGGCAGCAAGAACAAAGGGTTGGCCAGCTGCCGCTTTAAGTCCTCCAATGCCTCATCGCCAATTTGAACTCCGTATTGATCCGTCTTCTTGACATCTGGTACAAAGGGATGGCCTTCTCTCCTAGGCGATCGATAAACCGGCTTAGCGCAACAATCCGGCCTATAGCGTTGGACATCGTTGATGCATTTTGGCTTGGCTAAGGAGGTGATAGCCGTAATTTTCTCCGGATTAGCCTCAATCCCCGGTTAGACACGAGAAAACCCAACAATTTACTGCTGGAACACCAAAGACGCACTTGGCAGGGTTGAGCATCATCTTGTACACCCGCAAGTTGTCGAAGGTTTCCTTAAATCCTCAATCAATGTTTCCTTCTGCCTTGATTTCACCACGATATCATCCACGTAAGCGTGCACATTACGGCCGATCTGTTTATGCAAACAATTCATGCATAGCGGCGATAAGTTGCTGGGCGCTCTTGAGCCCAAAAGGCATGGACACATAGCAGAAGGCTCCAAAAGGGGTGATAAACGCCGTTTTCTCCTGGTCCTTAACCGCCATCTTAATCTGATGATAACCGGAATACGCATCCAGAAAGCTCAAACGCTCACAACCCGCCGTCGCATCAATAATCTGATCAATGTGGGGGAGGGCGAAAGGATCTGCTGGACAAGCTTTGTTAAGATCTGTGTAATCTACGCACATGCGCCAAGTGCCATTCTTTTTAAGGACCAGAACCGGGTTGGCGAGCCACTCTGGATGAAAGACTTCGATGATAAACCCTGCTGCCAACAGCCTAGCAACTTCTTCTCCGATGGCCTCGCGCCTTTCCTCGTTAAACCGACGAAGAAACTGTTTTACCGGTCTGTATTTCGGGTCAACATTAAGAGTGTGCTCAGCGAGCTCCCTCGGTACACTGGCATGTCGACGGCTTCCATGCAAAAATGTCCCGATTCTCACGGATGAACTCGATGAGCACGCTTTCCTATTTCGGATCCAGGTTGGCACTGATGGTGAACTGTTTGGATGAATCGCCGGGCACAAAATCAACAAGCTTCGTCTCAGCCGCCGATTTGAACTTCAAGTCCGGATCATGCTCTGTAGTTGGCTTCTTCAAAGGGGTCATATCCGCCGGATCAACATTATCTTTATAATACTTTAACTCTTCCGTGGCACAAACCGACTCTGCGTAAGCCGCATCACCTTCCTCGCACTCTAGAGCGATCCGGCGGCTCCATGAACCGTTATCGTTCCTTTGTGACCCGGCATTTTCAGCTGTAAGTAAACATAACGAGGCCGTGCCATGAATTTAGCATAAGCGGCCGCCCAAAGAGGGCGTGGTAAGGGCTTTGAATTTTACCACCTCAAACGTCAACGTTTACGCTCGAGTCATGTTCGTCCCCAAAGGTCACCTCCGTAACTATCTTACCGACCGGCACGCTGACTTACCGGGCACCCTCCGTGGAACACCGTCTTTGGACGGCCTAAGATGCCTATCTGTTAATCCCATACGCCGGAAAGTCTCGTAGTACGTGATGTTGATGCTGCTTCCTCCATCCATAAGAACCTTGGTAAACTTGTACCCTCCTACCGGGTGCCACCACCATAGGCTAATCGACCGGATTGTAAACCGGGAGGATGATCCTCTGCTCCACACAATCGGCTGCTCAGACCAGCGTAGGTAATGCGGCCCAGCCGGTTCAACAACACTGACCGCCCGCCTCTGAAGTTTTCGGTCCCGTCGGTCCAAACTGGTGGTAAAGACGTGGTACTGCCCCCCATTCAACTGCTTTGGGTTGCTCACGATAACCCGACTCTGCTTTGTTGATTGTAGCCCCTTGGTTCGATCGCTCGATTACCTTGATTATTCTGATTGCCTTGCCGCCCGGATTACCACCGAATCCGGGCGGAATTTCCTCCATCGTAACCGGAGCGGATCCGGAACCGCCGCCGGTCCCTTGATCATACCGGAAAGAGTTGGAGTTTTTAAACTCCTGCATAATATAACAATCCTTCCAAAGGTGGTTCGCGGTACCTCCTTCGTCCGATGCTTCGGACAAGGTTGATTTAATATGAAGTTCAAACGATCCGGTTGTGACCGCCCGGTTTGATCGCCTGCCCTGCGCCGCTGACCCTTGTCCTGCGCATTGGTGTTGGCTACGAAACCCGTGTTGCCGTTAAACTGCGCTTTGTTCCCTCCATTGCCTGCCAAATGGTGCTGCGGACCACAGAGCTGCCGTTACATTTTCCCTTCCCCACTTCATCATTATCGATTCGGGATCCTTGGTACTATCAGAATCAGCGTATTTTACCAACACGCCCATTAGAGTGCCCATGTCATGGCAGAAACGCTTCATGCGACCCAGCTTCAATTTCAATGGCTCGAACCGGCAATTGGCTTCCAAGGTCAAGATCGCGGAATCAGGGTTGATCCGGTCTGAAGAATGTAAAACTTCCGAAACGCGGCGCACCCAATTGGTTGTAGACTCTCCCTCTGCCTGGACACAAGCTGCCGGATCCACCACCGACATGGGCTGCTTACAGGTGTCTTTGAAATTTTGGATGAACCGGGTCCGCAATCGGGTCCACGAGCTGATGGAGTTAGGCGGCAAGTTTTTAACCAAGTCCGGGCCGTACCTTCCAAAGATCATTGTGAAGTACTTCGCACATGCGGCTTCATCCACGTCCAAAGATCTCCATGGCCATCTCGTAGCTTTCTATCCACGCCTCTGGAGCCAAGTCGGCGGTATAATTCGGCACCTTGCGTGGCCTTGAAGTCCTTGGGCAATCGTGACGTTGCGCAAAGCGGGGACAAGGCAAGGCACCCCAAAGAGCCGGACGTGACCCCTGGTTCGAAGGTGGTCGGTCGAACGGCGGGCGGATGATCCTCCGCTTGTGCTACTAACTCGGCCTCCCTCGTGCCTGGCGCGGTCCACTACCACCGAGCATCTTCAAAGCCGCTGCGGATTGTTGTCGCGAGGCGGACCACGCTGCGCATTGCTCGACACGGCCGGTTCATCGACGCGTCGGTTGTAGCTCCGGCTCGGGCGGGGGTGGAGTGGATCCGATCTCGACCGTATGCACGCTTCTTGCTGAGCCAAGGCCGTCTGAGGAGCTCCTTGACCCGGCGTGTCTCCACCGCTGTGGTGAATCGCCTTCAATTGGAATCGCCTCCAACCGTGCCGCAGCCGCCACGAGGTTATCCATCGGGTTGGAGTAGTGACCGGAGGTGTTCTGCCGCGATGCAGGGCGCACCGGTATGATGGCGAGATAGATCTATCATACGGGCTGAACCGGTGCGGCCGTCCAGTGCTTCCGGCGGCTTACCAATGGCGGCGGATTACTGGTTCCCTGCCCACAGGGTGTTGAAAAGCTCCTTCCTCGAAAAAGGAAGGTAAACGGGACCTGTACTTCAATTTCATGACTTCCTGTGACGAGCTCTGGTCCAGCCTGAGCCTATAAGCCTGCGCATCCAAAGCGGCCCGTTCCGCTGCCATCCTTTCGTCCGCGGCTGCCAGGTCCGCTTTAGCATTAGTGATCTGTTCCCTCACCTTTGCAATCTCCGCGTTGTGCAGGTCCTGATTCGGCGGATTAGCTTCCGCCAAGAGCACAGCTAACGCGTCGAAGAGCTCTGACAAAACTTGAGCCGGCGGGCGCACAGGGCCTCCTTCCCCGGCTGCCATCACCGCTGTTGAGCCGGCGACCGGGGGCGCCGCGGTCGAAGAGTGAAGCGCCGCCTGCGTACCGGCCATGAAGATCCCAACCCGGTGGGGTAGATCGAAGGGTCCAAATACTCTCTCCGTCGGAACAACCCCGATCTGGCCATCTCGTAGCTGGTATAGAGACTCGGTTTCTCCGGCCGACGATTAAATCGCCGAGTAGACAACAGTTTCGTCACCGGATGCTGATCCGTCCTCGTAGTCTCCGTGGGCGACTCCCACGAAAACATGCTTGACCGCCCGGTTTAGCGTGGCAGGACTCTTCTTCGCCCGTTGAGCCGTCTCGGCGAGGTCGGTCTGACGTCCGGCCCGAGCTCGCTCGCCGATCTTGCCGATAAACACGTGTATGCCGCCAAAGGGGACCCGGTACCCGTACTCAACCGAGCGGCCTCGGGGCCCGATCCGCATCGTCGATGTAGAGCTTGCCGCGACGACTCTTAGTCATCCGCCCATTGCATAGCCTTCGAGTCGCTTCGAACTTGCCCTCTAAGATCATCAAACCATCGTGCGATAGCCCCACGGTGGGCGCCAACTGTCGTGGACTTGTCACGGCAGATGTCCTCATGAAAGGACTTAGTCGTAGGGCCATCGTGCGGGTTTACCTAGAGAGGTTAAAGCGGACACAAGACACGGGAATTATACTGGTTCGCCCCTTCAATGAAGGTAAAAACCTACGTCCGATTGTGATGTGATTGATATGGTTTTGGCGACTAGGGAGCAATAGCTTTGCCTTAGCCTCGAAATCTCTGTCCCTAACTTCGCCACGGGTCGTCCCCTTATATACACGGATGGACGCCTTGGTCGGTTTCTGAAGTCCCAATCCGGCTCATACAAGAGTCCGGCTTGATCTCTCCTTTCCTGTCTTGCAACGCAAGCTATAACGCTAAGGCGGTTTACATACATGGACCTTTAATTCGTCTCTGGGCTCCAGGCGTCCACATGGGCCTGGATCATGAACGAGCGTGAACCGGCCCTCCCGGGGCGGTTCACACTCAGTAGTTATATCCCCAACACATGCTGTGTACCAGATCTATTGTATACCTGTAACGACCAAACCTCGAAGGATTTGAGTCTCTGTGATTACCGTGCTAGTCCCTGGATCGAACTCGCTAGCACACACAGTATAGATGAATACTAGAATAGCAAGTGCATCATTTATTACAACGTATGATCCAGAGTATATAAAATAAAACAATCTGCATAGCACTTGGCTAGCTTTATTCAATCAAACAGCGGAAAGTAGCGTAAAATAACGATGAGTCCCATCATAGCCCATCGGGCGATCTTTGAGTCTTGATTCGCGACCCTAACGGTACCTTACTCTTTGCGAATATCCTGCAACATGAGACGTTGCAGCCATATAGGTCAATACTTGGAATGTATTGGCAAGTTACACAGGAGTAATAATATAGCAGACCTACATGTATATGCATAGTACAATAAAGGAAGGCTCGAGGGTTTATTTTTGCAGAAAGCTGATTTTATCCTCATAACTACCTAATAGTCAATTTTTTTATTTAGTTCTTTATTACTACAATTAAAATGCACAAGGTTGAGTTGGCAAAATCAACTCCAACCTACCCATTATTAAGTTGCCCACAAATATTATTAAGTGTCACATCTGTCAAGATCATCTAACAACTGTAATGGCATAGTGGCTCAAATTTACCCATAACCGGGGGCACGGCTAATCATGATTAGTTTTAGTACTCTGCAGAGTTTTGTACGCTTTACCCACTGGACCCAATCCGAAGATTGAGACAAAGTCTTTCGAAGAGGTTCCCTTAACCACTGACGGCCACATCCCACCTACATATGCTACATCATCGACCTTTATGCAGGCAAGGGTTCCAACAACTGATCAACCAAGCCAGAGACCATATAGCCAGTGGCCGTACATGGAAGCTACTAGTCACTAAGTCTGTCTGATCTTTTTGAACCTGGGCGGCATTGCACTTAGGGTGCACTCTCATGAGCGCATGGCCTTAGAAAATGTGCAAGACCCCATGATGCCTTCCCTCAACACCAAGCAATACCACTTCCGCCCAGAGGTGAATTAAGTCCTTAATTACTACTCGTTTTAGTTATGTATACAATCCTCACATAAACTCAATGAATACACGAACCACCTCCGTCTACAAATCATAGCAACTACAACTATCACGGTTTGCAAAAGACGGGAAAATAGCTCAACAGCATAGCCAACATATATAATACTCCTATACATGCATATATTCATAGTGTGATATAACTACATGCATAGAAAATAATAGGTAAAGGATGATCAACATGTAACTTGCCTTGGTTCTGGTTCAGAAGGTCACACTCCTGACAATAGTTCGCGTCGCACTTCGGACAATCTACACGTTTCACACAATTCAACAAATCAATCACCGGAACACGAATAGAACCAAAACAAAACCAACAGCAAGAAAATCATTTTTAAAACTCAACAACAGAATCTTAACATCACCTAAATTGCACTACGGTCACAATGCAAAAAGAATCACTCGATTCCGATAAACGGTTTGAGAGTTACGGCTTCCGGAAGATTTGATTCAAATTCAAACGAATTCAAATTTGAACAGTGCAAATATGTGCAAAGTTGGTACTATGATAATGTGCTGATTTTTGTGAGTGCGTAGGAAAAAGAATTACCTAAATTGGACATATATGTTAAAAGATATAGCTAGTTGAAGTTTTAGCTGAAATCTGAAAAAGAAAACAAAAAGGAAACAGAAAACAATGTAAACCCCTGGTCCTCAGAGTGACTCACTGTCGTGCCAGCAGCAAACTGCCACGTGGCAGTGCGGAATTGGCTGGGTGCGTGTGCTCACCCGAAGACAGAGGAAAACGACGGCGGTCTCGGGCGTTGGCGGCGGCGCTTCTCCGGCGGGTTTCCGGCGAAGCCAAGGCTACGGGCGGGTGCAGTGTGGAGTGGCGGAGGTGGTGGTGGTGTTCAACGGCGACGGGGCTCCCTCGAGCGGCGGTGGCAAGCTCCTGAACTCCAGCGTGCTCCGGCGAAGTCGGGCATCGGTGGCGGCGGCGTCCTAGTGCGCTGCAGGTTAACCCGAGGTGTCAAACAAGTGCGGCGTCGAGAGGGGGTTCGAACGGTGACAAGTGGAGCGGCCGGGCGTCCTTACGGCGGTGGATTCGGACGGTCAACGACGGCGGCGGCTGAAGCTCCTCCGTGAGATCCGATTTGCCCTGTGGAGGCGTGTGGACGAGGGAAAACGGGAAAGGCGGCGGTAGGGTTCTTCGGGTCCCGGGCTCGCGTGATGTCCTGGCTCGCCGCAGGATCGACCAGCGCCGGATCGATCCGGTCGGCCTCGGCGTCTTGTGGCCGTCCGGCTCGGTGAAGGGGATGAACAGGGGCGCGAGTGGGTCCCGCTGTCAGCGGCTGGAGCGATGTGGGTCGGGCGATGCTGCGGCGTACCGCTTATTTGGGCCGAGGCACGGGGATCAGCGGCAGCAAGTACCGGCTGTTGGCTATGGGCTAGCAGGCCGTAGGCGGTCTTGGTGGCTGGCCGGCCGGCTGGTGTTTTTCTTAAAACAGAAACAACAGCAGTAAAACAAAATAAATAAAATAAAAATACACAATATAAAATCTAAATAAAAATACCTAGACACAAAGTCAAAAGTATCCTCTGAGATATAAACTACAGAAACACTAGTTCCAATACTAATGCAATCTTGTAAAATAATTTTGATGCAATAGGCCACTCAAACAGCAATAAAACAATCAAATAAAAATATTTTGAAGATTGCAAAAAAATTACCAGAACATATCAGATGAACTGGAAATAATATTCTGCACATTATGAACATTTTTAAAATAGGGGAGAAGTCATGTTATCTCCACTCCAATAAATTGCCTTTAGTTGCATAATGATTCGAATATTGCAGAAAGACAAATAATGCAATAAAAATATGATATGCATATGAATGATCTATTAACATCCTAATTTAGGAAAATTGGGATGTTACAATACCCTACACTGATTTTGGCAAGGGAGTAGAATAGTGATCTAGGAGTAGATCACTGGACAACGGTCAAAATTATCCTTAGTGGAATAAGGATATGTTTCTCGATTATGGAGGTGACAAAAAGGTTCGTCGTAAAGGGTTACGTCGATACAAGTTTTGGCACTGATCCAGATGACCAAGAGTCTTCATCTGGATACATATTGAAAGTAGGAGCAATTAGCTAAAGTAGCTCCGTGCAGAGCATTGTAGACATAGAAATTTGCAAAATACATACGGATCTGAATATGGCAGACCCGTTGACTAAACTTCTCTCACAAGCAAAACATTATCACACCTTAGTACTCTTTGGGTGTTAATCACATAGAGATGTGAACTAGATTGTTGACTCTAGTAAACCCTTTGGGTATTGGTCACATGACGATGTGAACTATGGGTGTTAATCACATGGTGATGTGAACTATTGATGTTAAATCACATGGTGACGTGATCTAGATTATTAACTCTAGTGCAAGTGGGAGACTGAAGGAAATATGCCCTAGAGCAAATAATAAAGTTACTATTTATTTCCTTATTTCATGATAAATGTTTATTATTGATGCTAGAATTGTATTAACCGGAAATATAATACTTGTGTGAATACATAGACAAACAGAGTGTCAGTAGTATGCCTCTACTTGACAAGCTCGTTGACCAAAGATGGTCATGTTTCCTAGCCATAGACATGAGTTGTCATTTGATTAACGGGATCACATCATTAGGAGAATGATGTGATTGACCTGACCCATTCCGTTAGCTTAGCACACGATCGTTTAGTATGTTGCTATTGCTTTCTTCATGACTTATACATGTTCCTATGACTATGAGATTATGCAACTCCGTTTACGGAGGAACACTTTGTGTGCTACCAAAGCGTCCACAACGTAATCGGGTGATTATAAAGGTGCTCTCTGGTGTCTCCGAAGGTACTTGTTGGGTTGGCGTATTTCGAGATTAGGATTTGTCACTCCAATTGTCGGAGATGTATCTCTGGGCCCACTCGGTAATGCACATCACTATAAGGCTTGCAAGCATTGCATCTAATGAGTTAGTTGTGGGATGATGTATTACAGAACGAGTAAAGAGACTTGCCGGTAATGAGATTGAACTAGGTATTGAGATACCGATGATCAAATCTCGGGCAAGTAACATATCGATGACAAAGGGAACAATGTATGTTGTTATGCGGTTTGACCGATAAAGATCTTCATAGAATATGTGGGAGCCAATATGAGCATCCAGGTTCCGCTATTGGTTATTGGACGGAGACGTGTCTCGGTCATGTCTACATAGTTCTCAAACCCGTAGGGTCCGCACGCTTAATGTTCGATGACGGTTATATTATGAGTTTATGTGTTTTGATGAACCGAAGGTAGTTCGGAGTCCCGGATGAGACCGGGGACATGACGAGGAGTCTAGATATGGTCGAGACGTAAAGATCGATATATTGGACGACTATATTCGGACATCGAAAAGGTTCCGAGTGATTCGGTATTTTTGAATCTGGGAGAGTTGCAGAATTCGCCGGGGAGTATATGGGCCTTATTGGGCTTTAGGGGAAAGAGGGAGGAGAGGTTGGGCACCCCCCCAAGGCCTAGTCCGAATTGGACTAGGGGGAGGGGCTGCCCTTTCCTTGACTCCTACTCCTACTACTTGGAAGGGGGGGGGGAATCCTACTCCCGGTGGGAGTAGGACTCCTCCTAGGGCGCGCCATAGAGAGGGCCGGCCCTCCCCCTCCTCCACTCCTTTATATACGGGGAGGGGGCACCCCTTGGAGACACAACAATTCATCTGTTTGATCTTTTAGCCGTGTGTGGTGCCCCCCTCCACCAAAGTCCACCTCGATAATCATGGCGATTGCTTAGGCGAAGCCCTGCGTCGATAGAACATCAACATCGTCACCATGCCATCGTCTTGTGAAACTCTCCTCAACACTCGGCTAGATCGGAGTTCGAGGGGCGTCATCAGCTGAGCGTGTGCTGAACTCGGAGGTGCCGTGTGTTTGGTACTTGATCGGTCGGATCGTGAAGACGTACGACTACATCAACCGCGTTGTGCTAACGCTTCCGCTTTCGGTCTACGAGGGTACGTGAACCACACTCTCCCCTCTCGTTTCTATGCATTACCATGATCTTGCGTGCGCGTAGGAATTTTTTTGAAATTACTACGTTCCCCAACATCTACCACATCGTACGCACCTAAGCATTTGCCTAAGCACTTACACAAACGCAAAAGTGCTCACTCCAGACCCATGACGGTGATGCACGCGAGCGGCCAGCTGCTGTGCCAGATGGTCCATGACGTCGGCCTGCGGCATGGCGCCGAGGATCGTCTCCAGACGGTGTTGGTGACCGGCTGGTGGATGGCCGCCGACGACGCCAACTACGACTCTCAGTTGGACCAGATGATCGTTGCCACCACCAACAAGTTCACCGTCCTCAAGAAGCTCGCGGACGACATCGCCGTACTCCTCCAGCCCGCGTGCCTGGGCTCCTCATTGCCTGCCACCCTAATTGGCCTCCGGAACCTCTTTCAAGCACTAGTGGCCCTGCGACTGCCCGCCGACGCCACGAAGAATGTCCACCTAGAGGTCACGCTCACCGCGAGGCGCCTCGCCCTGCAAGAATTCGTCGACCTGCACATCCATGTGTATGAGAAAATTATGTACATAGGTATCTACAAGGCCAGTGAGGACGCTACGATGTTGGCCTTCCTCAACCGGCTGGAAACCTTGGATGCCTTTGCTGAGAAGCACCTTGACCTCGCCACAAAAGCTGCCGCTCCTTAGCCGCCGATCGGTGGCCCGACGCACTAAGTTGAGGAGGAGGAGGTCGTATGTCGATGGATGCATCTTTCTTCTTGCCTCCTGTAACCACCACTGTGATCGCATCATCGTGGCCTTAATTCTTATTGTGCTATTGCATTCTCGTTCCAGTCAATACCGACATGTGCGATCCCTTTGCTTAATTATATGCATCACTATAACTAGTACTCCATCCATCAATGTATAAGTTGTGCTTACCTTTTCCATCAACTTCGTGCAACGCACGGGCATCTTGCTAGAAACATTAGAACATGTCGGACCGCATGTGACCAAACCGACGATGCACCAGCCTAGCTACTACGTACCCTGCTTATCTGGCGGAAATAGCCCCGCCCTAGCGTTTCCAATCGTTATTTCTATCTATCGATCCTGCCAAGGAGCAGAACCAAATGTTATAATTTATACATGTTTCTCTACTCCTACTCCTATAAAAGACTCAGCTGGTGATGGTGGTGTGTCTGCCATCCGTCGTTTCTGATCATTAGATCTGCATCTAATGGTTGTGAGGTAAGTTGTGGCATTTTTGCAACAATAGACCACTTCTCTGCTCCAATTTGCAGAAAACCCCTTATTATCTTGAAAGCAACCACATCCCTCCCTCACCTCATCAAAACTGCCTGAGAAATATATTTTGAGTGAAAGTAATATATTTTTAGTGGTATATATGTATATCAAAACAAGAGTGATTTCTATCAAGTTTGTGAACAAGTACTACTATTCTACTACTTTGGATCCGTCACAATGCACGGGCACATTGCTAGTAAAAGGAAAAGGCCTGCCGCGTTTGCTTCGCACCCCCGCACGCCCGGGAATCAGGAGTACTCCACGGCCCGTCCGACACGCCACATAGCTAGGGAAGGCATGTTACCTAGCATTTTCACTTTCATGTGGGACCGCCGTTGAACAAACCGACTATTGACAAACCGCGCCCCACCCGCCTCCGGGTTGGAAAACAAAAACGAGGGGAAGATCTAGCTGTAGCACGGAAGCCAAGAAATTTGGTGTCAAATGGGGCTCATTGATAGAGTAGGAGCATTCCGTACTACTACTCCTACTAGTATGAAGTTTGTACTACAACTTGTACTACCACTATACAACTAGGTATGTGCACGGCACAACATCGTAGGAAGAAAAAACGGGAAGATCTTGTTTTGGGTGATTTATCTTATTTTCAGTCAACATAGTATGAATAATATGATGTGGGGGGCACCCATGAAGCTTATGTGGCTTGGTTGCATGGCTGCAAAAGGTTAGATAAAAATAAATAGATACCTACACCCCTCTCCACATTTGCAAATAAGGCCTTCCCTCGTTCATCCTTTTCTCTCACAAGATAAACTACTCATGCAAATGCATCTTGATGTTCTATGCAACGCACGAGGATGTTTCCTTGGGGGTCTCTCCAGCGCGGTGTGGTCGTAGTTGCAAGTTGACGCCCCTTGAGATGCCGACATTGAGGGGCACTCGGATTTTGTCCCACGAGCAGGTAAGATGAGTTTGATCACATAGTAAATGCATTCTAAAGACTACTTCCATGTCCATTTCCTAATTCTTCCCCTGCCCACTGTTTCACAGGTTAGGCTCGGTGCGAGTGGAGATTGGCTTGCATATGTACGGGAGGGTACCAACATCAATTTGCACAACATTTACAACGGTGACACCGTTCCCGTAGAACCTTTGTCCAACATTGGGATCTGCCATGCAACGGGCCACCGCCTGAATTGGTATGATAGAACCACAGTGAGATTGAAGAAGATAGCGCGAACCTTGCACATGGCGGTCAAAGGTGGACCATGCTGTCTGCGGCCATTTGTTGCCGTACGAGTACGAAGACGATGTGCTCCTTCCTAACCGCATCTTCATGGTGACAAACCAGGGGACTTGTTTCGTATGGGACACATCCTACGGTATACTCCCTCTCTCCCAGTTTATTTGTTTTGAATTTTTTTTCCGTTTTATAAGTTTGAAATTCAAATTTAGAGCTCCCCATCACATGTTGAGATTACAATGTCCATTAAATCATTGCATGCATGTATATGGAGAAAAAAATCTCGAGTTTGGCATGAGTTCTTGTAGCGGTAGCACCACAAGGCCTAGCGCTGCAGTTACATTTCACTCTCGGGGCCCTCGGGACTGAGCTTCAGCGCCTTACTACACCTGCCTTTGAGTCCATAACAGGTGGACCCGATAGGTGGCTAGTCCACATGTAATGCTCCCGAAGGCAGTGGGGTAGTGGGGCCGAGAGGGATGGGCCAAAGGTCGGGGGACGTGTGGTGTCATGGGTTTGTGCGGCGTCGTGGGAATCGTGTGTGGCCGTGGTAGAAACTTGATGCTCGCCGCATTTCAGGTGGCCCACATATCATGCACACAAAGGCAGAGGGGCGGTGTGGCCGAGAGGGTGAGGCGCACATTGGGGGACGTGGTGCCGTGGGTTGGAGCAGCGTCGTGGGAATCGCGAGTGGCAGTGGATGAAACGTGATGGTCGCCGTAGTTGAACTTCCATGGACAAGCTGTCATGTCTACAGACACATGCATTGCATACCGATCACTGGAAGGAGTAGTAGAGAAAGCTAGGCGGATAAATAGTTCCTTATAGTCAAGCGGACCCCTGCTACTAATTGTTCCAAAGACATGCACACCATCAAAATAGTCCACCTATATCAATATACACTGAGAAGGAATAATTTTTTTTTACAATGTCAAGGGATAATTCTCCCATACAGACGACCTTAATGCCAGCGTCTCGTCACCCTTCTGAAGATTTGTTCCAAGAAAAAAATTTGCTACGTCGAATAGGGATGGTGTTGGTTTATCACAATCTTCTACAGGAATTTTTTTTGGTTTGTACGTCAGCGATGCTTTTCAAATCAAGGTTGCACGGCTCCAACTTCTGGTTGTCCCCTGCGATGGCTGCCCCAGAAGTATATGTCCTCCCGAGACAATAAATTGTGAAGCTCACCTGGTATGGAGGGCGCGTGTATGATGTGGTACACCAAAACATCATCTTCGAGTCACAGTTGAAGGACGGCGGCACGTTGGATCTTCCCAGTGGCACGCTCCGTGTACTCCGCGTCGAGACTGATGACCTTCATCTCCACCTTTTGGAGGGAGTTGGATACATTGTTGATCCACTTCCGAACAACCCTTGGGTGGTCGGTAACTGTGGCAACTATGCTCAACGAGCCTTCGACGACGACATGTTGGACGCTAAAAACCTGCATCTGGATCTCTTTCGACATTTGGAACCGCTGGATCGGATGGCTATGGTTTGGAGAATTAGGATCAGATGGCTAGTCTAACTGAAGAAGATGATTATTTAAAGGGGCTTCAGAATTACTCCAGGAGGATGTGAAGAGGTTAAAACAATGTGAATGCGGTGTGGTTTGGATGCAAATGAAGATGAAGGATGGGTGAAGAAGCCGAGGAAAATCGGTTCCCGATGGAGAAGTAAATGGGAGAAATGGCCTGCAGGCAGTTGATTAGACGGCTAGGTAGACTAAATGAAAAGGTTATGCGGGTAGACTAAGGAGTGGTACCTGTCCCTATACGTGCCCATCCTTCTAGCGCTACATGTGCCACTAGCTAGTTGAGGTCACTCTTTTGAATCACCGTGGCGAGACATTTTATGACTCCCTTTTATTTCTGCACCCCTCCTGACAAGTGGGACCTATACAAACGGATAAAAAGTGTGTCGTAGCTGGTTCGGATGGATATTGGCGCGTGCGTGGGAGACACAACATTCTCTAGTTAAGGAATATGCGGTTATCCTCAAAAAAGAAAAGGCCTTCTTCGCGCTTCCACATGCACGATAATTTGGTTCTGCTCGCAATATGGATGATACCTGGAGGATGAAGTGAACCCAGAGGCATGCTAGCATGGGAGACCTATTTCTGCTATACAGTACTACTCATGTTCCTACTACTCCTACTAGTAGTAGTACAACTGTGGTACACTTGATGGTCAAAATATTATTCATCCGGTCCTCACAGTGAAGTGACAAGACCCTGCGCCCGAGGTGACACCAGTTCAGGCGGCGTGTTCGGGTTACCATAGTCAGCCTCACCTTGTGCACTGTGCAGTCACCGTCACCGCTGCTGTATAGCGTGCCTCGTATCCCTCGCCCCTAGCACCACTCCATCTCCATCTATGTCTCACCGCAGATCCTAAGGTCACTCTTCATCATCTCACTGTGCCCCCGCGTACCCTCGCCTCGCTCGCCTCCCCCAGTACCACTATTCCCGCGCTAGCCGCTCCAGCACCGAGAGCCTTCTGCCCCATAAATCAAGCCCCCCAAAACCCCACCTTCCAAACTCCACCATGGCCGAACGCGAACCACGCATCATCCATATGAGACGCTATTGGAGCAATATCCCCAGTGACATCCTCGACCTCTGTTGTTCATGTATGGATATGTTGAGCGCCCTACGGCTGGCTGCATGCTCGAGGGACATGCACACAACCATCATCGAAGCGAGGCCTAAGCTTTTCAAGACATCCTACTTGTTTCTATCTGGTATTGCAAGATTTACTCACCATGATACGGAGGCGTACATGATGCCCCTCGATTTCAATCTGATCCCCATTAGCCGAAACTTCTTTGCAGGTATGTAGTGGGTCGCCGTACATCATTTCCCTTGACTTCAATCCGATCACCATCGCCCGAAACTTCTTGGCAGGTATGTACTGGGTCGGCATGAACTCCCACTGGATGGCTACCATCAGAGAAAACTGGAAAAAGTTGGTGCTCGTGATCTTCCAGACCTCCCATGAGATTATCCTTCCTCCATTGGATTATATAGAGTTTTACCATTGTGCTCTAAGTCATCTAGATTACCACGCCAGTTAGACGGACCTTGTTTTGCAGAAGATTGTAATATGCCAAGTGCCCACACGACATGCGGATTATGTATACTTCAAGCTAATTGCCAAGTTCGACCGCAGACTCGCCTATCTTTACGCAGGTGCCTTCTTTAGCTGGAGACAACTCAGCTCGCAGTGGATCGTCGTCAAAGCTGATACCCACTTTTGTGATGCTATTGAACACAATGGCATCATCTACGCGGTCGACAAAGCAGATGGCACCATGTATTGCTGGGACGGCGTTTAAGTTGTTTCCGTGTGATGTTAATGATGACGCCATGACACTGTTTGAACTTTTTGTGATGATTGGCATATCCTTGTTTGAGCAGAATTTGAGTAGAACTATGGCAATGTATTAGAGACGCCGTATATCTGCTATATTTGGAATGAGTTAATTCATGTGATTGTGACCATGTCATTACAACCCATTTGTACCCATGAATAATCAAACGGTTAGGAAGATATGGATATTCTCCTTATTTTATAGTAATCTATATACTACTAAATATGAGTGTGTATCAACGGCCATGTTAGTTTCCTCATTTTCATGATGTAGAAACATGAATCACACTGTTGGTTTCATCTAACCATACATTAGGGAAGTAAATGTGCATATGGAGAACTCTATATTTGGAAGTAGTGAAATCCTGTAATGCTTACCATGTGTACATACCTATATTCGCCCTTCAGCAATCAATGGCTAGAATAATATGCTCACAAAAATTTGCCCACAGAACATGAGTATATAACAATGCATGGTTTGTTAGTTTCCTTGAAGTATTTGTTTCTGAGGACAGAACATGATTACATAACATGCATGACATGGTAGTTTCCTGTGAAGAACCGATTGTGAGATAACATGAGTATAACCATGCATGGCACTTCTATATTTTCGAACCCGGTATACATTTCCCTGTATTTTCCTCCCAGTTCCAACAGGGGCATATCAATGTTGTTTCTTGCATTATCCTACTCATACTCTGAACAATGTTGATCTTACATTAACAATGCCTGTCCTTTTTGATATGATGTAGTGTCCCTACAGTTACTGCCCTTTCTAATCACACCACCTTTGCCAAAAACATGGAAACACAACTGGTTCCTCGCTATCAGACGACGACAAAAGACTATGATCATTCAGACACATGAGCCAGAAAAGTTATATTGCAAAAACCCAACTGTATACAAGCACCCTGAAATACGTGAGTATCCGGACAGTGGCTGTTATGTCTATGAGCAGGATACCAGCTTGTTGGGGCCTTCAGGATTTTTGAGTTGGAGGCGGGTAAATAGCCTTGTTTCACACTCTCTATTTCTCGTACTCAACTATCTGATTAACCAGGAGATCACCGTTGGTAAGGACCTTGATGGCGAGAGGCTCTGCTTGCTATGGAAAATCGTGTCTACACGGTGAGCCCTAGGAGTTCAGGAGCAAACTCCCCGGATTGTCAACGATACAGCCTGCAGCCAAAAGAAGGTGAGAATGACAAAGGCATTTGGATTAACTTTGATCCTTGGATGTGTCGAGTCTGACAAGCAGTGATGTGGTTCAAGCCTTCAGGTTGATAGGTAATTGGGCTGTTGCGTTGAAAGGGTGGAGTACTGGTGTCTCCGGATCACTGGTGGGTGAAGTGGGGCTGCAAATTATGATGGTGTTGGATCATCTCTCTTTGAATGACTTGTTGTCTTTGCTGCTTGTTCTGGATGGGTAGTTCTCTCTTTTGTTATGCATATTCCTTGTCATTTGGTCATCTTCGTCTATGTCACTCTTACTGTATAATAGTTGCCTCTATTTAGAATGTCATTCTCGTCTGGATCACGAGAGTCTGAGCGTTGGGTACGTTTTGGTGGTGTAGCAAGACTTCTTATGAACTATCATGTCTTGCTGTTTATGTCAGTAGTAGTCACTAGTCAGTGTTTGAATGTTGTATATATCGTTGTTTCGAACTGTTTATTGTCTCGAACTGCTGGTGGGCTAAATGAGGGCATCACCATTCTCAAGTGTTCAGACTATATCTCCTTCTTTCAGGTTATAATTTGAGCTCGATGTCTATTCGATGATGTACACTTGTTTGGGCCAGTGAGGTGTTGTTGAATATGGGCCGAGTAGTAACGCAATGCCAAACAGGTCAATTATGACTCTCAGGCCGGGCTCTGAAAAGATCCTCAACAAAAGGACGGGTTCTCAAAAAAAAGAATAGGGACTCTTAGGCCGACATGTGGGTGCCACCGGTGTTTTTGTGCGCTTGCGCACCGAGAGCATATTGGCGCATGTTTGAAATTCATGCTACCTTTTCATCCCCAATCTCCCGCCCCTCCCCCACCTCTGGAATCTCGATTCCTACTCCAGTTCCCCCAAATCCCCCTCCTGTACTCCCTGTACTCAAGCGCATTATCATATCCTCGGTCAATTCGGATCTCCAAGCCGAAGATCCTGAGGTCTGTCCTGCCTTCGGGCGCTGCGTGCTGTCGCTCAACAATGGCATGGCGGCGCCACCAAGGCCGCCGCGGACCACGTTAGGGATGTACATGTATCGAGTGTTCGTGCACGTCGAAGAAGTGGTCAATCCATCAATCGAAGTCCGGCCGCTGCCGCTAGTGCCTGGGTCCGTCGACGACGTCCATTACAGGAGTCAACGTTATACTTTCCCCGTGTTGCTAGGAATGATGGATGGCACAGGGCCTACTCCATCGCGCAGCGGAGGCCACTGCTTCTTTGGGAGAAGAGGCAGGGCTGGCTGCCTGGATGTGCTCTAATTTGAGGTAACTACTGAATCTTATCAGATACTAGTTAAATCCGAGCTATGGGTGTGAAGAACTGATGTGCCAGTACATTTGATTGTGACCTGTTCTATTTTTTTACCTAAACTTTTTTTAGAAAGGGTTGTACGTCAACTTAATGTTCTACCAGAACTTATATATTGTGTTGTCTGTCTGTTTTCTTTGCACAACATTCAAGATATTTCCCTGTCATTGATAAAGACGATGAACCGTTATGTACGAGTTCGTTGGTTTCAACATAGCCCTACCCATAGCGATCCACTGCTTCCACCCTCATTGTGCCGCCTGCGTGAAGTTTTTGTATGCAAGTTCGGTGTGCTATGATGTTCTATATGATTGTGTCAACTATATAAGTTTTTACTGAGCATCAACAATGCATATGGCTGAAGATGTATTTACAAGCATCGACCGATGGGTCTCTCTCTCACACACACACACACAAACACACACACACACACAAGTGGGACCCGTTGAATTATTTCTTCGCTCGTGACAGCTTTTAATTAGGTTCCACTGTACTCTAACTTTTTTGTTAAGTTATTATTGAGCTCAGTGACTTCAAAAAGTTGTACAGAATCCTTGTTTGGGCCTTTCCGGCGTCGCTGAATGCGGGCTGAGTAGCCATGTAAGGTTATACTGTGCTACACAGGCCCCTTTTTCAACATCAGCAATCCTACTGGGCCGACAGTTGTACACAATATCCGGGTCAACTTGTTATTCTCCGTCCCGCTGGGCTGCAATCTTTCCTAGGAGGGATTCATTAGGCTTAACAAGAAAATGGGCTTTAAGAAATAATAAATGGGATGTAATTATAAAAACTAGGTAGTATCTATAAAAAATGTATCAAAGACGTAATTACTTTAAAAAATATATTATTTTTGGAATTTGAAAATTTTAATTTCATTACTTGTTGCGCGCACAATATCTCGTTGGCTTTTTACGTAATACAAATTTATTTCGAAATTATATTTAATCCGACTAGAAATTTCGTGATTAAAATATTTCGGATCCCATCAAAATTTGGGAAATTTTATTGAATTCTGTTTTGAGCGGTTGGTTGAAATTATTAATCGTTGTCCTAGCTAGAAAATGGGTTGTACTTTTAACAAACTGTAAATGGGCTGTAGTAAATTCCATTAGAATTCAAAAATGGGTTGTACATTCTTACAAATCACAAATGGGCTATATGTTCTCTGCCACACACTTGTGGGACTACTAAGTTGACGCGTGTCACGCCCAAGATGCGACCCTATCCAAAAGGAACATCGAAGGTCCCACCAAGGATAGAAGCGCATCTTGAAGACGCTTTTGCAAGGTGGATATCATTACATCGTACCATTACATAATAGTTGGGGATACATACAAAAGGCACAACCGCCGAAGAATACATCAATACATCATGCATAAGAACAACATCCGACTATGGATGAAACATAAACAGAAACTCAAACAATATCCACCCTGCTAGCCCAGGCTGCCGACCTGGAACCTATCCCCTGATCGAAGAAGCAGAAGAAGAACTCCAAAACAAGTCCTCATATGCAAATTTAGAAATTGGTCCAGATATGAATAAACCTTATGTTCAATTTGTTAAACAGAAAGTTAAGATGCACCACGATGATCTACACGAAATTCTAGTCAAGTTACATATAAAGTTCATTAGATTCGGAGCTACGGCCTAGAAGATATGAGCAAAACAAGTTAAACATGGCATTGATGCAAAATGCATTCAAACATCAAGCAAACACATTCAAGACATGGATCCAACAAGGTAATATGAAACTACATGCAAAACCAAGCAAGTTTCATATAGAGCGCACTCAAAACGGAGCAACGGTTCAACACATACACACCATACAAGTTTAAAGGGCATGCTGTCCAAAACAGCAACTAGGCAACTTGGGGTATCTTCGGTTGTCGTATGTAGTGTTCATCCAGTGTTGCCCTTAGAACGAGATATGTGTAGCTCCTATCAGTATTGTCGGCACATCAGGCGGTCTTGCTGGTCTTGTTTTACCATTGTCTAAATGTCTTGTAAACCGGGATTCCGAGACGGATCGGGTCTTCCCGGGAGAAGGAATATCCTTCGTTGATCGCGAGAGCTTATCATGGGCTAAGTTGGGACACCCCTGCAGGGTTTGAACTTTCGAAAGTCGTGTCCGTGGTTATGTGGCAGATGGGAATTTTTTAATATTCGGTTGTAGTAAACTTGAAGTAAACTCTTCTAAAATACACCAACTGTGTGCGTAACCGTGATTGTCTCTTTTCGGGGTTGTTCGAGAGGAGAACACGGTTTTCGGGTTATGTTTGACGTAAGTAGGAGTTTCAGGATCACTTCTTGATCATTACTAGTTGACGACCGCTTGGTAAGCTCCTCTTCTCGCTCTTGTTTCGTAAGTTAGCCACCATACTTTGCTTAGTCGCTGCTGCAACCTCACCACTTTACCCTTTCCTTACCCTTTAAGCTTTGCTAGTGTTGATACCCATGGTAATGGGATTGCTGAGTCCTCGTGGCACACAGACTACAACACCAGTTGCAGGTATAGGTTATGTGATGATCTTGACGTGAGAGCGATGTTTACTTGTTTTGGAGTTCTTCTTCTGCTTCTTTGATCAGGGGATAGGTTCCAGGTCGGCAGCCTGGGCTAGCAGGGTGGATATTGTTTGAGTTTCTGTTTATGTTTCATCCGTAGGGATGTTGTTCTTATGCATGATGTATTTATATATTCTTGGGCGGTTGTGCCTTTTGTATGTATCCCCAACTATTATGTAATGGTGCGATGTAATGATATCCACCTTGCAAAAGCGCTTGAAGATGCGCTTCTATCCTTGGTGGGACCTTCGATGTTCCTTCAGGATAGGGTCGCATCTTGGGCGTGACAACACGTCCCCTCAATAGAAAAACAAACACTAAGTTGACACGTATGCAAGGCTTTGTCAACTTATAGTCAACACACGGTTCTAGCAGTAGTGGCCGTTGGATATCCATCCAACGGATGTCGTGCTTCTTCTTCAATCTCGGATATTCTTGCTTTAGCCGCCCAAAAAATGATTCCTCCCCCTGATATCTGGGGTGCACCGTTTCGGAGGCTGACCTGTGGGCCTACTAAGTTGACGCGTACCAAGGGCTTTGTCAACTTAGTCAATATAAACGATTCTAGCTCTAGTGACCATACGATGTCCATCCAACGGCCGTAGTGCTTCTTCAACCTCTGGTCTTCTTGCTTCAGCCGCCCAAACCAGTGCCGGTCGTGCCGCGTGCTCCTGCCTCTCGTGGCCGGCTGTGATGCTGCGGAGGCCTCACCGCCCACTACTACTCCCACCACTAGCCAGGCCATCCCTCTACACACCCACACCCCCTGTTATTCCGCGGCGATGGCAGCCTCACACCGCAGCCGAACCAGTGAATCCTCGTACTCCTCTTCGCGTGGGCTTCCACTACCGCGTCTTCGCCGGCTCCGCGTCGTCCCCTTCCTAGGCCTCGCCGTCGTCCACAGCCTTGGTGCTCTCGGCGCGGTGTGGTCAACGTGGTCAAGGAACGACTTCTATCCGAAGAGTACTGTACGTGGAGAGGCTGACAGTTGGGTCCACGGCCGCAGCAAGGAAGTGCCTCCTTATTACGCGCAAAATAATGATTCCTCCACCTGACAGCAGGGACCCACCGGACGAGCCACCGTATTTCGTGAAAAAACGTTTCCCCCCTAACTGCTGGGACCCACCAGGTACATCTTCGCACGCAAGGAAGAGCATCCGTATTACGGGCAAAAAAATGATTCACCCCCTGACTGCTGGGACCCACCAGCTACATCTTCGCACGCAAGGAAGTGCCTGACAGTCGAGACCCACCTAGTTGAAGCGTACGTAGCGTTGTCATTCTGGTCGCGAACGTGTACGTACATACTGGTCGATTGGTCTGTCTGCAGGCTACAACGATGAACCGTGGCCGAGTAAAGAAGGGCACATGTCGTAGTAGAGGCGCGCACGTGTCGTAGTAGAGGCGTGCATGTAGCATGTCACGCAGTCCCGTTAATATCGTGTACACATACGTACAACCAGGGTGCAAGAAAGTAAATATGGCCACGTACGTACATACGGGCGGGGTCTCGAACGCCTACTCGCGCATACGTACGGCCAGGGCTCGTGTACATGGCTGGGTCAGAACAGAGATACTGCGTCCTCATGTTCATCGGGAGCCAACCGGCTTGGACGGAACAACAGATCGAAACGAGGCCTGGCGTACCGCAGAACAGAGGAAACGGCCTTGTGTTCGAACGACCATGGTCGAAACGGGATCCTGTTCATCGGGAGGGGTCTGGCGTACTACAAAATGGAGGAAACAGACTTCTCTTGGACCTCCTACGGTCCATACGGGGTCCTGTTGATCGGGAGGGGTGTGGCGTACCGCAAAACAGAGGAAACGGACTTGTGTTGGAGTGCTATGGTCGAAACGGGGGTCCTGTTCATCGGGAGGGGTGTGGCGTACCACAAATCAGGACTCCATGGGATACTGTTCATCTCCACTGTCGACTGCCTCCACGGGCTACTGTTCATCCACCGTCAACCTCCTCTAGCCTCCACCTGCAACTGTTCATCCACGGGCTCCTGTTCATCCAGCCTCCGCCGCTCCTCCACCGGCTACTGTTCAACCAGCCCTCTCCAAAAGTCCTGTTCAACCACCCCTCCATGGGCTACTGTTCATCCAGCCCTCCACCAGCTACTATTCAACTAGCCCTCCACGGGGTCGTCCTGTTCATCCAGCCCTCCACGGGGTCCTGCTCATCCACCCCCAACCGGCTCGATCGATCGGGGTCCTGTTCATCCAGCGGCAACACCACGAGGTCCTGTTCATCCAAACCCCACCCCCCAACGGAACTTTTCATCCAAACCCCCCAAACAACGCTCATTGTTCATCAAGGTAAGGTGGTAGCAGGGTTTGATCAGCTTCAGTTAGCAGCAGTAGCGAAGGAATCGCGCGATCGGGTTTAGTTAACAGCCATATCGATCGATCGCTCGGGTTCAATAACGCATAGCCTACAAAGGTAATCGCCGGGTTCGATGGCCGCCTCGCTCGGGTTCAGTTAGAGCCCAACGCCTCGCACCCACGCGCGTATATGTACGAGAGAAACGCGCATCGCTCGGCTCCCGACCACCCACCATAACCGTGAACTCCACGATATGTTCCTCGCCCTCGCTTCTACCACGGTTTTTTCTGTCATGGACGACCCAAAGAATGTCATGCAGCTGCATCTCCGGCCTGCCCAGGATGAAAATCCCATTTTCTGTCATGATTTTTTGTCGTGGAAGTAGGAGCCCACCACATCTATGATGATACCGGGTGTCGGTGTCAAAACCGGCGGATCTCGGGTAGGGGGTCCTGAACTGTGCGTCTAGGCGGATGGTAACAGGAGACAAGGGACACGATGTTTTACCCAGGTTCGGGCCCTCTTGATGGAGGTAAAACCCTACGTCCTGCTAGATTAATATTGATGATGTGTGTTACAAGAGTGGATCTACCACGAGATCAAAGAGGCTAAACCCTAGAAGCTAGCCTATAGTATGATTGTTGTTCGTCCTACGGACTAAAACCCTCCAGTTTATATAGACATCGAATAGGGTTAGGGTTACACAGAGTCGATTACAATGGTAGGAGATCTACATATCCGTATCGCCAAGCTTGCCTTCCACGCCAAGGAAAGTCCCATCCGGACACGGGACGAAGTCTTCAATCTTGTATCTTCATAGTCTTGGAGTCCGACCGATGATGATAGTTCGCTATCCGGACACCCCTAGTCCTAACTCCCTCAAGAGCCCACGAACCAGGCTTCAATGACGCATTTAGTCCGGCACGCATGTTGTCTTCGGCATTGCAAGGCGGGTTCTTCCTCCGAATAATTTATAGAAGATTGTGAACACCAGGATAGTGTCCGGCTCTGCAAAACAAGTTCCACATAACACCGTAGAGAGAATAATTTTTGCACAGATCTGCTGACGTATTCTGCGGCGTGACATCACACCACGGCCAGGCTTTTATATGAATTGTTTTTTATTGGTCCACCTCAGCGTGTTTAGCGAGACGGTTTCCTTGGCACGTCTTATCGAAGCGTAGATCGTGCCCCCTTATTCCGGGATTCTCATAAATACGGACGTGGGTAACCCAACCGTGCCCGTTGGCCTGCCTTCTCTATCAAAGGCGAGTCCTAATCGACCATGGGGTGGGCTCTTGGTATTCAACCTCTTTATAACGAGACCAAGGCCCTCTCCTTTTTACACCCTCTATCGAGTTCGCCTCGTGCTTCGAGTTCCAACACCCAAAGCTTCAGATTCAGGCGCTTCGGACTTTCGACGATGTCCGGCTCCGACCAGCATGGCCGATGGATGTCTTCCTCCGTCACAGAAGAAGACGTGCTAAAGCTGCGAGACGCCAGGTATCTAACCGGCGTGATCTCGCATAGGCTGCCTGCTCCAGGGCAGGTTATTCCCACTCCTGAGCCCGGTGAGAACGTGGTGTTCGTGTCTCACTTCTGTCGGGGTTTAGGCTTCCTGATGGACCCCTTTGTGCGGGGGCTCATGTTTTATTATGGGCTTGATTTCCATGACTTGAATCCAGAGTCCATCCTCCATATCTCGTCATTCATTGTTGTATGTGAGGCCTTCCTCCATATTACCCCTCACTTTGGATTGTGGCTCAAGACCTTCAAGGTGGAGCCAAAAGCGTCGAGGGCAGCAAACAAAGTGCGGAGGGGCGGTCATAAGCAAGTGCGCTGGTGCTCCGTGGCCCGAGGGCTCTTTTCAAGAGGAGCTTGGTTTATGGCAACGGAGTGGTTCTATATCACCGCCTCCTGTGGGCACCAAATGGGTGGCGCTCCCTGCCTTCCGCTCAGGTCCACCACAGCGGCTGGCGTCATGGGTCAACAAGGGGCTCGACTGGGGGTTGTCCAAGGACGTTCCCCTACTGCAGGGCCGTATTCGAGATCTCCAGGAAAGAGGGATCAATCTGGTTGCAGTGGCGCAGGTTATTGTGATCCGGCGTCTTCAGCCCTGCAAACGTCGCCCCCTCCACTTGTGGGAATTCAATCCGGAGGGACCACGAGCTCTCCAAAATTTTATGGGCACGACGCCCGCGGAGATGTATAAACTGTTCTTCGGATCACGAGAGGAGTGTCCGGACTTGACCGAGGATGCAGGACTAAGCTGCAATCGCCCAGATGCTCAAGTAAGTAGTCCTATAACCGGACAAGCTGTTCATTCATTTATTATACATATATGCCCTTTAAAGGAGCCGTTTCTTGAACAGGAGTGGATAGCCAAGGCAAAGTTGATAAGGTATCCGGCTCCCCTCCCAGAGACCACGCCGGATCCCATGTTGACCAACATGTTGAAGGTCGCGCCTTTTGAAGAAGGTGAAGGGAGGAGCGGGGGAGCAACTGCCTATGTGAAGGAGGCTATCAAGGAAGGAGGGATTAAGAGTCCCACCTTCCGAGGAGAGAAGAGGACTGCTTCCGAAGATCCGGAGGTCAAGGCCTCAAAGAAAGGAAGGGAATCTTCGTCGGAGAGTCCAGTGCTGGGAAGTAACCCAGCCGCACTATTTCCCCAAGGGGATCAGCCCTCCAGCGAGCCGTAAGTAAAACGAAAGGGGCCTTGTAAATAAGGAACATCCCTGTATTTATTTATGAAGATAACCGAAATTGTACCTTGTAGTTCAGACCTCAGCCCTTCTCAGCAGAGCTCGTCTTCGGGGGATCTTCTTCCGGAGATGATGGAGCGAACGCCTCCACCTGTCGCACCCTCATTTGAAGCGGACGACCCGGAGGTGTCGTCGCAGAGGGTTCCCCAAGTCCGTGAGGCGGAAGGTCCGCGCCAAGTGGTGTGCGGTCGGAGGAGCTGAGGATTTTCTCGGCGGCGGCTATCTCGTAAGATCACCGTGCTCTAATGGGTACGGTGATTGAAAGAATTGCATCCGCATGAGCGGATTACCTGAAACGTCGAAGCTTCTTGTGACGGGGTTTGAGGTACGCAAAAAATGATGTACCTGCTGACAGTTATGCATATAAAATGCGTCATGTATAGATAGTAGCCCCTGAGAGTCGGTATGTTGTCAAAATTGACAACGTGCCGATGATCAAATTATCAGTTTTAACATATCGCTGCTCCTAAACAGGTGGCGGGTCGTCCGGAGGCCAGCCGGACTGATGAATATGCCGAACTAAAGCGGCAGCTTGATGAGGCGGATGCGGACATCGCTACCGGTCAATAAACGGTTTGATAAGTCACAAGGTATGCGACTTCTATGCGGACACCTGGTAAGGGAGCTTGACGCCCATGTCTTACTAATCATATGCTTAATGCAGATGGTGTCGCTGCCGTGGAAGAGCTGTGGGCAGAACTCGCCCGAGCGAAAGAGCAAGCCAGAATTAGTAATGCGGCTGCTTTAAAGGCGACCGAAGAGCTAGAAGCTGAACGGGCTGCTCACTGCCGAAGCAAAGAGGAGATGGCCGAGATGGCCAAAAGGTTAAGGAATGCTACCGATCGCTGCGAGGTTCTTGAAAAAGAGCATCAAGCGGTACAGGAGGGCCTAAAGAAGGCCGCCGCCGAAACCAAGAATGCCCAATCTGCTTGAGAGCTGCCAAGGAGGAGCTGAGTCAGGCCAGGGCAATTGCGGCTGGAAAACCATTTCTGCTGCGGAGGAAATGTACAGATCCAAAGTATGCTCTGTTGGATAAATTATGTAGTTCAGAGGATGCTTATATGGACTTGGCGGCGGCTATGTGGACGCCAGTTGGGCACTTCCGGGGCGGAAAGGGGCACAAAAGGGAAGAGCTATACTGGTCGCAATTCCATAGTCCGGGCGTCCTCGCCATCGACCGATCGGTTGGCGAGTGGGCCGAGCTGAATCGATTGCGGATTGGCCATGAAGCATGTCTTGACTCACTTGTGGCCGGGACGGGCCCCACCAAGAGCTATTTTGGTGTAGTGCAGCAGTTTCTTGGAGCGGTGCCGCGTATCGACGCGATGAAGCGATCGGCATGTATTGAGGGAGCGCGGATGGCTCTTGCCCGTGTCAAGACATACTGGGCAGAGATGAAGGCCACTGACGTTGCATCCCAGGATTCAGACAGAGGCCGAGTACCTGCCGAGCACTACTTTGAAGAAGTCCTGTCGGGCGCTCATTTAATAGAGACGCAGTGCTCGAAGGATATTATGTTTGAATGACATGTATGATTTGTGAAAATGATGTTTCAATGTAATATAAGTGCTTTTTATACTTGTGCATTCAAGTAGTAAACTACTCCCTGTGCGGCCGTTTATGTATATGTGTATATAACACGAAGATGGCAGTCCTTGGCTTTCAGCCCCACGCACATAGTGCGGGGGTGTTTGCAAAAAAAGCACTTTTTCACACTTAATCCAACGGCTTGGTCCTGTTAAGGAGGTGGTAGCGTAGCAAACCAGGCAACCGGACTATAATGCTTTATCACTTTCACTTAGCCATAGGAGTTCGAGGTGGGGCTACTATATAGCCCACAGGGCACCGCACTCTCCCGAATTCGAGGTGCGTATGTGCACGACCGAAAACCGGTCCTTCGTTAATGCGAGGAATTCTAAACATTCCTGTGAGTCATCGAGTGGTTGACCGGTCTCTCGCTATATCATGACAGTCAATTTTCGGCTTTCTCTCTTGAGGTGCTCTTTGGCCGAACCGGGTACAATCGCAGTAGTTCTCCACGGTGCCGCGTCACCGTGAAAAGCGGAACATAAGGCAGCAAAACACAGGGCAGGCAACCCAACATTTGACCAAAGACATGATTCGGAGCTGATGCATATAAGGCCTAACTTTCGAGACGCCGAATACTCCCTAAGGTATTCGGTCTTTATGAAAATGGGCAAAATAAGGCCCTAAGCCCTTTGTGTCTGTGCACGCATAAAAATTCAGTGCGGCCAATGCCAAAGCACCAGCCTCCTCCTCGATTATATTTAAGGAACTGGGGAATGTATATCAACAAGAGACAGTGAAAAAAGGTTTACGCAGGGTCTTAATCTGAAAAGAATCCTTGCAACGGGTCCCTCTTGCGTCTGCTTTGTCTCTCCGTTGTGCCATATCCTGGACGGGTGTAGCACGTTGTTCATCTGTAAAAGAGAGGAACTTAGTTTAAAAGAAAAAGGATCGTGCGAAAGATGTACTTAATATTTAAATAAACAAAGTACGATTCGAAGAAGTGAATAAAATTTGAGCTTTATTATCTCTTGTTGTACATGCATGCAGCCCCTTGTATGGGGGTATGCCGCTAGTGGGCGCCGGACTCGTCTAGCCGTATCCGGGTTTGAAATGACTGTCGCGAGTTCTTTTCCTAGTGGAGCCGGATAGCTGTGGAGCTGTCGATGCAGTCTCCCCTTCTTCCGCGCTTGAGTAACACTTAATACTTCCTTTTAAGGAGATGATGCCGCGTGGACCGGGCATTTTAAGTGTTAGAGATGCATAGTGCGGTATTGCGTTAAAGCGGGCGAAAGCCTCGCGTCCCAATAGTGCTTGATGGCTACTGTTAAACGGGGCGACATGGAAGAGTAACCTTTCGCGACGGAAGTTGTCGGTTGAACCAAACACAACTTCTAGCAGTATGGAGCCCGTGCAGAGGGCGTATGGGCCGGGCAGTACACCTTTAAAGGAGGTGTTGCTACGGCGAATTTTGGTTGGGTTTATCCCCATCCTGCGGATTGTGTCCTGATATATCAGGTTTATGTCATCGCCGCCATCCCTGAGGACATGTGTAAATTGGAATCCGTCGATTATAGGATCCAATATCAAGGCAGTCCATCCTGCGTTCCGGATATTATCGGAATAGTCCTGATGGTCGAAGGTGATTGGTTTTGACAACCAATGTGCAGCGCGCCTTTTAGTGGGCGCCGCTCTGTTTTTCCCTTTTATCACGTGAAGTGAGTTTACTGTTTTAACCTTTTGTGGGAAATTCTTTTGTTTTCCGGGGCTCTACTTGTGGTGCTCGTCATCATTTTCCCTTGGTGTGTCGAGCCCCTTGTGTTCGGCATTAAGTCGGCCGGACTGCTTGAAGACCCAACAATCTCTGTGGGTATGGTTTGGAGGCTTCTCGGAGGTACCATGTATTTGACACAGTCTATCCAGAATCTTGTTTAGGTTGGATAGCTCGTCACTGTTATCCTTTAGGGGCAGTGTTTTGTTGTTCGGCCGAGAGCTTTTGAATCCGGCGTTGACCGCCGTACTATTTGGGCCATTTTCTTTATTCCGGCGCTGATCTTTTCTGCATCGTGATTTCCCATTTCCATCCCTGGTTTTGGATGTACTCGGGTCGCTGGTACTACATCTAGCCAGCCAGCTGTCCTCTCCCGCGCAAAAGCGGGTCATGAGGCTTGTCAATGCGGCCATTGTTCTGGGCTTTTCTTGGCTGAGGTGTCTGGCGAGCCATTCGTCTCGGACGTTGTGTTTGAAAGCTGCTAAGGCTTCGGCGTCCGAACAGTCGACTATTTGGTTCTTTTAGTAAGGAACCTGTTCCGAAATTTCGGGCCGACTCTCCGGGCTGTTGAGTTATGTGACTTAGATCGCTCTGCATCCGAGGCGGACATAAGTCCCCCAAAATTTGCCGAAATGCATCCTCGAGCTCTCCCAGCTTCCAATGGTATTTTCGGGAGGCTTTTAAGCCAATGCCGAGCTGGCCCTTTGAGTTTAAGGGTAAGTATTTTATGGCGTGGAGATCGTCTCCTCTAGCCATGTGTATGTGGAGGATGTAATCCTCGATCCGCACTCAGTGGTCTATTGTTCTGTCAGATGCCTCTATGTTTACGGGTTTGAACTCCCGGAAATTCATGATCCAGCAACTCATCGGAGAAACTTAGTGGGTGTGCGGCACCCCTATATTTGGGTGTGCCGTGATCTTAGTGATTTTGACGTATTGCATAGTTTAGACGAGCCTGCTATCTAGGACCGTAGATGGACCTAACTGAGCCATCCTCTTGGTGTGAATCCTTATGCGGATCGCATATTGGCTTGTGTGCGGCGCCATTCACCGCTCTCTTTTCGCCGTGGGGTCATCCATCCGACCGGGTGGCCTTCTTACTTTTTAATTGTGGCGGCTCTAAGGCCTCCTCGTCGAATTCGGGCAGTAGCTTTCTTTTCGGGTAGCTCTTTGTTCAGCGACTGTCGCCGTGCTTGTCTGCGGTGCTGAATACTTTGCTCCATCTAATCCTGAGTGCATCTTCCGCTGTTTTGAGCTTCCGCTTCGCTTTTTCAGGCTACGCGATGGCGACAGGCCTTTTCGAGGTCATTTTGCTCCAATGGTTTGTCCGGCGTGAGGTCGTCCGGACTGTTGTCTTCGCCGGGGACAGATTGTTTATCCAAGTTGTCTTGTTCGGACGACTGCTCGATAGCTTGGTAGTTGTCCACCGGTTCGCCCTGCTCTATGGCTGGGTCTTTGTTGAGGCGGGACTTTGTTCGGCGTTTAAGTTGCCGTTTTGACTGCTTTTCGAGGGATTTATCCTTCGTAGAGTCCCGTTTCTCCTCGTCTTCATTTGCTTTAGGTGTATCCACCATGTATACATCATGGGGTGAGGTTGTCCAGCATCCTATAGGTGCTGGCTCATTGTTGTCTCCTACATCGTCGTCCATACCGTCGATGTCTTCGGAGTCGAAATCGAGCACGTCGTGTAAGCTTTCGACAGTGGCTATGAAGTGGGTGGTGGGTGGGCTTTGAATTTCTTCGTCGTCCGAATACCAACCGTCGACCGCAATCCGGCCGAGCTCTCCGGATAAAGAGAGAGACTTTAGTGTATTCAGGATGTCGCCAAAGGGCGAGTGCCGAAAGATGTCCGCGGCCGTGAACTCCATAACGGGCGCCAATCAGATTCAATTGGCAAGGCGCGGAGGGTTGGTCCGGAAAGAGTCCGCTTCACAGAGTCATGGTCTTTGCAAAGGACAGGGATGGAGTTCGCTCGATCGCCATAGAGATTGAAGCCCGAGGCGGCTTCCAACCACTCGTCCTCGATCGGGAATCCGGCTCGGATTAAGGGTCGGAGCGGATTCTGTGCGGCCTCCGAGCCTTTGTTAATTGCAGAGCTAGATCATGCCCATCGAGAGCGGTCTTGCTGCGCTTGGCGTGGCTCGAATCCGTCGAAGATCAAGTCTCCGCGGATATCGGCCGTATAGTTTAAACTTCGAATCGACTGGCCAGTCGAGCGTAACTTCGATCTGCTCTCGATGGCTGCTTAATTGGCCCCGCGGTAAAGCCGCCGAACACGAAGATCTGTCCGGGAGAAAAGTCTCACCTGGACCGCGTCGTTGTTGATGATCAAAGGAGCCATCGAGCCTATCGGTGACGACACGGAGGAACTCTCAATGAAAGCACCAATGTCGGTGTCAAAACCGGCGGATCTCGGGTAGGGGGTCCCGAATCTGCGTCTAGGCGGATGGTAACATGAGACAAGGGACACGATGTTTTACCTGTGTTCAGGCCCTCTTGATGGAGGTAAAACCCTACGTCCTGCTAGATTAATATTGATGATGTGTGTTACAAGAGTGGATCTACCACGAGATCAAAGAGGCTAAACCCTAGAAGCTAGCCTATAGTATGATTGTTGTTCGTCCTACGGACTAAAACCCTCCGGTTTATATAGACACCGGATAGGGTTAGGGGTACCTGTAGTCGGTTACAATGGTAGGAGATCTACATATCCGTATCACCAAGCTTGCCTTCCACACCAAGGAAAGTCCCATCCGGACACGGGACGAAGTCTTCAATCTTGTATCTTCATAGTCTTGGAGTCCGGCCGATGATGATAGTTCGGCTATCCGGACACCCCCTAGTCCGGAACTCCCTCACCGGGTTTTGTCACAAATATTGTCATAGAAGTGTCATAAGCATGACAAAAAAATTGGTCGGCCTAAAATGTCATGGATGTGTCTTTTTTTTTGTAGTGATACCAACATCACGGATCCACTTACCTTCCCTTCGTTGGGAGAGAAGAACAGTGGCAGATGCCAGTGTTGGCTTTCTTGAAGATGGTGAGGGAGAAGGGGATTCAGCAAAGAGTGAAATGATGGTTGCTTCATCCGTCAAACTTATACTGCGGGGAGGTGGGGTTTTGTGATACGACGGCTCATTATCGCTGCCTTCTGACCGGGGTGACTCTCCTTTTGCATCGCCTACTAATTTGGTGGATTGCATTTGGGCCCGCGCGCTGCATGGCCTGCATGTCAGTGAACAAAAGTAAAACGACATTCAGTAGAGGGAGACGTTTCGATGATCTCGGAGGAGCCAGAAGCGGTAGTGTATCCACTGTACTAGTAGTAATTGTTTTTCTGGGTAGTTGTAGAGTGTCTCCATTGTACTAGTAGTAATTGTTTCTTTGGTCCCAAGAAAAAACAGCCCATCCACCCTAGTAAATAAGAAAATCAATTCAAAATCCCATATATTTACTTAATGAGAGGCGCTATCCACACCCAGCACACCTCCCCCCAAAAGACCCTAGGTTCTCTTCTTTCTTCTCACTCCCACCCACCTCATGTCAGCTTGCTCCACTCGTACCCCCAAATTCCTCACCTCACTCCTATAGGAAACCCCAGCTCCCCTTCTTCCTCACTACTATAGAAAAACCCCAACTCCCCTTCTTCTTCACTCGCACTACAACTAGGCTTGTCATTCGTTGCTCTACTCAAATTCGTGAGCTCGACGCGACGCCCTTGAGGAAAATGGAGTCAGCGGACCCAAGCGCCAAGAAGATGAGGCCCCCGCCAGCGGCGACGCCAGTTGTAGATCCCGCACCCGGCAGCGCAGTGAGAAGCGGCGAGCCCGCCCCACCGGATCCCAGGAACCCGTAGAATCTCGGGTGGACCGCACCTACTCCTGCCTCCCGTGGCCGTCTGTGCTATCGCAGAGGCCTCACTGCCCCTACTAGTCCCACCGCTGGCCAGGCTATCCCTCTACTCACTCACACCCCCTGTTATCCTGCGGTGACGGTAGCCTCACACCACAGCCGAACCAGTGAACCCTTGTACTCCTCTCTGCGTGGGCATCCACTGCCGTGTCTTCCCCGGCTCCGCGTCGTCTCCTTCCTAGGCCTCGCCGCCGCCTTGGTGCTCTCGGCGCGACGTGGTCAACATGTTCAAGGAATGACTTCCATCGGAAGAGTACTGTACGTGGAGAGGCTGACAGCTGGGTTCATGGCCGCAGCAAGGAAGTGCCTCCTTATTACGTGCAAAATAATGATTCCTCCACCTGACAGCAGGGACCCACCGAATGGGCCTCCGTATTTCGAGAAAAAAGTGTTTCCCCCTGACTGCTGGGATCCACCATCTACATCTTCGCACGCAAGGAAGTGCCTCCTTATCCTCCCTGGCAGTCGGGACCCACCTGGTCGAAGCGTACGTGGCGTTGTCATTCTGGTCGCGAACGTGTACATACATACTGGTCAATTGATCTGTCTACATGTTGCAGCAATGAACCGTGGCCGACTAAGGAAGGGCACGTGTCGTAGTAGAGGCGCAGATGTAGCATGTACATGTACGTATAGCCAGGGTGCAAGAAAGTAAATACGGCCACATACGCACATACGGGCGGGGTCTTGAACGCCTACTCGCGCATACGTACGGCCAGGGCTCATGTACATGGAGAGGTAGCGACGGCGTCCTGTTCATCGGTAGCCAACCGGCTGGGTCGGAACGGAGAAACTGCGTAGTTGTGTTCATCAGGAGGCAACAAAATGCGTCTTGTTCATGGGGAGCCAACCGTCTTGGACGGAACAGCCGATCGAAACGAGGCATGGCATACCGCAGAACAGAGGAAACAGCCTTGTGTTTGACCGCCTATGTTCGGAACGGGATCCTGTTCACCGGGAGGGGTGTGGCGTACCAATAAATGGAGGAAACGGACTTCTCTTCAACCTCATACGGTCGAAATGGGGTCCTGTTGATCGGGAGGGGTGTGGCGTACCTCCAAACAGAGGAAACAGACTTATGTTGGAGCGCTACGGTCGAAACGGGGGTGCTGTTCATCGGGAGGGGTGTGGTGTACCGCAAAACGGGACTCCATGGGCTACTGTTCATTTCCACCGTCGACCTCCTCCAGCCTCCACGGGCTACTGTTCATCCATCGTCGACATCCTCCAGCTTCCACCCATGACTGTTCATCCACGGGCTCCTGTTCATCCAGCCTCCACCGCTCCTCCACCGGCTACTGTTCAACCAGCCCTCTCCACGGGGTCCTGTTCAACCACCCCTCCACGGGCAACTATTCATCCAGCCCTCCACTGGCTACTATTCAACCAGCCCTCCACGGGGTAGTCCTGTTCATCCAGCCCTCCACGGGGTCCTGTTCATCCACCCCGAACTGGCTCGTTCTATCGGGGTCCTGTTCATCCAGCGGTAACGGCCTCTACTACCACGGGGTCCTGTTCATCCAACCCCCACCGGGAACTGTTCATCCAACCCCCCCAACAACACTCATTGTTCATCAAAAGGCAGCAGGTTCGATCTGGTTTAGTTAGCAGCAGTAGCGAAGGAATCGCTCGATCAGGTTTAGTTAACAGCCAGGGTTCGATCGATCGCTCGGGTTTAGTAACGCGTAGCCTATAGTGCAATCGCGCAGGTTCAGTAGGAGAACGCGTCGCTTATGTTCAATTAGAGCCCAAAGCCTCGGACCCACACGCGTATGTGTATGAGAGAAACGTGCATCGCTCGGCCCCCGACCACCCACCGTAACCGGGAACTACCCAATATTTTCCTCGCCCTCACTTCTACCACCGTTTTTTCCGTCATGGACGACCCAAAGAATGTCATGCAGTTGTGTCTCCGGCCCGCCAAGGACAAAAAGCCCATCTTCTATCATGATTCTTTGTCATAGAAGTAGGAGCCCACCACATCTCTGATGATACCGGGTTTTGTCACAATTATCGTCATAGAAGTGTCATAAGCTTGACAGGAAAAAATTATTTCGGCCCAAAATGTCACGGATGTGTCTTTTTTGGTAGTGGTGAGTAGTTTACCACAGACCTACGGATCCATATCAAGTAGCTATATGGCTTCTTCTCTCTCTTTGATTCTCAATAACATGTTATCCTCGATGTTCTTGGACATCTATCCGATGTAATCTTTGTTTGCGGTGTGTTTGTCGAGATCCGGTGAATTGTGGATTTATGATCACCTTATCTATGAGTATTATTTGAATCTTCTCTGAATTCTTATATGCATGATTTGGTATCTTTGTATTTCTCCTCGTATTATCAGTTTGGTTTGGCCAACTAGATTGGCTTTTCTTGCAATGGGAGAGGTGCTTAGCTTTGGGTTCAATCTTGCGTGATTTCACCTAGTGACAAAGTAGGGGTAGCAAGACACGTATTGAATTGTTGCCATCAAGGATAAAAAGATGGGGTTTATATCATATTACATGAGTTTATTCCTCTACATCATGTCATCTTACTTAAGGCATTACTCCATTCTTTATGAACTTAATACTCTAGATGCATGTTGGATAGTGGTCGATGTGTGGAGTAATTGTAGCAGATGCAGGCAGGAGTCGGTCTACTTGACATGGACGTGATACCTATATTACATAATCATTGCCTTGGATATCGTCATAACTTTGAACTTTTCTATCAATTGCTCAACAGTAATTTGTTCACCCACCATATTATTTGCCTTCATGAGAGAAGCCTCTAGTGAAACCTATGGCCCCCTGGTCTATTTTCCAACATATTAGTTTCCGATCTACTATTTTGCAATCTTTTATTTTAAAATCTATAAACCAAAAAACCCAAAAATATTTGATCTTTTGTTTAGTTTTATTTATCTATCTCTATCAGATCTCACCTTTGCAAGTGACCGTGAAGGGATTAACAACCCCTTTATTGTGTTGGGTGCAAGTGTTTAATTGTTTGTGCATGTATTGGTGATTTGCGCGTTCTTCTCCTACTTGTAGCGACCCGACCCGTATGGATCGAAGTCTCTGTGCTTAAGTGGCATCCCTGGATTGGTATGCTGACCCACACAGTACTCGATGATTTATAACAGAGGTAAATCACATATATAAAGTAACGTAAGTACTATTACCTCAATCCATATAGCGGAAGTAATAACAAAGTTGTGGAGTTCCCAACAACACCAACGGCGAAGTTGAGTGTAGACATCGTAACCCTAACGTATCACTTACTCGTCGTAAGATTCCTGCAACATGAGACGTCGCAGCCATGTAGGTCAGTACATTGAACGTACTGGCAAATTCACATCATAAAATAATAATGAGAATTTTCTATCTCTATACGCATATTTGGTTGGTGGAGGATCTAAGTTTATTTTTGCATAAAGCCAATTATTCCCTACAACAAAGGAATAAATTTTATTTAACTAAGAAGTTGATGCCAATATTGAGAAGGTTCCTCCAACTCAATCCCAAATTTACCAAATTATCAATAACCCAACAATTCCATTAAATAGAGTGATAAGATCAAATCAATAATTCAAATACCAGATACTCAAGATGTCCATAACCGGGGACACGACTAATCATGATTAGTTTGTACACTCTGCAGAGGTTTGCGCACTTTTCCCCACAAGACTCGATCTCCTCTATTGAATTTCTCGCACTACATGATGTTTGAGAACCGGATGATCGAGACATAGTCTTCCCAAAGCATTAACTCTTTCTCTGGGTAGACAGTACCACCTACTTCCCCCTTCATCTACTAGCCTACTGCTGAAAGAGGTCACACAACATACTCAACTATGCCAGAGCCCATAATGGCTTGTGGCTACACACGAAAGTTTCTAGCATGAATAATCTTATGATCCCTATGAGCCTGGGTGGCATTCCATAGGGTGATCACAGGGTACTCTAGGATCCCCTTGGGCAAGCACTGGGTTCTGCAGGTGCCCGGGCGAACCACTGGGTGCTCTAGGGTGCCCCAACCATTCCACCCAGATGTGTATTAAAGTAACCACCTTAAGTTTCCCTTAATTATTAAATCTCTCTCATCTTTCATGAATCACACATACCAATCCACATCTACGAGCATGTCTAAGCAATATGAGCATAACGTATATTCCCGTGGTCAATAAAAAATGTAATAGGTTCCTACCTCATCAACTACATAGCAAATCACAATTCCCAAATCCTACTCATGCAAATATTTGAAGGGTCTATCTAATGCAAGTAAAACTGGAGTATGATCAAAGTGTGAACTTGCCTTGTACTGTTGATGAAGATTGAACGCACTCAGATTCCAGATAGTTCTACCCGTCACACTCCGTTGCATACATAAGCACTCATGCAAAAGAATCGAAGAAAAGATCTTAGAAAACTTTGAAAACAAGCAATTAGCTCTTGCAACATAAAACAATTTCTAACAGTACCAAAATTAGGTGGATTTGGTCTTATCAGAAAGCTTAGGTCAAGAGCTTCGATTTGCAAAAAGAATCAACTAATCGGTGTTATAAAACTCAAGTTATGATCAAACGATATTCAAATTAAAAAATATTTGAAAACAAAATTTAAACTTTCAAAAACATGTTTATGTTGGTTATCTGGATAGAGGGGATCATAACGAAGAAGTGGGCGTTGCTTTCGTTGGATTTGGATAAACGAGTAAAAAGTAGCGAAGGTTTGAAGATCAAGGGCTAAACTGTAAATAAACTAATTGCATCTAGGTCCCTGGCCGAAATTAAAATAGAAAAAGAAAAACCTAACGAACGAACGTTTACTACAGAACCTAATCTACTAAATACGTTCGCTACAGAAGTTTAACTAACAAACGTTTGTTAAATAACTAGTAAACCGTGTTAAAAAGGAAAATCGAAGAAAACATAAACCCAAAGAAACTAAACCAGACCGGGGTGGTTTTATTACCGGTTCGAGGCGTTTTCGTCGAAAACCGGCGGCGGATCGGCTCAAGCAATGGGTTAGCGAGTCCAGCGTCGGCGGCGGACTTCGACGGCGACGGCGGCAGCTATGCGGGCGTAGTGCGGCGGCGGCGCGGCTTGGTGGCGAGCAGCGGCATGCGGCAGCGAGATGCGAGGCGAGGGGCGGCGGCGTCGGCGAGGAGCGGTGGCTGGCGAGCGGGCGGCTATGAGGATGAGAGGAGGAGGCGGCGGGGCTGTGACTTATATAGGGGGGGGCGGCGGCCGACTTGGGCGAGGGGCGACGCCGTGAGAGGCCGGACTCCCATGAGTCGAGCCGGGCACGGAGCGATCGCCATGGCTGCGTCACAGCTAGAGCTGGGCTGGCCTACCAATGGAAGAGAAGTTTTTTTTTCAATAATTTTACACACAACAAAATATAATAAAACAATATAAAATAAAAACATAATATAGGCATATAATATATCAAAATTTTCAGAATTTTTTTTCTTCAACATGAACATTTTTCTACCATCAAATAAAATCCTCAAAAATTTAAGTAAAGCAAACAGTACTACTGGTTCAATAAAACCCAATAATTTTTTTTAAAAAAATACCAAAATAGTTTCAAATTTATTTCTCTCCAATTTTCTAATGTAGGGAATCATTTTACCCTATTTTCCATATATTTTATTTTTGGAGAAAAATAATTTGTAAAAAAAAATCCAAATTGAAAAATAATTTCAAAGAGACCTTAAATTTGATTCTTTTAAACTCCCAACTCATATTTCATATGATTTGAAGAAGTCATTTTATCTTCTCTCATGAAAATCATTGAGTTGCATGAAGTTTCTGAAATTGAAACATTTCCAAATGAGATTCAAATCTTTTCAAAACCCTTTTCATTTTAAATGGAAGAAGTCATGTCATCTTCTCTCTAGGGTTTTGTGATGAAATGAATTTGAATTCATGGGGATCATAAATGCAATGTGAAAGTTTGGGAAAGTCCTTTTATTCCCTCTCATTTAACTTTCAAAGAGTTTCAAATTTCAGTCACTTTCACACATCACAATCAAACAAACAATCAAAATTTATTTATTTAATATGACATTCCAAAATTTAGAATTTTGGGATGTTAAAAACCTACCACCCTTAAAATGAATCTTGCCCTCGAGATTCGGAGAGGCTAGCAAGAAATAGGTTAGGTTCGGGGGTCTTTTCAGAATCCATCGATCGTCACAGGGGTCTGGGGTGCTACCACCCTTAGAAGCATTTTTACGGTTCCATCAATACTCATATACTCCATCCTCATTGTTGATAGTGTCGGTCTTCTCAGATCTTCGGGATAATTCCTTTTCTGGGCTCTTCCGGGAGTGGCATAACCTTTTCCTCAATTCTCGTGTCCTTTCATCTTGGTACGGTTCTTCTGTGACTGGGTCTTCTTAGCTGACAGGTTTGGCACCAAATACTAAACAACTATCGATATCTCATGGTGGTTATCAATTTATGGTTTCTCCTGCAGAAAATGGGTCTGGGTTGAAATTCACCATATGTTGCTACGATTGGCAACAGCTGACGTGTCCAAGGGAAAAATTGCCGTACCATTCTAAGGTTTAAACAAGGTTTTGATATCGTCGTCTCTCAATTATGGGTAAGTCACTCAAATTTACCATCCCATATAGCAAGGCGAATAATAAGAGTAAGTCGGTATGGTGATCAATCGATCCCACACCCAAATCATTACCTTGTATATGGTTTAGCGAATCTCGCATTCTAACACTCGGTCATCCTCACAAGCATTGCAGAATTTCTCTTGTCGACAAACTAAGTTCGGATAAATCCATTGATTCTGCAAGCCAAACGAACATCTATCATTTCTTCACACCTCTCTGGTTTTGCGTAACTCCTATAAAATCGTCTGTTGATAAACGTAACTTCTTCCACGGTTTTTCCTTCAGCAAGAGTGTGCTTGCTTCTTGGCAGGTCCTGGAGCCTGTGGGTTATGGGCTCACCTCATCACATTTATAGCTTCAACTCGTCCTAGGGTTACAATTGCTCCATATTACCAACATTATGCCTCCTTTATATCCAATAGTACTTCATCCCTTCATATTCTTGGGGTATCCCACATATCCAGATAAAACTTATACTTATTTTTTCCGGAGTCCACTCCGTGGAATATCACTATCTTTTCCAGGGTTCAAGTGTCCTCACAGGGTACTACCACCCTTGAAATGCACCAATTCTTCCATAGACCATATTTCTCATATCCTTGAAAATGGTCAAAATCCTTCTTCATAGAGTAACAACTCCAAAAATCCAAATCAGTACCAACGATGCTAACTTTATTGATTCTCAAATTATTACAATCTCCTGCATTTCCATTACATGCCTCAACTCAACACCTCAATATAAAAGAATGGTTCCCACTATTACTACTATTTTTCTCACAGACTCAACTATTTAGCACAAGCCTCCTTCTCTTTGGGACAATCTCTGGCAAAGTGCCCTGCTTCATTCACTACTGGAATCAGCTACTTTGCCATCTGCCAGCTCTTTGCCGTCTGCTAGCGGACGGCAAATAAGCTCTTTGCCATCAGCTACCCAAAAAGCGGACGGCAAAGAACTGATGGCAAAGAGCAAGGTTACCATCACCAGTTCTTTGCCGTTCGCCATGACGGCAAGATCGTGTCAGCCGTCGGCTAGCGGGACGGCAAAGAGGAAGGGGCCCCACCGACGAGTTGCAAAAAAAACCCTATGAGGCCCTCTTTGCCGTCCGCTAGCGGACGGCAAAGAGATTGCAAAAAAAACCTAACGGGGGCCCTCTTTGCCGTCCGCTAGCGGACGACAAAGAGCAAGAAGGCGGACGGCAAAGGGTGGCGGACGGCAAAGAGGGAGGGCCCCACGTAACATTAACGGGGCCGCGCCCCACCCCTCTCTCTCTTTCTCTCCCACCTCTCGCCCCTTCGCACCACCCGCCGCCCGCCGCCCCAGCGCCCGTCGCCCCACCACCCGCCGCCACCCGGCGCCCCCGCCCTCTGCCCCGCCGCCCTGTCTGGCGCCGCCCGCCAGCGCCCAGCACCTCCAGCCTCGCCCGCCCGGCGAGCCAGCGCCGCCTCAGCCGCCCGCCCCCCTCCTCCGCCGCCCAGGCCGCCCCCTCCTCCACCCTCGCCCGCCACCAGCGCCCGCCCCGCTGCCCCCAGTTTAGGCGCCCGCCACGCGCCCGCGCCCGCACCTCCGCCCGCCAGCGCCGGCGCCACGCCTGTCCCAGGCCGCCCGCCCCCTCCTCCGCCGCCCAGGCCGCACCGCCCCCTCCTCCACCCTCGCTGCAGTGAGTCTCTTCTTCCTTTTTTTCCTTTTTCTGTTTTTTAGTTTTAGGTTTATGTTTAGTTTTAGGTTTATAGGTTTAGTTTTAGTTTAATATTAGGTTTAGTTTTAGTTTAGTATTAGGTTTAGATTTAGAAGGAAGAAGAAGAAGAAAAGAGAGGAGAGGAGGAGAAGAAGAAGAGGAAAAGGAAAGGAGGAAGAAGAAGAAGAAGAAGAAGAAGAAGAAGAAGAAGAAGAAGAAGAAGAAGAAGAAGAAGAAGAAGAAGAAGAAGAAGAAGAAGAAGAAGAAGAAGAAGAAGAAGAAGAAGAAGAAGAAGAAGAAGAAGAAGAAGAAGAAGAAGAAGAAGAAGAAGAAGAAGAAGAAGAAGAAGAAGAAGAAGAAGGAAAAAGGAAGAAAAGGAAAAAAAGGAAGAAAAGGAAAAGGAAGAAAAGGAAAAGGAAGAAGAAGAAGAAGACACCCCGACCCCGAGACCCCGACCCCGACCCGACCCGACCCCGACCCCGACCCGACCCGACCCGACCCGACCCGACGGTACCCAGACCCGACCAGCACCCGACACGACACCCCGACCCGAGACCCGACCCCGACCTCTGACCCGACCCGACACCCGACCCCGACCCCGACCCCCCCGACCACCCGACACCCGACCCCAAAGGCTGACCCGACACCCGACCCCAGGCTGACCCAACACCCCGACCCCGAGCCTGACCCGACACCGACCCGACACCACACCCGACCCGAAACAACACCCGACACCGACACGGCACTACCCGACATCGACACGACACCCCGACCCCCCGACCCCCAAACAGCACCCCGACCCCGACCCCGCACCCCGCCACCGACAGGACACACCGCACACCGACACCACCCGAAAAGGTGTTATTTTGGCTTCCAGAGGCAGAAGGGGTGATATATTTGTGAATTATTAGTTAGGTCATATATTTTTCGATTTTGCTATGAGAAACATCATATATAATTGTGTTGATCGTGTAGTTTTAATTGTGCAATTGTTTCATCGCTGCGAGGTTTGGTGTTCGACGACCTCGCCGTGCGTTTGACGAGCTCGCTTCTTCGCTCGTGGGTGAGCACAAATGACAACTCCTCCTCCCCCATTAATTATTTGATCTATTCCGATGAAACTTGATAGCTAGCTATATATGTGTCTTGAATCATCATTATGCGTAACCAATATGTGTCTCCCGTTCGAAAGCGTCATAGTTATAAATATGCATGCATTTGCATATTTATAACCTTGATTCTTTCAAATTGTCCAACGCTATCCATGGACAGCCAGTATGTGTAGATTGGGTTTGTTTTCCCATATGCTTTGCTCGGATCCGACGCATATATTTCGTCGATTGCCTCCCCTGTTGTTCTCCGGTACACATCCTCTCCGCTTATTGCGTAGACGTGTATCCGGAGAACGGCGGGGCGGTGCTGCCAAATTTTTGCGTCGGATCTGGAGCATAGCATGGGAAAATAAACCCAATCTACACATACACGGGTGGGATTAGGACCTATCATTACCTATTAGAGTGTAGGTTGCATGGACGTAATAAAATTGACAAAGTAGATCAACCGATGAATATATACATGGTGAATTACATATATAATTGTTGTGTGTCCAAGAGCTTCGAAAGTCAAGATGAGTGACCGTGCTTGGATGTATACCGTCACACCGGTCGTAACAAATGGAGCGCTGAATGGTTCACAAAAACTAAGGGGTTTGTGCAAGCCGCATTTGCAAATGGCCAAAAGAAAACCTGGTGCCCTGCTTCCTGCGGCAATTGGGAAAAGAAGACAGAGGCTGAAATGGGCAAACACCTGCAGAAGAGTGGTTTTACGCCCGATTATATGGTGTGGAAATTTCATGGTGAGTCTGCCCAACATGACCGAGCTGAGGTGGATCGTCGTCGCACCGACGAGCATGGTACCGGGATGGAAAACATGGTGCAAGGCTATGATGATGCTCGGGATTCGGACGAGGAGATGGAGGAATCTGCAAAGGCCTTCAATGAAATGTTGGAGTCTTCGAAACGTCCGCTCCACGAGCACACTGAGCTTTGTCGGTTGGATGTCATCTCACAAGTAATGGCTCAAGGCTCAGTTCAACTTGGGCAGAGAATGCTATGACGCAATTATGACAAGATTTGGACGCTTTCTACCCAAAGGCCATGTAATGCCTGCAAACCTGTACCAGTCGGACAAAATCCTCCGTGCACTGAAGGTGCCCTATGAGAAGATACATGCCTGTGAGAAAGGATGTGCCTTATTTAGGCTTGACTATGCGGACTTGAACTATTGTCCCATTTGCAGGTCTTCCAGGTATATTGTGGTAGATAACGGTATGGGTGAGAAGACACAGACCAAAATCCCCGTTAGTGTTCTTCGGTATATGCCAATTGTACCAAGACTTCAACGTCTTTTCATGGTCGAAGAGACGGCCAGACAGATGACATGGCACAAAACAGGCAAAGAACCGAACTAGATGCAGATGGGAATCGATGATGGTACACACATCGATGGTGTTGCGTGGAAAAGTTTGATGAATTACATGTTGACAAAGCGGCAGATCCGAGGCATCCTCGAGTCGGCATCAGCACGGATGGGTTCAGTGTGTTTGGTATGACGGCAGCCCAATACAGTTGTTGGCCCGTATTTGTCTTTCCACTCAATCTCCCCCCCGGACAGATTATGCAAAGAAAGAACATTTTCCTGACGTTGATAATTCCAGGACCCAACTATCCGGGCAAAAATATGAATGTGTACATGCAGCCGCTTAAGGACGAATTGGAAGAAGCACGATAATGGGTTCAAGACATACCACGCCTTTAGCAAACGGAACTTCATAATGCGTATTAGGTACATGTACTTGATGCATGACTTGCCAGCGTATGCGCTATTCGTTGGCTAGTGTGTGCATGGAAGGTTCCCGTGCCCCACATGCAAGGGAGCTCTTGCGTTTCGTTGGCTTCAGGCCGGTCGCAAGTTTTCTTGCTTCGACATGCATAGACAGTTCCCGGATCCTCGCCATAAGTTCGTGAAAGACAAGAAGAACTTCATCGTGGGTAGAGTTGTCAAAAACTCGCACCACCTGCATTGACAGGCCAATGCAGACTCTGGATCGGTTAAACGCTCTCGAGCCGGATCCACAACGTCCGTGGTACTTCAAGGGGTATAATACTAAGCACGCGTGGACTCACAAAACATGCTTATGGGATCTGCCTTACTTCAAAGACCTCCTTTGCCCACACAACATCGACGTGATGCACATCGAGAAGAATATCGCCGAGGCACTTTTTGGTACATTGTTCGGCATAGATGGGAAGTCAAAGGATAATAATAAGGCTAGAGTCGATCTGAGGCGCTATGTGATAGGCCGTTACAAAACATGAAAGAACCGAAAGGAAAGCAGAATCGGACGGGCCAAAGGCACGGTTCAATCTTGGAAGGCCAGCTATGAGGGAAATTCTCTTGTGGGTGCAACAGCAGCTTGATGTTCCCGATGGGTATGCAGCGAATCTAAAGAGGGGAGCGAATCTTGATAAACTGAAGATATTTGGTCTCAAGAGTCATGATTGGCACATATGGATTGAGCGGGTAATGCCGGTGATGTTATGCGTGGCTTCATCCCCGAGGATGAATGGCTAGTCTTGGCAGAACTCAGCTATTTCTTCCGTGTTCTTTGTGCGAAAGAACTATCGCTGGCGTGCTAGAAGAAATGGAAGAGTTGGCGCGGAGTTGATCTGCAAGTTAGAGAAGATCTTTCCACCGCTTCTTTAATCCAATGCAGCATTTGATTTTGCATCTCCCAACCGAGGCAAGATTGGGGCCGTGCAAAATCGTTGGTGCTACCTAACCGAGAGAATGCGTAAGACGCTCGACAAAAATGTAAAAATAAACGTAGAATTGAAGCATCGATGGCTGAGGCATTCATCACAGAGGAGGCGGCAAACTTCGTAATAACGCACTCTGAAGCCAAAAATCGTCATTTGCATAATCCAAGCCTCGGTACAATCTTGTGAGCCTAAAAAGGGTGGATCCAACCTCAGCCTATTCAAAGGGAATCTCGCACCAGCTAGTGTTTCACATCCAAAGATCTTTGAATAACGAAGAATGGCGGACCATTTCGTTGTATATCTTCAACAACCTGATAGAAGTGTGGAAGTACATCGAGTAAGTTCTCGGTACATTGTTTCGCAACTTCTATTTCCTTTGAACTACTCTTATTCCTGGATATGTCATACAGTCGATACGTCGCCATATTCTCGTATGGAGCGGAGATCCAAAAGGATTTCGTCAAGAGTATGAGCTTCTCGCAAAGCAAGGAGGTGGCTATCCCGGTTTCATCTCTTGGTTCAAACAAACGGTAATTTCTATTAGACAATTTCATTTCATTCGCTAATTTGTGCATAATGCAACAATCCTTTCATATTAAACTTGTAGGCTAATTCAGAGTCTATGGACTTGAATTGAGACAAGTCGCTAATGTTTTTGACTATAAGGTCCGTTCATTTGACAAGTACGACATCAACGGGTATCGCTTTCATTACCTATGGCAAAGAGCTATCTATAGTCAATCGAAAGTCAACAAATTGTTGTGTATCTGCTATCGGCGAAGGAGGTACCGAGTATTATGAGAGAGTTGAAGCAATTTATGAACTTCTGTTCTATGGTGAAAACCCACCGAATGTCGTAGTCTTCAAATGTTATTGGTTTCAAATTAAGGAGACTAGAAGGACTCATGAACATGTAGGGCTAGTTTAAATCAACCAAAGCACTCATTTAGATGTTCCTGATGTCTATATTATGGCTCAACAAGCGACCCAAGTATTCTATCTACCGTGGGCCTGCCAAACTAATCCAAATCTGAAAGGTTGGGATGTCGTTTATGAAGTGCCGCGACGTGCTAGACTTTCTCCCCAAAGGAAGAGGATTATGAACCTCACATTAACCTGCATACATATGAAGGAGAATTCTTCCAAGAGACACGTCTTTCCAAAAAGCGTTTCAAGAACCGCTATACTTCACCCCAAAACATTGAAGTAGAGAGCGACAATGAATCCGACATCACCCCAGAGGAGGAACAAGAAGAGCCGGAACAAGAAGAGGTTATCTTCATGCGGATGACCTGTCAATGCTTGACCGACACGCTAAGGTGGCCTTGCACATGTTGATGCCAATGAACCCTATGAGCCCGTCATTGATTATAGTGATGATGATGATTATGCATTTATTGATGATAATCTTGATCGAGATTATTAGTAGTGTCGGTATTACATTTTTTATGTTATACTTGATGATGATACACTTAAGTGATACACATATTATTATTCATGTCGGTCTTTTTTATGTTGTACTAATTTCGTTCATCGCTTGTCATGGCAGGTGTTGAAAGATGGTGGGCGCTGGTCGGGAGCGTGGTCCGAGGTCTTCCATTCCAAACGCACCTCTCCGCCGAGCGTTGCTGGACAAGATGGCCACACCGCTGGCCCTTCTTCGCCGACCGCGGTGCCCAAAGTAGGGACGAGGTAGGAAGAGAGGAGGTAGGGCACGTGGTCGTGGGAGAGGAGGTAGGGTGACTGCCACGGGCGCCTTCCTCGCCGCCACCCCAATTTGTTTCACCCGAGCACGTGATCGCTAGGGTGGACTCGTCCGAGGAGGAGGCTACACGGACTCCGGGTCCACGAGCCTCCGGTCCACGGGTCTTGGGCCTCGAGTTCGGCCCACGTGACCCGGAGGAGCACACGTCCGGATGGGGTACTGGCCGGATCAGCCCGAGGAGCCGAGTGGCCATGCCGATGATGGCGGGAGCCGACTGATCTTGAGGAGGAGGGGGGCACCGCTCACAACAGAAAGCTACACGGCTCCGTCTGCCGGTGACCCGCGAAAGCGTAGGTGGTTGATTTTCCCTGATGGGGAGAGGTACGTAAGTGCATTTAATATTTTTGTACCTTGTGCATTCACGTTTTCAAATAACTAATGCGTTGGCCTTGTCATGTCAGCAGAGGTTGGGACCACCATCATAGTGTCCGCCGCCCAACTCCGTCCTTGGAGTTCTTTGCCGGCAAAACTTCCCGGGGTTTGTCACGTTGCCTGGTGAGGGTCGGCTTCCAGAGCTTGGATTGAGCTGGGAGCACTACGTGGCTGCCCCGGCCCCGCCGGATGAGATTATCGACGGTGTCGTGTGCGACACGAGGGCAGACATGGTGATCAGAAAGTTCTGGGTAATTTCTCCTTTACACATTAAAAATCTTCAACTAGCTAGTTATTAATTGTACTAATCAATATTGTCTCATTTGATTGCAGACATTCTACATGTGTGAGGAGGGATACGAGGAGGACGGCACATGTTATCGAGAACGCTGCATGAAGCGCCTACTCGTAACTTACGGCACGAGGCTCGGGTGCGGGCTGTTCGAGACTACTACGCCTTTGCGTGGTATCAAGAAGACCAAGCCGGGCGTGCCGTGATAAGTTCCTGAGTAAGGAGCAGTACATGAAGGTAATTCTTAAAGCCTTCTCTACTGAAGTTCCTTCATTTAGTAATTCTTAGCCGTAGCGCTCAAGTTTCTATTTGCTAACTTAGGCGCCTCCGAGATGGTGTGCGGATCGGATGGATTGTTGGGAGGTGTTGGTCGATGAGTGGTGCTCAAAACAATGGCTAGCCCTCCACAACGAGGCCAAGGACAAACGTGCCCAAATGGAAGGTGTGCCACACCATCAAGGAAGCTCCAACTTATATCAGTTCGGTTAAGAACTGGTATGTGGTTTGCTTCATGATTCATGCAATTCATTCATCATGCTAGCTTGAGCCCTTTAATTACTAATTTTCATTGTTTCTCTCTTTCGTGCACGCTACAATAAGGCGGATAAGGTGCCAGAGGTGTACGACCTGTATGCCATGGCCCACACTGCCTCTTTCAAGAAAGTCAAGGCTTTCTCTCAGTCTGACCTCGATGATGCAAACAACTTCACCAAAGGACGGAGAGGCAGCGGGAGTTGGAGGAGAGGACGACAAAGATGATGGAGGAGGAGAGGGCACGGAATGACATGCAGGCAAGGGCCATGTACGAGCTCCTTGTGGTAAGTTTCTTCTGCAGATTAGCCAAAACATTCATGTAGTGTTTGTCTCATTACTAACTAGTATGACTGAGTCGTCAAAACCAAATGTGCGATGCAGTGTGCGAGAAGACAGGTCGACCGCTCAGCGATGCCGTGATTGCTCCCTGGGACCACGGTGAGTTTTATTTGAATGGACATTACTTGCTAGTCTTAACATTTGAGTGTCATCATGCTAACAAGACATTGGAAATGATCTTTGGTGCAGCGTAACTCCAGACAAGCATCGCATCGATCCTTCTCCGCCACCGACACGAGCCACCCCGCTCCTACACCTCCTGGATCTTGGTAAGTTTATCTAGTGTTTTGCTTAACACATGCATAAAGACCTAGACTTAGCTTTATTTCCTCCAATGCTTACCATAATGACCTAGACTTAGCTTCTTCTCCTCCAAAATGACTTAATAAGCTTCTTGACCTCCAAAACCATCCATTTTACCTAAGTTAGCTCTAAAACGATCTGTACTTAGCTTACTTATGTCAAAAATTGCATAATTAGCTTAGTTAGCTCATAGGCGATCCATTTTACCTAAGTTAGCTCTAAAATGACCCATTTTACCTAGGTTAGCTTATAAATGATCCAGTTCATCCAAGTTAGCTCAAAAATGACCCATTTCACCTAAATTAGCTCTTAAATGATCCATTTCACCAAGTTAGCTACAAAACGATCCATTTCACCTAAATTAGCTCTTAAATGATCCATTTCACCTAAGTTAGCTCAAAAGATCCATTTCAACTAAATTAGCTCAAAACGATCCATTTCAACTAAGTTAGCTCATAAAAGATCCATTTCAACTAAATTAGCTCATAAATGATCCATTTCAACTAAGTTAGCTCATAAATGATCCATTTCACCTTAGCTAGCTCATAAAGCGACCCATTTCAACTTAGTTAGCTCATAAATGATCCATTTCACCTTAGCTAGCTCATAAAGCGACCCATTTCAACTTAGTTAGCTCATATATGATCCATTTCACGTAAGTTAGCTCATAAATGGCATACTCTTCTTGTTCTAGTCTTCTTCTTGTTCTACTCTTCTTGTTCTAGTCTTCTTCTTGTTCTACTCTTCTTGTTCTAACTTTCTTATTTTTCATTTTGCAGATTTCATTCACTTGACTTAAAGCTTGCATAGATGGAGTGCTCCTTATCCCTTTCTCTGCTTTCTTTTGTATCGTTGAACTATGCATGTATCGTTGGATGAAACTATTGTAATATATATGGTTGGATGCCTCTATGTTGAACTTGTTATGTATGATGGAACTATGCATGTAATATATATGTTTGGATGATGAAGTTATGTGTTGGATATCTTATATGTTTGCTCTGTAATGACCTTTTGAAATATATCTATATATGTCATATATATTTGTGATGAAAATTGGTGGATTTAATAAAAAACAGATAAAAGAGCCAATATGCGAGCTCTTTGCTCGCCACCGACGACAGCAGCTCTTCTTGCCGTCTTCCGCGAATGACAAAGAAGACACGTGGCATCTAGTCATGCTTCCCGGAAGTCGACCCATTTGGTCACTTTGCCATCGATGGCGACGGCAAAGAACACGCACTTTGCCATCGGTGGCGCAAAAGAAGAACCTGCACTTTGCCATCGATGGCGACGGCAAAGACACCGCACTTTGCCATCGATGGCGGGGCAACAAAGACACTAGAAATTTTGCCGTCGGCGGCGACGGCAAAAGGCCTGCCGTTAGACACTTAACGGAATGACGGCGCAATTATTGCCGTCCGCTCTCTTTGCCGTCCGTCATGACGGCAAAGGGCCTTTGCCGTCACCGCCAGAAGCGGACGGCAAAGTAGTCTGCCATCAGAGCCTACGCTGTCGAAGCTGTTGTTCGTGGTCGACGGCAAAGGATTTTGCCGTCCGCCATTCATGCCTTTGCCGTCCGCCATGGCAGACGGCAAAGTAGCTGATTCCTGTAGTGATTACAGCAGAAACATATTACTTCTGACAAGTCTCGAGGTTTCCTTGTGATTACATAGCCTCCTTGGGTCCTCATCTTCCTTTTTGGGCAATCGCTGAAGTAGTGCCCTGAATCTTTGCACCTGAAACATGTGATATGATTGAAGTCCTTCTTTGTAGAAATTGGGTTGTTCCTGGAATCCAATCTATTTCACTTCCTGGACTTTTCCGTACCAATCGGGGCTTCTATTTCCTGGGTCATACTCTACTTCCACTGTCGGGAATGCTACTAGAACTCCCTTCAGACAATTTTGGGAGATGTGTCCTTCTTCTCCACATGAATAGCATGACTTGGTGCAGGGTTTAATTGGGTCTTCTTCGGGTGTGTCCTCCACCTCTTCCTTCATCACAGGTTCTTCTTAAATTTCCATGAGGGCTCCTTTCATTGCTTCTTTCTTCTGCTGGATGGTTCATTGTACCATGGCGTAAATGTGACACTAAGCAGGGTAGTGGGTAGTCCCATCACACAAGAAAAAAGTAATCTGACTAGTGGGGCATTCTTCAGCTGGGTGTCTTTCTTCACAATGAGGGCATTCATCCTTGTGTTCTTTATGGTTGTGTCATATTTATCCATAGAGCTTGCATGCACAAGGTTTCTTCATATCATTTCTAGAAGGCTTCAATTTCTGGGATACAAGTCGAGACCTTTGCAGAGTCAACTTAAATTATTTCCAAGTGGTTACTCTTTGTCATCCATTGATGGTTTGGTACATCCTCCACCAAGTAGTAGCACCTCTTTCAAAGCAATGAAGAGCATGCTGGGCCATATCCTTTCCGGCTATAGTGTTATTCTTCATGTGGCCTTCTGTAAGTGCATCTAGTGCCCCCCTAACCAGATGTACAGTTGTCACAGCAACTGGAACTGGTCCAACAAATCCTGTGTCTTCAACAAGTGATTGGTTCTATCCCTTCCCTCCTTTACCTTGAGTTTGTCTTCGTGAAGTCATTGCTTATATGCCTTATCTGTTTGACTTCATTGCTTGACTACTTTTGTTGATTGGCTTCATACTATCTTCCATCCCGATCCTTACTACATAGCTGCTATTAGTCTTGTCCGTTCACATTATTGCATACTTGACTATGGCTTGCTTGTTGTAGTTTATCTTCCGCTGCATATCAATTAGGTCATTTCAGTTGTTTGTCTTTGAAACATCCGTTTTTGAAGACTTTCATAAAAATCGCCTATTCACCCCCCTCTAGTCGATAACTAGCACTTTCAATTGGTATCAGAGCAAGGTACTCCCTTGTTCTCAGGTGATTCGGTTTAACAACCTGGAGTTTTAGCTATGTCGACTGCAGGGATAATCAAAGTCTCCGCTGCTTGCCCCATGTTCGATGGAACTGACTATCCCTATTGGAAGAATAAGATGTGTATGCATCTTGAAGCCATTGATGTCGACCTCTGGTATGTCGTCAAGAACGGCGTCCCTAAATCTGGTGAAGGTGTCACCCCTACTGATGTCAAGAAGTTCATTCAACTGGACTCCACTGCAAAGAACATCATCTGTGGTCATCTGATCAAAGGACAGTATGGCCGTGTGAGTGCTCTGGAAACGTCGAAGCTAGTCCGGATCGGCTATCCAAGGTCAACGGCATGCGTCTCAACCCAGAGAGATCAAAGGATCAGTGTTCTTCGCAACCTCTTCAACCGCTTCAAGAGAAACGACAATGAAAATGTCCAGCTCACGTTTGATCGCCTCACTGACATCACAAATGAGCTTCATGCCCTCGGCGCCACTGAGGTCACCAAGCATGAAATCGTCAAGACACTACTGAGATCACTTGACAGCTCTTTTGACACCCTTGCCCTCATAATACAAGAACGTCCTGACTTCAAGACACTCGATCCGTCTGATATACTTGAGAGGCTCAACACACATGAGTTCCAGCTATCAGAGAAAAGAGATATCTATGGTCCAAACTATGGCGAACTTCGGCGCTTTGAAGGCAAAAGTTGTTTCCTCATCTCAAGAAGAATCATTGCGGTTACGATGATCCACGAAGACATTGGAAAGGAACTTGCTATGCTTGTGAAGAAGCTCAAGTTCACTAGGAAGAAAGGCTTCAAAGTCTTCACGATCCAGCTCAAGAAATGATGAAGCTTCCACTCAAGACTACAACAATGTAACTGTCACAAGTGCAAGAAAACTGGACACTATATCTCTGAGTGTCCACAGTGGGACAATGAGAAGAAGAAGAAGAAGAAGAAGAGCAAGGAATATGATTCTGATGACAAGAAAAAGAAGAAATCTTCAAAGTCTTCTTCCAAGTCTTCATCAAAGTCTTCATCGCATAAGAAGAGCTCATCCGCAAGGCTCGTGCTTTTGTTGGCAAGGAAATGGAATCGAGGAGGAGTCCGCATACGAGGAAGTGGAGGTGGAATCTGAAGAGGAGTCCGACCAGGCGTTGCAAGTCTGGCTTTAGCCAGAGCCTATGTTGCCAAGTCCATCTTCAACACTGAAGACAATGACTTCTACACCAACGCTGAAGCTGATGACAAGGACGACCTGCTTCCCACCTATCGCTTCATGGCACGCGTGCCAAGGTAAAATCTCGTGATGCTTACTTTCAAACATCAAGTGAAGATGACTCTGACTGTGAATCCAAACCCAGCTACAAAACACTTGCTAAAATTGCAACTGAACAACAAAGAGCTATGGAACATACTCAAAAACTGTTAGACAAAAGCGATGACCTGTTGGACGCGGAAATGACACGTTCACAATCCTTAGTTGAAGACATTAAAAATCTTCATGCTAAGTACCAAGAAACTTGAAAGTCGTCATGAAACGCTATCAACTACTCATGAAAGGCTCTCCTATGATTATCTTCAAAGGAAGCAAGAGCTTGAGAAATTGAGAGCGGCTCATGAAGATCTTCAAAAAGAGAATGAGTCACTTCAGCTCAACAGATCAGTTCCGCCAGATGGATTTGAACCACCATGTCTAAAAATGCCTTGAGCGTGATATAGCTACCTCTGTTGCTGAATGTTCAACTGCTGCCATCGTTGCATTGTCTTCAACTACCAATGTGGTAACTAACCCCTCTGCGGAGGATACCACTGCCATTGCTGATGAAAATGCTAGGTTGAAGACATTGCTTGAAACAGGGATGTATAAAAGTCTGAAAGGGCATCAGACACTTTGCGATGTCCTCAAAAAGAAGATTCTGAACTGATACCCTATGAAAGAGGGTGTTGGGTTCGAGAGGAAAATGAATGTTGATGGTTCCCTCGGAAGCTTTGAGCGGTATCCCAAAACCACATGGGTTCTTTGCAAAGGGACCTTCAGTGGATCCATCCACCTTATCTGGCTTTACATGCTAACCCTATTATCATCGATGAATACTTTGATGCAAACTATAAACTGTTCAAGAATCGTAATGGTGAAGTGTTTGCCAGTATATTGGTACTAATCAGAGGAATGGACCGCCTATGAAGAAGATCTGGGTTCCCAAAACCTGTCTTGAGAATCTTCCAGTGAATGTCATCATGACACCACACAGGAAGAAGACAAACCCTGCACCAAAGGCGTCATATGGTCCAAAGGCTTCATATGCATCGAGGACTCACCGAGTCACCCTAACGCCAATGTTTTGCAGGAAACCGTACTCAAATTTATGAATATGAGCGTGTGTCTTCAAACCGCTATGTTCATAGAACTAAGAACTTTTTTGCTTATTCACATGAGTATCATTCTTCTCCTGCAAGGCTATTTGCTAGGGCTCCAAAGCCGAAATTCTCAGATGCTGCACTTAGACTCATTGCTTCTAAGCCACCCCTGAAGATGTGGGTGGTTAAGAAGAATTAACTCTCTTTTGCAGGAAAGGGTCTGCAGCCGAAAATCAAAGGCATCTGATGATATTGTCGGGGACCTAAAACATCTTGTAGGGCACAAGATCAAATGCCCAAATGGTCTCACTATGTATTTTGTTCCTGAATCATTTGCCATTCATCCCATCAGTCCTAATCTTGATTTAAGCTTCAATAATCCACTTGCCCGTCAAATGTTTATGCTTCACAATGCTCTTGGTGAAGCCCATCCCCTAACTGCATCAGTAGGGTATGACACCTCATGCTTCGTAATGGATAATGGATTGGATGCACTAATCATATGATCGGTGATCGAAGTCTTCTCATGGACTCAACCTTACGTCCATCGCACAAGAGTCACATCACATTTGGTCTTGACTTTGGTAAAAGCAAGGTATTGGGTCTAGGTAGAGTTGCAATCTCAAAGGATCGAGACATGGATAAAGTGATGATTTATGAATACCTTGGATACAACTTGATGTCTGAATCAATGCTTTTTGACTTGAACATGATTGTGATATTTGGAAAAAATCGATGACTATTACTAATTGAAACAGACAAGTCTCTAGTCTTTGAAGGGTATAGGAAAGATGATCTATACATGGTAGATTTCTCAAAGAGGTCCACAGCTTGCCGTATGTTTTCTTGCAAAAGCTTGAGAATCTTTGGCTCACGGCATCGGAGGCTAGGGCATGTCAGCATGAGGAACTTACACACACTCGCCAAGAAGAAGCATGTCATAGGCATCGAAGGTGTCAAGTTCAAGAAGGATCATTTGTGTGGTGCTGCGAAGTCGAAAGATGACTAGGGCAAAGCACCCTCGAAGACAATCATGACGACATCTCAACCCTTCGAGCTGCTTCACATGGATTTGTTTGGCCCTACTCATTACTCTACCCTCACAACAACTGCTTGTCTCTATGGCTTCGTCATTGTTGATGACTACTCAAGATACACATGGGTGCACATAATTCTCTACAAGACTGAAGTGCAAGATGTCTTCGAGACGATTCGCCAATCGAGCAATGAACAATTATGGCGTAAAGATCAAGCATATCGAGTGATAACGGCATGAATTCAAGAACACCGGACTTGATCTTTATCTGGATACCATGGGAATCACTCATGAGTTCTCTGCTCCATACACACCCCAAAGAAATGGCATCGTGGAGCGCAAGAACAGAACCCTCATTGAGATGGCTCGAACATTGCTCGACGAGTACAAGACAACAAGAAAGTTCTGGCCTGAATCTATTGATACATCTTGTCACGTCATCAAGAGTGTTTATATCCATAAGCTTCTGAACAAAACATCCTATGAGCTCCTTCTTGGCAAGAAGCCAAATGTCGCATTACTTGAGTATTTGTGGCTAATCACTGGATCAAGGATCCTCATCACAAGTCAAAATTTGAACCCAAAGCTCACGAAGGCTTCATGCTCGATTACGGAAAGGACTCACACTCTTACAGAAGTCTTCAATCTCTATCTCTACAAAATCGTCAAATCTGTAGATGTGCGATTTGATGAAACCAATGGTTCACAAAGAGAGTTCTGTCAAGCACACTAGACGAAGCTCCACCCAAATAATCTATCAAGCTAATGGGAACTGGTGAAATCATGCCTTCAAGCACACCAAGAGGAACTTATCATTTCGCACCTAACCAACTCAAGACAATGCTCAGCCAAGACAATCCTCCCAATGATGACAATGATCAAGATGAGCAAAGTCTTCGGCCGATTCATCCTCGAAAGGTAAATGAAGTACAGATTGAGAAGATAATTGATAGCATCAATGCACTGGTCCGCTTACTCGCTCAAGAGCAACACAGCTAGCAAATTTCTGTGGGCACTTTTCCTTTGTATCAATATCGTAACCCAAGAAAGTTGTCAAGCTTTTATGGAACCGTAATGGATTCAAGCTATGCAAGAAGAACTTCAACAGTTCAAGCTGAATAATGTTTGGGAACTTGTCAATCGTCCCCGACCTCGCAAGCATAACATTATTGGCACCAAATGGATATATTGAAACAAGCAAGATGAGCATGGTCAAGTCGTCAGAAACAAAGCAAGGCTTGTGGCTCAAGGATATACTCAAGTTGAAGGAATTGACTTCGATGAAACATTTGCTCCTGTAGCTAGGGTTGAAGCTATTCGCATACTACTAGCCTATGCTAACCACCACAACATCTTGCTCTATCAAATGGATGTGAAGAGTGCATTTCCCAACGGCAAGATTGAAGAAGAAGTATATGTCGCTCAACCACCTGGCTTTGAAGATCCAAAACATCCTGATATGGTGTACAAGCTAAATAAATCACTGTATGGCCTCAAACAAGCTACTCGCTACCGTATGATACAATCAAAGACTTCAAGAGCAAAGGCTTCAAACCTGGATCCCTTGATCCCACAGTCTTCACGAAGACATATGATGGTGAACTGTTTGTATGCCAAATATATGTGGATGACATTATCTTCTACCGCACCAACCGTAAGTATAGTGATGAGTTTGGATACATGATGCAAGAGCAATATCGGATGTCCATGATGGGAGAGCTCAAGTTCTTCCTTGGTCTTCAAATTAAATCGACAAAGAAATGACATCTTTATATCTCAAGAAAAATGCCTCCAAGATTGTCTGAAGAAGTTTGGAATGCAAGAATGCAAAGGATACACGACGCCAATGCCAGCCAAACACCACTTGGGTCCCGACGACAATGGTAAAGAGTTCGATCAAAAGGTATACCGCTCCATGATTGGTTCCCTACTTTACCTATGTGCATCTAGGCCAGATATTATGCTTAGTGTTTGCATGTGTGCTCGATTCCAAGCGGCACCAAAGGAATCGCATCACTTAGCCGTGAAGCGAATTCTTCGATATTTGGCTCACACCCCAACACTCGGATTATGGTATCCAAAGGGCTCAAAATTCAATTTAGTTGGATTTTCGGATGCTGATTATGCTAGTGACAAAGTGGATCGCAAGTCTACATCAGGCACATGTCACTTTCTGGGACGATCACTCGTCTGTTGGTCTTCAAAGAAGCGTAACTGTGTCACTCTCAACTGCAGAATCTGAATACATTGTCTTTGGATCTTGCCGTTCTCAGCTTCTATGGATGAAGCAAACTCTCAAGGACTATGGCATCAATCGACACAAGTACCTCTTTTTCAGTGACAACGAAGCGCCATCAAGATTGCCAACAATCCAGTCCAAAGCACTTTCGAAGACAAAGCACATTGAAATTCGTCATCATTTTCTCGTGGATCATGTCATGAAGAAAGATATTGACATCATTCACGCCAACATCAAGACCAATCGCGAGATATCTTCACAAAGCCCTTGGATGAGAAAAGGTTTTGCAAGTTACGGTGTGAGCTAAATATCTTGGAATCCTCAAATGTCATGTGATCAAGCACACATCCTAACACTTATGCATGTTGATGACTTAGATGTGCAACACACGAAGTAACGTATATCTTCAATCAATGAAGAATTACATTCTGTGTGTGAATACATTAACGTGGAATTTGACTTCGGAGCGCCACGATAATTGTGCGCCGTGTCTGGGTCTAATACTTCCTATACGGTGGGTAACGCCACCACCAAATTTTCTTTGTTTTGAAGTGTTTCACTCATGGCGTTATTTCTTGAAGCTATTCACATTTGGTTTGACTTCAACTTCAACCTATTTTCATGATTTTCTTCACTATGACGATTTGGTTGCTGATATATATATATATATATATATATATATATATATATATATATATATATATATATATATATATTTCTGTCCTCTACATTCACTTACAACTATGTCTTCAAGTTGAATCTTTTGAACTAGCGAATGTGATCGGACCCCAATCTCTCTATGCTTTCTATCTCAAACTCTATCTGTCCAAATCATATGCATTCTATTGAAACTATCGAATGTCTTCTCTGCGTCCTTGTCAGCAGAAGACACAGAGACAAACTTTAAGTCTGTTTTAAATGATTCATCATTACTGTTGAACTCCGGAGAAGCCGGAACGACCCTCCGACAAACCGGGCGGGCATGGGAACGTGGCACATCTCATTGTATGTTGCATGCATGCCACGTGCCCCTCAGATGTGAACCGCCAGGGGCACCTGAGTAATTGCGTTGCGCCGCACACCTCGTATAAATACCTGTCCCCTGCGGTAAAGAAACTCTTCTTCCACCTCTCCACCTCGTCAAAACCCTAGCGTCACCGCTAGCTCTCGACGACGCCGGCGACGAAGCGCTTAGCTGCCGCGACTTCTCCGACGCCGTCCTCACGCCGGCCGCGAACATCTTCATCTCCGTCGCCGCCAGAGGTGTCCTCCGTCGCCAAGTTAGGGCACGGTGGACTGAATCGCTCGGCCTCCTTTCCTTCCGCCTAGCAGTTCTTCGAAGCGGTAAATATATTTCTATTTTTACCATCTTTTTGATCTTCAAGATTCATCCTACTTGCCAAAAATGGTTTCTGCCCATACAAAGTAAGATCTATTCTATCTGCATCTTGTACTGCTTAGTATATTCACTTAAGCTTCACAACTAGTTAGATTCCTCACTTGTACTTATTCACGGATTCGTACAAATCTGGAACCAACTCTCGCCAGATAAGTGAATGTCTTCGCATCATGAGGTTAATGTCTTCAAACCGATTTATCTTCAAAATCTTACGAGAATGCATATGACCTCTTCCCCTTCCTCGCATCTCTAATGCTGTCACAGTACATGTCCGTGGGAGAATCCCTTGGTTCTCATAGTCTGCATTCGTTTGCAGAATTCTTACAGCATCAAACCAACTCTCCTGAAGCCAGTTCCTGTCTGTCAACCAAACGCAAGCCTTTGAAGCCTTTGATTGTGAAGCCATTCAGTTTGAAGCTCATGGCTACAGATAAATCAGTCAGGAAGGGCGGCAGACAGCGTCGTGAGGGAACCTCAAAAGATCTGCCTGATGACCTCGCAGAGCTGTACAAGACAGATCCTGAAGAGACTTATAATCAGCGAAAGACACGAATCCAATGGATTCGACGCTACTGGGCTGAATAAAGTGGTTCAAGTACAATTTCGTCACACAAGAATATGCCGAGAAGAATGCCATCGTAAGCCCTTGGGGTGATATTCTGCTTCGAGGCCTCCTCCCAAGAACATGGCTGAAGCTATTGCACAAGGTATCTATCCTTGCATGGTCCGTGGACCTCGGCACGAGAATGCCGACCAGCGTCTTTGCTCACGGTGTCGCGATGACAATCTCTTCAAGCGCAACATCCGGCATGCAAAGGCTTCGCAAAGGAAAACAAGAAGTCATTGGGATTAGACTTCAACCTCGGTCCCTCTCGCTTCCCCTGCGGCCGACGGCTCACGTGACGCTGACCCAATGTCATCGATCCGTTTTCAAACCATGATGGCCTCATCACTTATATCTTGGTCCAAGGTGCCAAAGTGGATCACACTGATGACGAGGCTGATTCTGATGAAACCCCAGCCCCAGCTCCTGCTCCTGCTCCAAAGCCGCAGAAGCTTAAGAAAGTCAAGGCTCCAAAGTCAGCTCCTCCTCCAAAAGCTTCACGTGTGAAGCCACTGGCCACTACACCCCACGAAGCGATTACGCCCGAGGATCAATCCGCATCTCCAAGAAGACGGAGAAGAGAAAGAAAAGTGTCAAGAATACTGAATCGACATCGACCCTGCTGCCATTCTGCATGAAGAACACATTGATCTGTCAAGTGATGACGATCTTGCAGATGATGCTCTTGAGCAGCTTATCAAGAGCAAAGAAGAAGCAGAAATCTTCAACAACTTGCCTCTCTTTGATGTGGCAATCATCCATCACTTCATTGATGAGTGGTTTGACACACCAAACGTCAGCTTTGAAGATCTGCAACTTCCAATTGGCCTCAGCGTCTCTTTCAACGGCGCCATTGCTTCTGAGCTAGCTCTAGCTCAGCGGATTGTTGAACTGAAGCACAAAATTGACTATGAAAAGGCTCAGTTCAAGAAGCATATGGCTGCACTCAGTGTGCAAGACATCAAAAACTTCAAGGTCATGCTGCACGACCTCAAAGAAAGCTTTCTCAAGAAGCGTGAAGAAGCCAGAGGCTCTCGTGAGCATATGAAGGCTTTGGCTGACAAGTGCGTGCTTGCTGACAATGAGGCTGAGAAGCACAAGGCTCTTGGCCGTCTTGGCATCGATCCCAGGATGGCTGCAAAGAAAAAGAAGTCTTCAGCTGACCAAGCTGCACCTTCAAGGCAGGAAGAGCCCCGCATAGTCTTCCCAAGCAGCATGACTGGCTCGAAGCCAAAGGTACGGTAAACCGCTTCAATGTAAGAAGACGAGGGCTGCCGAGGCTGAAGCCGAAGAGGAAAAATCGACGCCTCGATGCTGCTCCTCCAAGAAGAAGCTAAAGATCGAGAAGAATCGGGCTGCTCCTACAGAGCCCTTGATTGTTGAACCCATTTACGTGGTTCGTCCCCGTCTGCAACCCAAGAACTTCAGCATGACTGTTCATGAGCCTGCTTCCACAGAGGCTCCCTGGTCGAAGATATTCCAAGCCTGATCCCTCATCGCTGAAGACATTGGTCACCATGACAATGTTGAAGATGATGAAGTTCTTCCTCAAATCGAGTACAATGTGGTATCATCGCTTTGTTAAATACGTAACATCGAACTCATCGGCATTGGTCGCCCTCGACGCCAATTGCACAGATGCTTCATGGGCTGATCGCCCGCAACAACAAGACTCCCCAAGACTCCCCAACAACAAGTCACTCCCCAAAAGCAACACCAAGAAGAAGAGGAAGACTTTGAGGCCGTGCAACCCCATCTCCAAAGGCGCCGCCAAAGATTTCGCAGCTTCGCAAAGGTCAAAGGCCTCAAGTGCCTCTTCCGAAGCGTTCGAAGGAGAAGTGCACCACCAACCTGTTGCACGTCAAGTGTTTTCGAAGCCACTCCAACCGTGAACGTCTCGAGTCCAAGCTAAAGCTACTGAAGACAATCCGCTGCATCACCACGACACCCAAGAAGAAGAAGAAGAACGTGTCCCTACACCCCTCAGAATCGAAGAAGTCATACACGATATCATCGTGCCGATTCGGACCCTCCGGCTCCTCAAGTGGAGGTTGAAAACAATGAGGCTGCCACCTCCAACACCAATGAAGCCAATGACGTGGTCATGGCTGAAGCCAATGTGGAGCCTGTCCCAACTGCTCCTGAAGCCAATGAAGGAACTGTGCCTGAAGCCAATGAAGCAACTGCTCCCGAAGCATCTGCTGTGCAGCCTGAAGCCTTAGTTGCCGCCATTGCTCCAGTTCCGCCACCAAGGCCCTACACAATCGAGCAAGCATACGACTATGGCGAGCTAGTCACAGTAAGATGGCCCGTTCTGGTCCCTCCGCCTCATGCCTCTGGTCCTCAATTCGACTATCATATTGCGCATAGGCTTCCGATCCGAGCCGGAAGCCAAGATCGCTAAGGTTTCGAGCACTTTGCCACCTCAATTGGTTCTTTCAATGCAAATGGCTTCAAAGCCCACAATACTTTCTTTGGCAAAGGTAAAGAACCCCTACAAAAGGCCAAGGATCTCATCCGACCGGTTCTGGAGCTATCGCAAGAAGCTATTACTCCTGTGTTCTGTATGACCAAGGCCGCATTTTCCCTCATATGCGCCTCGACATCAAGCCATTGCCGGACTGCCGTGCTTAGAAGAAGCACTTGATTGCTTTCATGATGCGTGTCCGCTTGGCTTCAGAATGCATAAAGGGCACCTTGGAATGAAGAATTAGTGCTTCAATTCTATGCCACACTCCACATCCGCTGATACAACAGAGATACGAAGACATGGGTTCTCGAGTGGATGACTGGAAATGTCCATCATGAAGCCAAAGCTCTTGACATCATTGAGCTCACAGGCCTACCCACTCCCGGAGAGCTGTTTGAACCTGGATGTCAACTCCACCGCGATGCCTTGGAGAGCATATTTCATAAGCCAGAACCCGACATGAGTCAGATGCTGAGCATGATGAAGCCACTGCCACACGATGCTGAATACCCTCAACACTTCTTTGTTGATGACCTTGAGTATCTGCCTCGCACCATATATCACATCATCAGGCGAACTCTATGGCCAATAAAAGGGCATTCATCGTCCACAAAGCTTGAAGGAGCAATGAAGACATTGGTCTTCTACATCCTAAATGGCATCAGCTTTAACACGCAAGATTTCTTCATCCGACAATTGGCTGCATCTGGATCTGATCTGTTTGGTCTGAAGTTCTATGCTCCATGGGTCATGCGCCTCATCAAGATGCACTCTGCTATCAACTATCAACCCTCTGCTCGCAATCATCTGATTTTCCTACCAGAGGTTGATATGTCTGTTGAAGCCATATACCCTGAGCTTGCCAAAACGCCTCTAAGTCTTCAGAACGCAGATCACCACAGCTTCTCTCAACCCATAGAAGGCGTCCAAGCGGTATCTTGTGTCTATCCCCTGGCTGGGAACACACGTCTGCCTCATCATGCACAGACTGAAGCCACTGAGAGCACAATTGGTCAAAGGCCTCGGAAGCGCTCTCGAGTCCTCAATGATCGAGAACTTCTTGTGGCGCTGCATCAAAAGCAAGATAAGCATCACTCCTGGCTAAAGCGTCAAATGCAAAACCTCTTGGTGGACGTTAATCGCATTCGTAACCTTGCCACCAAGAATGCTTTTGTCACTCACGAGACTTGTCGGCGATCATGGAAGAGTTTGACCACCAAGGTCTTGAAGCTGATCTTCAAGACGATGGCTTCACTGAACGTTTCAAGTTTGACTCCACTCCTCCATGGAATGCAGTCCTACGGCGAACTCCATATCTTGAAGACTCTGACTATTCTTCCTCTGCGGCAACTGTCAATGCCAGAGTGATCGATGATGAAGCTGATGCTACTTCACCGCCCCTACTTACGCGAATCGACACCGCGCCAAGCTCGCTCAGCACCGCCAACCAACAACGACAACCCTGCTGCATCATCTTCTTTAAGAGGACGAGTAGATGCTCTATGTCTTCAAACCTTTTTGGTCCTTACTGACAAAAGGGGGAGAAGCATATGAGTTTGATAGTCTTCAAGCGGGTTCATAAGGGAGGTTGCACTATATTTTTCCTAGTGCTTACAACTCTCGTTTTGATACATTTGGTTCTTTGAGTTGTAACACTTAAACTCGATGGTCGCCTGCTACTTATCTGCTTTACTCTGGTGCGATGATAAATTCCGCGTAATGTGCGATAACTTCCGCATTTAGATCATTCTGCAGACGTCCATTTTTCATTATGCATGTCATTCTCTTAGCTATATCATTTCATGCATGATGAATTATCTTCATAAGTTGAAGAGGATCTCCACAAGTACAACCTGCCATGTGCATTTGCATTCCAAAAGCAAACTACTTATATGCACATCTTCAGGGGGAGCCTTTGCCACTTATGAAGACAATTCTCTATCCTTTACAATTTCACATATTTTATCCCGTTGAAAACTTCAACCAGTTTGTCATCAATCACCAAAAGGGGAGATTGTAAGTGCATCTAGTGCCACCCCTAGTTGGTTTTGGAGTATTGACGACAAATGTGGTTGAGGGACTAATGCGTTTGTGAGAATTGCAGGATAACGCAGGTAGTGTCCCTCATTGATTCGGTTTACCTACCGGAGATGACCCCTAAAAATGTATGAAGACATTGAAGACAATGGTGGTATGTGAAGATATTCACATTGAAGACTATGACATGAGAAGACATTGAGTGAAGACTACGGAGCGAAGATCGTGTTGTTTCGTTGTTTCCTTTTCTTCTTTGTTGAGTCGTAGGAACCACCGTCTTGTTAAGTGGGGTCCAAGTGATCATAGTCGTAATGATCAAGTGATGCTCAACCCAAATCCTATGTCTTGACGAAGACAATGAGAGCAAAACTTATCCAGAGCTGGATGAGTCGACTTTGCTTGTAGCCCAAGTAAAGTTGCCGTGAGTGTTTGAAATCGACCGTTGGAACACGTGTCGGTTCCTTAGTGACCGAGGTCATTTCGGACATAACAGGTCGGGTTATGTAGTGGCTATAAATAGCCCACCCCCTACACCATAAATTGGTGGCTGCTCAGAGTTAGTGCACGGCTTTTGTCGTTTGAGAGCAACCCACCTCGAAGCCTTTGAGAGAGAGAAATCCTTGCAACGACAAAGCCCAAAGCACCTAGAGCCAAAGAGTGTTAGGCATCACTGAAGTTTTCCTGTCTGTGTGACATGAAGACTTATTACACTTGAGGACTGTGAATCCTCCAGCCGGTTAGGCGTCGCGTTCTGAGCATCCAAAAGTCATTGTGGATTGCCGGTGAACGTCGTCTGTGAAGGTTCGGAAGTCTACCTTGAAGACTTACCAGAGTGATTGGGCGAGGACTGTGTGTCCTTAGATCAAGGGGAATAAGGTGAAGACGCGGTCTTCTGAGTTGAATCTCAGCCTCCCTAACCAGATGTACAGTTGTCACAGCAACTGGAACTGGTCCAACAGATCCTGTGTCTTCAACAAGTGATTGGTTCTATCCCTTCCCTCCTTTACCTTGAGTTTGTCTTCATGAAGTCATTGCTTATATGCCTTATCTGTTTGACTTCATTGCTTGACTACTTTTGTTGATTGGCTTCATACTATCTTCCATCCTGATCCTTACTACATAGCTGCTACTAGTCGTCCGTTCACATTATTGCATACTTGACTATGGCTTGCTTGTTGTAGTTTATATTCCGCTGCATATCAGTTAGGTCATTTCAGTTGTTTGTCTTTGAAACATCCGTGTTTTGAAGACTTTCATAAAAATCGCCTATTCACCCCCCCTCTAGTCGATAACTAGCACTTTCAATTGGTATCAGAGCAAGGTACTCCCTTGTTCTGTGTGATTCGGTTTAACAACCTGGAGTTTTAGCTATGTCGACTGCAGGGATTATCAAAGTCTCCGCTGCTTGCCACGTATTCGATGGAACTGACTATCCCTATTGGAAGAATAAGATGCGTATGCATCTTGACATCATTGATGTCGACCTCTGGTATGTCGTCAAGAACGGCGTTCCTAAATCTGTTGAAGGTGTCACCCCTACTGATGTCAAGAAGTTCATTCAACTGGACTCCACTGCAAAGAACATCATCTGTGGTCATCTGACCAAAGGACAGTATGGCCGTGTGAGTGCTCTGGAAACGTCGAAGCTAGTCTGGGACTGGCTATCCAAGGTTAACGAAGGCGTCTCAACCCAGAGAGATCAAAGGATCAGTGTTCTTCGCAACCTCTTCAACCGCTTCAAAAGAAACGACAATGAAAATTTCAAGCTCACGTTTGATCGCCTCACTGACATCACAAATGAGCTTCATACCCTCGACGCCACTAAGGTCACCAAGCATGAAATCGTCAAGACACTACTGAGATCACTTGACAGCTCTTTTGACACCCTTGCCCTCATGATACAAGAACGTCCTGACTTCAAGACACTCGATCCGTCTGATATACTTGAGAGGCTCAACACACATGAGTTCCAGCTATCTCGAGAAAAGAGATATCTATGGTCCAAACTATGGCCGAACTTCAAGGCTCAAGGCAAAAGTTGTTTCCTCATCTCAAGAAGAATCATTGCGGTTACGATGATCCTCAAGACATTGGAAAGGAACTTGCTATGCTTGTGAAGAAGTTCCGAAGTTTACTAGGAAGAAAGGCTTGTAAAGTCTTCACGATCCAGCTCAAGAAATGATGAAGCTTCCACTCAAGACTACAAGAAGAGAACCTGTCACAAGTGCAAGAAAACTGGACACTATATCTCTGAGTGTCCACAATGGGACAATGAGAAGAAGAAGAAGAAGAAGAGCAAGGAATATGATTCTGATGACAAGAAAAGAAGAAATCTTCAAAGTCTTCTTCCAAGTCTTCATCAAAGTCTTCATCGCATAAGAAGAGCTCATCCGCAAGGCTCGTGCTTTTGTTGGCAAGGAAATGGATTCAGAGGAGGAGTCTGCTTCTGAGGAAGTGGAGGTGGAATCTGAAGAGGAGTCCGACCCAGGCGTTGCAAGTCTGGCTTTAGCCACAACCTATGTTGCCAAGTCCATCTTCAACACTGAAGATAATGACTTCCACACCAACGCTGAAGCTGATGACAAGGACGACCCTGCTCCCACCTAGTGCTTCATGGCACGCGGTGCCAAGGTAAAATCACATGATTCCTACTTTCAAACATCAAGTGAAGATGACTCTGATTGTGAATCCAAACCCAGCTACAAAACACTTGCTGAAATTGCAACTGAACAACAAAGAGCTATGGAACATACACCACATCTTTTAGACAAAATCGATGACCTGTTTGACGCGGAAATGAAACTTTCACAGTCCTTAGTTGAAGACATTAAAAATCTTCATGCTATGTACCAAGAACTTGAAAGTCGTCATGAAACGCTATCAACTACTCATGAAAGGCTCTCCTATGATTATCTTCAAAGGAAGCAAGAGCTTCAGAAATTGAGAGCGGCTCATGAAGGTCTTCAAAAAGAGAATGAGTCACTACGCGCTCAACAGATCAGTTCCGCTCAGGATGGATTTGAACCACCATGTCTAAAATACCTTGAGCGTGATATAGCTACCTCTGTTGCTGAATATTCAACTGCTGCTACTGTTGCATTGTCTTCAAATACCAATGTGGTAACTAACCCCTCTGCGGAGGATACCACTGCCATTGCTGATGAAAACGCTAGGTTGAAGACATTGCTTGAAACAGGGATGTATAAAAGTCTGAAAGGGCATCAGACACTTTGTGATGTCCTCCAAAAGAAGATTCTGAACCGAAACCCTAGGAAAGAGGGTGTTGGGTTCGAGAGGAAAATGAATGTTGATGGTTCCTCTTTGGAAGCTGGCGGTATCCCAAAACCACATGGAGTTGCTGCAAAGGGACCTTCAGTGGATCCATCCACCTTATCTGGCTTTACCGTGCTAACCCTATTATCATTGATGAATCCTTTGATGCAAACTATAAATTGTTCAAGAATCAGAATGGTGAAGTGTTTGCGGTATATTGGTACTAATCGCAGGAATGGACCGCCTATGAAGAAGATCTGGGTTCCCAAAACCTGTCTTGAGAATCTTCCGATGAATGTCATCATGACACTACACAGGAAGAAGACAAACCCTGCACCAAAGGCGTCATATGGTCCAAAGGCTTCATACAGACAGAGGACTCACCTGAGTCACCCTAACGCCAATGTTTTGCAGGGAAACCGTACTCAAATTTATGAATATGAGCGTGTGTCTTCAAACCGCTATGTTCATAGAACTAAGAACTTTTTTGCTTATTCACATGAGTATCATTCATCTCCTGCAAGGCTATTTGCTAGGGCTCCAAAGCCGAAATTCTCAGATGCTGCACTTAGAATCATTGCTTCTAAGCCACCCCTGAAGATGTGGGTGGTTAAGAAGAATTAACTCTCTTTTGCAGGAAAGGGTCTCCAGCCGAAAATCGAAGGTGTAACGCCCCGGATTCGATGCGCCAGGTGTCTGCCAGTTATTCATCGTTGTTGCCATGCCATTTTCTTGCGTGTTGCATTTTATCATGTCATCATGTGCATTTCATTTTGCATACGTGTTCGTCTCATGCATCCGAGCTTTTTCCCCGTTGTCCGTTTTGCAATCCGGCGCTCCTATGTCATCCGGCGTCCCCTTCTTGCCTCTCTTCGTGTGCGGGTATTAAACTTTCTCGGAATGGACCGAGTCTTGCCAAGCGGCCTTGGTACACCACCGGTAGACCGCCTGTCAAGTTTCGTGCCATTTGGAGGTCGTTTGATACTCCAACGGTTAACCGGGTAACCGTAAAGCCTCTTTTGTCTTGCAGCCCAACACCCCCCTCCAAAGTGGCCCAAAACCCATCCTAACCCCTCCATGCTCTCGGTCGTTCGATCACGATCGTGTGGACGAAAACCGCTCCTCATTTGGACTCTCCTAGCTCCCTCCACCTATAAAAACGTCCTCCCCATCCAAATTCGCGGATGTTTCCTACCCTAACCCTAGCGTTTTTCCCCTCTCCGCGCCCGGACATGTCCGATCCCACCGGACGCATCCGCGCCGCCGCCCAGGCCAGTGGCATCGCGCCACGTGGCCTCCCACCGCCGTCATGGCTGCAGCCCCATGATGCCCGAGGCCAGCAGCCCGCCCGCCGCCTCCACCGCCGCTGTCGCCTCCCGTCCGCTCGCGCCGCCCGGCGCCGCCATCCCCGCCGCCGGCCTTCGCCGCCACCCGCTCCTCCCGCGCCCGCGACCCGCGCGCCTCCCACCGGCCGGCGCTCGCCTCCGCCGCCTCCCGCCTCCCGCCGGCACTGCCAGCTCCGCCCGCTGGGCGCCGCCGCCCGCCTCCCCGTCTCCCTCGCCGGAGCGCCGCCATCGCCGCCTCTGTCCTCGCCGGCCCTCGCCTCCGGCCGGGTCCACCGCCCGCGTCCTCCCCGGAGTCGCCCCCGACCTCCTCCGCGTCCTCCTCGCCGGAGAGCTCGTCGGAGCTCTCGCCGGCGCCGGATCCGGGAAGTGGGATGAGATCCACAACTCCCCCGATCCAAACGGCGTCCCGCGTCCCCGGATCCCTCCGTCCCGCTCCGTCCCGTCCCGCGTTGACTTTTCGGAGGGTATATTTTCGTCCAAGTCCCAGTTTTCTGTTATTATGTGTGCATGTTTGAGATGCCATAACTTGCTGCATACTGCTCCGTTTCGTGCGTGTAATATGTCAAATTGTTCGTCTCGACGAGTACTTCATTCTGCTCCATTGCATCATGTTCATTTGAGTCCGTCTTGTTGCCTGAATCTTTGTTGCAAGAGTGTTATATGATGTTAACCTGCTGAAACTGTTATAACTTGATGATTTGTCATTTTTGTTGCATTTGATGTGTGCATCCTATGAGTATGAGTCCTACATGAGTTTTGAACTATGCCATGCCATCTTTACAGGGGTGCTATCCATATATTTTTGTGATTCCTGTAGTGAGTGCATCAAGCTTGTTAAGTAGGGTACTTGTTGCTGTTTTGCATGTCTGAATCTGCTATATCATGATGCTATGTTAACCTGCTTCTACAAGTCATTCTATGCATAATCTGGAGATGTTCACTAAGGATGTTTTGTTATACATGTCTTGCTCTATCCATCAATGCCCCTGGTTGCATTTATAGCATTCTTTAACATGTTATTTTGCCCTCAAAACTGCTAAATAATGTTGCTGTCAGCCTGTTAACTTTAAGTTCAGTTTTGCCATGAGCTTTTCTAGTGATCCATGCACTCTATGAACTTGCTATTGACATTCTTAACTTCATAAACATGTATTATTACTTTGGGTTGCCTTGCCATGCCATGTATTGCTCTGTGGTGAGTGGTTCAAGCTCACCAACATGCCTACTTATTGTTGTTCCTGCCATGCATGAATCTGTAATATAACTTGCTATGTTTACGTGGGTGCCATCATATTTTCTGATCCTTTTTGGCTCATGGCCAGTAAATGACATTTGTTCTATGAAATTAGTAGATTCATGCCATGCCTTTGTTTTCCATGATAGGTTCCTGTAACATGTTGTTTGATAGCTCTAAACATTGCAACCTGATGTTATTTCTGCAAAGTCTGAAACTGTTATTATTTGCAATATTGCCATGTCATTTTGAGCATGTTGTAGTGATTTATGGAGATAGCTCAGTGTTCATGTTTTGTTATACTTTACCTGTATATCATGCCCATGCCTTTTGTTATTACGTTGAGGTCCTGTAGCATAGTGTTTTGGTGCTTGCAATATGTCTAGTTGCTGTTTTGGACAGCTTGTTGTCATGACTTGTTTCATGTGTATGTTGAACCGTTGCTCCGTTTTGAGTGTGCTCTATATGAAACTTGCTTGATTTTGCATGTAGTTTCATATTATCCTGTTGCATCCTTGTTTTGAGGTGTTTGCGTGATGTTTAGATGCATTTTGTATCAATGCCATGCTTATCTTGTTTTGCTCATATCTTCTAGGTCGTAGCTCCGAATTAAATGAACTTTATATGTAACTTGACTAGAATTTCGTGTAGATCATCGTGGTGCATCTTAACTTGCTGTTTAACAACTTGAACATAAGGTTTATTCAGATCTGGACCAATTTCGAAATTTGCATATGAGGACTTACCGGAATTGTTATATGTTGTTCCCGGCCTCATTTAAACTTGCATTGATGTGTTGCTCTTGTTTGCATCATCTCTTGCCATGAGTAGACTCATCTAGCTTTGTCATGCATCATGCTTGTTGTGCATCATGTCTTGTTTATGTGTGGTGTGTTTACCATGTTGTGTGCTTCTCTTGATAGTTCCCGTTTCGTTGCGATCGTGAGGATTCGTTCGTCTACGCTTGGTTCGTCTTCGTGGCTTCATCTTCTTCATGGACTCGTTCTTCTTCCTTGCGGGATTTCAGGCAAGATGACCATCACCTTGGATCTCATTACTATCATTGCTATGCTAGTTGCTTCATTCTATCGCTTTGTTGCGTTACCTATCACCTGTTTATTCAAGCCTCCCATATTGCCATGAACCTCTAACCTTTGACACCTTTCCTATGCAAACCGTTGTTTGGCTATGTTACCGCTTTGCTCAGCCCCTCTTATAGCGTTTCTAGTTGCAGGTGAAGATGAAGATTGCTCCATGTTGGATTATGTTTATGTTGGGATATCACAATATCTCTTATATTATTAATGCATCTATATACTTGATGAAGGGTGGAAGGCTCGGCCTTATGCCTGGTGTTTTGTTCCACACTTGCCGCCCTAGTTTCCGTCATATCGGTATTATGTTCCCGAATTTTGCGTCCCTAACGCGGTCGGGTGATTTATGGGACCCCCTTGACAGTTCGCTTTGAATAAGACTCCTCCAGCAAGGCCCAACCTTGGTTTTTCCATTTGCCTCACCACCACCTACTTTCCTTGGGAGTAATTAACCCAAGGGTCATCTTTATTCAGCCCCGGCCAATGCTTCTCTAAGTGTTGGTCCAAACTAGAGCACCGTCTTGGGACCATCCCTTGGCAACTTGGGTTACGTCGGTACCTATACGCTTAGCTTATCCGGTGTTGCCCTGAGAACGAGATATGTGCAGCTCCTATCGGGATTGTCGGCGCATCGGGCGGTCTTGCTGGTCTTGTTTTATTACTGTCGAAATGTCTTGTAGCCGGGATTCCGAGACTGATCGGGTCTTCCCGGGAGAAGGAATATCCTTTATTGATCGCGAGAGCTTATCATGGGCTAAGTTGGGACACCCCTGCGAGGTATAAACTTTTCGAGAGCCGTGCCGCGGTTATGTGGCAGATGGGAATTTGTTAATATCCGGTTGTAGTAAACTTGAAGTAAACTCTTCTAAAATACACCAACCGTGTGCGTAACCGTGAGTGTCTCTTTTCGGGGTTGATCGAGAGGAGAACATGGTTTCTTGGATTATGTTTGACGTAAGTAGGAGTTCAGGATCACTTCTTGATCATTGCTAGCTTCACGACCGTTCCGCTTGCTCTCTTCTCGCTCTTATTTGCGTTGGTTAGCCACCATATATGTTTAGCCGCTGCTGCAACCTCACCACTTTACCCCTTCCTTTCCCATTAAGCTTTGCTAGTCTTGATACCCGTGGTAATGGGATTGCTGAGTCCTCGTGGCTCACAGATTACTACAACATCGATTCTTGGTACAGGTTATGCGATGATCATGACGCCGAGAGCGATGTTTGCTTACTTTGGAGTTCTTCTTACGCTTCTTCTTGATCGAGGATAGGTTCCAGTCGGCAGCCTGGGCTAGCAGTGGTGGATATTGTTTGAGTTTGTTTATGTTTCATCCGTAGTCGGATGTTGTTCTTGTATGATGATGATGTATTCTTGTGGCATTCGTGCCTTATGTATGTATCCCTATGTATTATGTAATGTTGATGTAATGATATCCACCTTGCAAAAGCGTCTTCAAGATGCGCTTCTATCCTTGGTGGGACCATCGAGTTCCTTTAGGATAGGGTCGCATCTTGGGCGTGACAAAAGGCGTTTGATGCTATTGCCGGGGACCTAAAACATCTTGTAGGGCACAAGATCAAATGCCCAAATGGTCTCACTATGTATTTTGTTCCTGAATCGTTTTCCATTCATCCCATCAGTCCTAATCTTGATTTAAGCTTCAATAATCCACTTGCCCGTCAAATGTTTATGCTTCACAATGCTCTTGGTGAGGCCTATCCCCCTAACTGCATCAGAGGGTATGACACCTCATGCTTCAGAATGGATAATGGACAGTGGATGCACTAATCATATGACTGGTGATCGAAGTCTTCTCATGGACTCAACCTTACGTCCATCAGACAAGAGTCACATCACATTTGCTGACACTGGTAAAAGCAAGGTATTAGGTCTAGGTAGAGTTGCAATCTCAAAGGATCAGCACATGGATAAAGTGATGCTTGTTGAATCCCTAGGTTTCAACTTGATGTCTGTCTCAATGCTTTGTGACTTGAACATGATTGTGATATTTGGAAAATATCGTTGCCTTGTACTAATGGAATCTGACAAGTCTCTAGTCTTTGAAGGGTATAGGAAAGATGATCTATACATGGTAGATTTCTCGGCAGGTCCACAGACTTGTCGTATGTCTTCTCGCAAAGCTTGAATCTTTGGCTCGCATCGGAGGCTAGGGCATCTTGGCATGAGGAGCTTACACACACTCGCCAAGAAGAAGCATGTCATAGGCATCGAAGGTGTCAAGTTCAAGAAGGATCATTTGTGTGGTGCTTGTGAAGCTAGAAAGATGACTAGGGCAAAGCACCCCTCGAAGACAATCATGACGACATCTCAACCCTTCGAGCTGCTTCACATGGATTTGTTTGGCCCTACTCATTACTCTACCCTCACAACAACTGCTTGTCTCTATGGCTTCGTCATTGTTGATGACTACTCAAGATACACATGGGTGCACATAATTCTCTACAAGACTGAAGTGCAAGATGTCTTGAGACGATTCGCCAATCGAGCAATGAACAATTATGGCGTAAAGATCAAGCATATCGAGTGATAACGTACCTTTGAATTCAAGAACACCGGACTTGATCTTTATCTGGATACCATGGGAATCACTCATGAGTTCTCTGCTCCATACACACCCAGCAAAATGGCATCGTGGAGCGCAAGAATGTAACCCTCATTGAGATGGCTCGAACAATGCTCGACGAGTACAAGACAACCAGAAAGTTCTGGCCTGAAGCCATTGATACAGCTTGTCACGTCATCAACCGTGTTTATATCCATAAGCTTCTGAACAAAACATCCTATGAGCTCCTTACTGGCAAGAAGCCAAATGTCAGTTACTTCAGAGTATTTGTGGCTAAGTGCTGGATCAAGGATCCTCATCACAAGTCAAAATTTGAACCTGAAGCTCACGAAGGCTTCATGCTCGGTTACGGAAAGGACTCACACTCTTTCAGAGTCTTCAATCTCTATCTCTACAAAATCGTCGAAACTATAGATGTTCGATTTGATGAAACCAATGGTTCACATAGAGAGTTCCTGCCAAGCACACTAGACGAAGCTCCACCCAGCGAATCTATCAAGCTAATGGGAACTGGTGAAATCATGCCTTCTGAAGCACAGCCTGAAGAGGAACTTATCATTTATGCACCTAACCAACTTTGAAAGGCGATTACTCGACTGAAGACAATCCTCCCAATGATGACAATGATCAAGATGAGAAAAGTCTTCGTCCAGTTCATCCTCGAGTTGCAAATGAAGTACAGATTGAGAAGATAATTGATAGCATCAATGCACCTGGTCCGCTTACTCGCTCAAGAGCAACACAACTAGCAAATTTCTGTGGGCACTTTTCCTTTGTATCAATATCAGAACCCAAGAAAGTTGCTGAAGCTTTTATGGAACCAGAATGGATTCAAGCTATGCAAGAAGAACTTCAACAGTTCAAGCTGAATAATGTTTGGGAACTTGTCAAGCGTCCTGACCCTCGCAAGCATAACATTATTGGCACCAAATTGATATATCGAAACAAGCAAGATGAGCATGGTCAAGTCGTCAGAAACAAAGCAAGGCTTGTGGCTCAAGGATATACTCAAGTTGAAGGAATTGACTTCGATGAAACATTTGCTCCTGTAGCTAGGCTTGAAGCTATTCGCATACTACTAGCCTATGCTAACCACCACAACATCTTGCTCTATTAAATGGATGTGAAGAGTGCATTTCTCAACGGCAAGATTGAAGAAGAAGTATATGTCGCTCAACCACCGGCTTTGAAGATCCAAAACATCCCGATATGGTGTACAAGCTAAATAAAAAGCACTGTATGGCCTCAAACAAGCTCCTCGCGCTGGTATGATACAATCAAAGACTTCACGAAGAGCAAAGGCTTCAAACCTGGATCCCTTGATCCCACACTCTTCACGAAGACATATGATGGTGAATCGTTTGTATGCCAAATATATGTGGATGACATTATCTTCGGCTGCACCATCCATAAGTATAGTGATGAGTTTGGATACATGATGCAAGAGCAATATCAGATGTCCATGATGGGAGAGCTCAAGTTCTTCCTTGGTCTTCAAATTCTTCAGCAAAGAAATGGCATCTTTATATCTCAAGAAAAATACCTCCAAGATTGTCTGAAGAAGTTTGGAATGCAAGAATGCAAAGGATACACGACGCCAATGCCAGCCAAACACCACTTGGGTCCCGACGACAATGGTAAAGAGTTCGATCAAAAGGTATACCGCTCCATGATTGGTTCCTTACTTTTCCTATGTGCATCTAGCCAGATATTATGCTTAGTGTTTGCATGTGTGCTCGATTCCAAGCGGCACCAAAGGAATCGCATCACTTAGCTGTGAAGCGAATTCTTCGATATTTGGCTCACACCCCAACACTCGGATTATGGTATCCAAAGGGCTCAAAATTTGATTTAGTTGGATTTTCGGATGCTGATTATGCTGGTGACAAAGTGGATCGCAAGTCTACATCAGGCACATGTCACTTTCTGGGACGATCACTCGTCTATTGGTCTTCAAAGAAGCAGAACTGTGTGTCACTCTCAACTGCAGAATCTGAATACATTGCTGCTAGATCTTGTTGTTCTCAGCTTCTATGGATGAAGCAAACTCTCAAGGACTATGGCATCAATCTGACACAAGTACCTCTTTTCTGCGACAACGAAAGCGCCATCAAGATTGCCAACAATCCATTCCAGCACTCGAAGACAAAGCACATTGAAATTCGTCATCATTTTCTCAGGGATCATGTCATGAAGAAAGATATTGACATCATTCACGTTAACCTTTGAAGAGCAATGGCGGATATCTTCACAAAGCCCTTGGATGAGAAAAGGTTTTGCAAGTAACGGTGTGAGCTAAATATCTTGGAATCCTCAAATGTCCTGTGATCAAGCACACATCCTAACACTTATGCATGTTGATGACTTAGATGTGCAACACACGAAGTAACATATATCTTCAATCAATGAAGAATTACATTCTGTGTGTGAATACATTAACATGGAATTTGACTTCGGAGCGCCACGATAATTGTGCGCCGTGTCTGGGTCTAATACTTCCTATACGATGGGTAACGCCACCACCAAATTTTCTTTGTTTTGAAGTGTTTCACTCATGACATTATTTCTTGAAGCTATTCGCATTTGATTTGACTTCAACTTCAACCTATTTTCATGATTTTCTTCACTATGACGATTTGGTTGTCATATATATATATATATATATATATATATATATATATATATATATATATATATATATATATATATATATATATATTTCTGTCCTCTACAGCATTCACTTGCAGCTATGTCTTCAAGTTGAATCTTTTGAACTAACTGAATGTGATCGGACCCCAATCTCTCTATGCTTTCTATCTCAAACTCTATCTGTCCAAATCATATGCATTCCATTGAAACTGTCGAATGTCTTCTCTGCGTCCTTGTCAGCAGAAGACACAGACAAACTTTAAGTATGTTTTAAATGATTCATCATTCTTTGTTGAACTCCGGAGAAGCGGAACGACCCTCCGACAAACCGGGCGGGCGTGGTAACGTGGGACATCTCATTGTATGTTGCATGCGTGCCACGTGCCCTCAGATGTGAACCGCCAGGCACCTGAAGTAATTACGCTATGCGCCGCACACCTCGTTATAAATACCTGTCCCTGCGGTAAAGAAACTCTTCTTCCACCTCTCCACCTCGTCAAAACCCTAAGCGCCACCGCTTAGCTCTCGACGACGCCCGGCGATGAAGCGCTTAGCTGCCGCGACTTCTCCGACACCGTCCTCACGCCGACGCGAACATCTTCATCTCCGCCGCCGCCGTAGGTGTCCTCCGTCGCCAAGTTAGGGCACGATGGACTGAACTGCTCGGCCTCCTTTCCTTCCGTCTAGCAGTTCTTCGAAGCGGTAAATATATTTCTATTTTTACCATCTTTTTGATCTTCAAGATTCATCCTACTTGCCAAAAATGGTTTCTGCCCATACAAAGTTAGATCTATTCTATCTGCATCTTGTACTGCTTAGTATATTCACTTAAGCTTCACAACTAGTTAGATTCCTCACTTGTACTTATTCACGGATTCGTACAAATCTGGAACCAACTCTCAGCGTATAAGTGAATGTCTTTGCATCATGAGGTTAATGTCTTCAAACCGATTTGTCTTCAAAATCTTCTGAGAATGCATATGACCTCTTCCCCTTCCCTCGCATCTCTAATGCTGTCACAGGTACATGTCCGTGGGAGAATCCCTTGGTTATCATAGTTTGCATTCGTTTGCAGAATTCTTACAGCATCAAACTAACTCTCCTTAAGCCAGTTCCTGTCTGTCAACCAAACACAAGCCTTTGAAGCCTTTGATTGTGAAGCCATTCAGTTTGAAGCTCATGGCTACAGATAAATCAGTCAGGAAGGGCGGCAGACAGCGTCATGAGGGAACCTCAAAAGATCTGCCTGATGACCTCGCAGAGCTGTACAAGACAGATCCTGAAGAGACTTATAATCAGCGCAAGACACGAATCCAATGGATTCGACGCTATTGGGCTGAACAGTGGTTCAAGTACAATTTCGTTACACAAGAATATGCCGAGAAGAATGCCATCAGAAGCCCTTGGGGTGATATTCTGTTTCGAGGCCTCCCTCCCAAGAACATGGATGAAGCTATTGCACAAGGTATCTATCCTTGCATGGTCCGTGGACCTCAGCATGAGAATGCCGACCCGACGTCTTTGCTCTGGTGTCGCGATGACAATCTCTTCAAGCGCAACATCCAGCATGCAAAGGCTTCTGCAAAGGAAAACAAGAAGTCATTGGGATTAGACTTCAACCCTGGTCCCTCTGCTCCCCGTGCGGCCGACGGCTCACGTGTGCCGACCCAATGTCATCGATCCGCTTTTCAAACCATGATGGCCTCATCACTTATATCTTGGTCCAAGGTGCCAAAGTGGATCCTGCCGATGACGAGGCTTATTCTGATGAAACCCCAGCCCCAGCTCCTGCTCCTGCTCCAAAGCCGCAGAAGCTTAAGAAAGTCAAGGCTCCAAAGTCAGCTCCTCCTCCAAAAGCTTCACGTGTGAAGCCACTGGCCACTACACCCCCTGAAGCCATTGCACAGTCTGAGGATCAATCCCGCATCTCCAAGAAGATGGAGAAGAGAAAGAAAAGTGTCAAGAATACTGAACTGACACTGACCCTGCTGCCATTCTGCGTGAAGAACACATTGATCTGTCAAGTGATGACGATCTTGCAGATGATGCTCTTGAGCAGCTTATCAAGAGCAAAGAAGAAGCGTAAATCTTCAACAACTTGCCTCTCTTTGATGTGGCAATCATCCATCACTTCATTGATGAGTGGTTTGACACACCAAACGTCAGCTTTGAAGATCTGCAACTTCCAATTGGCCTCAGCGTCTCTTTCAACGGCGCCATTGCTTTTGAGCTAGCTCTAGCTCAGCGGATTGTTGAACTGAACCACAAAATTGACTATGAAAAGGCTTAGTTCAAGAAGCATATGGCTGCACTCAGTGTGCAAGACGTCAAAAACTTCAAGGTCATGCTGCACGACCTCAAACAAAACTTTCTCAAGAAGCGTGAAGAAGCCAGAGGCTCTCGTGAGCGTATGAAGGCTTTGGGCGACAAGTGCGTGCTTGCTTACAATGAAATTTGAGAAGCGCAAGGCTCTTGGCCGTCGACATTGATCCCGAGGATGGCTGCAAAGAAAAAGAAGTCTTCGGTGACCAAGCTGCACCTTCAAGGCAGGAAGAGCCCGCATAGTCTTCCCAAGCGGCATGACTGCTCGAAGCCAAAGGTACGGCCAACCGCTTCTCAATGTAAGAAGACGAGGGTTGCCGAGGCTGAAGCCAGAAAGAGGAAAAATCCTGACGCCTCGGATGCTGCTCCCTCCAAGAAGAAGCTAAAGACTAAGAAGAATCGGGCTGCTCCTACAGAGCCCTTGATTGTTGAACCCATTTCTGCGGTTCGTCCCGCGTCTGCAACCCAAGAACTTCGCATGACTTTTCATGAGCCTGCTTCCACAGAGGCTCCTGAAGCTGAAGATATTCTAGCAGCTGATCCCCTCAATGCAGATGACATTGGTCACCATGACAATGTTGAAGATGATGAAGTTCTTCCTCAAATCGAGTACTGTCGGATTTCGGGTTCCGGCAGACCCTTAAGGTTCGAACTCTAGGGTGCGCGCAGAGATCCAACCCTCCGCCGTCTCGTACCTCGCCGAATTGCAGGGACCTAAACTACTAACAAGAACAACACAAGAGACGCAAGATTTATACTAGTTCGGGCCACCGTTGTGGTGTAATACCCTACTCTAGTTTGTGCTGTGGTGGATTGCCTCAGGCTGATGAAGAATAAGATAGGAAGAACAGCCTCGCGAGGGTCTGTTCTTGGCGGGTGCGATGAACTGCTAAGTGGTGTCCCGTCGCTCTAGCTTGAGGATCGGGTCTCTATCTCTCTCTCTCTCTGGGTTCCGAATGCCGGATCCTTTTTCCGTGGTGGCTAGCTTTACTTATATAGGCGAAGGCCCTAGGCCTCTTCCCAAATATTGAGCGGGAAGGGCGCCAACAACTGGCCATTTCGAAGGGGAACAGCGGGTACACTTATCCTGACTAAAGTTGGTCCTCGCCTGCCAAAGGCTCTTGTGATGACGCCTACTTGGGCTCCACGATGACTGCATTCCAGCCGTTGGGGCTGGTCTTGGTCTTGTTGCACCGAAACGAATGCCTTTGCTTGATGCTCTCGCCTGCGCTTGCTCCCTTTGCACCAAAGAGGAAAGGAGGACACTGCGCGGGCTGGCACCCGACTGGCACCCTTGGTCGTCATGGCTTGCGTCATGGGCACCTCGCGAGGTATCCTGCCTTGAACTCTCCGCCTCCTCATGAGCCAGCCTGACGAGGCCGCGCCTGAGGAAGCTCCTTGTCGTCCGCCCCGCGAGGCTTGGCCCCTCGCGCGGGTCGTGTTGGTGAAGATGGGCTGTCCTGGGCCTCCTTTGAGCCACGCCGCAGGCCGCAGGCAGGCAAGTCTGGGGACCCCCGTTCCCAGAACGCCGACAGTAGCCCCCGGGCCCATGGCGCGCCCGAACTTGGCCGAGCAGAGAGGCGAAAGGGCAAGTGCGAAGCGTCGCGGGCCCTAACAGCCTGTGGCCTTGGGCGACGCGTGGCGGTTGATTGGACGTGGGCGGCACTGTTCCCCCACGCCTCCTTATTTCGTGCCTTGCTAGGCGGACACGCTGCTGTACACATCCGTTCTCCTCCCTGCTGCTTGTGCGCTCCTGTCCTTCCCTCTCTCGAACTCCAACTTCCATTTTCAATCCAATCCCGAATCTCCCCCCCCCCCTTCGATCGCCATGGCTCCGACGAAGAAGGGGAAAGGTAAGAAACCTGCGCTTTCGCCTCGCTCGCCGCCTTCGGCGGCCTCCGCTGTCGACCCGTCGATCATAATCAATTTGGAGGGCTTGGGCAAGGTCAGTTCGGCTCTGGCCACCTCTTTCAACGAATACGGGAGGACGACGGCCTGGCCCGCGTCCCACTTCGCCATCGACAGGATAGTCACCGAGGTCCAATATTTCGCTGACGCCCTGTGGGCGGGGCTGGTTCCCCTCTTCCCTGATTTCTTCAACGCCGTGCTTTCCCACTATCAGATCCACATGATGCATCTGGGTCCTGAGTCCGTCACTCTCCTCTCGGTCTTCGCCTTTGTTTGTGAGGCAATGATGGGCATCCTTCCCTCGGTTGCCTTGCTGCGCCACTTCTTCTCTCTGCGCCTTGTTGACCCCACTCAATGCTCGGCGTGCGTGAGCTTCGTCGCCGCGCCCGAGACAGCGGCCTCAGGTATTGACTTCAGCTTGCCTCCGCCCGCGGCTGAGTTCCGCGAGAGGTGGCTATACGTGGATGTGGGGGTACCCAGCCCCCTGCTATCTGAGCCGGCCTCGCCTGCTGTCCCCAATTCAGGCTGGGGCCAGGAGACGCTTTCGAGCCCTCGGCTCATCTTTGTCTGGCGCCGCCGCGTTCCGAGGTCGCTTCTTTGTGGCCGGTGCCCAAAGGTGGTGAAGGAGTTCACGATGCGCCGCGTTGCTCCTCTCCAACGCCATTCCCACCGGATGTGGGCCTTCAGCGGGCCTGGCGATCGTATGAGGCTCCAGGAAGAAGACCTGACGCCTGAAGTGCTAAGGAAAGTGCTCCTGGTCCTGACTGGCGATCCTAACCTCGGTGGCATCCGGCATGAAGGGGCCTTGCTGTACCTCTTCCGGAACAGGGGCGATTTGGTGAACCAGATGCCTATCTTCGATGAATGGGGGCTGCGCCCCGCTGGTCTCCAGGGGCCTCGCGACAATCCAGTGGTGGTGAAAGCCCTTCCAGTTGGTCAAGGCGGCTCCTCCTCGAGTGGCGGAGCAGGGAGGCACGAGCCGCCAGAGGCCGACGGGACCCCCGCCGGGGTGACAGCGCCGGGCGACGCTCGTGAGGGGGCAGCTCCTGAGGCTCATGCCGCCGTGGCTGAGGGCGGCATGCAGCCGCCCGCAGCGCCTGCGAATGAAGCCCCCGAGGCCCCTGCTGCTTCTCTTCGTGAGGCGATCAGCAGCGCGCGTCGGGCGGACGCCCCTGACGCGGGTCGCCTTGATGCTCCTCCCTCGCCGCAGGCTGACCCCTGCGCTCAAATGTTGGGTCGCTTCCGCGTGAACTTCGAGGCCCTCCGGAAGAGAAGGGAGGCCTGGCGATGATTACCCTTGTCGCTTTCTTTGAGCGCAGAAGTACTTCTGCTCTTGATGAGTAAGCCTTATCCTTCTCTAGCTCCTGATTCTTCTGCTGCTTGTACTGATCCTTGCCCTGCAGGCCCCTTCCTGCCGAGCTCACGGAGACGGGTGAGGGGCCGTCCTCTCCGGCCTCGCCCCCTCCCTCGTCCTTGAGTGCTCCAAGCAGTGGAGCCCTTGTGGTGAGGGCGGCCGGGGAGGTGAGCCGCCCCGAGGCGCGTCGTGACCCTGCGCGCCTCGCGATCCTTCCTCGCGAGCCTTCCCGAGGCATAGCTAGCCTGCCGCGGGCTTCTCGCCTGGTCGTGGACGGCGATTGGCTGAGGCACTTCCTGCGCCCCTCGTCTGGGTATGGGCTGGCTCCAGGCCGGGCTTCTGGCGCGGCGCGCCCGGCCGTCGTGAGGGTGCCAGCCCCCAGCCCCTACTGGAGGGAGTGTTGATTCGCGGCTCCGGTGCCCGTCTGGGCGGTCGATGGTGTGGAGGACGTGCGTGAAGCAGCGCCCGAGGCGTCACGCCCCGCCAAGGATTCCTTCAAGGGCGGCCCGGCGCGGTGAGCCTTCTTGGTGAAGAGCTTGCCGACGAAGACGCGCGCCTTGAGGCCGAGGGCCTGCGCTGGCCGCAGAGAGGCGCTGAGCTGGAGGGCGCTGCTTTGCGCCGCCAGCGCGATCTTGATGATGAAGAGGCCAAGGCATCGCTGGCAGCCTCTCGGGAGGCCTGCTCTCGGGCCGTCGAGGAGGCCCGGGCAGGTAACTGGCGGCGAGAGGCAGCGGAGGAGCGGGCACGGGAACTCCTGGCCCGGTGTCACTCGTTGGAGGAGCAAGTGGAGCTACGCGAGGCAGCCCTTGCGTCGATGAAGGTGGCCTCCGGCGACTCGGCAGAGCTCCAGAAGCGTGAGGAGGCGCCGACGCTGAAGCCGCCAACGCTGGCGAGTACGAAAGCGCTTGGAGACGAGGGCGCTTGGCGGCGGGCAGAGGAAGAGGTTGCGGCACGGAAGCCCGCGTCATGGAGGAGGTCGGACGCCGAGTGGCGGCGGCGCTCGAACCTTGAGCGCGAGTTTGAGGAGCGGTTGGGGTTGATCAAGGCCGAGGCCGAGGCGTGGACTGCTGCCTTGAGGGCCAAATCGAGGAAGCGACGCGGGCCGATGCTCTTGGGCCGCCTCGAGGTGGCGCAGAGGGAGTCCACCACCTCTCGGGCCGAGGCGCTCCTTCTTCGCCAACGGATGGAGGAGGCCGAGGCCGTGGCGCCCGAGAATCGCGGACGAGATGCGTCAGCGGCGAATCCTGGAACATGAGCATGGTCCCATGCTCGCCACACTCCGGGAAAGAGCTAACGCGGCCTTGGATAATATCTGCGAGGCGGCAGTGGGCGCGCCACACGCGGTTAACTACGCCGGCAACCTTCAGTTCTTCACTGACGTGGTGGCGCGGCTGGAGGCGTGGTCGGTCAGGGCCGACAGGTTGGTGGAGGAGAAGAGCCGCGCGCTGCTCGGGCGCGCCTTCTCTCGTGTCTTCAGCCATCTCCGAGACATGGACCCTCACTTCGATTTTGACGCAGCCATCGCCCCAGTTCCCAAGGCCGTCCGGGGCGACCTGGCGCACTGGGTGGAAGACAACATGGATGCCCTCGTCCGGGCCTTCGCTTCGGACGACGACGGCGTGGTCGTGGCCGCTGGCGAGGGCGGCGTGGTGAACGGCCCAGATGCCGCCGACGATCACGCAGACAAAGGATGTGGCGAGGCCAGCGACGCCAAAGAACGGCTTGGGAGGTGCTCCCGAGGATGCATTGGGGATTTGTCCGACCGATCATGTATTGTCCTTGTTCCATTACCTGCATGAATAGAACTCAGGTTTTGGCCTGATGGAGGTGAGAGCATTTTGGGAGGGGGATCCCTCATGTAAAACTTGTGTTCTTCAGACGTGGTGTTACATCGCCCATACGCCCGCGCCCAGTGGTTGGCTAAGCGGCGCGCTAGTTGGATAGTTTACCTTTGTTTCAGACGAGCCCGAGATAGCCTGTGGGAGGCCGAGGCGATCTGAGTGTCTCTTGATCGAATCCAGTAGGACCTGCAGTAAAACCCTCCCGAGAGGACGCGGCGGCGACAGTTGGCTGTGCGAAGCTTGGTTTAGACTGCTCATGAGGGGCTCATGAGGGAGGCAGCCTGGCGGAGTTGTAACCGAAACGCGAGAGATTTGCTCGAACGAGACTAAGCACCCCTTCCCCGGATACGCACAAATCTTCAAGCTCAAATTCAACTTAAATCCAACAGGGGAAAACGACAGCCAGAGGGAAAACCAAATGAAAGCAGAAAAAAGGCCGCGTCCGGCACCTAGTCTAGTCTTGGACGTCTTCTCACCAAATAAGGAGCTAAGTGCACTCTTGGGCGTGGGAGGGAGCCCCAGGCTGAGGCCGGCACCCCTGAGATTCCGGGCGTGTACAGCCCCTCATTATTACGTGAGAGTGTCACGGGCGGCGAGCTTCACGAGCACTTTGGGTCTTCTTCACAGTACCGGCCTTGCTTCATATCGCCAGACGAGGGCCCGCCTTGCACCACACTCTAGTGCCACCAACGACGACCGGAAACCAGGACGCCGCCGGTGGGGTAGAGCGGTCGCCAGCGGTTCCCCCGACGACCATGGGTCCTCCGCCAGGGGCAGGCCCTGAAGCACCTCCCCAGCAGAGGGCCTGCCTCCTAAGAACGCCTTGCTCCTAACGCCGTGGTGGTGATGTCGGATCTCTGCCCCTCCCCGGCAGCCCCCTGCGCCCCCCTCCCGAGGGGTAGGAGGCTGAGGAGCGGGCAGCCGCTCGTCGTGGCGACACTGCCTCCTGCGACCGATGGTTAGCGTATGTTTGCTCTTGAGGAAGTAGCAGTACCCGATAATCGTCGCCCCGGCGTGACCGGTGGGACTGTCTCGAGACTCTGAAAGAGCGGCTTCACAGCGCCTCATCCCCAGATTGGGCTGAGGAGCGAGTCTTGTTCTCCCTCATGCGGGTGCCCTTGGTCCATCATGTAGAACGTATTCTTCCGGGCGCCGTCATCCCGAAGGCCACGCCCGTAGTCTTGGCGTGCCTCGCTGCTCGCTTGATGTGCCCGCCCGTGGGGTGGTGGCGGCGGTCCACCAGGCCGTGAGCTGCGTCGAGTCCTTCTTCTCCGGGCCGGGGCGGGGCAACCCGCCGCCCGGCCCGCTGGCTCCGGTCTTTGGAGTAACCCGGAGCCCATGGTAGCGTGGAGCCCCCTGCGGGTCGCCCTCGAGGTGGGAGTTGGGTGCGAAGGGTGAGCCCCCGAGGCGGCGAAGCCCAGGAGCTCCGCCACTCGCTCCAGCAGCACGTCGCGGCCGCTCTCCAGCAGCCTGCACTGCAGCAGCTCTCAGGCCACTGTGAGCGCGGCCCTCGAGTTCGCCTTTGCTCGGCGGGTGTAATGCGATGATGTGGTCGCGGGCGTGGTTGGAGGCTCTTGCCGCCGACCGCGCTGCCAGATGTGGGAGCCGTCGAGGCTCTGTCACGCGTCGCCATGACCCGCGGCGCTCTGCGGACCCTTGAGCTGCACAGGGCACGGGTCGCCCGAGGTGAGCGGCTCTGTGTGGCGGGCCACGCCCGCCATGGATCCGGGTTGCCAGCTTGGTCGCCCGGACATGGTGAGGACGATCTGACCAGGACACGAGGTGGCAGAAGGCGGATTCCGACGCACCCCTACCTGGCGCGCCAAATGTCGGATTTCAGGTTCCGGCAGACCCTTAAGGTTCGAACTCTAGGGTGCGCGCGGAGATCCAACCCTCCGCCGTCTCGTACCTCGCCGAATCGCAGGGACCTAAACTACTCACAAGAACAACACAAGAGACACAAGATTTATACTTGTTCGGGCCACCGTTGTGGTGTAATACCCTACTCTAGTTTGTGGTGTGGTGGATTGCCTCTGGGGCTGATGAAGAATAAGATGCTGAGGGAAGAACAGCCTCGCGAGGGTCTGTTCTTGGCGGGTGTGATGAACTGCTAGGTGGTGTCCCGTCGCTCTAGCTTGAGGATAGGGTCTCTATCTCTCTCTCTCTGGGTTCAGAATGCCGGATCCTTTCTCCGTGGTGGCTAGCTTTACTTATATAGGCGAAGGCCCTGGGCCTCTTCCCAAATATTGAGCGGGAAGGGCGCCAACAAATGGCCATTTCGAAGGGGAACAGCGGGTACACTTATCCGGACTAAAGTTGGTCCTCGCCTGCCAAAGGCTCTTGTGATGACGCCTGCTTGGGCTCCACGATGACTGCATTCTAGCCGTTGGGGCTGGTCTTGGTCTTGTTGCACCGAAACGGATGCCTTTGCTTGATGCTCTCGCCTGCGCTTGCTCCCTTTGAACCAAAGAGGAAAGGAGGAGGCGTTATGCTGGCCGGGCGCCTCGGACCGGGCGCCCTTGGTCGTCATGGCTTGCGTCATGGGCACCTCGCGAGGTACCCTGCCTTGAACTCTCCGCCTCCTCATGAGCCAGCCTGACGAGGCCGCGCCTGAGGAAGCTCCTTGTCGTGTCGCCCCGCGAGGCTTGGCCCCTTGCGAGGGTCTTGAGTTTGTGTTGGTGAAGATGGGCTACCTGGGCCTCCTTTGAGCCACACCGCAGGCCGCAGGCAGGCAAGTCTGGGGACCCCCGTTCCCAGAACGCCGACAAGTGCAATGTGGTATCATCGCCTGTTCGTACGAACAGCGAACTCATCAGCATTGGTCGTCCTCTGACGCCAATTGCACAGGATGCTTCATGGGCTGATCGCCCGCAACAACAAGACTCCCCCAGTACTCCCCAACAACAAGTCACTCCCCAACAGCAACACCAAGAAGAAGAGGAAGACTTTGAGGCCCAGGCAACCCCATCTCCAAAGGCGTCGCCAACATTTCGCAGGCTTCGCAAAGGTCAAAGGCCTCAAGTGCCTCTTCCGAGCGTTCCAGAAGGAGAAGTGCACCACCAACCTGTTGCATGTCAAGTGTTTTCAGAAGCCATTCCAACTGTGAACGTCTCTGAGTCTGAAGCTAAAGCTGCTGAAGACAAACCGGTTGCATCAGCCGCTGACACCCAAGAAGAAGAAGAAGAATGTGTCCCTACACCCCTCAGAATCAAGAAGTCATACACGATATCATCGTGCCGATTGACCCTCCAGCTCCTCAAGTGGAGGTTGAAAACAATGAGGCTGCCACCTCCAACACCAATGAAGCCAATGACGTGGTCATGGCTGAAGCCAATGTGGAGCCTGTCCCAACTGCTCCTGAAGCCAATGAAGGAACTATGCCTGAAGACAATGAGGCAACTGCTCCCGGCATCTGTCAGGCACTGAAGCCTCGATTCTTTGCCATCGCCTCCAGTTCCGCCACCAAGGCCCTACACAATCGAGCAAGCATATGACTATGGCGAGCTAGTCACGATGAAGATGGCCCGTTCTGGTCCCTCCGCCTCATGCCTCTCGTCCTCAATTCGACTATCATATTGCGCATAGGCCTCCGGTCCAGAAGCCAAAGCCAAGACTGCCAAGGTTTCCAGGCACTGCCACCTCAACTAGTTCTTTTAATGCAAATGGCTTCAAAGCCCACAATACTTTCTTTGACAGTGCAAAGAACCCCTACAAAAGGCCAAGGATCTCATCTGACCGGTTACGGAGCTATCAGCAAAGAAGCTATTACTCTGTGTTATGTATGACCAAGGCCGCATTTTCCCTCATATGCGCCTCGACACCTTTGAAGCCATTGCGGATTGCCGTGCTTAGAAGAAGCACTTGATTGTTTTCATGATGCAGTGTCTGCTTGGCTTCATAATGCATAAAGGGCACCGGAATGAAGAATTAGTGCTTCAATTCTATGCCACACTCCACATCCGCTGCTACAACAGTAGATACGAAGACATGGGTTCTCGAGTGGATGATGGAAATGTCCATCATGAAGCCAAAGCTCTTGACATCATTGAGCTCACAGGCCTACCCACTCCGGAGAGCTGTATGAACACGGATGTCAACTCCATCGCGATGCCTTGGAGAGCATATTTCATAAGCCAGAACCCGACATGAGTCAGATGCTGAGCATGATGAAGCCACTGCCACACGATGTTGAATACCCTCAGCACTTCTTTGTTGATGACCTTGAGTATCTGCCTCGCACCATATATCACATCATCAGGCGAACTCTATGGCCAATAAAAGGGCATTCATCGTCCGCAAAGCTTGAAGGAGCAATGAAGACATTGGTCTTCTACATCCTAAATGGCATCAGCTTTAACACGCAAGATTTCTTCATCCGACAATTGGCTGCATCTGGATTTGATCTGTTTGGTCTGAAGTTCTATGCTCCATGGGTCATGCGCCTCATCAAGATGCACTCTGCTATCAACTATCAACCCTCTGCTCGCAATCATCTGATCTTCCTACCAGAGGTTGATATGTCTGTGGAAGCCATATACCCTGAGCCTGCCAAAACGCCTCTAAGTCTTCAGAATGCAGATCACCACAGCTTCTCTCAACCCATAGAAGGCGTCCAAGCGGTATCTCGTGTCTATCCCCTGGCTGGGAACACACGTCTGCCTCATCGTGCACGGACTGAAGCCACTGAGAGCACAATTGGTCAAAGGCCTCGGAAGCGCTCTCGAGTCCTCAATGATCGAGAACTTCTTGTGGCGCTGCATCAAAAGCAAGATAAGCATCACTCCTGGCTAAAGCGTCAAATGCAAAGCCTCTTGGTGGGCGTCAATCGCATTCGTAACCTTGCCACCAAGAATGCTTTTGTCACTCCACGAGACTTGTCGGCGATCATGGAAGAGTTTGACCACCTTTCGATCTTTGGCTGATCTTCAAGACGATGGCTTCACCGAACGTTTCAAGTTTGACTCCACTCCTCCATGGAATGCAGTCCTCTGGCGAACTCCATCTCTTGAAGACTCGACTATTCTTCCTCCACGGCTTTGTCAATGCCAGAGTGATCGATGATGAAGCCGATGCTACTTCACCGCCCCTACTTACGCATGAATCGACATGCGCCAAGCTAAATGCACCGCCAACCAACAACGACAACCCTGCTGCATCATCTTCTTGAAGAGGATGAGTGGATGCTCTATGTCTTCAAACCTTTTGGTCCTTCTTGACAAAAAGGGGGAGAAGCATATGAGTTTGATAGTCTTCAAGCGGGTTCATAAGGCGGTTGCACTATATTTTGCCTAGTGTTTACAACTCTCGTTTTGATACATTTGGTTCTTTGAGTTGTAACACTTAAACTCGATGGTCGTCTGCTACTTATTTGCTTTACTCTGGTGCGATGATAAATTCCGCATGTGAGACGATAACTTCCGCATTTAGATCATTCTGCAGACGTCCATTTTTCATTATGCATGTCATTCTCTTAGCTATATCATTTCATGCATGATGAATTATCTTCATAAGTTGAAGAGGATCTCCACAAGTACAACCTGCCATGTGCATTTGCATTCCAAAAGCAAACTACTTATATGCACATCTTCAGGGGGAGCCTTTGCCACTTATGAAGACAATTCTCTATCCTTTACAATTTCACATATTTTATCCCCGTTGAAAACTTCAACCAGTTTGTCATCAATCACCAAAAAGGGGGAGATTGTAAGTGCATCTAGTGCCACCCCTAGTTGGTTTTGGAGTATTGACGACAAATGTGGTTGAGGGACTAATGCGTTTGTGAGAATTGCGAGGATAACGCAGGTAGTGTCCCTCATTGATTCGGTTTACCTACCGGAGATGACCCCTAAAATGTATGAAGACATTGAAGACAATGGTGGTATGTGAAGATATTCACATTGAAGACTATGACATGAGAAGACATTGAGTGAAGACTATGGAGCGCGAAAGGCATGTTGTTTCGTTGTTTCCTTTTCTTCTTTGTTGAGTCGTAGGAACCACCGTCTTTGTTAAGTGGGGTCCAAGTGATCATAGTCGAATGGTGAAGTGATGCTCAACCCAAATCCTATGTCTTCGACGAAGACAATGAGAGCAAAACTTATCCAGAGCTGGATGAGTCGACTTTGCTTGTAGCCCAAGTAAAGTTGCCGTGAGTGTTTGAAATCGACCGTTGGAACACGTGTCGGTTCCTTAGTGACCCAGGGTCATTTCGGACATAACAGGTCGGGTTGCCCAGTGGCTATAAATAGCCCACCCCTACACCATAAATTGGTGGCTGCTCAGAGTTAGTGCACGGCTTTTGTCATTTGAGAGCAACCCACCTCGAAGCCTTTGAGAGAGAGAAATCCTTGCGAGGACAAAGCCCAAAGCACCCAGAGCCAAAGAGTGTTAGGCATCATTGAAGTTTTCCTATCTGTGTGACCTGAAGACTTATTACACTTGAGGGCTGTGAATCCTCCGGCCCGGTTAGGCGTCGCGTTCTGAGCATCCAAGAGTCATTGTGGATTGCCGGTGAACGCGTAAATGTGAAGGTTCGGAAGTCTACCTTGAAGACTTACCAGAGTGATTGGGCGAGGACTGTGTGTCCTTAGCTCAAGGGGAATAAGGTGAAGACGCGGTCTTCTGAGTTGAATCTCAGCCTCCCTAACCAGATGTACAGTTGTCACAGCAACTGGACCTGGTCCAACAAATCCTGTGTCTTCAACAAGTGATTGGTTCTATCCCTTCCCTCCTTTACCTTGAGTTTGTCTTCATGAAGTCATTGCTTATATTCCTTATCTGTTTGACTTCATTGCTTGACTACTTTTGTTGATTGGCTTCATACTATCTTCCATCCTGATCCTTACTACATAGCTGCTATTAGTCTTGTCCGTTCACATTATTGCATTCTTAACTATGGCTTGCTTGTTGTAGTTTAACTTCCACTGCATATCAATTAGGTCATTTCAGTTGTTTGTCTTTGAAACATCCGTGTTTTGAAGACCTTAATAAAAATCGCCTATTCACCCCCCCTCTAGTCGATAACTAGCACTTTCACCTTCCATGTTTTGAATCCATCGGCCCGTCTCCAATTGAGTCATCGGTCTAGAAAATGTGAGTTCATCTCCATTCATCTCTGTTGGTTCCAAGGGTTTTGGGGTGAGATAAGAGAGATAGAGAGGGATACACACAATACAAACAATAGTTTTGAAGAGACAGATTTATTTTGTGGCTGTCGGAAAAACGTCAAACAAATGACAGCTCACAATCATCGCATCTAACGTAAGTATATAACAGGGGGTTGGTCTTCTAAAGGTCAATGAATCTTCAAAGTCACCAAACACTTCAAGTCTTGTTCATGTCTCCGATGGGCTTCTTCCGATCATTCTTGTCCTTCTCAAGTTCTTTTGCCAGATCATCTCTGTTGACGCAAAGTCTCTCGTGACGTCCTTTAATATTCTGGAGTTGCATTCCAAACTTCTGGGTTTCAACATCCTTGGCATGAACCATGGTCCTATTGTCCTTCAGTTCCAGTCGAATCTCCGGTATCTCGAGGTTTTGCTCCTCCAGTTTGGCTACTTTCAGATTTTGGGTCCTGAGTTCTTCACGAAATGCTCCTTTGTCAAATACAGCTTCCTGCAGGTCCATCTTAAAGTTATTGAGGTAATACTCCAGATCCTGGTGATACACCAGCTGAGGTGAAAACTTCATCTTTTTCTGATAGGTGCTCCATTAGCCCTTTTGTCATCCAATCCTTCCGAAGAAATGCATGCTTAACTCAGTACGGTGATGATAGCATAAGCGAATGATAACATCATGGATAGCCGTGTTCATGCCCATGTCATTGCCATGAGTTATCATCCCATAGATGATATCTCCTGCCTTGGGGTTTTCTTGACAAAAACATTGAGTTTTATGCTCCATGTTCCGGTCTTTCTCCGATACACCTTGATCTTGGGTATTGACAACTTCAATAGTCAGACAAGTTCCATAAGGGTAGACTTCCTAGGTCATACAAATCTAGGAATTCTTCAGAGCCTTCAAATTCTCCTAGTCTTCGATGTCTTCAACCGTTGTAGTTTCCATTATTATAATGCACGGTAAAATCCTCTTCATTCCGAAGTGGTCTTAGTTGTGCGATATCTTGTACTTCTTGGAGTGGTCTCATCAGTAGAATCCTCGCGTGGTCAAAAGGGGAAAGGGGTATAGTCTAACTAAAAGGGAATATTTGATAAAGCTCAAAAAAGAAGAGAGGTAGAAGATCTTTTTGAAAATAAAGTTTTAGGGAAAATCTTTCCTATGGGCTTGCCAGTTTCTAGGGGTCACGTCCTACAGTCAACATGTGCTCTGATACCATCTTGTAGCGACCCGACCCGAATGGATCGAAGTCTCTGTGCTTAAGTGTCATCCCTAGATCGGTATATTGACACACACTGTGCTCAAGGATTTATAACAGAGGTAAATCACATGTATAAAGTAACGTAAGTACTATTACTTCAATCCATATAGCGGAAGTAATAACAAAGTTGTGGAGTTCCCAACAACACCAACGACAAAGTTGAGTGTAGACATCGTAACCCTAACGTATCACTTACTCATCATAAGATCCCTGCAACATGAGATGTTGCAGCCATGTAGGTCAGTACATTGAATGTACTGGCAAATTCGCACCATAGAATAATAATGAGAATTTTCTATCTCTATATGCATATTTGGCTGGTGGAGGCTCTAAGTTTATTTTTGCATAAAGCCAATTTTTTCCTACAACAAAGGAATAAATTTTATTTAACTACAAAGTTGATGCCAATATTGAGAAGGTTCCTCCAACTCTATCCCAAATTTACCAAAATATCAATAACCCAACAATTTCATTAAATAGAGCGATGTGATCAAATCAATAATTCAAATACCAGATACTCAAGATGTCCATAATCGGGGACACGGCTAATCATGATTAGTTTGTACACTCTTCAGAGGTTTGCGCACTTTTCCCCACAAGACTCGATCTCCTCCGTTGAATTTCTCGCACTACATGATGTTTGAGAAACGGATGATCGAGACACGATCTTCCAAGCATTAACTCTTTACTCTAGGTAGACAGTACCACCTACTTCCCCCTTCATATGCTAGCCTACCACTGAAAGAGGTCACACAACATACTCAACTATGCCAGAACCCATAATGGCTTCTGGCTACACATGAAAGTTTCTAGCATGAATAATCTTATGATCCCTTCAACCCTGGGTGGCATTCCATAGGGTGATCACACGGGTACTCCGGGATCCCCTTGGGCCCGGGCAAACAACTAGGTGCTCCAGGGTGCCCCAACCATTCCACCCAGATGTGTATTAAAGTAACCACCTTAAGTTTCCCTTAATTATTATATCTCTCTCATCTTTCATGAATCGCACATACCAATCCACGTCTATGAGCATGTCTAAGCAATATGAGCATAACGTATATTCCCGGGGTGAATCAAAAAAAGTAGTAGGTTCCTACCTCATCAACTACATAGCAAATCCCAATTCCCAAATCCTACTCATGCAAATATTTGAGGGGTGTATCTAATGCAAGTAAAACTGGGTATAGCAAGAGTATGATCAAAGTGTGAACTTGCCTTCTATTATTGATGAAGATTCTTCGCACTCAGATTCCTGATAGTTCTACTCATCACACTCCGTTCAATCTATCGTGAGCAAGCAGTTGCATACATAAGCACTCATGCAAAAGGATCAAAGAAAAGATCTCAGAAAACTTTGAAAATAATTAATTAACTCATGCAACATAAAACATTTTCTAACAGTACCAAAATTAGGGGGGTTTGGTCTTATCAGAAAGTTTAGGTCAAGAGCTTCGATTTGCAGAAAGAATCAACTAAATCGGAGTTATAAAACTCAAGTAATGATTAAACGATATTCAAATTAAAATCTGTTTGAAACCAAATTTTAAACTTTCAAAAACATGTTTAAGTTGGTTATCTAGATAGATCAGATCATAATGAAGAAGTGGGCGTTGCTTTCGTTGGATTTGGATAAACGAGTAAAAAGTAGCGAAGGTTTGAAGATCAGGGGCTAAACTGTAAATAAACTAATTACATCTAGGTCCCTGGCCGAAATTAAAACAGAAAAGAAAAACCTAACGGACGAATGTTCACTACAGAACCTAATCTACTGAATACGTTCGCTATAGAAGTTTAACTAACAAACGTTCGTTAAATAACTAGTAAACCGAGTTAAAAAGGAAAACCGGAGAAAACCTAAATCCAAAGAAAATAAACCGGACCGGGGCAGTTTTATTACCGGTTCGGGGCGGCTTTCGTCGAAAACCGTCGGTGGGTCGGCTCAAGTGACGGGTCTGCGAGGCAGCGGACTTCGACAGCGGCAATGCGGTATGGAGCTACTCTGTGAGGCAAGTCTGTGTGGCTTAGTAGCAAGAGGCGGCAATGACATCTGTGAGATGCGAGGCGAGTGGCGGGCGGCCGAGGAGCGGTCAAGAAGGCTATGAGGATGAGAGGAGGAGGCGGCGGGGCTGTGACTTATATAGGGGGGTCGGGGTGGCGGCCGACTTGGGCGAGGGGGCGACGGGTGCCGCGAGAGCGCCGGACTCCGGCGAGTCTGAGCTGGGCATGGGAGCGAAGGCGGCCGCGCGCTGGGCTGTGGCCTAGAGCTGGGCCGTCCTAGTCGGCGGAAGAGAAGTTTTTTTTAATAATTTTACAGACAACAAAATATAATAAAACGATATAAAATAAAAATATACTATAGGCATATAATATATCAAAAATTTCAGAAAAAATTTTTCCACAACATGAACATTTTTCTAGCATCAAATAAAATCCTCAAAAATTTAAATAAAGCAAACAGTACTACTGGTTCAATAAAACCCAATAAAAATCATTTTAAAAAAATACAAAAATAGTTTCAAATTTATTTCTCTCCAATTTTCTAATGTAGGGAATCATTTTACCCTATTTTCCATATATTTTATTTTTGGAGAAAAATAATTTGAAAAAGCCCAAATAACTCCAAATTGAAAAATAATTTCAAAGAGACCTTAAGTTTGATTCTTTTAAACTCCCAACTCATATTTCATATGATTTGAAGAAGTCATTTTATCTTCTCTCATGAAAATCATTGAGTTGCATGAAGTTTCTAAAATTGAAATATTTCCAAATGAGATTCAAATCTTTTCAAAACCCTTTTCATTTTAAATGGAAGAAGTCATGTCATCTTGTCTCTAGGGTTTTGTGATGAAATGAATTTGAATTCATGGAGATCATAAATGCAATGTGAAAGTTTGGGAAAGTCCTTTTATTCCCTCTCATTTAACTTTCAAAAAGTTTCAATTTCACTCAATTTCACACATCACAATCAAACAAACAATCAAAACTATTTATTTAATATGACATTCCAAAATTTAGAATTTTGGGATGTTACACTACTGGATTGATACCTTGGTTCTTAACTGAAAGAAATACTTATCTCTACTTTGCTATATCACCCTTTCCTCTTCAAGGGAAAAACCAACGCAAGCTCAAGAAGTATCAGTACTCATACTGCTTTCAGATATGGTTGTTAAGTGCCCCTGCTGGTTGCAGTTAAGGTTGTTAAGTACTCCTGCTGCTTTTACAGTCTGTCGTGTTTCTTCAGTCTCGTCTTCCTCCAACCACCAAAACCAAACCAACGCCGACGGGGTCGCCTTCTCCCGCCTCACATGGCTGGCTGCGCCTCAACGCATGCATCACTGCCCCACCATCTCCTTAATCGTTAATGTCGACGTCAGCCCCACCCCGCACCCGAACCAGTCAACCCTTGTATCCCCCTTCGCCCGCGACTTCACCACCGCATCTTCCCCGGCTCCTGTTTGTTCCCGTCCGAAGCCTCACCGTCGTCCTCCGCGCGCTTTCGTGCGCTCGCCGCGGCACCGCCCTCTCGTGTTGTCAACATGGTCAACAAATAAGAGGAATCGGGACAAGGCTGTACCAGGAGAGGATGACAGTAGGGACCCACCATGTCCATGGCCGTGCGCAAGCAAGTTCCTCATTTTTTGTTATATACTCCATTGTCAGCGTATAGAAAAATAAAATGCTTCCTCCTAGTGGTTTGCTGACATCTGGGACCCACGACCTTGCTAGCGTATAGTCAATAGACAACAGAACAACATAAGAGCGGCTGACACCTAGGATGTAGCTAGTCGAGCAGTATTTTTTATTGTTGAGACGGAGCAGAGTTCCAACTGGGCTGTGGCCCGTCTAGCCCAGGCTTCTATTTTACATTCACCGCATGACCAGCCCAGCTATTTTTTCATTGTGAAAATGGCTAGCCCAGTTTATTTTTTCTGAAGAATGCCCAATCCAGGCATACCCAACCCAGGCCTGTTGGGCTGCAACTCTTTCAAGACGGCTGCAAATCTTAAAAGTAATATGAAATGGCCTGTAAATATAAAGAACACATGACAAATTGGCAATTACTTTCAAATTTCTAAAAAAATCACATTTTCAGATTCCACTTTTCACTGGGCTTTAACCTAATTTAAATATATCTTCAAAGTACTTTAAATCTGGGTTGCCATTTCGATATTAAAAATAGTTTGGACCCCACCGAAATATGCAAAATTTCGTTTAAATTTTTAAACCCTGGCCTTGGCCAACAAAAAGAAAACGGACTGCAATAAATTGCATAAGAAGTTGCAAATGAGTTGTAAATTATTTAAAAATAGGAAATGGGCTGACTTGTGGGCCTATTAAGTTGATGCGTATGCAAGAGTTTTTTACTTATTATATACGTCAAGAAACGATTCTAGCAGAAGTGACCACTCGAGTCAATCCAACGGCCGTCGTGCTTCTTCAATATCTGATCTTATTGCTCCAAATTACCAAATCCAGCGCCAGTGACCACAGCGTCTCCGCCTCCGTGGCGGTTGTCTTTGCCAAGCAGGCCTCACCGCCCCCTACTACTCCCACTACTGACCAGGGCATCCCTCTACTCACCCACATCCCTCCACTGCTTGTAACATCCCAAAATTCTAAATTTTGGAATGTTATAATAAATAAATAGTTTTGATTTATTGATTGTTTGTTGTGTGATTGATTGAGTGAAATTGAGTGGAATTTGAAACTTTTTGAAAGTTGAATGAGAGGGAATGAAATGACTTTCCTTGACTTTCACTTTGCCTTTTTATATCCATGAATTCAAATTCAATTCAAACACAAAACCCTAGAGAGAAGATGATATGACTTCTTCCATTTGAATAAATGAAAAGGGTTTTGAAAAGATTTGAATTCTGTTTGAAAATATTTCAAATTTTAGAAGCTTTATGCAACTTAATGATTTTCATGAGAGAAGATAAAATGACTTCTTCAATTATATGAAATATGAGTTGGAAGTTAAAAGAATCAAATTGAAAGTCATTTGAAGGTATTTTGAAACTCCCCTTCAAATTTGGAATTATTTGGGTTTTATTCAAATTATTTTTCTCCTAAAAATAAATAAATGGAAATATGGGTAAAATGATTCACTTCAATGGAAAATTAGGAGAAAACAAATTTGAAGTCATTTTGGTATTTTTAAAATGATTTTTATTGGATTTTATTAGAGCAGAAACACTCTTTGTTTTATTTGAATTTTTGTGTATTTTATTTGAAGCTGGAATAAAGTTCATGTTGTAGGAAATCTTTTTCTGAAAATTTTGATATATTATATGTCTATATAATATTATTTATTTATTTATTTGTTTTGTTTTGTTGTCTATGTTTTATAAAAAAAAAGAGAAAAGCCCCGGGCGCCAGCCAGGCCAGCCCCGGCCCAGCCAGCGCCGAGGCCCACCCACCAGCCAGGCCCAGCCAAGCCACGCTGCCCACGCCGAGCCGACGAGCGCCCGAGCCGAATCGGCCAGACCGGTCGCCCGCCTAACGCGCTCCTCTCTCACCGACGGGTGGCCCCCACCCCGTCGCCTTCCCCGCGCGCACGCCACCCGCCCGCGCCGCCGCTCGCCGGATCCCGCGAGATCCGGATCTCTGCGATCTCCTCGCCGTTATCGCCTCGTCCAAGTCGTCCGCCGCTTATATATACCCCCGACCTCATTCCCCCGTCGCCCCCTCGCCCGACTTCTCCCTCTCGCCGCACGCGCTCGCCGGAGCAACCGAGCGCCGCCGCCGCCATTAACCCCGTCGCCGACGCCCCGGCCACCCCCGAGCTCCATCAACTCCACCAACCGGACCCCCTCGCCCGTCCGCACCCGCCGGACCTCTCCGCCGACGTCCCCGACCACCGGAGTCGCTGGAGCACTCGCCGCCCGATCCGCCGTCGCCGTCGACAACCGGTAAGTCGCCGGAGTCCACCCCCGCCGTCCGATCTAATCTCAACGGCGGAGATTAGAACCCCCGAAGGGGTATGGTTTTATTAGGGTAGTTTAGTGAACCGGGTTTTATTCCGGTTTAGATCGGTTTAGTTAGGGTTTATTTGAACCGGCCGACTGCTTTTAACCCGAGGGCCGATTCAGTTATATTACGCCGAAGCGTTAGATAGGCCCATTAGGCCGTTTTTTCTTTATTTTCGTTTTCTGTTTTAATAGAATAGTTTCAGATTTGAAAAATTCATATCTTTTAATCTACTAAATATTTTTAAGTGATTCTTTTTTTGTTGGTTTGAAAATTTATTATAGTTTCTGTAGAAAATATAATTAGCCATGTTAAAATTATTTAAAATTGCTTTAATTTAGATTTAGACAGAATAGTAATTCTGCTATAAAAGGAGTTAGGAATATTATTTTTTAGTGATTCTTTTTGTCACAACTTTGTTTTGACATTGCCTAACCGTAGGAATTTATTTGGGCATTTTAGAAATTTATAAAAAAATAGTTTTAATCAGAATCATGTTATTCTTAATTATTTAACTAGCTACTATTTTCCTATTGTTTTACTTAGCAAATAAATTTATTTTTCATGAGAGATAGTTTATTCTAGGGTAGTTTCTGTAACTTTAGAGCATGAACTTTTATTTATAATAAATAAAAATTTTATTTTATTTTTCTTACTAGAATTTGCTTTAGGCCTAATAGGAGTTTTATAATAGATTTTAAGGTGATTCTTTTTGCTCCTAGTTGCTTGATGAATTCTTTTCTGTTAGGTAGCATAAACCCATGCTTAGGTTCTGTTAAGAAAAATTTTGTAGTGCAAAACTATTTCTTGATTGTTGTTGGATATGGGAAAACTTTGAGTTGGATTTCTTTGAGTTTTTCTTTGGGTTTTGGTTCAAGTGCTTTGTGTGTTATGTTAGCATGCTATTATGTTAAGTGGTCATATGTTGTATGCTTATTATGATTGTTGTTTGCCTCGGTAGAATTTCCGGAGTGCGAAGCTTGCTACCACGAGTCCCTAGTTTTCGAAGATCGTCAGCAAAGGCAAGTTCACTTTGACCATGCTTTCATACCTATGTTTTATTGCATTTAGTGGCATCTTTGCAACCACCCCTCAGTAGTGTTATTGAATCCTTGTAGTTGAGTAGTATGCATGAGGTAGGAACCCATCACCCTGTTACCAAGCCCGGACGTTATTTATTTTAATGCTACGCTATAGTAGACGGGGTTTGGTATGAGTGCTCAGGAGTGGTGTGAGAAGGGAGGATCTACGTCAATGACGACAACACCATGATGAAATCTGCTAGGACTGCATCTTCAAGGCCTCAAGACTTCAAGACTCGAGACAAGAATTCAATAAACACTCTTTGGGTGAAGGATTGGCCGACGGGCACCTGGAGAATCCAGTGGTTGGCGGGATGCATGGAGAAGCGCCATGACATCTTGCGGAAAGCTTCACCCAGACTCAAAGAGACGGAAGAATACTTCATGCCCTAAGCTTACCTGCAACCGCAAGTCAATATGGGATCCGCTTGGTTGACCTTAGTTGTGACTCTGGCTGGGGCGGTGCTAGCAGATGTAGAACTACGGTAGGATTGGATGAGCACCGGACGGTGGTCGAGGAACTCTTCGAAGACCATGTTTGGTCATCTTGTTCTCAAACACCTCAAGTGCGAGAACGTAAAGAGAGGGATCGAATCTTGCGGGTAAAGTGTACAAACCTCTGCGGAGGGTTTAAACCTAATCGATTAGCCGTGTCCCCGGTTACGGACAATTTGAGCCTCTGGACTTGGATCTATCTCGGAACTCTCAACACCGGACTGATAACTTAATTGTGGGCAACTTATGATGATTTGGGATATGAGACATCGGTTGGCGGAACCATGTCATGATAGAAAACTCCATAGTACAGACTTCATTTATTCCTTTGATGTAGGGATAATAAAACTAGCTTTTACGCAAACAAAACTCGAATCTGAGCCACAAAGCCATATTGCATATAGTATAGTTTTATCATCTGCTTTTCTCATGTTGTGATCTTGCGGTACATTCAATGTAATCGACCTACATGGCTGCAACGTATCATGTTGCGAATACTTTCTTCCGACGAGTAAGAGTAGTGCATGTGGTTACGGTCTACACTCAACCTGCCGATGGCGTTGATGGGACTCCACTCCCGTTTGATTGTTTCCGCTGAGTATTATGAGGTATATATCAGTTTTACGTTATTTATACATGTGATTGCACTTTGATATATACATTGATTTACTGTATGTGCCAGCATACTGATCCAGGGATGGCACGGATACGCAGAGGCTTGACCGTCTGAGGTCGGGTCGCTACAGATATGGTATCAGAGCACATGTTGGCTGTAGGACGTGACCCTAGAAAATGACTTAGTAATATGAAGACCCCAATAGGAATGACCTTTGTTTTGTACTACTCTCGTAACACCTGATTTCTTTTATCAACCTTCCTTATTTCAAACTATAGATGGAGAGCTACATTACGAACAAAAGAGAACACTACGAGAAGGTTCTTGGAGGCCCCTTCCTTGTGGAGCTAGTCAGTGCTGAAGTTACCGATACACGAGATCAAGGCAACTAAGAGGACGTCTAGATCGTGGGAGTCAAGACCCAAGTTTTTGGTCGTAAAGAAGGCCCCAAGACGGCGGACATCAGCTTGAACTATAAATGGTGATCGTGATATGGGCATCAACACTGCCGTCCATGATGCTATTGCACGTTTATGCTATCGTCATCGTCTGCACTAAACCCACACTTCTTTGGAAGGATTGGATGGCGAAGTTTGATGGAGCAACTATTGCCTTGACGGAAGCGCAAAAGATGAAGTTCTCCCCACTTTTAGTGTACAATCATGATCTAGAACAATACGTCAAGAATCTTCAGATGGACCTCCTGGAAGCCCTATTTGACAATGAAGCACTACGAGAAGAGGTTGAGACTCAGAGACTGAAGGTAAACAACCTGGAGGAGGAGAACCTCGAGATCCCGAGAATGCGTCCAGAACTGAAAACAGCAGGACCATGTCTCATGCCAAGGACGTTGAGATCCAGGAGCTCAAGGAACAACTTCAGGACATACAGGGTCGTCACAAGAAACTCCGCATCGACAGGGAAAATCTAGCAGAAAAATTGGAGGAGATTAAGTCCACACAGAAGAAGCCCCAGTGGGGACAATGATCAAGTTCCCGATAAATTAGCTTAGTAGTATCCCACCATGAGAGAAATAAAGACGAACGCCTTCTCGATTTAAGTATCTGACCATACCAATTTATGTGGGTGGCGATCTTTGTAGAATTGATTGAATAAATGAATGCTTGGTTGCTATTATTTTTTGTGTTTATTGAATGGTTGGATAGATGCGATATTCGTGAGGCTTGTATTTATTTCAACCATGAGAGACGTAAGTTACGGAAGAATGGTAGAAGGCCTTCATATGGGAAAAGCATCGAGAATTGGAAACTCCGAGCATTGAAGACCAAGAAATGAGGACTTAGAAACGAAACCATAGTAGAACGGCCCATTACAAACGGTGCTTTTGAGCTAGGATTCTTTTGTTGATGGGTGGGTGTTTGCTTTCTCTTTCTATCTCAACTGCACCCGAAATCTTGAACCCATGGACAATGAACACCAAACTTTTCTCGAGACAATTGCAATTTCCCCATGGAGATACATTCCTTGTTCTCGAGCACCCTCTTATCCTACACATGCAGATGACAACCCTTTATGAGTCCTTCCTTAAAGGTCGGAAACAATCATGACCTCGACGAGTGATCATGATTACCCAAGATCCTGAAGGACATGATGAAGCATATTCACCTTGAAGGAGATCACGGTCTACAAAGGCTACCCCTTCATGCAAAAGGGAGTGGAACTTTGGTATGTGGAGGCACACCTCCACCGTTCGAAAGGAGTTTGCCCAAAGATGATGGGGCAGTACTTTTTCATCTCACGTGTGCCACAAGCAACTTTCTTCGATGCTGTTCGTGAAGCAGCCATGGAAGCCATCGCCAGATCGGAGAAATACTTGAAGCAAGACTCCGTTATACTCGTGAATACCTAAGAGAAGTGCATGCGTAAATGGTGGAAGTAAAGCTCAAGGCCACCACGATGAAGCAGAAGATTGAAGATTTCAAGGCGCATGTCGCACTATTCCAGCAAGACTAAAGAATCCTCGAGGAGGAAATAAATAAAGTTGGAAGTAATGTCTGACCATACCGAACCATGTGGGTGGCAGCATTTGTAATAAACTTTTGGAATTTGGATTCACGAAAAATGGTTAAGGATGTAATAAAAGATCGATATGAAAATAATGAGATTTATGGATAAACTAGTGCATTCTTTTGGTGTCGTAGTACTCCGTAAAGCCACATGATCAATGAAGAAAGAAATGTGTTATTCATGATGGTCCATAGAAGGAGGCTGGACAAAATAAGTTGGAGTTTTGTATGATCGTCACCACAAGGGTATGAAGGAAGAAGTACTATTGGATTTACAGGAGATGTAATGTTGGAATATGGAATGATAATCCTAGGAAGGATGAATTAAACTTGTACAAGAATTGAAGTGGGCCATAACCCACGTGCCCAAGATTTTGAAAAGGAACAGATGTAACCTTGATGAAGGAAGAAATTTGGAAGAATCGGTGATTCAATCAGCATACGTTTGGTAGGAGGTTACGCAAAAACCTGAGAGTGGTGAAGTAACGATAGATGTTTTGTTTGGCTTGCTGAACCAAAGGATTTACTCGAACCCAGTTCGAGTACAAGAGAAATTCCGCAATGCTTGTGAGTATGCCCAAGTGTTAGAATACGTGATTCGATGTCTGCATATGTAGTAATGGTTCAAGTACGGGATGGATTGGCCCCCATACCGGAGACTTCTATCATGAACTATCATATGTTGATGGAAAATCGAGAGCCTTGAAAACCTTAGAAGAGTGTCGACACGTCAAGCCATAAAACCATAGAATGGTAGGGCGATGGAACCCGTCTGATCGGCCGATGCCAATCGTAGAATATACGGTGAGATTCAACCCGACAATTTTCCTGCAGGAGAAACCATGAATTGTCGACCACCATGAGATTTTCGATAGTTGTTTAGTATTGGCGGCAGACCGTCGGAGATGAAGACCCGATCTCGGAATAACCTTACCAAGAGGAATGGACAAAGGAATTGAGGAAAAGGTTTTTGCCACTCTAGGAAGAGCCCGGAGAAGGAATTATCCTTACAATATGAGAAGACTGACATTGTCAACCCAAAGGAATGGAGTACATGAGTTTTGTCGGAACAATAACCCTGCTTTTAAGTGTGGAAGCACACTAGACCATTCCGATCGATGGAATTGCTGGAAGACCCCCAAACTCTAACCCTTTCTTGCTAGCCTCTTCGAATCTCGAGGACGAGATTCATTTTAAGCGTGGTAGATTTGTAACATCCCAAAATTCTAAATTTTGGAATGTTATAATAAATAAATAGTTTTGATTTATTGATTGTTTGTTGTGTGATTGATTGAGTGAAATTGAGTGGAATTTGAAACTTTTGAAAGTTGAATGAGAGGGAATGAAATGACTTTCCTGACTTTCACTTTGCCTTTTTATATCCATGAATTCAAATTCAATTCAAACACAAAACCCTAGAGAGAAGATGATATGACTTCTTCCATTTGAATAAATGAAAAGGGTTTTGAAAAGATTTGAATTCTGTTTGAAAATATTTCAAATTTTAGAAGCTTTATGCAACTTAATGATTTTCATGAGAGAAGATAAAATGACTTCTTCAATTATATGAAATATGAGTTGGAAGTTAAAAAGAATCAAATTGAAAGTCATTTGAAGGTATTTTGAAACTCCCCTTCAAATTTGGAATTATTTGGATTTTATTCAAATTATTTTTCTCCTAAAAATAAATAAATGGAAATATGGGTAAAATGATCCACTTCAATGGAAAATTAGGAGAAAACAAATTTGAAGTCATTTTGGTATTTTTAAAATGATTTTTGTTGGATTTTATTAGAGCAGAAACACTCTTTGTTTTATTTGAATTTTTGTGTATTTTATTTGAAGCTGGAATAAAGTTCATGTTGTAGGAAATCTTTTTCTGAAAATTTCGATATATTATATGTCTATATAATATTATTTATTTATTTATTTGTTTTGTTTTGTTGTCTATGTTTTATAAAAAGAGAAAAGCCGAGGCGCCCGGCCGAACCAGCCCAGCCCGGCCCGCCGAGGCTCCACCCACCAGCCAGCCCGACCAGCAGCCACGCTGCCACGCCGAGCCGACCGAGCGCCCGAGTCGAATCGGCCGCACCGTCGCCCGCCGACGCCGCTCCTCTCTCACCGACGGGTGGCCCCCACCCCGTCGTCTTCCCCTCGCGCAAGCCACGCCGCCGCGCCGCCGCTCGCCGGATCCCGTGAGATCCGGGATCCTCCGCGATCTCCTCGCCGCGTTCGCCCCTCGTCCCAGTCGTCCGCCGCCTATATATACCCCCGACCTCATTCCCCCTCGCCCCTCGCCCGACCTCTCCCTCTCGCCGCACGCGCTCTCCGGAGCAACCGAGCGCCGCCGCCGCCATTAACCCCGTCGCCGACGCCCCGACCACCCCCGAGCTCCATCAACTCCACCAACCGGACCCCCTCGCCCATCCGCACCCGCCAGACCTCTCCGCCGACGTCCCCGACCACCGGAGTCGCTGGAGCACTCGTCGCCCGAGCTGCCGTCGCCGTCGACGACCGGTAAGTCGCTGGAGTCCACCCCCGCCGTCCGATCTAATCTCAACGGCGTAGATTAGAACCCCCGAAGGGGTATGGTTTTATTAGGTTAGTTTAGTGAACCGGGTTTTATTCCGGTTTAGATCGGTTTAGTTAGGGTTTATTTGAACCGGCCCGACTCGTTTTAACCCTAGGGCCGATTTAGTTATATTACGCAAGTTGCTAGATAGGCCCATTAGGCCGTTTTTCTTTATTTTCGTTTTCTGTTTTAACAGAATAGTTTCAGATTTGAAAAATTCATATCTTTTAATCTACTTAATATTTTAAGTGATTCTTTTTTGTTGGTTTGCAAATTTCTTATAGTTTCTGTAGAAAATATAATTAGCCATGTTAAAATTATTTAAAATTGCTTTAATTTAGATTTAGACAGAATAGTAATTCTGCTATAAAAGGAGTTAGGAATATTATTTTTAGTGATTCTTTTGTCACAACTTTGTTTTGACATTGCCTAACCGTAGGAATTTATTTGGGCATTTTAGAAATTTATAAAAAATAGTTTTAATCAGAATCATGTTATTCTTAATTATTTAACTAGCTACTGTTTTCCTATTGTTTTACTTAGCAAATAAATTTATTTTTCATGAGAGATAGTTTATTCTAGGGTAGTTTCTGTAACTTTAGAGCATGAACTTTTATTTATAATAAATAAAAATTTTATTTTATTTTTCTTACTAGAATTTGCTTTAGGCCTAATAGGAGTTTTATAATAGATTTTAAGGTGATTCTTTTTGCTCCTAGTTGCTTGATGAATTCTTTTCTGTTAGGTAGCATAAACCCATGCTTAGGTTCTGTTAAGAAAAATTTTGTAGTGCAAAACTATTTCTTGATTGTTGTTGGATATGGGAAAACTTTGAGTTGGATTTCTTTGAGTTTTTCTTTGGGTTTTGGTTCAAGTGCTTTGTGTGTTATGTTAGCATGCTATTATGTTAAGTGGTCATATGTTGTATGCTTATTATGATTGTTGTTTGCCTCGGTAGAATTTCCGGAGTGCTTCTTGCTACCACGAGTCCCTAGTTTTCGAAGATCGTCGACAAGGCAAGTTCACTTTGACCATGCTTTCATACCTATGTTTTATTGCATTTAGTGGCATCTTTGCAACCACCCCTCAGCAGTGTTATTGAATCCTTGTAGTTGAGTAGTATGCATGAGGTAGGAACCCATCACCCTGTTACCAAGCCCGGGACGTTATTTCTTTTAATGCTACGCTATAGTAGATGGGGTTTGGTATGAGTGCTCAGGAGTGGTGTGAGAAGGGAGGATCTACGTCAATGACGACAACACCATGATGAAATCTGCAAGGACTGCATCTTCAAGGCCTCAAGACTTCAAGACTTGAGACAAGAATTCAATACACACTCTTTGGGTGAAGGACGGTTGACGGGCACCTGGAGAATCCAGTGGTTGGCGGGATGCATGGAGAAGCGCCATGACATCTTGCGGAAAGCTTCACCCAGACTCAAAAGAGACGGAAGAATACTTCATGCCCGGAAGCTTACCTGTGCAACCGCAAGTCACTATGGGATCTGGCTTGGTTGACCTTAGTTGTGACTCTGGCTGGTACGGTGCTAGCAGATGTAGAACTACGGTAGGATTGGATGAACACCGGACAGTGGTCAGAGGAACTCTTCGGAAGACCATGTTTCGGTCATCTTGTTCTCAAACACCCTGAAGTGCGAGAACGTAAAGAGAGGATCGAATCTTGCGGGTAAAGTGTACAAACCTCTGCAGAGGGTTTAAACCTAATCGATTAGCCGTGTCCCGATTACGGACAATTTGAGCCTCTGGACTTGGATCTATCTCGGAACTCTCAACACCGGATGATAACTTAATTGTGGGCAACTTATGATGATTTGGGATATGAGACATCGGTTGGCGGAACCATGTCATGATAGAAAACTCCATAGTACAGACTTCATTTATTCCTTTGATGTAGGGATAATAAAACTAGCTTTTACGCAAACAAAACTCAGATACAGAGCCACAAAGCCATATTGCATATAGTATAGTTTTATCATCTGTTTTCTCATGTTGTGATCTTGCCGGTACATTCAATGTACTGACCTACATGGCTGCAACGTATCATGTTGCGTATACTTTCTTCCGACGAGTAAGAGTACTGCAGGGTTACGGTCTACACTCAACCTGCCGATGGCGTTGATGGGACTCCACACCCGTTTGATTGTTTCCGCTGAGTATTATGAGGTATATATCAGTTTTACGTTATTTATACATGTGATTGCACTTTGATATATACATTTATGTACTGTGTGTGCCAGCATACTGATCCAGGGATGGCACGGATACACAGAGGCTTGACCGTCTGAGGTCGGGTCGCTACACTGTTGTGGCTTCGCCGCCTCCGGGTCATTCACTTCCTGGCTCTCGCCGTCGTACGCCGGTTGGTGTTCTCGGCACGCGTGGTCAACGTTATCAACAACTGACAACATCGGAAGAGGGATGTACATGGAGAGGCTGACAGTTGGGACCCACATGGTCCATGGCCACACGCAAGCAAGTACCTCCTTATTACACCAAAAAAATAATCTCTCCCCATGACAGCTGGGACCCACCAGCTATATCTTTGCACGGAAGGAAGTGCCTCCTTATTAAGCGAAAAATAACGATTGCTCCCCATGATAGCTGGGGCCTACCAGATTTGGAGGTTGACTTGTGGCCCTACTAAGTTGACGCATATGCATAACTTTGTCAACTTAGTCAACAAACAATCCTATCATGAGTGACCATTGGATTGTTAACATCCAACAGTTGTTCTGCTTCTTCAACCTCTGATTTTTCTTGCTCCAGCCGTCCAAACCATCGCGTGCTCCTGCCTCCCGTGACCGGTTTTACTGCTGCGCAGCCTCACTGCCCCCTCCAACTCCCACCGTTGTTCCACACCCCCTGTTATTTTGCGGCGAAGGCAGCCTCACACCGCAGCCGCACCAGTCCACCCTCGCACTACCCTTCGCGTGTTCCCAGCCTCCGGGTCGTTCCCTGCCTCACCGTCGTCCATCGCCTGGGTGTTGTCCGCTCAGTGTGGTCAACGTGGTCAACAAACGACAGGCATCGGAAGAGGACTGTACACGGTGAGACTGACAGCTAGACCAACCAGCTACATCTTCGCATGCAAGGAAGAGCCTCCTTATTACATGCAAAAAAATGTTTCTCCCCCCTAACAGCTGGGACCCACCAGTTATATCTTCGTATGGAAGTAAGTGCCTCCTTATCCTCCCTTATAGCTGGGACCCACCCGGTCGAACTGTACGTAGGGTTCTCTGTCTGGTCGCGAACGTGTATGTACATATTGGTCGATCGGTCTCTCTGCAGCGATGAACCGTGGCCGAGTAAGGAGCGGCACGTGTCACAGTAGAGGCGCGGACGTAGCAGGTCACGTAGTCCCGTCTATGTATATCGTGTACACATATGTACAACCACGTTGCAAGAAAGTAAATACGGCCATGTACGTACATACGGGCGGGGTCTCTAACGCGTACAACGATGGCGTCCTGTTCATTGGCAGCCAACCGGCTGGGTCGGAATGGAGGAAACAGTGTCGTATTCATCGGGAGGCAACCGACTGGGTCGTAATACGTCTTGTTCATCAGGAGCCAACCGGCTTGGATGGAACAGCCGAAACGAGGTCTGGCATACCACAAAATGGAGGGAACGGACTACTGTTCGAGCTCCTACGATCGAAACGTGGTGCTGTTGATCGGGAGGAGTCTGGCGTACCGCAAAACAGAGAAAATGAACATGTGTTGGAGCGCCTATGGTCGAAACGGGGTCCTGTTCATCGGGAGGGGTGTGGCGTACCGCAAAACGGGACTCCACGAGATACTGTTCATCCACCATCTACTGCCTCGCTCCAGCCTTGCGGGTTACTGCTCATCCACCGTCGACTTCCTCCAGCCTCCACGGACTACTATTCATCCACCGCTGACTTCCTCCATCTCCACATGCTACTGTTCATCCACCGTCGACTTCCTCCTGCCTCCACCAACTACTGTTCATCCACGGGCTACTGTTCATCCAGCCTCCACCGGCTCCTGTCCAACCAGCCCTCCACGAGGTCTTGTTCATCCACCCCCAACCGGCTCGGGTGTGGCGGCCTCCTTGATCGGGGTCATGTTCATCCAGCGGCAACGGCCTACTACTACTACCATTGCGTCATGTTCATCCAACCCCCAACAACGGTCATTTTTCATCAAGAGGCAGCAGGTTCGATCTGCTTTAGTTAGCGGTACCGAAGGAATTGCTCTGGTTCAGTTAACAGCCGTAACACCCTGATTTTCATGCCACAACATTTAGGATTAATTAGGCATAAAAATTTGATCCAACAATTTTTTTTCTGTTGATTTGGTCTCTGCTTTGATTTGTGTTTTGTTGGTTGTTTGCAAGTGCTCTAAAAATCAAATAAATCCTCCAACTCCTATACTTCTTTCCCTTGATCTAAAACTTTCACAATGATCATGCCATGTGTATAGGACATAATAGTATTTTCTTGCAAAAATAATTTGGCCAAAAAGTATTTTCTAAATTAGGTTTTCCAAAACCCCCTGACTTCACGCTTGAACTACAAGTACCTAAGTTGGGATGTCAAAAATGTTTCAAAAATTATATTTGAATCCTATTAGCCATAGGACACCCTATAACCACAGAAATATTATTCTAAAAGTTATTTTGCTATTTTATTTAAAGGCTCTTTCTTTAGGCCAGAAATGGTCTTTAATAGGTTAAAATTATTTTAATGTTCCAAAAATATTCTAGAAAATTTGGGAAGCTCAATGGACATATACTGTCCATATATATGTGTTTCAACACATGGTCATGACCAAAATATTGGTCAAATCCCTCAAAACCCCTTTCTGGACATTTCAAGCTTTTGAAATGTTTACAAAGGAAATATTCTCCATTAAATCTAGGAAAATTCTACCATGTCGAAAATGGCACCCTTGATTACCCTACCAAGGCTCATGTCATGGAGAACAATATAGCCCCATCAAACCTTCTGAAAACCATTTATGTTCTTTTCCAAGTTTGAACAACTTGGCACTACCAAATATGTCCAAATATTATCAAACTTGGTACACATTCTAAAATGGTCTAATAACTCTTCTATACCAAGTGTCACAAGTTGGAGAACAAGTTAACTTGATCAAAGCTTGTCAAAACCATCTCTGTCCAGAACCAAATTTGTGCAACTCTACATTGCCAACTATCTCCTTTTGATCTAAAATTTTGTGGACATGCTCTAATCCTCAAATGATGACACTACAACAAGTGGTGCATCAAGGAGAATATATTTGCATAGCTAGATCTAGGAAACCCCATTTCTGTTGATTTCTAGGGTTTGGAAAAGTTACATTGGAAACTTTCTATAAATGGGCTCAAAATTTTACCACATTGTCACATGAGCATGGCCATCACCTATGTCAAGTTTCACAAGAAGGAGATTAGAGAAACTATCCCAAATGATCATCAAACACCTTCTGTCATTTTGCTAGAATCACTATTTTGACCACTTACACTATTCTCCTTGAGTCCAACTTATTACCAGAGCTGCACATGATCATCTTCTACCTCTAGTAAGGTTTTCTTGGCCACAGCTCAATTATTGGTGGATGAAAACCTCACTTTCCGTCTCTAGACAACCACTATTCACCCTCTCTCTCTCAACCCCTCCTTCCCTCCAAAGGATTCCTAGGGCATCCAATGCATCTCCCCCATTGTTCACACTTCACTGGCCCCCTAGACATATATGGACATGCCCATGACACATATTTTATGCCATGGCGTGCAGAGCTCGCACTCTGGAGCATGCTACAGTGCTCTCCTGCACTGTAGCACGCCCATTCCGAGGCCTCCCGTCGACCTTGGGCGCCGGTATTGTGGCCACTGAGGCCACCTTGATGTCCTCTACACGAAATGTGGTATGGGTCCTCCTCCCTCGCCGCCCTTTACCCCATGTCGAGCTCGTTCGAGCACTGCCCGAGCTCGCCAGACGCTGCACTCATGCGGGACCGCCTCGAGCTCGCCCTGCTCTGCCTCTCTCTACCTTCCCTAACCCCTACACTACCCCCACCAATGTTGTTGAGTGCCCTAAGCCTTCTCCCTCGACCGCCACGGCCACTCCCGCGGGCACCCGTGAGCTCTGCCCACGGTGCACCATGGCCTCGCCATATAAGGCCTCGCCGAGCTCACCCTCGCACTCCATTCGCTTCCTCTCCCTCCTAGCTACCTCTCAGCCCAACCTGTTCCTCCTCCCATGCCCTCCATCCACCCCCATGGCCAGAGCCATGCCGTTGGCCACCACCTAAATTCGCGCTATGTGGCCTCTCCCCTCCCCTTTAGGCCACACCGGAGCATCTCCAACATTATTGCGGGCCTCCGACGCTTCCTCCTCTCCTCCCTGTGGGCGTAGCATCGTGTCCTTCTTCACCGTCGACGGCCTCCGCCGCGCCCAAAACATCTCCCCTTTCCGAGCTCCTACGTGGGTGCGAAGCACATGGACGGGTGCGCCTCATCGCGTTGAACATGCCGATGCGAAGAGTGTGGCCAGGGACTGCCTGGGTTGCCGGCACGAGCAGCCGTCGAGCTCCCCTGCCTCTGTTCTGTTGAGCGGGAAAAGAAGACGACCAAGCGGGTGGGCCCCGCGGGTCAGCGAATCATACGGTGGGCCCCGGCGTTTAAGTGGACATGCACTCGCGTTCTCCACCTCCCCGCAGTGAAGACGCACCAACCGGAATACGCCTTCGGCGTCGCCCGGTTCACTGCGCAGCTGAGCCACTGGGCTGAGCCGAGTGCGCATTATAAGGTTGATTTATTTTCTTCCTTTTATATTCCATAAAATTGTAAAATCCACAAACAATTCAAACGGACTCCAAATTTGATGATTCAAATTCCTGGTAGTTCATAAATTCATCATGTATCACATGGTGCAATTTGCACATTTTTCCAGAAATTTTTTCTTCACAAATATTTATCAAATCCTATTTTACCATTTCTGTGATAAATTTTAGAAAATCACAAAGGGCTCAAATTTCATCCAAATACCATGATACAAATTTCTAGATGCATCTAAGTTCATAACTTAGGTTATGAACATTTTTCTCAATGCTTTCTGTGCAATGCAAAATAATAAGCCATTTCTTCATGTTTTTCATCTTTGCAAATTCATAGGAAATTCATTTGAACTCCAAATCCAGTGAAACCAACTCATAGAAGCTTCTAAAATCATGCCTTGTTAGGTGGGTACCCTTGCTCATTTTACAAAATAATGTTTTTATACACTCCTTGCAGATCCATTAATCCCTTGATTCCATCATCTGGAAATGTTCAAAAATATCCATTGATCCAATCCCAATGAAACCACTTTGGTTATTTTTCATATGACCCAAGGTATCCTAGAAAAGTCCAACTCTAATTTTTAGAACACTTTTATTTTTGCCTTGTTGTGTTGCTTATTGTGATTGTTTCCGACGTTAGTTGACGAAGTACACGGAATACTTGGAGATGGACCAGAAGGATTGAAGACCTTGCAGATCCAGGCAAGCAGCCCCTTGACCATGTATATGAAACCCTTTTTATGCATCTCATATAGCACTTTATTACTGTTGCACCGGAATCATACTGAGATGGTAACCACTTTGGTGGGTTGCCTCCGCCACTTCCTTGTTGATACTTGCATTGTGCATGACCCTACCTTCCTATGAGGGTTACGCGGGTGGAAGTAGATAGGATGCTAAAGTAGTTGCTATGCAAATGGGACGGGTATATGCATGGTCATGGAGACAAAAGTATTTTCAAAGACTTCTCGAAAACCCTGTTGGGTGCCACTAATGCCTGAGCGAGATGTTGAGCTAGGTAACCACATGATAAAGAAGTGGTGTACCAAGGCAAGTGAGTGTGTTGTTTACGAAAATGGATTGGTTTAAGTTGCGACCGTTACTCCAACCTTACATGCTCAACCACTCTACCCTTATAGGAAAGGGCATTATTGATTACCTAGTTCGTGCTAACATGGATGACCGCACTACTAGTGATGGAGTGGCGTGGTCACTCTCGGGATGGGGTCGTGCTTGGATAGGCGGCCAGGAAAGTTTTTACAGGGCACCGGACACACCGTTGGTACCCCGTGCTTGTGTTGTGTGATGAATATGGGAGCGTGGCTCAAAAAAAAACTATTATGTGATAATGTTTGGCACATGGGCTGCTACTAATCGAGTGGACTCTATGTTGGTCACGGCTAGGGAAAGGTAGTGATCGGGTGCTTACCCCGGGTACTTGAGGTACCATGGGTCATGGATGACACGGAAGTTCCCCGGATCTTGTGGATAAAGTGTGCAACCTCTGAGAGTGTCAAACTATTCGAATAGTCGTGTCCACGGTAAAGGACAGTTGGATAACCACTCTTCGGCTACGTCCATTGTTTATGAAACCTGGTGTGTGGGAGAGAACTACTTGAGTCGAGTCGAATGACACGACATGTTGATTAAGTTGGAGTTGATCCAAACTCTATTTACGTTGATATCTATAACCCATTCATACGAATATCTGAATTCTTATGATGCATACTTTACAAGTTGTTAGGACATGTCATTGCACTCAAAAATAGCTTTCTGCAAAAAAAATCCTACTTAGTGCTATATCATGCATTGTCATACCTTGTTCCAAAACATGGGTTGCTTCCGAGTACATTCAAAGTACTCATTGGCTCGCCACTAGTTATTTTATTGGCCAGGCATGAAAGAACGGGATATAATGAAGAGTACCTTGGTGACGAACATGCAAGATAGGACACTTCCCAGTCAGAATGCCTGTAGGGTTAAGGCAGATGGCATGCGTTCACACTACCGTTGAAGATTTCCACTGCGAGTTTATGAAGACTTTACCATAATGGTCATAATTTGTGTAAGACGATATGTATGGATGTAAGACTCTTGTTACTCGGATTCTGTGCATTTATTGAGCATTGATCTTTGGGATCACTATACACGTGCATTCGGTGATCACGACTTATGAGTCGGGGTCCCCACAGGATTGAAGGAAATATGCCCCAGAGGCAATAATAAAGTTGTTATTTTATATTTACTTATTCGTGATAAAGGTTTATTATTGATGCCAGAATTGTATTGATCGGAAACCTTAATACATGTGTGAATACATAAACAAACACCGTGTCCCTAGTGAGCTTGTACTAGACTAGCTCGTTGATCAAAGATTATTAAGATTTCCTAACCATTGACAGGAGTTGTCATTTGAGAACGGGATCACATCATTAGGAGAATGATGTGATGGACAAGGCCCATCCTTTAGCATAATGATCGTTCAGTTTTATTGCAATTGCTTTCTTCATGTCAAAACGCATTCCTTCGACTATGAGATATGCAACTCTCGGTTACCGGAGGAATGCCTTGTGGGCAATCAAATGTCACAACATAACTGGGTGATTATAAAGATGCTCTAAAGGTATCTCCGAAGGTGTTTGTTGAGTTGGCATAGATCAAGATTAGGATTTGTCACTCTGAGTATCGGAGAGGTATCTCTAGGCCCTCTCGGTAATACACATCATAAGCTTGTAAGCAAACGAATAAGGAGTTAGTCACGAGGTGATGTATTAAGGAACGACTAAAGAGACTTGCCGGTAACGAGATTGAACTGGGTATGAATATACCGACGATCGAATCTCGTGCAAGTAACATACTGATGGACAAAGGCAATTACGTATGTTGTCATTACGGTTCGACCGATAAAGATCTTCGTAGAATATGTAGGAGCCAATATGGGCATTCAGGTTCCTCTATTGGTTATTGACCGGAGAGGTGTATTGGTCATGTCTACATAGTTCTCGAACCCGTAGGGTCCGCACGCTTAACGTTCGATGACGATATAGTATTATATTAGTTATGTGATTTGGTGAACGTGTCGGTGCAACAAACTCTGGCTCTGTTGCCCGGACGAGATTGAAGCACCAACCCAAGTCAGAGTACGAGGGACCAAGGAATTCGAAGGACCAACATGCAGATCAAAGGGACCAACATCAACACCATAGCCTCTTCGATGATGTGTGAGTAGTTTACCACATACCTTCGGGTCCATAGTTATTAGCTAGATGGCTTGTTCTCTCTCTTTGGTTCTCAATACAAAGTTCTCCTCGATGTTCTTGGAGATTTATTCAATGTAATACTCTTTTGCGGTGTGTTTGCCGAGATACGATGAATTGTGGATTTATGATCAAGTTTATCTATGAATAATATTTGGTTCTTCTTTGATTTCTTACATGCATGATTTGATATCTTTGCCAGTCTCTTTGAATTATCGGTTTAGTTTGGCCTACTAGATTGATCTTTCTTGCAATGGGAGAAGTGCTTAGCTTTGGGTTCAATCTTGCGGTGTCGTTTCCCAGTGATAGTAGGGGAAGCAAGGCACGTATTGTATTGTTGTTGTCGGTGGGAAACGACACCTATGGAAACACTAGGATCCCTTCTATGTTTGGCGGGCGCGGGGTTGTGCAAAGAGAGGGTCTGGTAGCCAGCACAAAGATCTTTTACCCAGGTTCGGGCCGCAAGGATGTGTAATACCCTAGTCCTGCTTTGGTGTATATTTGAGTGTTCTTGACTCGAACTAGCTGCGGTGCGTCCGTTGTCCAAAAGATCTGAATCCTTCTCCAGTACACCTCGGGCCTCATTTTATAGTCAAAAGGGGTCACCACAGTGGCACACAGGAGGTGGAAAGGTATACAGCGTACAAGCTTATCGCCTGCCATTACGGGACAAGGCGCATTAAATGCGCTTCTTAGGTGTCTCGTTGCTTTATTGGGGACGGCAACAAGGCCCGTCCTGTCCGTCGCTGCTCTGCCTCGCTCCGACACACGTCCAGGCCAACGAGGCATGCAGCGCCACGTAGGCTGGCAGGCTACTGAGATGGCGTGGTGGTAGGGTCTTCACGAAGATGTGCATGCCACCACGTAGGTGCTTGCTGAGTTGGCCTGGACGCCGCACGTTGCTACACAGGTGCCTGCCCTGCTGGTTGGGCTAGCAGCTATATGGGAACAGCGGTAGTGTCTTGGCAGACATGGGTCTGGCTATAGCCCCGCAGGTGTCCTCGACAAGGGTCTTGCCGGGGCCCCAGCAAGGTTCTTGCCGTGGCATCGCGGTCGTCCCCGACAAGGATCTTTCCCGGGGTCTCGTGGATTTCCTCGGCAAGGATCTTGGTGAGGATCGTCGTCTTCTGGTCCTCATCTGATCTTGTGTGCTGATGATCTTCACAAAGATCTGCATGCCACCATGGAGGTGCCTCCCGAGCCTTGGTTCCAATGTGGTTGATGGTGCTGGAACTCTTAGGCTCAAGGGTGGCTGCGATGTTGGCGTTGGGTGAGCTGCCCCGGCAAGGCTCTTGCCGGGGCTGCGTAGGCCACCCCGGCAAGGATCTCGCCGGGGAAAAACCCGTTTTGCTGCTCCGTCTTCTGCGCCCCTGTCTGGAGCGCTGCTCTGGTATTCTTGTGCTTCTGCTTCCTCCCTTTGCCCTGCTAAGTGTGGCCGCAGGTGCGGCTCTGACTGCCCATGCACAAGTAGAGGGGTAAAAAGGGGACCCCTACTTTTGTACACCGACAGGAGCCCCCGGGCCTGGGCCACACATAAGCGCAACGCATTGTTGGGCCGGGCCCAGAATGGTGTGCAGGTACGCGGGGTAGAGTTTTACTGCGGTAATTCCCTCGCCCGTCACGCTTTCCCACGACCCGTGTTGAATGCGTGACGTGGGGGCATGCGCGGAATGACCGTAACATGCTTGCGTCATCTGTGGTGAACAGTAAAGAGGCGGCTTGCGTGTTCCCTCGAAATGGCAGAGCCGCCGCTCATTTACTCTCTCCACCTTGGAACCGTCGTTCCACGTTCCCCACTACGCCTGCTCCTTACGCCACATATGCCGCATGCACGGCGCAGGGTAGGTGACAGACGCATGGAATATGGGAAGGTGCGTGGGGGCCGATACTCACATGCCTTCGATTGCGCGGGGAGGGCGGTCGATGGCCTCGCTTGCTGCCACTTTAATGAGCCAGATTCGAGCGGGCTCTTCAGGGGCGTAGAGCTAGTCTTCGGCCTCCCCTTCCCAACTATAAAAAGGGAACTTAGGGGTAGGAGGAAGAGCATCTCCCTACGTCTCCCTTTGTCTCCATCCTCAACCACGGTCATGGCGAGAGGGCGTGGCCGCGGCCATTCTTCTGCGGAGGCGACCAGGTCCTCCTCCTGCCAGAGAGCGGCGGCGGTCAAGGAAGAGCTAGATGCCCAGGGTGAAGGCCATGCTCGAGGCAGGGCCGCTGGACGGGGCCGCGGTCGGCGAGGCAGTCGAGGCAGAGGCGGCCGAGGCAGAGTTGGGCGTGGAAGGGGGATGCCTACGTCGTCTCCGTCTCCGTCGCCATCTCCCCCGCCAACTCCTCCTGCTTCGCCGAGTGGTCACGTCGGGGACTCAGCGCTCGAGTTTATCTTGCAGCTGCATGGGCCGTTGCGCCACCGCCTTCGTCTTCCCCGGGCGTTCGCGAGGGTGCTGGTCGACCAGCCACTGTGGCTGAGGCTTCACATGAAGGGGTGTTGCCATGGCGACATGTGGGTGAACACAGGGTTCCCCGCCCCTCAAGTGATGCTCCTTCGCCGGGTCTGGAAAACCTTTGCATGCGCCCATTGCTTGATGGGTGGGCACGTCCTCTGCTTCAAGCTAGTGGAGAGCGATTTGCTCTCCGTCAAGGTCTTCGGGCGCTTGGGACACAGGCTAGGGTGCTGTGCGGAGAGCTCGATTGATGGAGAAAGATCCTCTTCGGGTGAGAGTGATGAGGAGGACATCGACAGAGACGACGAGGGTAGTAGGCGGGAGGATGACGGGTCCGACTAGTTGTCGGGCACACCGTTCCTGGGCGACACCGGCAGCACCATCATCTGCATCGCCAGCTCCTTGAACTTCTTGGGGTCGTCGTCGCCATGGGCGGCTGGCGTTGGAGGGATGGGGAAGACGAAGAAGGCGGGTGGCGGGCCGTCAAATCGGAGTACGATGGTCTCGACGCCTTCATCGCGTATTGTCGTGCCGCTGCCTCGTCTTTCGGCTCTTCCTCCGGCACCGTCATCACCGGCCTCCTTCCAGACGATCGCTGATATGTTCTCTTGGCGTCTTCTGCTGCTCGTACCTTGCCTAGGCACTCCTTTTGCCCTTCCGCCATCTTGTTCCATTTCCTGAGGAGAGGGACAAGAAAGGCATTACAGGCATCTTATCTCTTTTTAGTTTTTAAGCCTACGGGCCTTTGTAAGATTTAAATCTCGTAACCCCCTTGCTCATGTATGCATTCTGTACGAATTGTACTTGTTAGCAACGTATTAATGAGGAGAAGAGTGTTTGCCGAGTTTTATTTACGCTTGGGCGAGGGCCACACCAAGGAACGAGTCCTTGTTATCTTAAGATAAACACTGTACCCCGGCAACATGCCTTGTCGTCTTCCTGCTCTATAGCTCAGCTACACTCACGCCCTTGGTGGAGGTAGGGGCCGAGTAGGATTAGGCCCTTCGCTCGTCCCCTTCCCATCGCACTACAACCAAGTTCCGGCCCAAAGTAAGGTTTTCGGACATGGGACAGAGGGAGCAAGATGGTATGAGAGCGAGCGAAGTCTCGTACGTTCAAGTTTCATACAGAGGCACAGAGTGGGGGGAAAAGACTTATCTGATGTCGCAGCCCCTGGAAACCTTGGCTTGCCGTGATCGGATCCTTAGACCTGCAGCCCCTGGCAACCTTGGCTTGTCGGGGTCGGGGCGTCGGCCTATTCTCTTTCTTCCAAAATAGCTCAGCAGAAAATGTCCACGCACCCTGTGAACCAAAAAGGACGGGAAGTAACAGAGAGATGCATACTCAACCTCTATGCCAAGGGTTAGTCTCCGCCAAGCACTATCAACCCTAACACAGAGAGAGACTCAACCTAGCATGCATGCTAAAACTTAGGGCGCCAGCGCTTCATTTATTTATGCTCGTGGTCTCATACCGCTTTGTACAACGGGTTACATGCCTTGCCGGCAAGGCTTGCACAAAAAGTGGTTTGCCGGGGAGCCCGGCAACCGCGCCTTATGGGTAAAACTTGCAAAGATGTTCGATGTTCCAGGAGTTGCTCACTGGAATACCATCTTCGGTCTCCAGGCGGACTGCACCGAGCCTGGTGACTCGTATTACCCGATAAGGGCCTTCCCACTTTAGTGTCAACTTGTTGGAATTCTTGACCGACTGAATGTGCCGAAGAACAAGGTCGCCTTCCTCAAAGCTTCGGGCATGAACCTTGCGGCTATGGTAGCGGCGCAAGGATTGCTGGCAGCGCGCTGCTCGCACAGCCGCCCGAAGACGACCTTCCTCGAGGAGCGTTGTGTCATCTTGCCGCAACTTCTCTTGCTCAAGCTCATCATAAGCGAGCACTCGAGGTGACCCGTACATGGGTTTTGTGGGGAGAACTGCTTCTGCCCCGTAAACGAGGGAGAAAGGTGTCTGGCCGGTGGCTCGATTTTGTGTCGTTCTGATTGACCAAAGACCCGCTGGCAATTCATCAATCCAGCGCCATCCGCACTTGTGTAGCCTGTCAAAAGTTCTTGTCCGGAGGCCTCGCAATACTTCAGCATTCGCCCTCCCAGCCTGGCCGTTGCTTCATGGGTGTGCGACAGAAGCAAAACAGACCTTGTTGCCGAGGTCCTGGATGTAGTACATGAAGACGCGGCTCGTGAACTGCGTGCCGTTGTCGGTGATGACTCTATTTGGCACACCAAAATGACAGACTGGCCCCTTGAAGAATTTGACGGCTGATTGTGATGTCACCTTTCTCACTGCCTCCACATCCGGCCACTTTGTGAACTTGTCGATTGATACGTACAAGTACTCAAAGCCCCCAACGGCACGGGGAAAGGGGCCCAGTATGTCGAGCCCTGCTACCTCTTGAACACTGCGTTGGTTTTCCCTTGAAGAGGAAAGGGTGATGCAGTAAAGCAGCGTAAGTATTTCCCATAGTTTTTTAGAACCAAGGTATCAATCCAGTAGGAGGCCACGCATGAGTCCATCGCACCTACACAAACAAATAAAATCCTCGCAACCAACGCAATAAAGGGGTTGTCAATCCCTTCACGGTCACTTACAAAAGTGAGATCTGATAGATATGATAAGATAATATTTTTGGTATTTTTATAATAAAGATGCAAAGTAAAATAAAAGGCAATGAAAATAGCTAAGTGTTGGAAGATTAATATGATGGAAAATAGACCCGGGGGCCATAGGTTTCACTAGTGGCTTCTCTCGAGAGCATAAGTATTACGGTGGGTAAACAAATTATTGTTGAGCAATTGACAGAAATGAGCATAGTTATGAGAATATCTAGGTATGATCATGTATATAGGCATCACGTCCGAGACAGGTAGACCCACTCCTGCCTGCATCTACTACTATTACTCCACACATCGACCGCTATACAGCATGCATCTAGAGTATTAAGTTCAAAAGAACAGAGTAACGCTTTAACTAAGATGACATGATGTGGAGGGATAAACTCATGCAATATGATATAGACCCCATATTGTTATCCTCAATGGCAACAATACAATACGTGCCTTTGCTGCCTCATCACACTGGGAAAGGACACCGCAAGATTGAACCCAAAGCTAAGCACTTCTCCCATTTCAAGAAATATCAATCTAGTAGGCCAAACCAAACTGATAATTCAAAGAGACTTGCAAAGATAACCAATCATACATAAAAGAATTCAGAGAAGATTCAAATATTGTTCATAGATAAACTTGATCATAAACCCACAATTCATCGGTCTCAACAAACACACCGCAAAAGAAGATTACATAGAATAGATCTCCACAAGAGAGGGGGAGAACATTGTATTGAGATCCAAAAAGAGAAGAAGCCATCTAGCTAATAACTATGGACCCGAAGGTCTGAGGTAAACTACTCACACATCATCGGAGAGGCTATGGTGTTGATGTAGAATCCCTCCGTGATCGATGCGCCCTCCGACGGAGCTCCAGAAAAGGCCCCAAGATTTGATCTCACATGTACAGAAGGTTGCGGCGGTGGAATTAGGTTTTTGGCTCCGTATCTGGTAGTTTGGGGGTACGTAGGTATATATAGGAGGAAGAAGTACGTCGGTGGAGCAACGTGGGCCCCACGAGGGTGGAGGGCGCGCCTGGGGGGTAGGCGCGCCCCCTACCTCGTGCCTTCCTGGTTGATGTCTTGACGTAGGGTCCAAGTCCTCTGGATCACGTTCGTTCCAAAAATCACGTTCACGAAAGTTTCATTCCGTTTGGACTCCGTTTGATATTCTTTTTCTGCGAAACTCTGAAATAGGCAAAAAACAGCAATTACAGGCTGGGTCTCCGGTTAATAGGTTAGTCCCAAAAATAATATAAAAGTGTATAATAAAGCCCAATAATGTACAAAACAGAATATAATATAGCATGGAACAATAAAAAATTATAGATACGTTGGAGACGTATCAAGCATCCCCAAGCTTAATTCCTGCTTGTCCTCGAGTAGGTAAAGGATAAAAACAGAATTTTTTATGTGGAATGCTACTTAGCATAATTTCAATGTAATTCTTCTTATTGTGGCACGAATGTTCATATTTAATATGATTCAAGATAAAAGTTTAATGTTGACATAAAAACAATAATACTTCAAGCATGCTAACCAAGCAATTATGTCTTATCAAAATAACATAGCCAAAGCAAGTTATCCCTACAAAATCATATAGTCTGGCTATGCTCCATCTTCCCCACACAAAATATTCACATCATGTACAACCCCGGTTTTAGCCAAGCAATTGGTTCATACTTTTTAACGCGCTTCAGCCTTTTCAACTCTTACGCAATACATGAGCGCAAGCCATGGATATAGCACTATGGTGGAAATAGGTATAATGGTAGGGGTTATGTGGGAAGACAAAAATGGAGAAAGTCCCACATCAATGAGGCTAATCAACGGGCTATGGAGATGCCCATCAATTGATGTCAATGCAAGGAGTAGGGATTGCCATGCAACGGATGCACTAGAGCTATAAGTGTATGAAAGCTCAAAAAGAAACTAAGTGGGTGTGCATCCAACTTGCTTGCTCACGAAGACCTCGGGCATTTGAGGAAGCCCATCATTGGAATATACAAGCCAAGTTCTATAATGAAATTTCCCACTAGTATATGAAAGGACAAAACGAGAGACTCTCTATCATGAAGATCACGGTGCTACTTTGAAGCACAAGTGTGGTAAAAGGATAGTAACATTGTCCCTTCTCTCTTTTCTATCATTTTTTATTTGGGCCTTTTCTCTTTTTTTTTATGGCCTCTTTTTTTAGTCCGAGTCTCATCCCGACTTGTGGGGAATCATAGTCTCCATCATCCTTTCCTCACTTTGGACAATGCTCTAATAATGATGATCATCACACTTTTATTTACTTACAACTCATGAATTACAACTCAATACTTAGAACAAAATATGACTCTATGTGGATGCCTCCGGTGGTGTACCAGGATATGCAATGAATCAAGAGCGACATGTATGAAAGAATTATGAATGGTGGCTTTTCCACAAATACATTCTCAACTACATGATCATGCAAAGCAATATGACAATGATGGAGCGTGTCATGATAAACGAAACGATGGAAAGTTGCATGGCAATATATCTCAGAATGGCTATGGAAATGCCATAATATGTAGGTATGGTGGCTGTTTTGAGGAAGATATAGGAGGTTTATGTGTGGTAGAGCGTATCATATCACGGGGTTTGGATGCACTGGCGAAGTTTGCACGAACTCTCAAGGTGAGAAAGGGCAATGCACGGTACCGAAGAGGCTAGAAAAATGCAGAAAGGTAAGTGTGCGTATAATCCATGGACTCACATTAGTCATAAAAGAACTCATATATTTATTGCAAAAATTTATTAGCCCTCGAAGCAAAGTACTACTACGCATGCTCCTAGGGGAAGGGTTGGTAGGAGTTAACCATCGCGCGATCCCGACCGCCACACAAAGGATGACAATCAATAAATACCTCATGCTCCGACTTCGTTACATAACAGTTCACCATACGTGCATGCTACGGGAATCACAAACTCCAACACAAGTATTTTTCAATTCCACAATTACTCAACTAGCATAACTATGATATTACCACCTTTATATCTCAAAACAATTATCAAGCATCAAATTTCTCATGATATTATAATTAAAGCAAATTGCCATGATATTTTAAGACTCTCAAAATAATATAAGTGAAGCATGAGAGATCAATAGTTTCTATAAAACCAATCCACCGACGTGCTCTAAAAGATATAAGTGAAGCACTAGAGCAAAAACTATATAACTCAAAAAATATAAGTGAAGCACATAGAGTATTCTAACAATTTCCGAATCATGTGTGTCTCTCTCAAAAGGTGTGTACAGCAAGGATTATTGTGGCGAACTAACAAATAAAGATTCAAATAAAACAAGACGCTCCAAGCAAAACACATATCATGTGGTGAATAAAAATATAGCTCCAAGTAAAGTTACCGATGGAAGTAGTCGAAAAGAGGGGATGCCTTTCGGGGCATCCCCAAGCTTTGGCTTTTAGGTGTCCTTAGATTATCTTGGGGTGTCATGAGAATCCCCAAGCTTAGTCTCTTGCCACTCCTTGTTCCATAATCCATCAAATCTTTTACCCAAAACTTGAAAACTTCACAACACAAAACTTAACAGAAAATCTTGTGAGCTCCGTTAGCGAAAGAAACCAAAACACCACTTCAAGGTACTGTAATGAACTCATTCTTTATTTATATTGGTTTTAAACCTACTGTATTCCAACTACTCAATGGTTTATAAACTATTTTACGAGCCATGGATTCATCAAAATAAGCAAACAACACACGAAAACAGAATCTGTCAAAAACAGAACAGTCTGTAGTAATCTGTAACTAACGCAAACTTCTGGAACTCAAAAAATTCAGCAAAAATAGGATAACCTATAAAATTTGTTTATTGATCAGCAGAAATTGGAATCAATATTTTATCACGTTCTGGTGATTTCTAACAATCATTTTTGTGAACAGAAAATTTCTGGAATTTTCTGCAAGATCAAATAACTATCATCCAAGAAGATCCTATAGGTTAAACTTGGCACAAACAATAAAACATAAAAACACATCTAACCAGAGGCTAGATCAAATATTTATTCCTAAACAGAAGCAAAGGCAAAAACTAAAAATAAAATTGGGTTTCCTCCCAACAAGCGCTATCGTTTAATGCCCCTAGCTAGGCATAAAAGCAAGGATAGATCTAAGTATTGCCATATTTGGTTAGAAATCCATAAGTGGCTCTAATAATAGATTCATAGGGTAATTTTATTTTCTTTATAGGGTAGTGTTCCATGCCTTTCCTTAACGGAAATTGGAATCTAATATTTCCTTCCTTCATATCAATAATTGCACCAATCGTTCTAAGGAAAGGTCTACCAAGAATAATAGGACATGAAGGATTGCAATCTATGTTAAGAACAATAAAATCTACGGGCACATAATTCCTATTTGCAACAATAAGAACATCATTAATTCTTCCCATAGGTTTCTTAATGGTGGACTCCACAAGGTGCAAGTTTAAAAAGCAATCATCAAAATCATGGAAACCTAGCAAATCACACAAAGTCTTTGGAATCGTGGAAACACTAGCACCCAAATCACACAAAGCATAACATTCATGATCTTTAATTTTAATTTTAATAGTAGGCTCCCACTCATCATAAAGTTTTCTAGGAATAGAAACTTCCAACTCAAGTTTTTCCTCATAAGATTGCATCAAAGCATCAACGATATGTTTAGTAAAGGCTTTATTTTGACTATAAGCATGTGGAGAATTTAGCACGGATTGCAACAAGGAAATACAATCTATCAAAGAGCAATTATCATAATTAAATTCCTTGAAATCCAAGATAGTGGGTTCATTGATATCTAGAGTTTTGATCTCTTCAATCCCACTTTTACCAATTTTTGCATCAAGATCTAGAAACTCTGAATTTTTGGAACGCCTTCTAGGTAAAGGTGGATCATATTCAGTCCCATCATTATCAAGATTCATATTGCAAAACAAAGATTTAATAGGGGACACATCAATAAACTTTAGATCTTCATCTTTATTTTCATGGAAACTAGAAGAACACGCTTTCACAAAACAATCTTTCTTAGCACGCATCCTAGCGGTTCTTTCTTTGCACTCATCAATGGAAATTCTCAAGGCCTTGAGAGACTCATTGATATCATGCTTAGGAGGAACAGATGTAAGTTTTACAGAATCAACATCAAGATAAATTCTATCGACGTTCCTAGCTAATTCATCAACCTTAAGCAATTTTTCTTCAAGCAAAGCATTGAAATTCTTTTGCGAATTCATAAAATCCTTAACACTATTCTCAAATTCAGAGGGCATCTTATTAAAATTTCCATAAGAATTGTTGTAGGAATTACCATAATTATTAGAGGAATTACTAGGATACAGTAGTTTCCTCTATACGCATTGTTACCAAAATTATTCCTACCAACAAAATTCACATCCATAGATTCATTATTATTCTCAATCAAAGTAGACAAAGGCATATCATTAGGATCAGAAGAAACACTTTTATTAGCAAATAATTTCATAAGTTCATCCATCTTTCCTCTCAAAACATTAATTTCTTCTATCGCATGCACTTTCTTATTAGTAGATCTTTGAGTGTGCCATTGAGAATAATTAACCATAATATTATCTAAGGAGTTTAGTAGCTTCTCTTAAAGTGATTTCCATAAAAGTGCCTCCCACGGCCGAATCTAAAAGATTTATAGAAACAAATTTCAATCCGGCATAAATTTTTTGTATAATCATCCACAAATTCAAACCATGTGTAGGGCAATTACGTATCATTAATTTCATCCTCTCCCAAGCTTGTGCAACATGTTCATGATCAAGTTGCTTAAAATTCATGATATCGTTTCTAACAGAGATGATCTTAGCGGAAGGAAAATACTTAGAGATAAAAGCATCTTTGCACTTATTCCAAGAATCAATACTATTTTTAGGCAAAGACGAAAACCAAGCTTTAGCACGATCTCTAAGCGAAAAAGGAAATAGCTTTAATTTAACAATATCATTATCCACATCTTTCATCTTTTGCATATCACACAAATCAATGAATCTATTTAGATGGGTAGCGGCATCTTCACTAGGAAGGCCGGCGAATTGATCTTTCATGACAAGATTCAACAAAGCAGCATTAATTTCAAAAGATTCAGTATCGGTAAGAGGAGCAATCGGAGTGCTAAGGAAATCATTGTTGTTGGTATTGGTAAAGTCACACAATTTGGTATTATCTTGAGCCATCGTGACAAGCAAGCAATCCAACACACGAGCAAACAAGAAGCGAGCGAAAAAGAGGCGAATGGAAAAGAGAGGGTGAATAAAACAGCAAGGGTGAAGTGGGGGAGAGGAAAACGAGAGGCAAATGGCAAATAATGTAATGCGGGACATAAGGGTTTGTGATGGGTACTTGGTATGTTGACTTTTATGTAGACTCAAGCAATGCGCCGTAAATCCTTCTTACTACCTCTTGAGCACTGCATTGGTTTTCCTTGAAGAGGAAAGGGTGATGCAAGAAAGCAGCCCAAGTATTTCCCTCAGTTTTTGAGAACCAAGGTATCAATCCAGTAGGAGGCCACGCATGAGTCCCTCACACCTACACAAACAAATAAAATCCTTGCAACCAACGCAATAAAGGGGTTGTCAATCCCTTCACGGTCACTTACGAAAGTGAGATATGATAGATATGATAAGATAATATTTTTGGTATTTTTATAATAAATATGCAAAGTAAAATAAAAGGCAATGAAAATAGCTAAGTGTTGGAAGATTAATAAGATGGAAAATAGACCCGGGGGCCATAGGTTTCACTAGTGGCTTCTCTCGAGAGCATAAGTATTACGGTGGGTAAACAAATTACTGTTGAGCAATTGATGAGAATTGAGCATAGTTATGAGAATATCTAGGTATGATCATGTATATAGGCATCACGTCCGAGACAAGTAGACCAACTCCTGCCTGCATCTACTACTATTACTCCACACATCGTCCGCTATCCAGCATGCATCTAGAGTATTAAGTTCAAAAGAACAGAGTAATGCTTTAAGTTGGATGACATGATGTAGAGGGATAAACTCATGCAATATGATATAAACCCGATCTTGTTATCCTCGATGGCAACAATACAATACGTGCCTTGCTGCCCCCTCATCACTTTGGGAAAGGACACCGCAAGATTGAACCCAAAGCTAAGCACTTCTCCCATTGCAAGAAAGATCAATCTAGTAGGCCAAACCAAACTGATAATTCGAAGAGACTTGCAAAGATAACCAATCATACATCAAAGAATTCAGAGAAGATTCAAATATTGTTTATATATAAACTTGATCATAAACCCACAATCCATCGGTCTCAAAAAAGACACCGCAAAAGAAGATTACATCAAATAGATCTCCACAAGAGAGGGGGAGAACATTGTATTGAGATCCAAAAAGAGAGAAGAAGCCATCTAGCTAATAACTATGGACCCGAAGGTCTGAGGTAAACTACTCACACATCATCGGAGAGGCTATGTGTTGATGTATAAGCCCTCCATGATCGATGCCCCCTCCGGTGGAGCTCCGGAAAAGGCCCCAAGATGGGATCTCACGGGTACATAAGGTTGCAGCGGTGGAGTTAGGTTTTTGGCTCCGTATCTAGTAGTTTGGGGGTACGTAGGTATATATAGGAGGAAGAAGTACGTCGGTGGAGCAACATGGGCCCCACGAGGGTGGAGGGCGCGCCCAGGGGGTAGGCGCGCCCCTACCTCTTGCCTTCCTGGTTGATGTCTTGACGTAGGGTCCAAGTCCTCTGGATCACGTTCGTTCCGAAAATCACGTTCCCGAAGGTTTCATTCCGTTTGGACTCCGTTTGATATTCTTTTTCTGCGAAACTCAAATAGGCAAAAAAACAGCAATTACAGGCTGGGCCTCCGGTTAATAGGTTAGTACAAAAAATAATATAAAAGTGTATAATAAAGCCCAATAATGTCCAAAACAGAATATAATATAGCATGGAACAATAAAAAATTATAGATACGTTGGAGACGTATCAAGCCCCCAGACCGAGAATGGCCCGGAAAGAGGGATTGTTTGGAGAGCTTGAGCTGGTTGATGAAGCTTCTTTGAATGGAACTGGCACGCTTCACACTTGGTTGCTAGTGCCATTGCATCCTGGAGGGTTGTGGGCCAGAAGAAACCTTGACGGAATGCCTTGCTGGCAAGGGCCCTCGACCCTATGTGGGAGCCACATATGCCTCCGTGTATCTCTGCCAACAGCTCCAGTCCTTCCTCCCGAGGAATGCACTTCAATTTCACATCGTTCGATCTTTTTCTGTATAGAACATCGTCGACGAACTGATACATGGCAGACTGACGGGCTACTTTCTCCGCTTCTTCCTGCTCCTCAGGGAGTTCCCCTGTTTGGAGGAATCAGACGGTATGATGTGCACATGCCGGAGCCTGGGGCTCGACGGAAAGGACCAAAGGCATTTCCTCTGCCATGGGGGCGGCTGTCTCTGCGGCCGGGGCTTGACGCCCTGCCGGAGTCTGTTGTCCCATGGCAGGCTCAGTGTCCACGGCAACATCTTTGCCGGCGGCTCCTGGGAGCTCGGCGGGAAAGTACTTGCCGGGGCCTGATTTCCTCCGCTTGTTCTGCCATGTCGTTGGTTCAACGGATGGTTGAGTTAATCAAAGCACAAAAGTACATGGTTCCACATGCAATTTGAAGGCAGCGCATTTCGACAAGTAGTCGGCGATGCCGTTCTCTCGGGGAACATGCTCCGCTTGTATACCGTCAAAACGCTCTTCTAGCTTCCTCGCTTCATCTACGTAGGCCTCCATTAATGGGCTTTGATAATCTTTGTTAACTTGCTTGACGACAAGCTGTGAATCACCCCTGACAATGATCTTCTTGATTCCGAGGTCTGCCACGATCCTGAGACCGGCAAGCAACCCCTCGTATTCAGCAGTGTTGTTTGTTGACATCTCCCTGGGAAAGTGCATCTGGACTACATACTTGAGGTGCTCTCCGGTGGGTGCGACGAGCAGCACACCAGCGTCAGCGCCTTGCAGCAAGAAAGCCCCGTCAAAGTACATAATCCAGTCATGACTTGTTTCCTTGCCGGGGAGAACGGTCTCCTGAATCTCTTCGTCGGGCGTTGAGGTCCATTCCGCAATGAACTCCGCCAAGACTCTACTCTGTATTGTCGAAGTGCTTTCGAACTTCAGACCAAAGCCCGACAGTTCCAAAGCCCATTCCACAATCCTCCCGGTTGCGTCTGGGTTATGCAATATCCGTTGCAACGGGAAGCGATGATAACGGTGATTTCATGTGCTTGGAAGTAATGACGCAGCTTCCTCGAGGCCATAAGGAGGCCGAAGAGCAATTTCTGCACATCGAAGTACCTTGACCTAGCCCCCTGCAAGAGGGAGCTGACAAAGTAAACCAGGTGCTGCATCATCTTCTTCTTCTGCACTATTTCATTTGGTTGCGTCGCTTCTGCTTCGCCAACATCAGACTCTGCCGGGGGGCTCTAGTTTTCCATCCGCCAGCCCTGCCGTTGCCACTGCCTCTTCGTCGACCTCCCTCTGTGCCACTAGTGCGGCGCTGACCACTTGGTTCGTTGCCGCTAGATATAGCAGCAACGGCTCTTGTGGTTTAGGCGCAACCAGTATTGGCGTAGAGGAGAGGTACTTCTTGAAAACCTGCAGGGCCGCCTCGGCCTCTGGGGTCCATTCCATTGGGCCCACCTTTTTCAAGATTTTGAAAAGGGGAAGGGCACGTTCAGCAGACTTGGAGATGAATCTGCCCATGGCGGCAACGCAGCCAGTGAGCCGACGTACATCCTTGATCCGCCTAGGTGCCTCGATCTGCTCAATGGCCTTGATCTTGTCTGGATTCGCCTCGATCCCACGCTATGACACAAAGAACCCGAGAAGTTTGCCGGACGGAACGCCGAAGACACACTTCTCAGGGTTCAGCTTGAGGTTGATCTTTCGCAAATTTGCAAATGTATCTTCTAAATCTTGTACGAGTGTTGCCCTGTCCTTGGTTTTGACCACTATGTCATCCATATTAGCTTCCACATTTCTATGCAACTGAGGCTCAAAACCAATTTGGACTACTCTCGCAAACGCCAAGCCAACGCTCTTCAACCCGAAAGGCACTCGTATGAAACAATAACATGGGGTGATGAACGTTGTCTTCTCTTCGTCTTCTTTCATCATGAAGATCTGGTGGTATCCCGAGTAAGCTTTGAGGAATGATAAAAAGTCACACCCGGCTGTGGAGTCAACAATCTGGTCGATGTGCGGTAACGGGAAATGGTCCTTTGGACAAGCCTTATTGATGTATGTGTAATCAATACACAGTCTCCACTTCCCATTTGCCTTGCGCACCACCACCAGATTGGCCAACCATGTCAGATAGAATACCCCTCTCACCAAGTCTGCCGCTTCCAACTTCCTGATTTCCTCTGTGATGAACTCTTGCCGTTCCAGAGTTAGCTTCCTGACCTTCAGCTTGACGGGTCGCGCATGAGGACAGACAGCAAGATGGTGCTCAATCACCTCTCTAGGAACGCCGGGGATGTCAGATGCTTGCCATGCAAACACATCGACATTCGCCTGCAGGAAGGTGATGAGTGCGCCCTCCTATTTGCTGTCAAGGGAGGAGCTTATGGTGAAAGCCCCTCCCGTGCCATCATCCTTGACGGACACCTTCTTGGTCTCTGGTGGTGCAGCTCTGGATTTCTTGCTCTTGCCGGTGGGGCTCTCTGGCACGTCCTCGACGGGAGCACAACACTCCGAAGAGGTGCGCTTGCTGGAGTGGGTGCGAGAGGTCTTGCCGGTCTTCTTCCCTTCCGGGGCTTCAGTGGCAGGAGCAAGTGCCTTGGCGGCAGTCGCTGCAACTGCCTCCCGGTAGAGTTGGTCAGCGCAAATCAGCGCATCCTTCTTGTCGGAGGGGGCGGTGATGATGGTCATCGGCCCAGGAATCTTCAGCGTGTTGTAGGCGTAATGTGAGGCCGCCATGAGCTCGGCTAGTGTTGGGCGGCCGAGGATCCCGTTGTAGGGCAAGGGGATCTCGGCTACATCGAAAACAATCCTCTCTGTCCTGTAGTTCAACTCGCCTCCAAACGTCACGGGCAGCGTGACCTTACCCTTCGGCTGACTCCTTCCCGGGTTGACCCCTTGAAATGTGCCCGTCTCTTCGAGGTCTCCATCAGGATCTGCAGCCTTTTGATCATAATAGGAGAGATCAAGTTCAGACTGGCCCCGCTGTCAACTAGCATTTTTGTCACCTTGAGGTTGCGTATTGTTAGCGAAACCAACAACGACAAACACCCGACCGCAGTTGTGAGATCAGGGTGGTCCTCAGTGTCAAAAATGATAGGCATGCTGGACCACTTCAATGGCCTTTGAGCATGAAACGGCGGTTCTGCTGCTATGATCTCATGCGCCCACTGCTTGAGCTGGCGGTGAGAGGTGTGCAGCGAGGCACCACCATCGACACACATGGCCTCTGTAGCTCTCTAGAACTCATGCTCACTGGACTCGTCGTCCTTGTCACGATCATCGTCTTCTTGCTTCTTGTCGTGGCCCCAAGCGGGCCTCTCTTGCTGGTTATCCTTTCCATGGCGACCTCCTTGGCCGCCACACTTCTTGCCGGATCCTTCGGCACCATCCTGACCCTTCTCCTTGTCCCGCCTCTCATACTCAGCTTTTTGCTTCTCAGCAAGCAACTCAACTTGTAGGCAATTCTGGAGGTTGTGGCCCTTGGTGCGGTGGATCTTGCAGTACTGCTTGTCGGAGCCTCCTAGTTTGTCGGCAGCCGCCAAGGCCCGGCAAGCGGCGCACCCGGCAATTTCCTTGCCGGGGTCATCTACCTTGGCCTTCTTGGCAGCGCCGGTGTCCTCGGATCCCTCGACGGCAAGCACGGTCTTACCCTTGCGCTTCCTGTTGCGGCGCCGGTCCTTCTTCGTCGGGCTGTGTCTTTGTCTGTGGAGTCGGTTTCTGCACCGGCATCCTCGCCGGGGTACTTCCTCCCCTCTTCAGCTCGAGCGCACCTATCAGCGAGAACATAAAGTTCGGCCACATCTTTGACCTTGTTCATCGCCAGCTCTTCATGCATCTTGCGGTTGTGCACATTCTGATGGAATGTACTGATCACGGCGGCGGGATGGACATCTGGGATGTTGTACTGCACCCGGCTGAACCTCTGTATGTACTTGCGCAGGTTTTCACCTTCCTTCTGGGGGATGATATGCAAATCGCTTACACACGGCCATGAGCTTGGTGGCCTCGGTGAAAGGCGCCAACGAACTCATGACACAAATCCGACCAAGAAGAAATGGAATCCGCCTGCAAGTGCATCAACCATGACATTGGGTTTAAGTGCCAACGGGAAGTAATTGGCAAGCACCTTGTCGTCGCGAGCTCCAGCAGCTTGCATCGCGATGGTGTAGATGCTGAGGAACTCCGACGGGTGGGTCTTGCTGTTGTACTTCTCGCCGACGTCGGGCTTGAACGTGCGGTGGGAGGGCCACTGCAACTGCCCCAGCTCACGGGTAAAGGCTAGGCAACCCACCTCGTAGGGTAGGCCACCAGAGCCCCCCGGAGCTGGGTGGTTCGTAGTGGGCCCTGCTCGCTTATCTGACTGATGGCGCGCTTCGCGCCGCCGCACGATGGTGGTTCGAGCGTCTTCATGGGCTCGCTCCCAAAGAACTTGGCACTGATCGCGGTGGGTCCATGGGTCGGACGGCGCTATGGAGATGTCATCACAAGCGTCATCACGACAGACCGACACCTGCGGTGGCTGGAGTGGGGGAGGAGAGCGCACCATGGCCGCAGCACCTCCGGTCCTTCCCCCACTGGCATGCAGTGGCTCGACGGAGCGCCGACCTGATGGCCCCGCTGGTCGCGGCTCATCTTTGTTGGCAACGCCGACGAGGCTCCGGATGGTTGCTTTCCACTCGTCGAGCTTTTCCGCAGCAAGAGGAAAGTCGAGGAGCAACTGCGCGTGCGCCAAAGCTTCTGCTGGCGTGGGTGGCGGAGAAAGCTGCGTGGACTGTGACGCGCTCCAACTTCTAACCACGTTAGAAGGAGCTCTATCACGGCCTTGCGACTGTGCGCCATTTTCGCCAGCGCCTCGGCGTGCATGCTGGCATTCTACGTCCCACGAATGAGGCACATGACTCTTCCCACGGCGGCGCCCGGGGTCACTAGCGTGGTGACCCTGCTCGTCGCGCACAACCTGGGAAGAGCGCGTCATGGGCGTCGGCGTAGGCGTCTTGGAAGTCGCCGCGCCGCCCATGGGTGGCATGATGCCGCCCTTGGAGGGCCCCGCGCCGCCTGCGAGGGGCCCGACAACGTCGATTTGGCGGCGTGCGGCCCGTCGTCTCGCGCACGAACGACGCCGCTCGCCAGGCTTTGACTGCCAGAGCAATGTGGGTGTTCGTGGGCCGTGCCTCGGCTTCCGTCCGCGACCGCCCCACCACTCGCCCGCACTGGTACGGGCTGTTCGGCTCCCGATGAACCGATCACCGTGATCGTCTTCTTAGCCATGGCGATGAAGAACTGCTAAACTAACTGCTAGACCGGATTTTCACAACTGTGCCAGCCCCTACCTGGCGCGCCAAAGATGTCGGTGGAAAACGATACCTATGGAATCACTGGGATCCCTTCTACGGTCGGCGGGTGCGGGGTTCTGCAAGGAGCAGGTCTGGTAGCCAGCACAAAGATCGTTTACCCAGGTTCGGGCCGCAAGGATGCGTAATACCCTAGTCCTGCTTTGGTGTATATTTGAGTGTTCTTGAGCTCTCGAACTAGCTGCGGTGCGTGCGTAGTCCAAAAGATCTGAATCCTTCTCCAGTACGCCTCGGGCCTCCTTTTATAGTCAAAGAGGTCGCCACAGTGGCACACAGGAGGTGGAAAGGTATACAGTGTACAAGCTTATCGCCTGCCATTACGGGACAAGGCGCATTAAATGTGCTTCTTAGGTGTCTCGTTGCTTTATTGGGGACGACAAAGAGGCCCGTCCCGTCTGTCACCGCTCCCCCTCGCTCCGACACGCGTCCAGGCCAACAAGGCATGCAGCGCTACGTAGGCTAGCAGGCTGCTGAGATGGCGTGGTGGTAGGGTCTTCACGAAGATCTGCATGCCACCACGTAGGTGCTTGCTGAGTTGGCCTGGAGGCCGCATGTTGGCACACAGGTGCCTGCCCTGCTGGTTGGGCTGGCAGCTATATGGAAACGGCGGTAGAGTCTTGGCAGACATGGGTCTGGCTGTGGCCCCGCAGGTGTCCTCGGCAAGGGTCATGCCGGGGCCCCGACAAGGGTCTTGCGGTGGCATCGCGGTCGTCCCCGGCAAGGATCTTGCAGGGGTCTCATGGATTTCCTCGGCAAGGATCTTGCTGAGGATCGTTGTCTTCTGGTCCTCATCTGATCTTATGTGCTTATGATCTTCACAAAGATCTGCATGCCACCATGGAGGTGCCTCCAGAGCCTTGGTTCCAATGTGGTTGATGGTGTTGGAACTCTTAGGCTCAAGGGTGGCCGCGATGTTGGCATTGGGTGAGCTGCCCCGGCAAGGCTCTTGCCGGGGCTGCGTAGGCCGCCCTGGCAAGGATCTCGCCGGGGAAAAACCTGTTTTGCTGCTCCGTCTTGTGCGCCCCTGGTTGGAGCGCTGCTCTGGTATTCTTATGCTTCTGCTTCCTCCCTTTGCCCTGCTAAGTGTGGCCGCAGGTGCGGCTCTGACTGTCCGTGCACAAGTAGAGGGGTAAAAATGGGAGCCCCTGCTTTTATACACCGACAGTTGCCATCGAGGATAAAAAGATGGGGTTTATATCATATTGCTTGAGTTTATCCCTCTACATCATGTCATCTTGCCTAATGCATTACTCTGTTCTTATGACTTAATACTCTAGATGCATGCTGGATAGCGTTCGATGTGTGGAGTAATAGTAGTAGATGCAGAATCGTTTCGGTCTACTTGACATGGACGTGATGCCTATATTCATGATCACGCCTAGATATTCTCATCATTATGCGCTTTTCTATCAATTGCTCGGCAGTAATTTGTTCAGCCACCGTAATATATGCTATCTTGAGAGAAGCCACTAGTGAAACATATGGCCCCGGGTCTCTTTCTTATTATATTGCATCTCTTTTATTTACATCACATCCCGTTTTACTATTTTGCAATCTTTACTTTCCAATCTATACAACAAAAATACCAAAAATATTTACTTTACTATCTTTATTAGATCTCACTTTTGCGAGTGACCGTGAAGGGATTGACAACCCCTTTATCGTGTTGGTTGCAAGGTTCTTGATTGTCTGTGCAGGTACTAGGTGACTTGCTTGTAATCTCCTACTGGATTGATACCTTGGTTCTCAAAAACTGAGGGAAATACTTACGCTACTTTGCTGCATCACCCTTTCCTCTTCAAGGGAAAACCAACGCATGCTCAAGAGGTAGCAAGAAGGATTTCTGGTGCTGTTGCCGGGGAGATATACGCTCAAGTCAAGACATACCAAGTACCCATCATAATCTCTTCTCCTTTGCATTACATTATTTGACGTTCGCCTCTCCTTTTCCTCTCCCCCACTTCTAAAACGATTTTCAAAAACCCTTTGCCTTTTCTTTGCCTCTTTTCCGTTCGCCTCTTTCCGCTTGCCTCTTGTGTGTCTGTGCGTTAGATAGTTTGTTTCGCCGTCATGGCTAGCCCACGTATCATTGTTAATACTCCCGATAATGAATTTCTCAATTTTAAGCAAAGCGAGGGAGAAGATCTAAAAGATGCTTGGGATAGAATTTGCAATGCTCAAAATAGATCTACTAAAAAGCAATCCACTTCCATTCTTCTTTGCAACTTTTACGTAGGCGTTGCTCCTTGGAATAGAAATGTTCTTGACACCATTACCGGAGGGAATTTCTTGGGGAGCCATACTTTTGATTCTTATAATGCTATGATAGATTTGTTAGGCCCACCACCTCTTTTGGTCAATGGAACTATTTTAACTTTGGAACATGTGATGCAAAGGCTTGATATCATTGAAAATAAAATTGCCACTATAGAGTTAATCAAAAATTTGGATAAAAAGATCCACAACCACATTACCCTATATGGATCTAAGGTAGGAGTTACTCTGAAAAATCTTAGGGAAAAGGAACCCACAGTTAATGAGAAGATAGACCAAGATTCCACTAGAATTTATAAACTTGAAGATATTATTACAAACTTGGGATCCACTTTTTCTGACATGAAAAATACCTCAAATCCTCCTCCTACCAAAGTTTCCAAGCTTATCTATGTTCCTAAAAATAAGGGTAAATCTTCTAGTAAAGAAAATGAAGATCTCAAATCAATAAGTGTTCACCCCAATTTTTTTGATACCATTAAGGAACCTTTTGCTACAAATGAATTTCTTGATTTCTTGCCTAGGAGTTTGATCATCAATAAAACCAAACAACCTCCTAAGGGTCATATGTGTTCAATTGAATAATTGCTTAAAGTAAATGGTAATACCTAGATCTATTCTTGTTTTTATGCCTAGCTAGGGGCGTTAAACGATAGCGCTTGTTGGGAGGCAACCCAATTTTATTTTTGTTCTTTACTTTTTTGTTCTTGTTTAGTAATAAATAATTCATATAGCCTATGTTTAGATGTCTTTTTGTATTTTAATTAGTGTTTGTGCCAAGTAGAACCTTTGGGAAGACTAGGGTGAAGTCTTTGCAATCTTGCTGTAAAAAACAGAAACTTTTGCGCTCACGAGATTAGATGCCATTGTTTACTAGAGAGTGCTTTTAGGTTGATTCTTTTTGCAGATGATAAATAGATAAATTCCTCACGTCCACCAACTTATTTCAGAATTTTTGGAGTTCTAGAAGTATTTATTTGAATCATATTGCTACAGACTGTTCTGTTTTGACAGATTCTGTTTTTCGTGTGTTGTTTGCTTATTTTGATGAATCTATGAGTAGTATCGGGGGGTATGAACCATAGATAAGTTGGGATACAGTAGGTTTAACACCAATATAAATAAAGAATGAGTTCATTACAGTACCTTAAAGTGGTGGTTTGTTTTCTTATACTAACGGAGCTCATGAGATTTTCTGTTTAAGTTTTGTGTTTGTGAAGTTTTCAAGTTTTTGAGTAAAGATTTCATGGATTTTGGAATAAGGAGTGGCAAGAGGCCTAAGCTTGGGGATTCCAAAGGCACCCCAAGGTAAAATTCAAGGACAACCACAAGCCTAAGCTTGGGGACGCCCCGGAAGGCATCCCCTCTTTCGTCTTCGTCTATCGGTAACTTTACTTGAGGCTATATTTTTATTCACCACATGATACGTGTTTTGCTTGGAGCGTCTTGTATGATTTGATTCTTTGATTTTTAGTTTAGCACAATCATCCTTGGTGTACACACCTTTTGAGAGATACACACATGAATCGGAATTTATTAGATGACTCTATGTGCTTCACTTATATTTTTTGAGCTAGATAATTTTGCTCTAGTGCTTCACTTATATCTTTTTAGAGCACGGTGGTGGTTTTATTTTTTAGAAATTATTGATCTCTCATGCTTAACTTATATTATTTTGAGAGTCTTTTAGAACAGCATGGTAATTTGCTTTGGTTATAAAATTAGTCCTAATATGATGGGCATTCAAGATGGGTATAATAAAAACTTGCATATAGAGTGCATTGAATACTATGAGAGGTTTGATACTTGATGATTGTTTTGAGATATGAAAATGGTGATATTAGAGTCGTGCTAGTTGAATAATTGTGAATTTGAGAAATACTTGTGTTGAGGATTGCAAGTCCCGTAGCATGCACGCATGGTAACCGTTGTGTAACAAATTTGAAGCATGAGGTGTTTCTTTGATTGTCCTCCTTATAAGTGGCGGTCGGGGACGAGCGATGGTCTTTTCCTACCAATCTAACCCCCTAGGAGAATGCGTGTAGTGCTTGGTTTGGATGACTTGTATATTTTTGCAATAAGTATGTGAGTTCTTTATGACTAATGTTGAGTCCATGGATTATACGCACTCTCATCCTTCGACCATTGCTAGCCTCTCTAGTACCGCGCAACTTTCACCGGTACCATAAACCCACCATATACCTTCCTCAAAACAGCCACCGTACCTACCTATTATGGCATTTCCATAGCCATTCCAAGATACCATGCAACTTTCCACCGTTCCCTTTATTATGACACGCTTCATCATTGTCATATTGCCTTGCATGATCATGTAGTTGACATCATATTTGTGGCAAGGCCACCTGATGCGGAGCATCCTACGGTCATCACCATGTCAAGAGTCCGTTTGGCAAGTGACACGTGCGACCTCTTCTTTACATACACAAAGGTGAATCTTCTCCTTTACACGTGCTCACTTGACCCCTTCGAGGATGGTATACTACTTGACACTTCCCCGTATGCATGCATAGGTATTGCCGGAGCTTCTCGGATGTCAAGGAGGAGTGCAAGCGCCAAGGAACGACTACACCATCCGCGAGGGAAGCCCGAAGCGACGACGAAGAAGACGGAGCTCTTTGAAGCTTCAGCGGCCGGACATCCGGGCGAGGCGGACATCCGGCGCCGTGCAACCGCCGAGAGCTGCACCAGCAGACGGCGGCAGATCGCCGCCGGACATCCGGCGCCAACCCTGGACATCCGGCGCCTCACCAAAGCCCGGACATCCGGCCAACCGCCCCGGGCATCCGGCGTCCCACGAGATCCCGGATATCCGGCCTGAAGCCCGGAAATCCGGCGCCCCTCTCCCGATTCGACAGGAACGGTCGCCCCAGCCCGGACATCCGGGCTGAGAGCCCGGACATCCGGCGCCTCGCGAAGGCCCGGACATCCGGCCCGACGCCCGGATGTCCGGCCTCCCCTGCCGGCGCGCAGTGCTTCCGGGACTTGTCCCTTGTACCCCTTCGCCCCGAGACTATATATACTTGATCCCTTTCCTCTTTCTAGGGTAGTTTAGGTTTATCTCATGTTTGTGTGAGAGCCTTGCTCATCCACTTGGTCACTTCTCCTCGGAGCCTGTGACCTCTTCGAGAAGATCCCCAAGCGGATTCAAGACCCCCTTCTAGGGTGGACCCCATCAAGACCTCCTCTCGGAGATGAACCTTAACTTGTATCTTTCCTTTTGTTGTTCATGTACCTTGTGGATCTTGTGTGTTTGATTGTCTAGTGGATGTGTGACTGGACTTGTTCTTGAGTGTTTCCCCTTGTGATTTCTCTCCGTTCTTCCCCGTGTTAATTGTGATTCCCCGTAGGATCCGCTCCAACGTGAAAGATCGCCCACGTAGGGTTCCGCCCTATATCATCTATGGTATCGAGCCACGTTGATCACGTTTTTTGGAGCCCCTACCCCTCTTTTTCTAGCTTGATTTTGTTGATTTCGTACTAAATCCGAAAATCCCCACCAAAAATAGCCCCAATTTTTTTTTGTGATTTGTTAGTTTTGATGATGTTTTGTTGATTTTGATCCGTGGATTTGCTTGGTTTCGAGTGGATCTAGCATTCCCCCAAGTTTCCCCATCTTTCCTCCACAAAATCCATCAAATTTTGCCCCCAAAATCATCAATTTCCGCCCCCAATTCGAAAATTTCCGCCCCAAACGAGATCTGGAATCGTCGGGCCGGACATCCGGGCCTCAGGCCGGACATCCGGGCCATCCGGCCGGACATCCGGGCCCCAAGCCGGACATCCGGGCCCTGGAGCACCAAAATCGCTCGGTTCTGGACATTCACCCCCGGAAATCCGGCCCCGAGCCCCGGATATCCGGCCCCTGTACATTTCAGCTTTCCCATTTCACCGTTTTGTCCATAACTAATTCATACGGAGTCCGATTTTGACGTTCTTTAGCTCGTTTTGAAGCTATTGACATCCCCCTTCCCACAAAAATACCACCAACACAATTTGACTCCATTAAATTTTGTGATTTTTGGCATCTTTGCCTAGGGCTTCCGCCACATCCTCCGCATAACCACCACCGACTTCCGCAACCTAACCCATTTTGTTCCCCATAGCATTAGTGGTTGCTTGAGTAGTGATTCGAGTCTCCTAAGGTGTTTCGCTACTTAGGGACGATTGCTTCTTCATCAACCACCACCACCACTTCCACATAACCTTGCCCACCATACACTTCCGACCACCTCAACTTAACCCAATAGTTGTTTGAGCTTGTTTGAGTTGTGGCTTGTGTCTCCTAAGGTGTTTCAGCTACTTAGGGACGGCAACTTCAACTCCGACACGTGTATAACCCATCATTCCACTTCCGCATTGCCAAGTGCAAACCACCACCGCATTCCCGCTACCACCATTTGACATTTGTCATTTGAGATTTTGAGTTCGCGGTTTTTCCGTTTCCTAAGGTGTTTCGGCTACTTAGGGACGAGTCTCCATCATCTTGGTATCTACATCAAGAACACCGCTACTCATCATCGCCGGACGGTAACCTCCATATCATCTTGGTATCGTGGTATCCCTCCATTGTATATTCCACTTGCCATTGCTTTATTATCGCCTAGCCTTAGTTTTGCGTTACTTGCCTAACGAGACTAGCCATTTGAGTATTGCCGCAACGTTACTTGTGCACATTAGTGATCATACCTTCCATTACATACCATACCATATCATATTGGTATCATATCATCCATTGTGTCTCAAGTTTGTTCCCGTGACATACACAATTGCTATCTTGGTTTGTACTTTGTGCAAAGTGGCCATAGAAAAAAAAAGAGAATAAACTTTTAAGCAAAAGAGAAATAGCAAAGAGCTTGTAAGCAAGTGCCATAGCATCATACCATATTGCATATAAGATTGTCATATCCGATCATCTTGGATCATCTTGAGAGGAACACCGAACCATACATACATAGCATACTTGGGATAGAAGTTTATCCATTTTGCATCTTATAGGTTGTGCACAAGTGTCGATCCGCCTATTGAGCAATCGTGCTAGCGTCTCTCTTGAGCTGTGCAACACGAAGCGTTTTGGTGGATTCCACATTTTGAGCTCATTCCTTGGTTCTTGCGCGCCCCATTTATCTATCCGTGTGTGTGTTTCCGTGTGCCACATATTGCTATTGATCTACTTGTTTCGCTTGCGAATTTGTGAATCTCTTTCAACATTATTGACTCTTGCTAACATTTTGCATAAAAATTTTGTGCCACTATCCTCACCGAGCTCTATCATAAGCTTTCATTGATAGGTGTGAGTGAACAAGTCCGGTACCAATTCCACTATTCTTTCATTTCACATTGAGTGAAACGGGATACATCCTCAACTTTGGGAAAAGGTAACTTGGTATTGTTTATCTCATTTCCTACTCACCTCTACTCGAGTCTTGTGATGGATAGGCAAGGCATTTCATCTTCGGTCTACTACAACAACGACGAGTTCGATGCCATGGAAAACAACTACGACGCCAAGATGCAAGCTAAAATGGAGGAGATCAAATCCCTCATCAAGTCCTACAAGCGATCTTCCTCATCTTCGAGAAGACGCTCAAGAGCACATGCTTCCGTGCTACCATCTCCGGCAAGATCACATCGGCATCGACACCATCATCAACAAGAACGTGAAGGTCAAGAGCTCAACATCAACAACCGCTCAATGACTTCACCATCTCCCTTGGCATCTTCGCCAAGCGACTTCAAGGCATCTTCGCCCTACGGACATACGACATCTTCGCCAACAAGCACCCCAAGACTACGCTCAAGAGAAGCTCCCCAAGCTCAAGTCCGCGACTTCCACGAGCTACTACGACCTCGACATCGACCACGAGATTCCTTTCTATGGGACTCAAGAACCCGAGGAGTACCTCGAGTGGGAGCGTTCGATGGACGACTACCTCAAGCTACATTAAGTTCCTCCCGAAGATCAAGTGAAGTGCGCCACAAGAAACTTCCACGACTACGCCTCGACATGGTGGCTTCACACACCTTCGGAGTGCTACGAGATGAGTTGGTCCAAGATGAAGAGAGTTTTGTGGCGAGAGTTCGTGCCTCCAACCTACACGGAACAACTTCGACGCCAATTGGAGAACACCATCCAAGGATCCAAGTCCATCGACAAGTACTTCAAGGAATTGAAGATTGCCTTGCGACGAGCTGGCGTGGACGACCCCATTTCGATGAAGTTCCACTTCATGATGGGATTGCACAACGACATCTCCAAGACCATCTTCCTCGAGAACTACAAGTCCATTGACGACTACTACATTGGCGCCCTCAAGGCGGAACAAGAACTCATGAAGGCCAAGGCTTCTCCACCCCAATCACACTTCGCGGCGACCAAGCTCTACGACAAGCATGAGGCTAGTACCACCAAGATGCCCAAGCCCGACAAGCTCCAAGACAATGCTCCCAAGTACAACTTCACCGCCATCCCTCTTTGTGGCATTGATGATGCCGAGTCTACCTTGACTCTTTTTCAAGATGGTGCGGCGACAAGTACGACTACGGAGACCTTCAAGGACCAAGCTTTGGAGGCAAGCGACAAGGTGGCGAGCAAGGATGATGCTTCCATCTTAGGAGGCGAGAGTGATGTTGAGCCATCTTCGGCCTTCACCCACGATTTAGAGCGATGATGTGCCATCTTCGGCCTTCATCCACGACGACGACTACGAGACGGTTGAGCATGGGATTTTCCCTTCGACCACGGCGACGTCCGATGACTTGAGTGACTTTTGCCACCATATTGAGAGTGACATGAGTGACTCCACCATATGTGAGATTGAGTGCACCTATTTTGAGGGAGTGAGTGAACCACCACATAGAGAGAGTGAGATAGTTGATAGGTCTAGTGAGGCCATTTGCATTTCTAACAACTTGACCTCTACCTCTATTGTGTCTTCTCACTTGGTGCTAGGTCCCATTTATGATGACGCCGATCCTCGGCGAATTCGTCCTCCCTTTGGACAAGACGATGGCCATGGTGGAATATGATGCACCCCCCACATGGTTCCATCAAGATGAAGATGACCACCATTTGGTCTTTCCCACCTCACCTACACCACTTGAGTGGAATGACAAGGGTAACAAAGGTGACGGTGATGCTCTCGTCCCACTAGTGGACTATTTTGACATTGATTGCTTGCATGATGTTGATCACCCTATTGACATGATTCATTCTAGTATGATTTCCCCATGTGATGATTTGCCCATTTATGAATATGATGATTCTCATGTGGAGTCTATTAGTAGTGATGCTATGTTACATAGGATTTCTTGTGACAATTCTTTAGGTCACATCATGTTTGCTAATCCGCTTGACTTGTCATATGCTATGCATGAGATCCATCATATGTCTTATTTGCAATCTCTTCATAGTGACTATGCATATGCCATTAAAATAAACCCAATTTGCACATATGGCATAGATGACAAGCCCATGGTTATTGGCATTTGTTTTTCTTGTGATGATATTGATATGCTCCCTTTGCATCCTTTATCTCATATGCCATGCCATGCCCTCCTAGCTTCGGATATGCATTGTTTTGGATGTTGTCCATTTTCTCCAAATGATGTTTCCAATATTGCTCATGAGGAGACCCCATAGTTTCCTCATACATGTTAGGAGAATTTGATCCATCCCATTCATTGCATGATCCCCATACTTGTGTGCACCACATGCTCCCCATGAATGAAAATGCTATCGATGCGCCATATACTTTCATTCTCAATTTGTGTCCCCATCGTGTCATACATAATAACTATTCTTTCATGATGGATGACATGTTCTTATACCATGCATCAAATTTCTTTGAGCGATGCTTATCTTGTGCTAACTCACATGTGCACATACACATCATGATGGATGATGTGTACATTTACCACGCCGCACAATTTCTTTGGTTTGTGTCTCTTTTGTGTAGGTACCAATGAATACTTGTCAAACTCGCAATCCCACGAGTTGACAAAAGCGAGCTCTAGAGAGCACCGATGATTTGGGGATCCCATGGATTGACTTTCCCACCGCTCTCTTCACGTGAAGTCTTCGCGCATTTCTTCTACATGGCCCTCACTTGGCTATGGGTTATTGTCCATTACATATTCTATGCCCATCTAGCCATGTTCACTTTGCATGATATGCCCATTCCTATACCTTTGACATGCATTTGTGACCCATGCTTTGCATTACACATGATGATTGATTCTCGTACTTGTATGTGTATTTGCAAGCTTGGTGGAGATATTGCTTGTTATTGCCATGTTTCTTTTGTGCACCATTCCTATGATGATACTTTCATCTTGCTTTGTGTTCGTGCTTGCAATATGTCATGTGCATTTTATTTGCCTATTATTTGCTCACATGACATGATTGCCATGATTTATCCTAGTGTGTTGCATCTTCGCTCCAATAGTTTGCACGACTTGATTACAATGCTTGCTTATGTTGCATCACCAATGATTCATACTTGCTCATTTCATGCGGTTGATGACAACCATCTAAATGCTTTGCACATGATTGTTATTGCTTCTTGTCACATATCTCCATATGTTGCCTCTCTCATGCTAGATCATTTTCCATGTATTGAGTGCAACCATGATTGTCATCTTGCTCATGAGATTGCCCCATAGCATTCTCACACTTGTTTGGAGATTTTGACATATCCCTTGTGCAGCATGCTTGCCTTACTTCTTTGCACCATATACCTAGTGCCATGAATATCGCCATTGTTGCATCATATTATTCATGCACTTTTGTTACTAATGGTTTTGTGCAAAGAAGAGAACCATCATGATGGATGATGTGTTTATCTACCATGCGCATACGTTCTTTGTTTTGTTTTGTGCATGTGTAGGATACTTGGACTTTGTGTCGACTTCCACGTCAAGTGAGTTGACCATTCGAGCTCTTGAGAGCGAACCACCTTCTACCACGACGATTCTACATCGCACTTGTTTGTGCCTCGGCATTGTGAAGGACGCACAAGGACACGCCTTCAAGGTGATATCTTTCTTGAGCATGGATATTGCGGATCATACTACTTGTGTTGCTTGCACGATGAGACTTATTGTTCATCTTGGATCACTTGATTGTACACTTGTTAGAGATTTTGCTTCAACTTGTCATTTCCACCGTTCCATGCATCATGATATATATGCCTTGTGTGTTGCATCCAATTCTTGGATTACTTGCTCCTCTCATATGTTTGGTTGCAACAATGTCATTACTTCACATATGCCATATCCCATTGATTGCTACATGCTTGACTTGATGTCCTCACACATGATGAATAATTGCTCTTTCTATTGCGTTGAGCGCCACACTATATTCACTACACCCTATGCACATTATGCTTGGATTGTCTTGCACTTGAACCATGTGTTTAGACACTTCATTTTATTTGGTGTGGTGAATACTTCCTATGCCTACCATCGACCATTTGTCGAGCGCTTTATGCATGCTTGCTATGACCTTGAGGTGGATGCTTATGCTCTTGTCACGCATATTTGCATCACTACCTCACGTTTACATGCGTGTTTCCATGATGACCTTGATTTTGCTCAAATCATATGCTTACATGCCATGTCACAATCCTTTGTCACACCAAATGCTATGCTTGATGACAACACTTGTTTGGTGAATCACCTCTTGAATGCTTGGATTTGCACTAACGCTAACCACATTTGTTTTTCCAAGTGTTTGTTCTATGTACTCCTTTTGAAGGAATCACAAGATGGTGCGACATTGGAGAGTGCCCATTTCGAGCTTCAAGATGACGAGAGCTTGGTGATCGACCACTTTGACACGGCACCGCCATCTCTTTCCCATGGTGATTTGGTTTTCGATCCGAGGTCAGATCCTTTCCAAGGGGGAGGGATGATGCGGAGCATCCTGGTCATCACCATGTCAAGAGTCCGTTTGGCAAGTGACACGTGCGACCTCTTCTTTACATACACAAAGGTGAATCTTCTCCTTTACACGTGCTCACTTGACCCCTTCGAGGATGGTATACTACTTGACACTTCCCCCGTATGCATGCATAGGTATTGTCCGAGCTTCTCGGATGTCAAGGAGGAGTGCAAGCGCCAAGGAACGACTACACCATCCGCGAGGGAAGCCTGGAAGCGACGACGAAAGAAGACGGAGCTGCTGAAGCTACAGCGGCCGGACATCCGGGCCAGAGGCCGGACATCCGGCGCCTGTGCAACCGCCAAGGAGCTGCACCAGCAGACGGCCTGCAGCATCAGCGGCCGGACATCCGGCGCCAACCCCGGACATCCGGCGCCTCACCAAAGCCCGGACATCCGGCCAACCGCCCCGGACATCCGGCGTCCCACGAGATCCCGGATATCCGGCCTGAAGCCCCAGCCGGGACATCCGGGCTGAGAGCCCGGACATCCGGCGCCTCGCGAAGGCCCGGACATCCGGCCCGACGCCCGGACGTCCGGCCTCCCCTGCCTGCGCGCAGTGCTTCCGGGACTTGTCCCTTGTACCCCTTCGCCCCGAGACTATATATACTTGATCCCTTTCCTCTTTCTAGGGTAGCTTAGGTTTATCTCATGTTTGTGTGAGAGCCTTGCTCATCCACTTGGTCACTTCTCCTCGGAGCCCAGGACCTCTTCGGAGAAGATCCCCCAAGCGGATTCAAGACCCCCTTCTAGGGTGGACCCCATCAAGACCTCCTCTCGGAGATGAACCTTACCTTGTATCTTTCCTTTTGTTGTTCATGTACCTTGTGGATCTTGTGTGTTTGATTGTCTAGTGGATGTGTGATTGGACTTGTTCTTGAGTGTTTCCCCTTGTGATTTCTCTCCGTTCTTCCCCGTGTTAATCGTGATTCCCCGTAGGATCCGCTCCAACGTGAAAGATCGCCCACGTAGGGTTCCGCCCTATATCACCACCATTCATAATTTTTCATACATGTCACTCTTGATTCATTTCCCATCCCGGTACACCGCTGGAGGCACTCATATAGTCATATTTTGTTCTAGTATCGAGTTGTAATCCTTGAGTTGTAAATAAATAGAAGTGTGATGATCATCATTTTTAGAGCATTGTCCCGTGTGAGGAAAAAAAGAGAGAAAGGCCAAATAAAAAAGAGAAGGCCCAAAAAAAGAGAAAGGCCAAATAAAAAAGGAGAAGGTTCAAAAAAAATGAGAGAAAAAGAGAGAAGGGGCAATGTTATTATCCTTTTTCCACACTTGTGCTTCAAAGTAGCACCATGATCTTCATGATAGAGAGTCTCTTATTTTGGCACTTTCATATACTAGTGGGAATTTTCGTTATAGAACTTGGCTTGTATATTCCAACAATGGGCTTCCTCAAATGCCCTAGGTCTTCGTGAGCAAGCAAGTTGGATGCACACCCACTTAGTTTCTTTTGTTGAGCTTTCATACATTTATAGCTCTAGTGCATCTGTTGTATGGCAATCCCTACTCACTCCCATTGATATCTATTGGTGGGCATCTCCATAGCCCATTAATACGCCTAGTTGATGTGAGACCATCTTCCTCTTTTTTGTCTTCTCCACAACCACCATTCTATTCCACCTATAGTGCTATGTCCATGGGCGCTCATGTATTGCGTGAAAGTTGAAAAAGTTTGAGAATACTAAAGTATGAAACAATTGCATGGCTTGTCATCGGGGTTGTGCATGATTTGAGCATTTTGTGTGATGAAGATGGAGCATGGCCAAACTATATGATTTTGTAGGGATGAGCTTTTTTGGCTATGTTATTTTGAGAAGACATAATTGCTTTGTTAGTATGTTTCAAGTACTATTATTTTTATGTCAATATTAAACTTTTGTCTTGAATCTTTCGGATCTGAACATTCATGCCTAAATAAAGAAAATTAAATTGAAAATTATGTTAGGTAGCATTCCACATCAAAAATTCCAGGGGGGTAAGCGCGCCCCCACCCTCGTGGGCCCCACGGAGCTCCACCGACGTACTTCTTTCGCCTTTATAACTCTTATACCCTAAAACATCAGGGGGCGCACGAAACCACTTTTCCACCGCCGCAACCTTCTATACCCGTGAGATCCCATCTTGGGGCCTTTTCCAGCGATCTGCCGGAGAGGGAATCGATCATAGAGGGATTTTACATCAACACCATAGCCTATCCGATGATGTGTGAGTAGTTTACCACAGACCTTCGGGTCCATAGTTATTAGCTAGATGGCTTCTTCTATCTCTTTGGTTCTCAATACAAAGTTCTCCTCGATGTTCTTGTAGATCTATTCAATGTAATACTCTTTTGCGGTGTGTTTGCCGAGATCCGATGAATTGTGGATTTATGATCAAGTTTATCTATGAATAATATTTGGTTCTTCTCTAAATTCTTATATGCATGATTTGATATCTTTGCAAGTCTCTTTGAATTATCGGTTTAGTTTGGCCTACTAGATTGATCTTTCTTGCAATGGGAGAAGTGCTTAGCTTAGGGTTCAATCTTGCGGTGTCCTTTCCCAATGACAGTAGGCGCAACAAGGCACATATTGTATTGTTGCCATCGAGGATAAAAAGATGGGGTTTATATCATATTTCTTGAGTTTATCCCTCTACATCATGTCATCTTGCCTAATGCGTTACTCTGTTCTTATGAACTTAATACTCTAGATGCATGCTGGATAGCGGTCGATGTGTGGAGTAATAGTAGTAGATGCAGAATAGTTTCGGTCTACTTGACACGGATGTGATGCCTATATTCATGATCATGCCTAGATATTCTCATAATTATGCGCTTTTCTATCAATTGCTCGGCAGTAATTTTTCACCCACCGTAATATATGCTATCTTGAGAGAAGCCACTAGTGAAACCTATGGCCCCCGGGTCTCTTTCTTATTATATTGCATCTCTTTTATTTACATCACATCCCGTTTTACTATTTTGCAATCTTTCCTTTCCAATCTATACAACAAAAAAAGCAAAAATGTTTACTTTACTATCTTTATTAGATCTCACTTTTGCGAGTGACCATGAAGGGATTGACAACCCCTTTATCGCGTTGGTTGCAAGGTTCTTGATTGTTTGTGCAGGTACTAGGTGACTTCCGTGTAATCTCCTACTGGATTGATAACTTGGTTCTCAAAAACTGAGGGAAATACTTATGCTACTTTGATGCATCACCCTTTCCTCTTCAAGGGAAAACCAACGCATGCTCAAGAGGTAGCACAGCCCAAACCTAGGTAAAATTGCCTGTGTGATCTCTGCCATGCTGCCCCACGCTCGTCTGCTCTTTGTGCAACGCGACGCCCCCTGTCGAACCATCATGGGGCCTTCTATTCACATAGGTGGCCGTGGTTTCCCGCGATAGAATGAATGGTGTTTGAAGTCCCGATGAGATCACGGACATGACGAGGAGTCCCGAAATGGTCGAGAGGTAAATATTGGCATATATGACGATGGTATTCGGACATCGGAAGTGTTTCGGGGGGTACCGGGTACTTATCGGGTCACTGGAAGGGGTTCCGGGCACCCCCGGCAAAAGATACGGGCCTTATGGGCTAAGAGGGGAAATGCACCAGCCACAAGGGGCTGGTGCGCCCCCCATATGGGTCGGCCTATGGAGGAGAAGGAAAGGGGGAAGGGAAAGGAAAGTGTGGATTAGGATTCCCACTTCCTTGCCTCTCTCCCCCCTCTCTCCTTCCCCCATGGGGATACATCGTAGGGGGTGCGGTCAGGGCAGGAGCCCTAGGGCCGGCCGTCCACCTATATGGTGTGCCAGGCTGCCTCCCCTCCCCCTCCCGCCTATATATATGTGGGAGGGGGGCACCTAGCACACCCCAGACAATTGTCTAGCCGTGTGCAGCGCCCCCCTCCACAGTTTACACCCCCGGTCCTATTTTCGTAGTGCTTAGGCGAAGCCCTGCAAAGATAACTTCACCATCACCATCACGACACCATCATGCTGACGGAACTCATCTACTTCCTCGACGTCTTGCTGGATCAAGAAGGCGATGGACGTCACCGAGCTGAACGTGTGCAGAATGCGGAGGTGTCGTGCGTTCAGTACTTGATCGGTTGAAGCGCGAAGAAGTTTGACTACATCAACCGCGTTGTGAAATTCTTCCGCTTACGGTCTACGAGGGTACGTAGACACACCCTCACCCTCGTTCTATGCATCTCCATGGATAGGTCATTGCGTGTGCGTAAATTTTTTTGTTTTCTATACAACGATTCCCATCATTGGCATCATGAGACAGGTCTATGCGTAGATGATATGCACAAGTAGAACACAAAGAGTTGTGGGCGGTGTTAGCCATACTGCTTACGACCAACGTCTTATTTTGATTTGGCGGTATTGTGGGATGAAGTGGCCCGAACCAACCTTACATGTCCACGCACATGAGAATGGTTCCAGCGACTGACATGCAACTAGTTTTGCATAAAGGTGGCTGGCGGGTGTCTGTTTCTCCTACTTTAGTTTAATCGAATTTGACTACGGCCGGTCCTTGAATAAGGTTAAAATAGCAAACTTGACGAATCACCATTGTGGTTTTTGCCATAGGTAAGAACGGTTCTTGCTAGAAGCCCTTAGCAGCCACTTAAAACTTGCAACAACAAAAGAGGATGTCTAACTTGTTTTTGCAGGGTATGTTGTGATGTGATATGGTCAAGACATGATGTGATATACGTTATTGTATGAGATGATCTTGTTTTGTAAGTTATCGGCAACCAGCAGGAGCCTTATGGTTGCCTCTTTATTGTATGAAATGCAAATGCCATGTAATTGCTTTACTTTATCACTATGCATTAGCGATAGTTGTAGAAGCAATAATTGGTGAGACGACCACGATGCAATGATGGAGATCAAGGTGTCGAGCCAGTGACGACGTAGATCATGACGATGCTTTGGAGATGGAGATCAAAAGCACAATATGATGATGGCCATATCATGTCACATATTTTGATTGCATGTGATGTTTATCTTTTATGCATCTTATTTTGCTTAGTACAGTGGTAGCATTATAAGATGATCCCTTCACTAAATTTTAAGGTAAAAGTGCTCTCCCTGAGTACGCACGGTTGGTACAATTTGTTGTGTTGAGACACCATGTGATGATCGGGTGTGATAGACTCTACGTTCACGTACGACGGGTGCAAAACAGTTTTGCACATGCGGAATACTTGGGTTAAACTTGACGAGCCTAGAATGTACAGACATGGCCTCAGAACACTTGAGACCGACAGGTCGAACGTGAACCATATAGTAGATATGATCAACATAGAGATGTTCACCATTGATGACAACCCCATCTCACGTGATGATCGGACATGGGTTAGCTGATTAGGATCACGTATCACTTAGATGACTTGAGGCATGTCTATTTAAGTGGGAGTATTTAAGTAATTTGATTAATTGAACTTAATTTATCATGAACTTAGTCCTGATAGTATTTGCATATCTATGTTGTAGATCAATGGCCTGTGCTACCGTTCCCCTGAATTTTAATGCGATCCTAGAGAAAGCTAAGTTGAAAGATGATGGTAGCAACTACACGGACAGGGTCCATAACTTGATTATTATCCTCATTGCTGCACAGAACAATTATGTCCTTGATGCACCGCTAGGTTAAAGGCCTGCTGCAGGAGCAGATGCTGATGTTTTGAACGTCTAGCAAGCTCGATCTGATGACTACTCGATAGTTTAGTGTGCCATTCTTTACGGCTTAGAACCGGGACTTCAAAGATGTTTTGAACGTCATGGAGCATATGAGATGTTCCAGGAGTTGAAGTTAATATTTCAAGAAAATGCCTGGGTTGAAAGATATGAAGTCTCCAACAAGTTCTATAGCTACAAGATGGAGGAAAACAGTTCTGTCAGTGAACACATACTCAAAATGTTTGGGTATTATAATCACTTGACTCAGTTGGGAGTTGATCTTCCAGTTGATTGTGTCATTGACAGAGTTCTTCAATCACAGCCAACATGCTACAAAGGCTTCGTGATGAACTATAATATGAAAGGGATGAACAAAACAATTCCCGAGCTCTTCGCAATGCTTAAGGCCGCGGAGGTAGAAATCAAGAAGGAGCATCAAGTGTTGATTGTTAACAAGACCACTAGTTTCAAGAAAAAGAGCAAGGTAAAGAAAGGGAACTTCAAGAAGTATGGCAAGCAAGTTGCCACTCCCGGGAAGAAGCCCAAAGCTGGACCCAAGCCTGAAACTGAGTGCTTCTACTGCAAAGGGACTGGTCACTGGAAGTGGAACTGCCCCAAGTATTTGGCGGATAAGAAGGATGGCAAAGTGAACAAAGGTATATTTGATATACATGTTATTGATGTGTACCTTACTAATGCTCGTAGTAGCGCCTGGGTATTTGATACTGGTTCAGTTGCTCATATTTGTAACTCGAAACAGGAGCTACGAATTAAACGAAGATTGGCTAAGGACGAGGTGACCATGCGCGTCGGGAATGGTTCCAAGGTCGATGTGATTGCCGTCGGCATGCTTCCTCTACATCTACCTTCGGGATTAGTTTTAGACCTGAATAATTGTTATTTTGGTGCCAGCGTTGAGCATGAACATTATATTTGTATCTTGTTTAGTGTGAGACGGTTATTCATTTAAATCAGAGAATAATGGTTGTTCTATTTATATGAGTAATATCTTTTATGGTCATGCACCCTTGAAGAGTGGTCTATTTTTGTTGAATCTCGATTGTAGTGATACACATATCCATAATATTGATGCCAAAAGATGCAAAGTTGATAATGATAGTGCAACATATTTGTGGCACTACCAGTTAGGTCATATTGGTGTAAAGCGCATGAAGAAACTCCATGCAGATGGGCTTTTGGAATCACTTGATTATGAATCATTTGATACTTGCGAACCATGCCTCAGGGGCAAGATGACTAAAACTCCATTTTTCGGAACAATGGAGTGAGCCAATGACTTATTGCAAATAATACATACCAATGTATGCGGTCCGATCAGTGTTGAGGCACGTGGCGGGTATCGTTATTTTCTGACCTTCACAGATGATTTGAGCAGATATGGGTATATCTACTAAATGAAACATAAGTCTGAAACATTTGAAAAGTCCAAAGAATTTCAGAGTGAAGTGGAGAATCATCGTAACAAGAAAATATAGTTTCTATGATCTGATCACGGAGGCGAATATTTCAGTTACGAGTTTGGCCTTCATTTAAAACAATGTGGAATACTTTCAAACTCACGCCACCTGGAACACCATAGCGTAATGGTCTGTCAGAACGTCGTAACCGTACTTTATTAGATATGGTGCGATCTATGATGTCTCTTACCAATTTACCACTATCGTTCTGGGGTTATGCATTAGAGACAGATGCATTCACGTTAAATAGGGCACCGTCTAAATCTGTTGAGACGACACCATATGAACTGTGGTTTGGCAAGAAACCTAAGCTGTCGTTTCTTAAAGTCTGTGGTTGCAACACTTATGTCAAAAGGCTTCAGCCTGACAAGCTTGAACCCAAATCGGAGAAGTAAGTCTTCATAGGATACCCTAAGTAAACAATTGGGTACACCTTCTACCACAGATCCGAATGCAAGATCTTTGTTGCTAAGAATGGAACCTTTTTAGAGAAGGAGTGAGTGGGAGGAAAGTAGAACTTCATATGGTAACCGTAATCGTACCTTCTCTCGAATTGGAAAGTAGCACATCAGAGAAATCCGTTCCTGTGATGCCTTCACCAACTACAGAGGAAGGAAATGATAATGATCATGAAATTTCAAATCAAGTTGCTACCGAACCTCGTAGGTCAACCAGAGCATGATCCGCACCAGAGTGGTATAGTAATCATGTTCTGGAATTCATGTTATTAGACCAAGGCGAACCTACGAACTATGAAGAAGCTATGATGAGCCTAGATTCCGAGAGATGGCTTGAGGCCATGAAATCTGAGATAGGATCCATGTATGAGAAAAAAAGTGTGGACTTTGGTGGACTTGCTCGGTGATCGGCAAGCCATAGAGAATAAATGGATCTTCAAGAAGAAGACTAGAGTTGATGGTAATGCTACTGTCTACAAGGCTTGACTTGTCGCAAAAGGTTTTTGACAAGTTCAAGGGGTTGACTAGGATGAGACTTTCTCACCCGTAGCAATGCTTAAGTCCGCCGAATCATCTCAGCAATTGCCGCATTTTATGATTATGAAATCTAGCAAATGGACGTCAAAACTGCATTCCTTAATAGATTTCTTAAAGAAGAGTTGTATATGATGCCACCAGAAAGTTTTGTCGATAGTAAAGGTGCTAACAAAGTGTGCAAACTCTAGCGACCCATCTATGGACTGGTGCAAGCATCTCGGAGTTGGAATATATGCTTTGATGAGGTGATCAAAGCATATGGTTTTATACAAACTTTTGGTGAAGCCTATATTCACAAGAAAGTGAGTGGGAGCTCTGTAGCATTTCTAATATTATATGTAGATGACATATTGTTGATTGGAAATGATATAGAATTTCTGGATAGCATAAAAGGATACTTGAATAAGAGTTTTTCAATGAAAGACCTCGGTGAAGCTGCTTATATATTGGGCATCAAGATCTATAGAGATAGATCAAGACGGTTAATAGGACTTTCACAAAGCACATACCTTGACAAAGTTTTAAGAAGTTCAAAATGGATCAGTCAAAGAAAGGGTTCTTGCCTGTGTTACAAGGTGTGAAGTTGAGTCAGACTCAAAGCCCGACCACCGCAGAAGATAGAGAGAAAATGAAAGTCATTCCCTATGCCTCAGCCATAGGTTCTATCATGTATGCTATGCTGTGTACCAGACCTGATGTGTGCCTTGCCATAAGTCTGGCAGGGAGGTACCAAAGTAATCCAAGAGTGGATCACTGGACAGCGGTCAAGAACATCCTGAAGTACCTAAAAAGGACCAAGGATATGTTTCTCATTGATGGAGAATACAAAGAGCTCGTCGTAAATGGTTGCGTCGATGCTAACTCTGACACTGATCCGAATGACTCTAAGTCACAAACCGGATATGTATTTATGTTGAATGGTGGAGCTATCAGTTGGTGCAGTTCCAAGCAGAGCGTCGTGGCGGGATCTATGTGTGAAGCAGAGTACATAGCTACTTTGGAAGCAACAAATGAAGGAGTCTAAATGAAGGAGTTCATATCTGATTTAGGTGTAATACCTTGTGCATCGAATCCAATGATAATCTTTTGTGACAACACTGGAGCAATTGCCTTCACAAGAGAACCAAACACATCAAGAGACGCTTCAACTCCATTCGTGAACAAGTCAAGGATGGAGACATAGAAATTTTCAAGATACATACGGATCTGAATGTGGCAAACCTGTTGACTAAGCCTCTTCCGCAAGCAAAACATGATCAGCACCAAGACTCCATGGGTGTTAGATTCGTTACAATGTAATGTAGATTATTGACTAGTGCAAGTGGGAGACTGAAGGAAATATGCCCCGGAGGTAATAATAAAGTTGTTATCTTATATTTCCTTATTCGTGATAAAGGTTTATTATTCATGCTAGAATTGTATTGATCGGAACCTTAATACATGTGTAGGAAAAAAAACACCGTGTCCAAGTGAGCCTCTACTAGACTAGCTCGTTGATCAAAGATGGTTAAGGTTTCCTAACCATTGACATGAGTTGTCATTTGATAATGTGATCACATTATTAGGAGAATGATGTGATGGACAAGACCCATCCGTTAGCTTAGCATAATGATTATTCAGTTTTATTGCTATTGATTTCTTCATGTCAAATACATATTCCTTCGACTATGAGATTATGCAAATCCCGGATACCGGAGGAATACCTTATGTGCTATCAAACGTCACAATGTAACTGGGTGATTATAAAGATGCTCTACAGGTATCTCCGAAGGTGTTTGTTGAGTTGGCATAGATCGAGATTAGGATTTGTCACTCTAAGTATCGTAGAGGTATCTCTGGGCCCTCTCGGTAATACACATCATAAGCTTGCAAGCAAACGACCAAGGAGTTAGTCATGAGGTGATGTATTATAGAACGAGTAAATAGACTTGTCGGTAACGAAATTGATCTACGTATAAAGACACCGATGATCGAATCTCGGGCAAGTAACATACCGTTGGACAAAGGGAAATATGTATGTTGTCATTACGGTTCGACCGATAAAGATCTTCGTAGAATATGTAGGAGCCAATACGGGCATCCAGTTTCCGCTATTGGTTATTGACCGGAGAGGTGTCTTGGTCATGTCTACATAGTTCTTGAACCCATAGGGTCCGCAAGCTTAACGTTCGATGGCGATATAGTATTATATATGAGTTATGTGATTTGGTGACGGAATGTTGGTCGGAGTCCCAGATGAGATCACGGACATGAAGAGGAGTCTCTAAATAGTCAAGAGGTAAATATTGACATATTAGGATGATGGTATTCGGACACCGGAAGTGTTTCGGGGGGTACTGGGTACTTATCGGGTCACGACAAGGGGCTCCGGGCACCCCCGGCAAAAGGTATGGGCCTTATGGGCCAAGAGGGGAAACGCACCAGCCAAAAGGGGCTTGTGCACCCCCCATATGGGCCGGCCTAAGGAGGAGAAGGAAAAGGGGAAGGGAAAGGAAAGTCTGGATTAGGATTTCCACTTCCTTCCCTCTCTCCCCCCTCTTTCCTTCCCCCTTGGGGATACATGGCAGGGGGGCCAGGGCAGCAGCCCTAGGGCCGGCCGGCCACCTTTGTGGTGCACCAGGCTGCCTCCCCTCCCCCTCCCACCTATATATATGTGGGAGGGGACGCCTAGCACACCCAGACAATTACCTAGCCGTGTGCGGCGCCCCCCTCCATTGTTTACACCCCCGGTCATATTTTTCGTAGTGCTTAGGCGAAGCCCTGCGAAGATCACTTCACCATCACCGTCCTGCCACGTTGTCTTGTGGAACTCATCTACTACCTCGAAGTCTTGCTGGATCAAGAAGGTGAGTGATGTCACCGAGCTGAACGTGTGCAGAACGCGGAGGTGCCGTGTGTTCGGTACTTGATCGGTTGAAGCGCGAAGAAGTTCGACTACATCAACCGCGTTGTGAAACGCTTCCGCTTACGGTCTACGAGGGTACGAAGACACACTCTCCCCCTCGTTGCTATGCATCTCCATGGATAGATCATTGCGTGTGTGTATAGATTTTTCTGTGTTCCATGCAACGATTCCCAACAAGCATCAGTCGCTCGGGTTCAGTAACATAGCTAGTGCAATCGCTTGGGTTCAGTAAGCGAACGCCTCGCTCGGGTCAGTTAGAGCCCAACGCCTCGCACACATGCAAATACGTGTACGATAGAAATGCGCAAACCTGTGTGCATCCCTCGGCCCCGACCACCCACCGTAACTGGGAACTCCCCAAATTTTTCCTTGCCCTCGCTTCTACCACGACTTTTTCCATCATGGACTGTCCAAAGAATGTCATGCAGGTGCGTCCCCGGCCCGCCCAGGACGAAAAGCCCATTTTCTATCATGATTTTTTGTCATAGAAGTACGAGCCCACCACATCTATGATGATACGTGGTTTTGTCACAATTATCGTCATAGAAGTGTCATAAGCATGAGAGAGAGAAATTCGTTCAGCCCATAATATCACAGATGTGTCTTTTTTTTGTAGTGAATGCTGGTCCACCATCCAATATATGCACCATGTAGACAAGAAGAAGGAGACAACAATGAAAGAATGGCCCATCCAATATGCGTGTAAGAGAGTGGATAGAAGGGAAGGAGTTCACCTTTAGGAGTGACTCGAAAATGTTGGTGTCACACATTGTCTTGTCTTCACATAACCAATATGTCTCATGATGGCACCACCTTGTGAATTCTCCAAAATGAAAGAACATGACAAACACTCGGAAAAACAAATGAGGTTAACGGAAATGCAAAACCTATCATCTGTGGGGTTAGATACCCAAAAAGTGTTTTTATCATTCTTATCATAAGAAAGGACAAGGTTGTAGGGCATGATATGTAGGCATAAGATTGTGACGCCCCTGATTCAATCATACACTAATCATGCACGCAAACGTATACGATCAAGATCAGGGACTCACAGGAAGATATCACAACACAACTCTAAAACATAAATAAGTCATACAAGCATCATAATACAAGCCAGGGGCCTCGAGGGCTCGAATACAAGTGCTCGGTCATAGACGAGTCAGCGGAAGCAACAATATCTGAGTACATACATAACTAAACAAGTTTGCCTTAAGAAGGCTAGCACAAACTGGGATACAGATTGAAAGAGGCGCAGGCCTCCTGCCTGGGATCCTCCTAAACTACTCACAGTGGAAATGGCGGCTGCACGTAGTATTAGGCACCCTCGGTGTAGTAGGGATCGTCGTCGATGGTGCGTCTAGCTCCTGGGCTCCAGCATCTGGTTGCGACAACCGAGAGGAAAGGAAAGGGGGGAAAAGCAACCGTGAGTACTCATCCAAAGTACTTGCAAGCAAGGATCTACACTACATATGCATGGGTATCTGTGTAAAGGGGCAATATCGGTGGGCTGAACTACAGAATGCCAGAATAAGGGGGGATAGCTAGTCCTGTCGAAGACGCTTCTGGCAGCCTCCATCTTGCAGCATGTAGAAGAGAGTAGATGGCAAGTTCACCAAGTAGCATCGCATAGCATAATCCTACCCGGCGATCCTCTCCTCGTCGCCCTGTGTGAGAGTGATCACCGGGTTATATCTGGCACTTGGAAGGGTGTGTTTTATTAAGTATCCGGTTCTAGTTGTCATAAGATCAAGGTACAACTCCAAGTCGTCCTTTTACCGAAGATCACGGCTATTCGAATAGATAAACTTCCCTGCAGGGGTGCACCACATTACCCGACACGCTCGATCCCCTTTGGCCGGACACACTTTCCTGGGTCATGCCCGGCCTCGGAAGATCAACACGTCGCAGCCCTACCTAGGCACAACAGAGAGGTCAGCACGTCGGTCTAAATCCTATGGCGCAGGGGTCTGGGCCCATCACCCATTGCACACATGCACGTTGCGAACATGGCCGGAAGCAGACCTAGCCTCCCTAATACAAGAGCAGGCGTTCTAGTCCGATCCGGCGCGCACCGCTCAGTCGCTGATGTCACGAAGGCTTCGGCTGATACCACGACGCCGGTTGCCCATATCTTGTCCCACGTGGCGGTTAGTGCGTATAAGGTCAACGACCCAACTTAGATCAAATACAAAGATCTCGTTAAGCGTGTTATTATGAAGTAACCGCAGACGTCGACCAGGGCCAGGCCCACCTCTCTCCTATGTGGTCTCAACCTGCCCTGTCGCTCAGCCACAAAGATCCACCCAGAGGGTCGTCGGGACAAAGGTCCTTTCAGCCCCCAATCCGTGAATCACTCGCGGGTACTCTACGAGCCTACCCAACTTTAGTCACCACAAGTATCATACATTATGTATATAAGTATATACTCGTGATCACCTCCCGAGTGATCACGGCCCAATAGTATAGCATGGCAGACGAACAAGAATGTAGGGCCACTGATGGAATACTAGCATCCTACACTAAGCATTTAGGATTGCAGGTAAGGGTACAACTGTAGTAGCAAAGACAGGCTATGCATCAGGATAGGATTAACGGAAAGCAGTAACATGCTACACTACTCTAATCCAAGCAGTAGAGAGAAGAATAGGCGATCTCTGGTGATCAAGGGGGGCTTGCCTGGTTGCTTTGGCAAGGAGGGGTCGTCGTCGACGTAGTCGTACTCAGGGGCATCAGCGTCGGTCTCGGGGTCTACCGGAGAAGAAGAGGGGGAATAAATAGTAAATACATTGCAAACAGATGCATGACAATGCATGACAAAGCAAACAACGGTGCTAGGTGTGCCCTAACGCGGTACTAGGTGATACCGGCAAAGGGGGAAACATCCGAGAAAGTATCCCCGGTGTTTTGCATTTTCAGATAGATGAACCGGAGGAGCAAAGTTGCGTGTTTGCTATGCTAGGGATGTGTGGCGGGCGAACGGGCTGCGTATTCGGATTCGTCTTGTTGTTCTGAGCAACTTTCATGTACAAAGCTTTTTCATCCGAGCTACGGATTATTTTATATTAATTTTCAAAGTTTTATTCATTTTTTAAATTTAATTTAATTCAAAATAAATGTGAATTGCTAGGTGCGCCCAGCTCTGGGTACACATAAGTGTACCAGAGGGGCTGACATGTGGGTCCAAGGGGTCCCAGTTGACCAGTCAAAGTTAGACTAGTCAACAGGGGGTGGGCCCCCCTTGTCATACACTGTTTTACTAACCTAACAGATTAAACAGACTAATTAGGTTATTAGATTAACTAACACAGGTTAATTAAGTTAATTATCTCTTTAATTTATTTATTTACTTATTTTTTTTCTTATATATATATTTCTAATGTTCTGAGGGGGCGGCCCCACATGTCATAGACCAGGGGGCCATAGCGGGTGTGGGCTAACGGGTTAATGGGTAGAGCCCGGATGGGCACCTGAGCGGGTGCTGCGGTCAGCAAGAGAAGCGGACGGGCGCACGGCGCGACACCGGCGGGCGCAGAGGCGGGGCTATGGTGCGAGGGCCGGGCGCGGTGAACGGGATAGCGCGGGAGGCGGGTTGGCGCGGCGCGGCGGCTCTGACGAGCGGCGGCGAGGGGACGAGGTCCAGCAGGGCAGCGGCAGAAGCAGTTGCAACAGCTAGGAGCAGAGGGGCACGGCGGAGCACCGGCCGGCTGTGGGAGCGCGTGAGCGGACACAGGGGAGGAGGGCGCGCGCGGGTGGCACGGCTGCCGGCACGGTGCGGGGCGGTCGTGCGGGGCTGACAGCGGAGGCAGCCCACAGCAGCAGAGCCGAGGTAGTGGCTGGAGCTGCAGCGGCAGGTAGGAAGGAGCGGGGGGTGTAGTGACCGCGGGCGTGGCCAGACCCCGTCGAGGGCGCGGTGGCCCCGGTGACAGAGAGGAAAAAAGGGGGGCGAGGAAGTAGGGAAGGCAAAGGCCGGGGGCCTCACCACGAGGCCGTAGGGCAAAGGCAGTGCGCTCGAGGAGGTCCGGCGAGGCAGATCGACGACGGGGGTGAGGTGGCGGCGACAGCGAACGGCGTTGGCGTTTGGGCGTGGTTGGAGGAGAGGTCGAGGACGGGGAGTCGCGTCATCCATGGCGATGGCTGGCGTCGGAAGGAAGCAGAGGTGCCAGGAGTCCGGTCGGGGAGGAGGGTTCAGGAGGCAGGTGCTAGCGACGGCGAGGCGGCGATGCGCGTCGAGGAGATGGGGTCAGGGCGCTGTTTCCCCCGATCCAGATCGGGAGGGAAGGGAGAGAGCGAGTGGGGAAAGTGGGGTGGGGATTGTGGGGGTCGTGGCTAGGGTTCGGGCACGGCAGTCCATATAGGCAGGCGAGGTGGGCGGTGGGCGGCCAGTGAGCCATGGCCTGTTAATGAGGGGTTTCCTTTTCCTTTTTGTTTGTTTGTTTTGTTTTGTTTTACTTTTTCTTATTTTACTTTTTTTTGTTTTGGCTAATTGTTTGGGCACCAAATGAATTTTGTAAAATATGAGAGCTGGCCCACAAATCACAGCACAATATATCCAACCATCAAAAACTAGTTCGGGGTAAATATAATTTCATATTTATTTTGTATTAATAAAAAGGTTATTAAATAATGTTTTCAGCCACTGTTTGAGGTTGTTTTAGTCACTTATCAAATTTCAATAATGTTGTTTACAATTTTATCATAGCCTCTGATTTATCTACTATTTATTGAACATTTTAGTTTTAATATTTGAAAACTTTTATTGTTTGCTTGATTTTGAATTTTGAATTAGAATTGGTTTCGAACTAACGTGAGACTAGCAACAATAACCGAGGTGACATGGCATCATTAACGTGGGATTACTGTAGCTTAATTATCAAGGCGTCACAATTCTCCTCCACTACAAGAAATCTCGTCCCGAGATTTAAGAGGTGGAGTTGGGGGAAAGGTCTGTTACGAAGTTCTAACGGATCTTCTCGTTCTTGGTTTCCCTTCTCGAAGAAGTTGATCCCTACGTTGATGTCTTCATTTCTCTGCTTCAAGTCATCATGATGAAGCCGACATCCTTTCTTCGGAAACTCCATCGTACTTATGAAAGAATAAAGGGGGAGTATTTCGGGAGAACGGACCTCGGCAAGGTTGACTATCTGGTCAATAACATCGGGGAAGGTGGCGGAAAGTAACTCTCGAATTGAAACTTAAGAAGATATCAAGAGCAAAGTAAGGAGGTATCATGGGAAGTTTCGAGCGGGCAGGCAATCGTTCGATGCCTGAAACAGGGCGTGAAAGGGGTTCAGAGCAATAGGAATAAGTATTGTGTCTGATACTAGAATTGATGATCTCTCGGAAGGTGGCTTGTGAATTACATACGAGGCCACGCGAGAGGAACAACCCTGGGAACAGGGGGTGTACAGGAGAGTCAGGTTTCGATCCTATGAATTTATGGGTTATAGGCCCACCATGTGGGTTAAAAGTAGGAAGGGCGGAGACGTCTTGCATGATCATGTAAGTAGGGCATGTCAGAGGATAGCCTGTCATTTATGTCGGCAACAACATCGGTACCAAGGGTGAGGGACAAAGAGAACCATTTTCCTGCTCGTTGAAACGAGGCGGGCCTATAGGCAAAGTTCTCGTCCATCGGTGGTTACCGAAATGTCATCAACAGTAGTAACAGGGTCTTACTGACTAGGTTGTACGACAAGGTGTTTACATAAGCAGGAGAATATTACTGCTTAGATCATATAGATCACAAGCAACGTTAAACCAACCAATGGAAAGGAAAATATGATTACCAGATTAAACAGAACAATGGAAAGGAAAATGTGTTTAAACACATATTTCAAGGGTATATCCTTCCCAAGGACAAGCAAAGCATGATATTCATGACATGATATAATGTAGAAAACTCTTTAGGTAGGGGAGAGAAATTTCATGAGATTACCCATACAACGGTGTTTGGATAATAGATCAAGAAACATTTAGCATTGTGCTACAAATGTTCTTATTGTAAAATTGGAGTACCAGAGACACGCAACGAGATAGCATTGACATAGTCTTCAAGCAAAGTTCAAACTCTGGATACATGAAGGATCCATCAGGAACAACTTGTAGAATAAGTCTTACAATTTCCTCATGGAGGAATGGATAACCTTGCTGAAAAGGAAACTATAACAATAGGGCCTCCGGCCAGGTGTGCTAGGCACGACATCACCTTACCGGGTCACATAAAGACCAATGTTATAACTCTTGGAAATATGTTCCAACCATCATATCTGACCGAGATTCAGATCTGATAGGTGTCAGGATACCTTAGACTCGGGATGCCTGAGAAGAAAAAAGGTGCAACACAAATTGGCGAGATGACAATGTAAGATCCTCGGGAAATGAACTATGGAAGCGAGTTTCAAAACAAGAATTCATTATTAAACCAAGGAGAGGATGACGAGGTGGCGGATGGACTTGGCGACAACTAAGGATGGCAATGGATCGGGTTTGGATCGGGTTGAACAATACCAAATCCATATCCATATCCATGAAGACAGCCTTTGTCCGCCCATGAAGAGATCCACCGGTGAGAAATTGTGTCCATGTCCAAATCCTATGGATATCCATACCCACTGGATATCCATTGGGTCCTCTCAAGACATATAAATAAGACATAACACAATCTTAACATAAGCTCTTCCATTCTTCACCTTGTGGTAGGCTAGGCTTCACTTATGGTAAACATCAACTTATGGTAAATCAACATCCACTAAAAACCTAAGATCATTTAATATTTTTTAAAGATGAGAATGACGAGTCATGTAACAAGGAGATTAAAATAAGGGAAGGGTCATTGGAGTATGTTATAGAGGGGATTGAGTGTCAGCTAATAAAAGTTACGAAGGAGATTGTGTAATTTATTTTGCGTGTTTTAGATAACAAAGTGTGAAATTGCAGTGGGACACGTGACTGTGGGGTAGGGATAGTAGATTTTTTCCCATTAAGTCATACTATCGGGTCGGGTTTGGATATACCCACGGTTATAAGACTATATCCATGCCCGACCCATGAGCAATCGGGTCGGGTTTGGGCGCCGCCCATGGACACAAAAGCATATCCAAACCCTATCCATTCGGGTCGGATATCCATGGATATCTATGTCCATGGGTAAAATTTCCATCCTTAGCAACAACCCATCGAGATTTCCAAAAAGATGGATCTCCTCAATAATGTAAACAAGGAGATAACATTTGTCAGATCAAATGATATAATGATGTATGCCTGAGGAGAACATACGCAAGTAAACGTTGGTTGAAAAGGTGCACCCGAAAGATGGGCTTAGGTAGCATGATCAACGTTAGAATGGTGGTTCAACAACCAGTAGTCTAAGAACGAACTATCAACCATCAACTTCAAAGCAATGGGGTTGCTAGAAGTACAAAATCGAAACAACACCGTTCACTTGTTGGTATCCCGGTAAGAATCAACCGAGAACCAAGAAAGAATGGTGATGGTGAGAAGTATCACTATTTCAAGAATTCTCAAGAGGTGGAGCAATCCTCACAACATCCTTGATGCAAAAGATGGTAATACTCCAACACTACTAGGGAAAACCTTATACACAGAATGTTACCAGTAGCACTTGTTAAAATGAGGTGCTACTGCTACTTAGCAGTAGCGCGTCTGCCAGAACCGCGCTACTGTTACCCGTTTAGCAGTAGCGTGGCAGGAATAGAAAGCGCTACTACTATAATTGCCACACCGTTCCCGACGTGCTAGGTATAGTAGTAGCACCCTTCTACGAACAGCGCTACTACTACGGATTTTAGCAGCAGCGCGTTTTGCCTCCCCACGCTACTGTTAAAGCTATTTTCACCTAACCCCAGCGCCTGATTCCTCTCTCCTCCGCTTCCTCCCCAATTGTCCTCTACTATTCCTCGTCGCCTCCGCCTACTTGCCGTCTCCCCGACCCCACCTACTTGCCGTCTCCTCCGACCCGCCTGCTTGCCCGTCTCCCCGACCCGCCTGTGCCGTCTCCCCAACCCCGCCTCACCGCCGTCTCCCCCGACCCCGCCGCGCCGTCGTCTCCCTCGACCCGCCTCGCCGCCGTCTACCCCGACCCCACCTCGCCGCCGTCTCCCCCAACCCCGCCTTGCCACGCCTCGGTGCCTCCGTCTCCCCCGATCCCATCTCTCTCCCCGCTCTCAGTAAGCACTCTCCCCTTCCGATCCCTCTTCTCTACTTAGTATGAACCCTAGCTATTTAGTGCTAGTTAGTATGAACCCTAGGCTATTTTTAGTGCTAGTTAGTTAATTACTTAGATGGTAATTAGGGCAGTAGTTCCTAGGTACTAATTAGTTAGTAAGAACTAGGTACTAATTAGGTACTAGAATATTTTTATTTATAGTAAGTTTATTTTTAGTAAGAACTAGTTGAATTAATAGAACTAGTTAGTAAGAACTTGTTGCTATTTTTTAGTTAAAGCAATTTTTCCCGCATCGACATGGACGATGCCTATCCCGCATCCTCATCGTCGAGTCGGCGGAGGACGACACCTGCTTGACCAGATGGGCCATGTCCGGGACTGGGCTCCGCCGGGGTGGTACTGGGAGGCGCTACCTACCGGGGGGCGCAGGTTGGTGAGGAGCCAGCCTGTCGTTGACCTGAACCTTCTTTGGTGGCGGTCGCGTGGGCCAGTGACGGTCCAGAGGCTCGAGGACTCCGCGGAGGTGGTGCGTCATCGTGTCAGTGAGGAGGACGCGCACGTCCGTCGCTACTTGTTTGCGTTGGAGCACAGGTTCTCCAATACCGGCAGGTTCTCCGAGGATCTCACCGGAGCTATGATCCCGTGATGGTTCCTTCTCTGTGAGTGTCCTCCGCCCGCGCCGATACCCGTCGTGTGCTAGGGTTTTAGTTGTATTAGTGATGTTATATGTATGACACTATTCGTGATGTATTAGTGATAATATTCGACGATGTACGGACGCATGAGATGATTTACTTTTTGCTTATTGAATGCATGCTAATTTGAGTCCTATAAGATATTTTGAAATGTATATCTTGTGTTGCTCAATATCCAAGTGGCCGGTCATGTTTGCAGGTTACACCTCCGAGTGGCCTATGTTTTGCCGGAGTGTTGATTCATTTCCGTTCCGACAAATTTAAGGCGCTCGATATGTCCTATTTTAGCAAAGGTCATGCCGGATTTTTCCGTGAATTTTTGCATGACTTGTGCCAGAATATGTAGGAAATATCGAGTGCCCCGGATTTTTGTGTTGAGTATCCTGGTAGTTGTCTTCGATGGATTTTCATTTAATGTTTTAACTATGAACATAGGAAATGACCGATTTTAAAAGGATTTCGGTATTTGCAAATACTGCGAAGACGAAGCGCTTTGTGCGACGGAATCTTCCTAGATGATGATAGGCGCTTCAGCATCAAGCTGGACGAGAACTTCGAAGTGGATACAGTAAGTAACAACGACAAGTCTTTTTTCGTAATTAAGCATGACATCTGCTTCAACTTATTTTTTTTACTATTCTACTAGCGTATCCCCTACCATGCAAGAGTTTTTGTATTGGATAAGATAGGTTTCAGTCATACTACGGAGGTGCAAGCGGTCGTGATGCAGGGTGGAGCATGATTGCAGTCGAACAAGTTCGGATGGGTTGGACTAGATAGTCTGACGGATGGACGCAAGTCGGTTAGTACAAAATACGATGGTGAGACCAGCGATGCCGACATAGGGCCGTGATGCTGATGGTGACCGACTTCTGGGTGTGGAAACACGTGGTGCAGGCCCGAGTGCTTGTGTGGCTTTGACAAGACTATGGCGCAGGGTTGATTCAAGGTGGTGTACACACGGAGCTTGATGTCGACGGGGCGTGGGGTGGACTATTCATCTAGCATGGAGTCATGTTGAAGGTGGAGCTGGAGTCTGGAAGACTTCACTCAATGTTGATTGAGGGGCTACAACGTAAGAGCTCAAAGAGTCGAAGCCTATTTCAGTGGGGAAAGCGAGTGACACGTAGTTCGCACTGGAGCCCAGTGGTCTGATGGAAGCGTGAAACTCGTCATCGGTCAGTGATGATCGTTGGTACTCTGTAGTGGGGTTGAGTGGTGTGGGTTCGCGACCCTTCAGACTCGACCGGGACAGCAGAGGCTCGACGCGGTAATAGCGGCGAGGTGTGCGGTATGCACGGGGCATGAAGACGGGCCAGGGATCCGGTTGTCATACTTGTGGTGAGAAAACTGTGAATTTGACTCGGGATGACTACAAGCAACGATGAAATTCCTTCAAGTTTCAGACAGACGATCAAGAAAGGAGCGGTGATGTTGAGTTAAGGTAACTCTTATGTGTGACACCCAATATGTGAGTTGTTCATTTTCACGCAGGTCAGTGATCGGTGTGTGATGGAGTTGGACGGATACTCTGGAAGTTGAGAGCACAAACTAGAGTAACAAGGAACTTAATTTTGCTCGAGTGTTGATTGTGATCAAGAAAAGAAGGGACTACAAGTTGCAGGTGGAATTCCATGGAATCTTTGGAGTAGTAGCGGTAATCATGGGATAAGCTCAAGTCCAATGTACATGGAAGATTGATGCATGGACAAATTCAAGGTGGTGGAGAATATTCGCCAAGGTGGAGTTTGTTAGAGTTGTGCCGAATATTGTGTAGAAGGTAGGTTACAGTTGGACTCTGGTAGTATTGTGTTTACATAGGATATGGAGTCGTGTCCTAGTAGGATACTTGTATCCTAGGCCTCTCATATATAGCAAGGGTAGACACACAATGTAACCTATGCCAACATAATAGCACAGGAACGCAGGGGAAGCCGGCGGCATGTGCCGGTGCCCAGGGCGAAAGGGTGCAGTGTTGTAGCGGTGTCATGGGGAGGAGCGTCCATAGTCAGGCCCCGAGAATGTAGCCATATCGGTGAACCACGTTAACAAATCTCGATGTCGTGCTCGTGTGATTGGTTGGTCCTTGGTAGATCGACGGAGTGCCTCGGATTTATCCTAACTTGGCATCTACAAAGCTCAACGCCGACGACGACTCCGGCCATCTCACGGGCAGCCAGCACCACCCCTGGATGTGCGCGAGCCTCACGAAGCCGAAGGTGCAAACCGCGTCCAAAATGGGCCACCGTAGACGATTTCCGACGCCGACCCGAGGCCTCCGCCGCGGTATGGGGTCGCCGACGCTTAAACGTCGGTGGTCCGACGTGGCCTGACGTGTGGGGACCTCCTGGGTCACTGGCAGTTGGGTCCCACGGGCTCGTTGACCGAATCAATGTGCTGAGTGGGCTGGGTCCAGTCGCTGACATGCGGGCCCCCACCGCTTAATTAACTAAAGTGTTAATTAATATAATTAGTTTAATTTAATATCACACAGATAGGTGTGCCCCCTTAATTAATCAAAGTTTATATTTAAACAGAGGGATTAGCCCTAAACACTGACATGTGGGCCCTGTCCACTGTTCAAGTGGATAAGGTTGACCTGATCGGCCACCTCTTGACTAAGCGGCCCCACCGAGTGGCGGGATGTTGACCCGATCAATGTGGCACACCAGTCAGCCCCTGTGTGGCCTAGGTGGGTTCACTTCTGTATACATATAGCTTTTTGCTATTTAATTTTCCAAATTAATATTAATTTCAGGAATTTCAGAAAATGTTTAGACTTTGAAAATTAATAGAAAAATAATTGTAGCTCAGATGAAAATAATTTATATATGAAAGTTGCTCAGAAAAATATGAAGAATCTGAATATGTTGTCCACATACCTGTCACATGCCTCTAACACTGCACACATGGAACCTTCCCCTCCGCTCCATCTGTCCAAAAACCATCGAAAGACGAGAAAATATTCACAGATGTTTTCCAGCTACGCCTGTAACGTTTAGCACTGCAAATGGTCACCCCTAGCACAACATATTGTCATGTCATGCATTGTGTTGCATTGGTTTGCTTTATATATAATGTTTCTTTCCCCTCTTCTCTCCGGTAGACCCCGAGACTGGCGCTGCTCCGAGTACGACTACACTCCTGACAACCAGTCCCTTTCAGCAGAGCTTCCACGGAAGCAAAACCCCTTTGATCATTCCTATATCATCCATTCCTTCTCTCTCATGCTTGCATTAGATTTTGCTATTGTTATTCGATGGCTCCTATCCTGATGCATAGCCTGTTTTTGTAACCTGTTGTTGTTACTTTACATGTTGTCCTATATGCTTAGTATAGATTGGTTAGTGATGCATCAGTGACCCCTCACCCTTGTCCCTGTTGCCCCGCTTTGTTACTGGTGACTCGATCAATGAGATCGACGACCAGAGACCGACACATCACCAGCACCCCCCTAGTTATACGACTCTGCCGAGCTACTACCGACTGCCAAAGGTGATACCTCGTATCGCACTCTTGATGATATCTCTAGTGTAGCTAATCTGATGCGTAGCATCCTATGGTCATCCCCATGGACCTACCTACGTCTCCCATGACACCACTTGGACCAATGACAAGAGCTCGAGCAAAGGCTATCGAAACTAAGGTGAACTCGCTCCTCTCCGAACTACCACTTTCTACATATGAGACATGGCTACTACTACCTCTTGAGCATGCGTTGGTTTTCCCTTGAAGAGGAAAGGGTGATGCAGCAAAGTGCGTAAGTATTTCCTCAGTTTTTAAGAACCAAGGTATCAATCCAGTAGGAGACAACACACAAGTCACCTAGTACCTGCACAAACAACCAACAACCTTACAACCAACATGATAAAGGGGTTGTCAATCCCTTCATGGTACTATAATGAAAAACTCCCACTAGTAAATGAAAGTGACAAAATAAGAAACTCCCTATCATGAAGATCATGGTGCTACTTTGAAGCACAAGTGTGGAAAAAGGATAGTAGCATTCTCCCTTCTCTCTTTTTCTCTCTTTTTTCTGGCCTTCTCTTTTTTTGGCCTTTCACTCTTTTTTTATTTATATGTTTTTTATTTCCTGACAGGGGACAATGCTCTAATAATGAAGATCATCACACTTATGTTTACTTACAACTCAAAAATTACAACTCGATGCTAGAACAAAATATGACTCTATATGCGTGCCTTCGGCGGTGTACTGGGATGTGCAATGAATCAAGAGTGACATGTATGAAAAAATTAAGAATGGCGGCTTCGCCACAAATACGATGTCAACTACATGATCCTGCAAGGCAATATGACAATAATGGAGCGTGTCTTAATAAACGGAACGGTGGAAAGTTGCATGGCAATATATCTCTAAATGGCTATGGAAATGCCATAATAGGTAGGTATGGTGGCTGTTTTGAGGAACGTAAATGGTGGGTTTATGGTACTGGCGAAAGTTGCGTGGTACTAGAGAGGCTAGCAATGGTGGAAGGGTGAGAGTGTGTATAATCCATGGACTCAACATTAGTCATAAAGAACTCACATACTTATTGCAAAAATCTACAAGTCATAGAAACCAAGCACTACGCGCATGCTCCTAGGGGGATAGATTGGTAGGAAAAGACCATCACTATTCCCCGACCGCCACTCATAAGGAAGACAATCAAAGAAACACCTCATGCTTCAAATTTGTTACACAACGGTTACCATACGTGCATGCTACGGGACTTGCAAACCTCAACACAAGTATTTATCAAATTCACAATTAATCTACTAGCATGACTTTAATATCACCATCCTCATGTCTCAAAACAATCATCAAGCATCAAACTTCTCATAGCATTCAACGCACTTTTTATGGAAGTTTTTGTTACACCCATCTTGGATGCCCATCATATTAGGACTAATTTTATAGCCAAAGAAAATTACCATGATGTTTTAAAAGACTCTCAAAATAATATAAGTGAAGCATGAGAGATCAATAATTTCTATAAAATAAAACCACCACCGTGCTCTAAAAAGATATAAGTGAAGCACTAGAGCAAAATTATCTAGCTCAAAAGATATAAGTGAAGCACATAGAGTATTCTAATAAATTCCGATTCATGCGTGTCTCTCCCAAAAGGTGTGTACAGCAAGGATTATTGTGGTAAACTAGAAAGCAAAGACTCAAATCATACAAGACGCTCCAAGCAAAACACATATCATGTGGTGAATAAAAATATAGCATCAAGTAAAGTTACCGATAGACGAAGACGAAAGAGGGGATGCCTTCCGGGCATCCCCAACCTTAGGCTTTTTGTTGTCCTTGAATTTTAACTTGGGGTGCCTTGTGCATCCCCAAGTTTCGGCTCTTGCCACTCTTTATTCCAAAATCAATCAAATCTTTACCCAAAAACTTGAAAACTTCACAACACAAAACTCAACAGAAAATCTCATGAGCTTCGTTAGTATAAGAAAATAAACCACCACTTTAAAGTACTGTAATGAACTCATTCTTTATTTATTTTGGTGTTAAACATACTGTATTCCAACTTCTCTATGGTTCATACCCCCCGATACTACTCATAGATTCATCAAAATAAGTAAACAACACACGAAAACAGAATCTGTCAAAACAGAACAGTCTGTAGAAATCTGAATAAATCGAATACTTCTGGAACTCCAAAAATTCTCAAATAAATTGGTGGACGTGAGAAATTTGTATATTAATCATCTTAAAAAAGAATCAACCTAAAATCACTCTCCAGTAAAAATTGGCAGCTAATCTCGTGAGCGCAAAAGTTTCTGTTTTTTACAGCAAGATCGCCAAGACTTCACCCAAGTCTTCCCAAAGGTTCTACTTGGCACAAACACTGATTAAAACATAAAACATCATCTAAAAAGAGTCTAGGTGAATTATTTATTACTAAACAGGAACAAAAAATAAAGAGCAAAAATAAAATTGGGTTGCCTCCCAACAAGCGCTATCGTTTAATGCCCCTAGCTAGGCATAAAAGCAAGAATAGATCTAGGTATTGTCATATTTGACATGCAATCCATAAGTGGATCTCATAAAAGATTCATAAGGAAATTTAATTTTATTCCTAAGAAAGTGTTCCATGCCTTTCCTTAAGGGAAATTGGAATCTAATATTTCCTTCTTTCATGTCAATAATTGCACAAACCGTTCTAAGGAAAGGTCTACCAAGAATCATAGGATATGTAGGTGTGCAATCTATATCAAGAACAATGAAATCTATAGGCACATAATTCCTATTCGCAACAATAAGAACATCATTAATTCTTCCCATAGGTTTCTTAATGGTGGAATCCGCAAGATGCAAATTTAAAGAACAATCATCAAATTCACGGAAACCTAGCACATCACACAAAGTTTTTGAAATCGTGGAAACACTAGCACCCAAATCACATAAAGCATAGCATTCATAATCTTTAATCTTAATTTTAATAGTAGGTTCCCACTCATCACAGAGTTTTCTTGGGATAGAAACTTCTGGTTCAAGCTTTTCTTCATGGGATTGCATTAAAGCATCAACGATATGTTTAGTAAAAGCTTTATTTTGATTATAAGCATGAGGAGAATTTAACATGGATTGCAACATGGAAATACAATCTATCAAAGAGAAATTATCATAATTAAATTCCTTGAAATACAAAATAGTGGATTCATTGCTATGTAAAGTTTTGACCTCTTCAATCCCACTTTTATCAATTTTTGCATCAAGATCTAAAAACTCCGAATCATTGGGACGCCTTTTAACTAAAGTTGACTCATCTCCAGTCCCATCTTTATCAAGATTCATATTGGAAAACAAAGATTTAATACGAGACACATCAATTACTTTTAGATCTTCATCATTATTATCATGAAAACTAGAGGAACACGCTTTCACAAAGCAATCTTTTTTAGGACGCATCCTAGCGGTTCTTTCTTTGCACTCATCAATGGAAATTCTCATGGCTTTGAGAGACTCATTGATGTCATGCTTAGGTGGAATAGATCTAAGTTTCAAAGAATCAACATCAAGAGAAATTCTATCCATGTTCCTAGCCAACTCATCAATCTTCAGCAATTTTTCTTCAAGCAAAGCGTTAAAATTCTTCTGCGAATTCTTAAATTCTTTAACACTAGTCTCAAAATAAGAGGGCATATTATTAAAATTTCCATAAGAGTTGTTGTAGGTATTACCATAATGATTAGAGGAATTACTAGGGAACGGCCTAGAATTAAAGTTTCCTCTATACGCGTTGTTACCAAAGTTGTTCCTACCAACAAAATTCACATCCATAGATTCATTATTATTCTCAATCAAAGTGGACAAAGGCATATCATTAAGATCAGAAGAAACACTTTTATTAGAAAACAATTTTATAAGTTCATCCATCTTTCCACTCAAAACATTAATCTCATCAATCGCATGAACTTTCTTACTAGTGGATCTCTCGGTGTTCCATTGAGAATAATTAACCTTAATATTTTCTAGGAGTTTAGTAGCTTCTCCTAAAGTGATTTCCATAAAAGTGCCTCCCGTGGCCGAATCTAAAAGATTTCTAGAAGCAAAATTCAATCCAGCATAAAAAAATTGTATAATCATCCACAAATTCAAACCATGTGTAGGGCAATTATGTATCATTAATTTCATTCTCTCCCAAGCTTGTGCAACATGCTCATGATCAACTTGTTTAAATTCATGATATCGTTTCTAAGAGAGATGATCTTAGCGGGAGGAAAATACTTAGAGATAAAAGCATCTTTTCACTTATTCCGTGAATCAATACTATTTTTAGGCAAAGAAGAAAACCAAGTTTTAGCACGATCTCTAAGTGAAAATGGAAATAGCTTCAATTTAAAAATATCATTATCCACATCTTTCTTCTTTTGCATATCACACTAATCAACAAAGTTGTTTAGATGGGTAGCAACATCTTCACTAGGGAGGCCAGAAAATTGATCTACAAAGCAGCATTAATTTCACAAGATTCAGCATCGGTAGTAGGAGCAATCGGAGTGCTAATAAAATCATTGTTTTTGGTATTGGAAAAGTCACACAATTTAGTATTATCTTGAGCCATCATGACCAACAAACAATCCAACACACAAGCACACAAGAAGCAAGTGAAACGAGATGAACGGAAAAGGGCAAAGAAAAGGCAAAGGTTTTCGAAAATCATTTTAGTAGTGGGGGAGAGGAAAACGATATGCGAATGGCAAATAATGTAGTGCGAGCGAGAAGAGTTTATGATGGGTACTTGGTATGTCTTGACTTGGCGTAGATCTCCCCGGCAATGGCGCCAGAAATCCTTCACTACAAAAAAAATACATTTCCGTGATGATGTGTTTGTCACAGTAGGTCACGTTTTCTGTCATGCATGTGCATACAAGACAAATTTATGACAGAATCAAGATTGTCATACATGTGCTGTCGTAGAAGTGTTCCATGACATTACCAAAATTATCATCATGGAAGTGTCCACTTCCATGACGATAAATCGTGCGTCATAGAAGTGCTTTCGTCAAGGGTGACTGACACGTGGCATCCATCGTAGCGGGACGCTGTTAAGCTATCGGGTCCGGTTTTAGATCCGATAACCCGTTAACAGCCCGGACCAATGGGAAATTTCCACGTGTAAAATTCTGATTGGCCGAAGGAAACACATGTCAGCTCATCAGTGGGTCAGATAGGCGCCTATGATATGTCGACACGTGCGACGGCCCACCACTGGCCCATTTAGCTTACAAAGGCCGGCCCGTTTGACTTGGTCAAAAGATAGTGGGTTGGCCCATGAAAAGCCTGTTAACGGTCTCTTCGCAAATAGCCCATTTTACGGCCCGGTAACTCACGGCCCGTCGGGGCCTGCACGAAATCGGCCCAACAACGTCATATGGGCCGTCGAATATAACACCAGCCCTTTCACTTTCGGCCTATGTATGGCCCATGACGTCTTTCGGCCCATATGAGGCCTTCGTATCTTTAGGCCGTTTAGAGGCCCACGGTGACTCTAGCCCGTAATGAATAGTAAATTTCTTTGTACCCGTTGATGGCCCATGATTCACATGGGCCGTTTCCAGCTTGTGTTAGCTTTTGGCCTGTTGACAGCCCATATGTTCTTGGGCTCCTTTCTGGCCCGTTACTGGCATGTTCCCCTAATGGGCCAAATTCGGCCCGTGGCAAGAGTCAGCCCGTTTCTAGCCTGTTAACCCATTGCGATGTTTCCAGCCTGTCCTATATTCTGGCCCATTAACAACCCGTTATGCTTGTGATAGAATTAAGCCTTTGCTGTCCTCCGGCCTGTTAACGGCCCGTTACCGAGCTGGGTTGATACTAACTACGCCTGTTTATGGCCCATGTAGACCCATTTATCCGACGGCCCGAGGCCCACCGATTCTACGGCCGTGTTGGAGGCCCATTTAAAGACGGCCCATAGGAGGCCCATTTAAAGATGGCCCGTAGGAGGCCCATGGATCCTATGGCCCATAGCAAGGTCAAGGCTACCACGGTCCGTATATGGCCCATGGTTGTTGCGGCCACTAGAAAACCAGGGAAAAAGAAGACTAGGAAATAAATAAGCCCGAAACTAACGCTAGACTATTAAGGCGATTGCACAGATTACATCCACTGGCATCAAAGATCGGCAATAGTGCAAATATAGGGAACACCCTACACTATACAAAAATTGCTTGTTGTTTTCTTCAGCCAGTGGCTGGACGTTAAGAACAAATTTTATATCGCAACATAACAAATTACAACTATAAAACAAAAGGAAGGTTGGCATAAAGTTAACGGCAGCGGATAAATGCACCAATGAAGTTCGTAAGCTCAGTTCATTTGACCTCGATCACATGCTTTCATGTTGTATTGTCTGATGGAGCACCATAACCTTCGCCTTCATTTCTCCTAGGCTCCTGAACAACATAGCAATGTCTGATAGTCTGGTTTCAAAACCATGCATATCTTGACGACATCGAACAATGTCTGTCCTTGTTTCACAAAGGGTCTCTGTTAAGGAACGGACTTGTGTCTGGAGCGCAGATATAACATTGTTTTGAGCTTGCATATCTTGATCATGAGGCAGTTTGGACAACATTGCCTTAACAATCAACCCAGTATTACGCAGGAACGTGCTTTTGGCACTGTTAGTGGACAGGTACTGACCAACTGCAGCAAGAGCTAACATTGCGGTTATAGTTGCCTCGCCACCTTCAGAAGGTGGCGGTTCCACCATTTTTTCCATAGCTTCCTGAAAAGTTGAGTTTTTACATTAGTAGTACCAGAACAGAAGATATTAAGGCGGGAGCAAAACCAAACAAAATAGCTTTGGTCTATATACAGAACTTATTCTGGTGAACCCATGTAAAATATTAGTTGTATTTTACTGCAAAGTACATAATAAAACCAGGTTCCAAACATATGACCATGTACCATGGCTAATGTATTCTCTATTTCTTCACATTGTATTGACAACTAAGGATAAAGAGACAAAGTTTATAATACGGTAAGCATAGTATGACATCATTCATATCACAAAACAACTGAGAACAGAAAAACAGGCAATTGTAATGTTGTGTGGGCAAGTCCAGCACGGAACTAGATTACAGGTTAAGATCAAAGGAACATCACGCCTCTCTTTTAAACCTTGTAAGGTGCAATGATATGCTAAGATAGTTGTGTATAAAATTGAAAAGAGTAATAGACATTGGCTGCAAACCATGCAGTTCAAGGCACAAGTCAGAGTAAGTGGTAGTTAAAAGGCATGAGGATTAAGGACTTACAACAGCGGCTTTGACTGGTGTAGTCATGCCCTTCGTCTTGCTTGTGTGACAGTCCTTGAAGATTTCCACAGCATTTGGTTCAGGTACTTTTTGGTCCTAGCGGGCTTTCCTCTGCATTTGGAACAAGTCAATATAGATATGATAATATGGTACAGCGGAAAGAGTGAAACGGCAGCTAATTACAAGAGCTTCGCAGTGTGCAATATAGCTACGAGATCGTGTCATATGTTGGAATTTTACTTTCGTACGGTTGGCCTTGTTCTTTGAACAGTTCACCTACAAGAAGATATATTTGTGTGGCACATGCGTAAATAGGACTTCAACATGTGATCTGATCGCATATATATAATGTACCTAATACTTCAGATCAGACCAGTGTTTAACGAGGCCTCTCCAGTCTTCATCCGATATATTTTCCACTGGAGATGTTTGGGCAAGTTCACTGTTAGCCTTGCCTTCAAAGTGAGTTTTCCTCAAGTTATACCGACATCGTCAGAGAGCAAACTTGAAAACATGGGTGCAAGCTTGTCTGGTTGCATCATCTTGGCTATCCAACTTGAACCTCATTTGTTGAAAATTATGGGAGTCTCATTATCAGCAACCTAGAAAGTATTGGACAGAGCAAGACGATATTACTAGTTTCCATACATAACCATACTTACAGATAAATGGTCGAGGAAGGTGTGCAATTGGGTTTCGTCTTTGTCATTCCTGTACTGAATCCATGTTGGAAGGACACGTACATGACACCTAACGGCAACCGATGCCTCTGATACTAACTTGGTTGACTCTGTAGCATCACGTGGCCTTTTTAAACCTGCCTCAAAACGGATCTCCATTCTTCCTCCTCTAGATTTAGTTAACATATCGAGCATTATCCCTGATGTTTGTTTCCTCTTGCGCCTAGGTGCTAGTCCAACAACGAAATTAGGAAGTGTTAGTGTACAACAAACTGTGAGACTACATATAAAGAAGCATGCAATCAGAATTTGACTCCAAAGAACTACCTTCTTGCCGTTGAAGCTCACAAAGTTCATCTCGATCTTGCCAACTCATCTTGTGTCAAGAGTGCTTTAGAAGTAGTGTCAGGTGGCAAGGGAGCTTGGGAACGTGCTGCTAGCTGAGTTGACCAACGAGTAAATCATGCAGCTGGTGGTACTGTGGAAGGTGTTGCAACAACTAGGGTTGTCTCTGGTTGTTTGGTGGCAGCTATTTGTTTCTGTTTGGCTTGTTCTGCAGCTCGTGTAGCACGGGATACCCTGTCGGTACAATTTTCCGCTGGACTTTGACATTCTATTGCACCATCAGTACCAGCAGAATCTGCAGGATTGTTCTGCTTCCCTTTCCCTGTCGTTATCTGTTGCTTCCTCTTTCTCCGTGCCATGTTAAGTCAAGCCTACAAGAAAAACAAATAACAGTTTAGTTCTTTAGAACAAATGTACTTTGATGTAAGAACATGGTGTGATAGACAGATATTGTATGTTCTAGAAACAGGAACACATGTCTTAGTCACAAGTATAATGTGTAAAGTAAGGCATGAAATTCAACAAACTTAGAAGCAATACAAGCTAGACATCATACATAACATGCAACCACATATAACAGTGCCAAGTTAGAGGGAGCACCTGTGTTGGTGCACTAGGGGAGACGTGCTCATCACCAACACAGCTACGTTGAGTGTCTATGCATGTGTTGTCTTGGAAATCATCTTGGGGGGATGGAGGAGTAGAATCTATAGAGGCCCTCCGTTTGGAAGGAGCATTTTCATCCGCTTCCATGCTAACTTCCTTCCGCTTTATTAATTTTGAATTGTCAAGTAAAACCGACAAGAAAAGGCAATAAAATACACTCTTCAGAACTCATTCGTGCATGATACTGACAATCACTACTTTGATGTAAGGCAAACACATGATTCCAGGATGGAATAATACGAAAAACAGGACGACATGTCATATTCACAACTATTTGTGTAAACTAAGGTAAACCATTTCAACAAATAAGAAGCAATGCAAGCTAGACACCACATGAAAGATGCAACCAATATGACTCTGCCAAGTTAAAAGTGTCCCATCATAAATGGCATTTCAACAAATTAGAAGCAACGCATGCCATAAATCATATGAAAGATGCAACTAATATCACAGTGCATATACTGAAGGTGTCTCGTCATATTGATTTATGCGAGATACAAAAAACAATAGTTTTATGTGAGGACATGCTTAATAGACAGATGTACTATGTACTAAAAACAGGAAGGCATGTCACATTAACAGGTATAATGTATAAACTAAGTAGAATAGCACATGCAATTTAACCAGATTAGAAGAATTACAATCTAGACACCATATGCAACATGCAACCACATATCATGCTGCCAAGTTAGAGCAAGCACCTGTGATGCTAGTGTAGGGGAAATGCGGTAATCAACTATAGAGCTATGTTCACTATCTTCATCTAGCCTTACTGTTTCTTGAGAATCATGTGGGAGGCCGACATCGCATTCTTTAAATGAGGATCTTTTATCACAAGAGGGCTATCGGCCTGACTGCCTCATCATAAGTGATTGATGAGGGATACACAAGAACATTAGTTTGATGTAAGAACATGGTTAATAGACAGATGTACTAGTATGTATCAAAAACAGGTAGGCTTGTCATATTCAAAGGTATAGTGTGTAAGCTAAGCAGATACAATTTAACCAAATTGGAAGCAATACAAGCTAGACATCCGCCTGGAGTGGTGAGCATGATCATCTAGGACCTGAGAGCCTGGTGGGAGGCGGGCTGCTTCGCCACCATCGTGGCTTTTTAGTTGGCTTCCAGGTGATGCATGTCTGGCTGGCTTGTCATCGCCTCGGCCAAGGCCTCGACTAGCTATTTGTCTTCCGTGCTCCCGGATGGTGGTTCATGTAAAAAATATCTTTCCTTATCTTGATAAAGACCGACTTGACCTTTCAATACAAGCTAGACACCATATGCAACATGCAACCACATATGACACCGTGAAGTTAAAGCAAGCACCTGGGATGGTGGTTCACGGCGAGCGAGATCATCAACTCCAGAGCTCCGTTCCCCGTCTCCATCTGCTGACACTACACCCTTTAAAGCCTTGAAACATGTCTAGCTTAGCCGCATACCACGCTGGAGCGACTTCTCTCTACTCTTTTCTGCTTCTGTCAAGGCAGGGTCTGAAATACCCTTGCATAAAAACACAATAGTGAGATTATGGGTGAAGTGTGTGCAGAACTAGTGCAATCGCAAAAGTAGCGTATAGCAGGTGGCTGAAAAATAAATGACAAGAGACATATGATAGCTCTACAACATTGCATGGCAAACAAAATTAGATTCTACTCCGTATGATTTTGTAGTATATGAGCACAGAAATGCACGCATTCTCCAAAGACACCACCACATGTGGTCCTATCAAGATAACAATGATCGGAAATAAATAGGTCAGTCGAATTTTTTATGAACCGTCCGATCTATAAGGAACGGGCAGATGGCCTTCGTCTACCTCCCGCCAGTCACTATTGACGATCTTTCTCGAACCACCAGCGACCACCGGCCCAGACCCCTGCCTCCGTCGCCCCGCCCTCCCCTCGACCTCAGACCACCGCCGTGCTTGGCAGCGCCCCCAGGCCATCCATTTAATCCCGGCCGACCTCCAGATCGGGCGCCAGCAGCTCTAGGCCCCACACGCCCCATAAACACCGAGGCGCTGCTTCCCCAGGGAATCAACTGACCAGGAATTGAAATCCAGGGGACGACGGACCTCTAGCTAAGGTGAAATAGTATATGAGGAGAAACCTTGTGCACCGCGAGTAACTAGGAACATCTAGTATCAAGAAGAAGCGGTCAACTAGTGTCTTCTGTGGGATGAATACCGTGCAAGCAGACACGTAAGATTTGCACGAATAAGGGAAGAGGAGTACCATTTTCGGTTGCCGGTGTGGTCGCCTCCACATGTCGCGCCGATCTTCTTCTTTTTGTCGGGGAAAGCGATGTTTTGGAGGAGGGTGCAGGCTTGGCCGAACCCATGGCCAAATTGTTGACTGTGTTGCTGTGGACATATTGGCGGAGGGGAAGCAGATCCGAGGCGGCGAAGGACGGTGTAGCAGGAACAACTCTTGTGCGATGGACGGTGGCGAAGTTGGAGCGGCAGCGGCGAGGCGCAGGACGGCATGGTTGAACTGTCTCGGGTACGGACGGCTCGACCTCGGCTTCAACTACTAGCCATGGAGGGCGTTGCGGTGGATGACGACATTGGGGTATCGGCTCCGACGTGATGGAGGAGGGAGGCGGTTGATGGGTGGGATGGGGTGGCGAACGGAGGACGCCGGGGTTTCGCAGCTGGTGGAGAGGTAGTTTTGGCGCCCACGGAGTACGAATGGGGAATCGGACGGGGGCGAGGGGTGGGGGGAGCTAAGGGAGAACCATGTTTCGGTCTGGGACGCGCTTGTTTTTGGCTTTTTTGAACAGATGGGACGCACTTGTTTGAAATTTGGGAAAGTACAAACTTTACCCCCCTCTTAAATTTCGGACCTACTATGGGTCGGGGTAGGATGGTAATCCCAGGTATCCCAAATAGTGGGCGGGAGTGATTTCGGCTACGCGCATGTGTGCTTAGGTGGCCATTGTGTATGAATGTTTTTCAGAGGCGGTTGCATGGCGTCTAGATGAAGCTACAAATCTACCCCGGTTTAGACCTTTGGACTTCGGGCCGGTAGGTTTCACGGGTCGGAGTTAGAAAAGTAATTTCCTTCTACTACCAAACATTGGTCTTTCGCGGTTTCGGGCGAGTAGATGATCTTTTGGCACTTCGTTCAAAATTTTGAAACAGAAGCATTCACGTTTAGAGTACTCTTGAACTTTGCGGATTGACCTAAATAGACAACGTTAAATTTGACCTTGTATGTTTGAAAACCTCATTAAATTATCTGCTTCTTTTTGAAATTTTGACACTTGAAAATCCTTTAAATACTATTATTTTGGAATGGAGGAGCTAAATTTGAATCTATTTTGTACACGACTATATATGCTATTGTGTACAAAATCAGAGCAAAGATTGGTGCCCCTATAACTTAGGTATGATCTACAAATGCCATGATATCGAATTCAAATAATTGAATGGAATTCATGTTGAATTTGATTTTTTTTAAACCACCTTAAGTTGAATTCAAATGTATGCTAGTTCATAGCTAGCTATTTATAATGTTCATTGTGTAACTTTCGTATGTATAATGTGCTTTACACACACATGAACTATACTCACGTTTATATTCGATTGCTAAAGCGATGCATTGCCTGGAGTTCAAAATACTAACTATGTGGATCAATTATGTCGAATAATAACATAGACATGCTCAAATTTGATAGAATCTAGATGTCTGATGGATCAATAACCGTTCCTTACGCGAATTGCAAATATCATGATCCCATCCTAATATTTGGATACAATTTATATCTTTAATCAATGTGTACATCAGTCTTTTACGTGTAGTTTCACTCTCCATCGATGGTCTCTCACACATGCTCACACACTCTCTCCCGAGGTGTCTTTCTCGCATACATGCTCTCGATATAATCCTCCCTCCCTCTCGTAACCATTTACGTCTGTTTTCACTAACCTTTATCACAAGCACTCTTCCTCTCACAAGCATACACACGCACAATCCCCATCGACCCTTTCTATATACATAGACCTTCCTACGTGTCTCCTGTATGCACATTATCTTTAGGCCTGTCTCTCACGCATTGTCTCACACCTCTCTTCCTAATCAACGAGTATGATTCTAGCAAAGCATCATGTAGGATGCCCCTTAAAGTTAGGTTGGATGAATAGTAGTATCATAGATAAGGGGTTACCTTATTCCGATAACCCAGGGTTACAAATCCTAGCCGGCTTTGTCAGTGGACACAGAGTCCTTCACAATTCTGCTATCGTTGTCTTGTACGACAAGTCATCCATGGGTCTCCCTAAATGTGTCACGGGCCGACCAATGTGGCGCAGGACGGAACCGAACCAAGGGCCTCACCTCTGCCCCCAGGTCTCGTTATCTTCTCACACCCACACATACCAACACAGACACCACACAAAAAAAATCCTCATGCCTCTATACCCTCCCCCCTTCCATATACACACTCAAGGGAATCTCTCGCCGTGACATCATATATTAGTCTCTCTCTCTAGACCTCTCTCATTTCTCGTGCTATCTCTCCCACGCCCCCTCCCCCCGCCAGCCCCTCTATCCATGCCTCTCTCGAATATGTAATACACACACATACCTCTCTAGGCCCTGCCAAATACATCAACTACACATTCACACATGTTACATCACGTACCCCATTGATCTAAAAATCCCTCTCTTCACGTTTATTTCGCATACAACATTCCTTTTGAATAAAGTGTGGCCAAAAATTTATTTTAGAATTTCTAAATATATACAACATTACAAGGTTATATGGAGGAGTATGAACGTTAATTTGCATTGCATGGTGCCCACAATGATATTTATTCCGCACTGTGAATTTTTATATTTTTATACTATATATAAAGTTAGTCATAATAAAGAGAAACGAAGAGCATCTCTCTCCCCATCGCATACACCCCCTCTACGCCCCTTTCACGTATGCACACAAACTATCTACAGGTCCTCTAAAAGTAAGCCCCCAGCACATTCAAGCATGTTTCATCTTTCTCCCGCGATATATACAAAGGATTTATCATTGTATTTGGAGCGAAAAGCACGACACATTGGACTTCAGAATCCACTCATTACGGTCACCATTTATGTTTTGTGGTTATTATACAGTCATGGGCTCACCGTACAGCTCTGTATTTGCTCAAGACACAACTAATTGACTAGTTAAACGCTCCACGTTGCACCTCTAGTGTTGCATCACATTATCTCACTACCATTGGGCCCACATGTCAGCTTGTATCTACTCTTCTACACTCTTATAAAAAACAGAGTTGGTGAGATGGTGTGCCTGCCATCCTGCAACATAGGTCGTCCGATTTATATCTGACGGATAGGAAGGAAACTATGGCAATTTTGCAAAAAGGTACCCACACACCTCTCCACATTTTCAAATAAGGTCTTCCCTCGTTCATCCTTTTCTCTCACAAGATAAACTAGTCATACAAATGCATCTTGATGTTACGTGCAACGCACGGGCATCTTGCTAGTAAGAATGAAAACAAACAACAACAAAATATTGGATGGTGGTTCGAAGTCATGACCGCGGGCACAGCGGACAAGGTGGCCTTGTATTGGTATGCTGAGCCGTCTGTTTTAACACACAGGAGTTGGTGTGGTGATTATACACACACGCATGCATGCACACAAACTGCATGCATGCAACACTCACACAAACACACGCAGCCACGCACGCACGTAACACTCACACGTACACACGCAGCCACGCACGCACGCAACACTCACATGCACACACGCACGCATAGAAAAATGCAACGTCTCTCCTCTTGCTCCCGTGCTTGGACGCATGTACAGTATAGAGCACAGAGTCTACTCCCCCGTCCCTTCTATCACAAATCACAAAGCATTGAGGCGTCAAATCACAAAGCACGGACGAAGCAACCATCATTTCACTCTTCGCTGACTCCGCTTCTCCATCGTCTTCTTCGAGAAACCACCTCACCGCACTAAGCTGGACGGACGACGCTATTGTACTAGTAGTACTAGTACATTTATGCATCCTTTGGTTCAACAGACTTCCTCGATGCAAATAAGGCGGTTGTCTCGGCTTGCAGGCGGCACTTGCGTCCGGTGGTCTCCCTCAACGGTGTTCTTCATCGAATGCACTTCGTCAAACCACAATGTTCGAGATATCATCGACGTCATCGCAATGGGGACGGAAGTCAAATAGTTACTACCTCCATTTTTTGTACACAAGGCTAGTATATCAAAATTACAATTTGCAAAAGGCCACTAACACTAATCGAGGCAAAATTGATGGGGTTTGCCTCGTACTAGCAACCAAGGACATTAATATACCCTTGCATGCATGCGGAAGTGAGAAGGTTCGTTTGCATGGCGCTGCATTAATCAAGCGATGAGGAGTGAGATGGTTAGCTCTTTGGGCTTTGGAGAAAAAATACGCATTAATTGACATGTTAAACGAGGATTTGTATCGAGTAATCCCGCGAAGGAAAACCCCGCCTTTCTTTATTAACACCAAGATTCTAGTACGTGACGCATTTCTATCCTGTTTGGGTCTAGGCCTTGCATTGCCATACTTCGTCACACATTTTTGCCAAGCTTGCCTAAAGTTTTCAAAACGAAAAGGAGGTACACTTGCGCACGGCTATCGCGGTCGCACCGCACCCTCACACGGTTGCTCTGCACCCTCACACAGTCGCCCCTGCATGCCGCAAACCCAACCAAGGGAACGCACCCTCACTGTCACGTGCCACCGCATGTGAACAAACCAAACTCAGCCATCTTACCGCTGACACATAATTTTCATTCATATAGTATGTTTATCCAACCGCATGTTGGGGAGGATCCGTACAGCCCGTGCGGTGGTCTGTTGGGGAAGAAGAAGAGGTGAGGAACAAGGGTTAGGAGACGTAGGATATTCATCCAACAGCCTGAAATGGTAGACTGACCCAAATGATGAAAGTCAGGTGACTTGCATAACAATATATGTTTTTACACAGCAAAAGATCCCTAAAAATAACAACATAAAGAAAAACTATCACTGCTTGCGGAACGAGACGGCCTCGTCGTCTTTGGCTGGCAGCGCAAACCAGCCGTAGTTGCCGACGTGTGTCTCCGCACCGTGGTTGTCCTCGGCCTCCAGCTACTCGTTCACGCGGAGCGTGCGGGCGCTCTGCACGGACGAGAGCACCGCCCGATTCAAGTCGAGGATGTCCGGTTCCGCCTGCAGGAGGGCCTCGATGGCAGCGGCATCCGTGCGCTCCGTGTCAAGTTGAGCCTCCGCCGCCCGGTCCAAGTCGAGGATGTCCGGTTCCGCCTACAGGAGGGCCTCGATGGTAGCGGCATCCGCGCGCTCCGCGTCGAGTTGAGCCACCGCCACCCGGTTCAAGTCAAGGACGTCCGATTCTGCCTGCAGGAGGGCCTCGATGACAGCAGCATCCTCGCGCTCCGCCTCAAGTTGAGCCTCCACCGCCCGGTTCACATCCACGACATCCGGTTTCGCCTGCAGGAGAGCCTCGATGGCAGCGGCATGCACGCGCTCCGCGTCGAGTTGAGGCTCTACCTCCCGGTCCTCCTTTAGTATCGCCAGGTTGAACCATTGGTCCTCCTGCACCATGGGAGACCCGGACACCGGCACGAAGTCGATGTCCATCGTCTCATACCCATCGGGGGCCTTCTGCGCCGCGATCTCCGCCATGAACATTGGATCGGCTTCCTCCTCCTCGTAGCTTGGCTCCAGAGAACTCGGGGATTGGCCCGCCGCAAAGGGAGCTTGGGAACGAAGGTCTGTGGCGCCGACCGCCGCTGTGATTTATGCGTGGCGCTCTGGCGTCAGCATCTTGTAGTACGTGATCTTGCAGCGCACCATGGCTTTTTGGTGAATTAGGGGACGCTCGATGCGGGCTAGGGGATCAAAAGGTGGGGGGATGGGCTGGAGAGGAGGTGTGGTTTTGGGGCAGGGGTTGGCGTATGCCGAGCAACGAAGGTTCTGGTGTGAATACTGGTTCGGGTGACGACCGATCAATCGGTTTTGACTGTACATCGCTCTTGTCGCGTTCGTGTTGCACCCCGGCATGCTGGACCCTCCACGTCACTCACCGAATGGAACGCGCTTCGTCTTGCGTTTTCACTCGCTTGTGGGACCACAGTTGAGAGCAAACCGACGTCCCTCCCCCTCCCCGCCTCATTTATACTACCACTCCCTCCGCTTTATGCGGAGTAAATAAAACAGAGGGAGTATACTACGAGATGAGGATCCTGACGTGGCCGAACCCATTGATTAACTGTCAGGCGGGGCCTAGCAAGCATGGGGTCCGCTAGTAAGTGAACGAAAGGGAGGGTAAGGCAGGGATACCTACGTCAGAGGATCCACTTCCAGTACTACTCCCTCCTTCCATCTACAGGGCCTAATGCGTTTTTCGAGGCTAACTTTGACCAAATGTTAGAGTAATAATATATGACATGCAACTTACACAAAGCATACGGTCAAATTCGTATGTGAAAGGATCTTCCAATAATATAATTTTCACATTATACATCTCATGTACTATTAATCTTGTCAATAGTCAAAGGCGGTTTTGAAAAACGCATTAGAGCATGGTTAATAATATAGCCAGCCGATGGCTATAAGGAACTACCATGTCATCTATAGACATCATCTATATGCACTCATACAGTAGTGTGGGCTATTCCCCGCAAAAAATATATAAGGTTGGCTATTGTATTAGTACTTTTTTCCATCTCCTCTCTATCTCTTTCTTCATATTTATTGTATTTAACTAGGAATGCGTATATAGCTAGGCTCTTGCATGAGAGCTCACTCCCTTTACTTTTTCACATCTCTCTCCTCCACATAGGCCCTATATAAATGGAAGGAGGGAGTACTATGAGCACTGCATACTCTACTACAGATGTTGTCAGTACTCCACTAGTACTATTGTTTTAACAACTTTAGCTGATTGATCTACGAATGGAGGGATTCAAGCTTATTTTTCTTAGCCGAGATGCAAACGACTAACAAACTGGATTCGAAACCACCTGTTGTAATAGTACCTGCGGGTTCTTTCTGTGGAGCCTTCAAATGCAATAGCTAACTGTCCAACGGCCAATGCCAAAGGCAAATCTCCATTTTCCAACTTATACAACTCTTTGGGGTCCAAAGATACTCGCCAGACAGGGAGCTTAGAAAAAGTTACTATTGGACTGGCTATACGTGGCGAAATCCTAGTAGGAAGAGCATGTGCGAGAACAAGCACATTCACGTGGTTGAAAACAAATTGGAAACCAAGTATGTTTGAATACAAATCTAGGAGTATGTACGGATCTAACAATATTGATTAGGCATTGTTGAATGTTGATACTTTTTCTGTAAGTTTGATCAAAGTAGAGATACTTTGACTACACATAAAACTTATATGTAAACTACTAGAAAGGATCGGAGGGAGTATATTGTACGTTCAAGAGTGAAACGAACATTGAATACCCTTTATATATGATTTATGGATGCTATGATCACCGGTTCAAAATTTTGAATCCGCCTTACGTATCACACATGCACCCACTCGTTCTCTCTAGATTTCATCTCGGGGTCCGGAGATCGATTGAAATAGGACTAGGGTGGGTACAATACGTTTGTTTCGCTTATGAACGTACAATATACTCCCTATGATCCCCACAGACCCCCCCCTCCCCCCCCCCACCGGTCATTTCTATCATAGAAACAGACCAAACCTTTATCTCCTTGCACGACATGCAAATTGATCTCTCAACATCAATCGATCTCGTCAAGATGTGTCGGGGCATGAACCGAATGGGATGTCAAACTAAGACGGGAAGCGACACGTAGTGGAGGCAAAGTTAAAACTTTAAACAAACCGTTTGTTTGTATGCATGTTGGACAAATTACAACATTGGAAATACAAGCATGGTCTAGGCCCACATGCGAATCATACTCGGCGGAATGTTCAAATGAGGCATGCGGGAGCGACACGCTCATCGTCGCTTTACATGGTGGGTTTCCATGTGCCGAGGGTGGCATTAGCGCTGTGGCAAGACCAGCAGATCAACACCCGGCTCGTCCAGGATGCATGGGGCGCTGAAGTGCACGCGCACCACGATGCATCCGCGGAGTGGTGTAGCGTGGCCAACTGCATCCCGAGGACCTGAGACCATGCCGGGTCGTCTTGATTTTTCGATGACATGTGGGGTCGCATGTGAGCAAAGGGCATCTCAAACGTTGCCACGACCGCGGCTGACTACCCTGGCACACCAAAAACCCTCGTCCCTCCTGCCGTCATGCGGTGCGTTCCCAGCCGGCGCCAGCTGCCCGCATTCATGCCATCCGTCCGTATGCCGTCATTAAGAAGCTTGGTGCCTAAGGAACCAACTCCGACGACTTAACGACGCACCCGGATGCTTGGCCTCACCGGAATGCGCTACTTAAAGCGGCAACGCCCAGCTAACCTCCACACCATAGCGCATCGTCCTGCTACCTGGCACCACATCCACCATGACCGCGAGCGTGAACGCTCTGCGGGAGAGCTTGTCTTCGAGGATGAAGCTCTAGGTCGCCGCCCTCGCTCAAGTCATTGCACAAGCGGTGTCCACGCTAGCGGCCGACAACGGAAGCACCGTCAGCCACGCGTCCTACTTGCCGCCGTCCAACGTCCGACACTGCCGAGGTCGGGGACTCCTCCGAGGATGAGTAGGGCATGGGAGGCGGCAGGGCATGGTGTGCCAACTGGCCGGTCCGTCTCCCGTGTTCTACTCTTCCTCGCCGGAAACCGCACCTTCACTTCACGGGTCTTGAACCCCACCCCCGTACATGGAGATCGCAGATGGAGGACATCGGTCGCCGCCGTAGAATAGGTTTAGGGTCGGGTTTCTTTTATTTTTTTGTCCTATAAAAGTTCGAAATGTAATGAAAATATGCCGTGTTTGCATTAATCTCAGCTAGTGTATATGAACTTTCACAATAATATAGTATATCGTAGGAGTACTAGCAAGATGCTCGAGCGTTGCACGGAACATCAAGATCTTGTGGGAGAAAAGGACGAACGAGGGAAGGCCTTATCTGCAAATTGGAGAGGAGTGCGGGTAAATTGTCATAGTTTCCTTCCTATCCGTTAGATATAGATCGGACAACCTATGTTCCAGGATGGCAGGCACACCATCATCACCAACTCGCTTTTATTGAACCGAGACAAAGCTAACATGCGAAGTAAAATAAACATATAGTCTACATACACAATTTATCTTAGGCACTCCAATAGTACGTCCACTACACATTCACGCATTTCACATCTTTCTACATCTACAGAACCTACAAAAGGGTTAACGTAAATTGCTTCTGTCTCTCCTCCTTGATTTTCATGGTGGTGGGCCCTCCTCCCCCAATCTACAATCAACAGCTCACACATTTCACATTACGTTAATTACGTAACTGGGATTACGTAGGTGTAGCATTACTCGTCCTAAAAGACCCAACTAAGCCAACCTCCCTGCATATCGCGCGGGAAAAGACCCGGTCGCGCTGTTTTAGTCGGGATTACCGGATTACTAGTAGTGGTATCGATGGATCGCGCGAAGCACCAAGTTTTTTTTCTTTAGGGGGCGAAGCACAAAGTTTATTAAAGGGAAAAAAGGAGGTACACTAATAGCACCCCTGTCGCGGTCGCATTGCACCCCACACACGCTGGTCCTGCACACGGCTCACGCAAACGGAACGCGCTTGCCTCTTCACTGACACGTGGACCGCACTTGGAGAAACCGACCATGCGCCAAACTCCTCCCGCCCACCGCGTGAAAATCCCCCCCCCCCAAATTCCCCCCAAATTCCAAATTCAACCGCCCTTCAGCCAACTAGCCAATAATATTCCCCAAACCCCCACTCCCCCCGTCCCCGTCCACTCCATTCGCTCCGCCAAAGCCGCCCTCCCCGCCGCACAGATACGTCGGCGCCACGGTTCATCAAGGGATGCATCGGCGATCCTCTCGCTCCACAAGACGCTCAGAGACTGTCTTCCTCTAGCCGCGCCGCCACCGTGGCGACGTTTGTGGAGGCGCGGCGGTCGGCGCCGCCATCGCCGGGCGACGTTAGGTGGAGACGACGCGGCGGTCAGCTTCTCCCACGGTACGCGCATTCTAGATCGAGGCCCGTGCATGTCGGTGTAGCAATCAATGTTAGCCGATAGACGCCGTTAATCTCACTGCTTGTCAAGTAGTTTACAATAATATGCTCGCTTAAGAAGCTTCCTTGCCCTGCTCGCACTCAATCTACTTAATGAGATGGCATGCCAAGCCCGATTAGTTGCTAAAATATCCTGCCATATATTTATTGTGACGTAGATTGCCATGGTCTAGTAGCCAATCTGTTAGGTGAAATAGCTGTACACCGTTTTATACTCGATCTTTGTTGTTGCGATGGCCTTCGATAGTTCGATGGCTGTGTGCTTGGCCTCATTGATCTTTGAAACAGCCTGCCATAATTTAGCACTCAAATCTGTTTGCTGAATTAGCTTTACGTATATATCGTTACTTAGATCTGCTCGTCCAAATATCTTGCCATAGCTTTAGATATCGACCTAGGTATTTTTTTCTTGACTTCATAAAAAAGCATATATGTTTTTCCTGTAATATCTAGTAGAAGAACTAATTTGTATGTCTAACAGATAGACAGGACTTGGATAACTTCTGCTCGAAGATTCTCCGCTGCATATGTCGAGGGGGTTGAAAACTTCATGAACTTTATCAGAGCTGAGTATGGTTGTCCGAAATCAGATTTGTTCTGCCCGTGTAGCAGTTGTATGAATTCGGTTACAAGACCCCAGTCAACTGTGCAAAATCATTTACACTTGTATGGGATGTTGGTCACATATACTAGGTGGGTTCATCATGGTGAAGCTGTGAACGTCAATGTTACTGACTACGTGGAAGCAGCAGATCACCATCTTGATTAGCCTGATGCTCAGGTGGAAGAGGAGTAGGAGGTGGAGGTGGTGGTGGCGGAGCCAGTGAGTTTGACAAACATTGAAACAATGCTACGAAATGCTCGTGCATTTCGTGAACTTTCACCTGCAGAAGAAAAACGGTGGGCCCGCATGTTGAACCAACGTGGCTGTCACCCCAGGAAATAAGCTGTCAGTGTTCTCAGCTATGGTCACCTTTCTTCAGGTGAAGACATCTGAGCGGATGACCAACAAATCATTCGATGCGATGTTGGCTGCTTTCCGCAAATCTTTCCCAGACAAGCGTCTGAGCTGCCACACACCTACAAAGAAATGAAGAATTTCCTTCGTGCAGCTTGGAATTGGATATGATATGATCCATGTTTGTAAGAATAATTGTGTTCTATTCCGTATGATTATGCCAACTTAAGTGAATGCCCGAAATGCAAATCATCAAGTTGGAAAGATGGCGATGCTGTGAAGAGGGTTCCTCATAATGTTCTGAGACATTTTCCAATTACACCAAGATTGCAGAGGTTGTTTCATGATGCTGAAACAAGAGAGGATGTACTGTGGAATTCTAGGAACTAGGAGTACAGAGATCAGAATGTAATAAGCCATCCATCTCATGGTAGTGAGTGGCAAAGCTTCAATCAGAAACACAAAAAGTTTGCTGCTGACCCGAGAAACATTAGACTTGGCTTAGCTTCAGATGGATTTAGCATATTTGGCCACCAGAGCGCCACATATAGCATGTGGCCGCGCTTGTTATCCTTACAACATGCCTCCAAATGTCTGCACCAAAGAATCAAACTACATGATGGCCTTGCTCATCCCAGGTCCAAAAAGTCTTGGAAAGGATTTTGATTTATTCATGGAGCCTCTTGTGGAGGAACTTCAACAGCTATGGAAGGGTGTTCTCACTTGAGACCTACATAGGAGCCCACCAGCTGATTTATTTCTGGGTGTTATTATAAATTATCCGGCTTCGGGCACTATGTCAGGGCGAACGACACATGGTTACAATGCATGTGTCCGCTGTGACAGGAATCCGCTGTCGTACGCAATACTTAGCAAGATCTGTTACATTGGACACCGTCGTTTCCTTGCCAAGGACAAGCCGCATCCTACAAAATACCGAAGACATGTGTTCAATGCAAAGCATGAAAACTGTGATGCGCCAAAGAGGCTCACCATCGATGAGTTGCAAGTGGAATTAGAGAAGGTCAGGCATATTACACCAGGAAACCATCCTGGTAATGGTAGCGGGAAAAGGAAGCGTGGCAAGGCAGAAGAGAGATTATTGTTTACCCGCAGGTCCACTTTATGGGACTTGGAGTATTGGAAAGATTTGGATCTGCGGCATAATCTTGATGTGATGCACATCGAGAAAAATATATGTGACAGCAATCTTGACACACTTCTTAATATTGAAGGCAAGACGAAAGATACCTTAAAATCTAGGATTGATTTGACACATCTGGGTATCAGAAAGGATTTGCAGGTGCAAGATGAAGGTAAACCATGGGATATGGCACCAGTTGTGTACGTCTTGGACAAGGTAAAAAGAAAAGAATTTTGCGAGGTCCTGTCACGTGTGAGATTCCCACATGGATTTGCTTCCAACCTTGAAAGGAGAGTCAGTGCAGATGGAAACAAGGTAAGGGATGAAAACTCATGACTGCCACGTCCTACTTCAAAGGGTTTTACATGTTATCCTTAGAGGAAATGGTCGCCCCGACTTATACAGAAAGGGCAAAGTTGTTGGGACAATTCTTCGTGGAACTTCTGCAGAGAAATATCAAGATAGATGCTTTGGAGCGTCTTAGAGACAAGATACCAACTATCTTATGCGACCTTGAGAAGATATATCCTCCAAATTTTCTTTGATGTGATGGTGCATTTGGCTGTTCGTCTCACCGATGAGGAACTACTTAGAGGTCCAAAGACAAGATGGCTGGATGTACCATATTGAAAGGCAGCTAGGAACTTTCAAGGTCTATGTCGTGAACAGAGCTAGACCCGAGGGTTCCATTGCAGAGGCCTACATTGCTACTGAAGCATTGACATTCCGCTTCAAAATACATTGAAACAAATTGATCGCCTTAGCAAAGAGGTGGGTGAAGACAATCCCGGGCTCAATGTTTTCGATAATTCTGTTCGAAGTTACGTGGAAGAGTCGACAAGAGGACAAACCTAAATATTTGGACAAAATGGTTTGGTATGTGTTGAATAACCGTCACGAGATACTACCTTATATCAAGTAAGTGCTAAGTACTGCAGCTTATACATCGTAATCTACGAAACTTGCAGCACATTCTTATATATTTAGATGTTTGACGCGATCACTATGTTGTGCAGCATCAACAAAAACGAGTTACTACCGCAAAATCCAAGAAACATTGACAAACTGGTTATGGCAGGATTTGAGAAATGGTTCAAGAGCCATGTAAGCTATTGAATTGCACTGTCAGTTTTTTTAATATATTGAGTGCGAGAATGGGGATCGGGATTCGTGGAGTTGGGGGTTGCCAACACTAGAGCAGACGAGCCGGCGAAGCTTAAGGAGGGAGACTTAAATAGACCCAGATATTTTCATCGCAAACGGTTCCTAGAGAACAACTGTGTGTGATGTTGTACGTAGATATTTTTTATTAGCTGTGAAAGACGAATTTGGAATAAAGTGCCAACGGATGGTGTTTTAAATGAACGAGAAATTTTGTAGTACTAATACAATTGTCATGTCAAATTTTGGAAAATTTCAGGGGCCATTTGACCTTCTAAGACATTAAGTGATTTTCTAGCCATTTAATGACCGTAATTGAAATTTGAACTACATGTACATGCGCAAGCTAACCGTAACGGTTTGAAAACTCATATTTCATGTACTTGTGTGCGATTTAATTCCATATGCAGTAAATTGGAAGGAATTTTCAAACATATTGGTCTAACGGCTATGACACAATTAAGCATGGAGTGACATGGCATTTTAAGTCCAAAAAAATTAAAAAAGAACAGAAACACATGAAACCTTGGTTGATGTAATGTCATGCCACCAAGATGATGTGGTAGAAAAATTGGCATGTTTGACCAAAGTTTGGACACACACCCCTCACAAACCGGAGCAACTCACTAGAAGGCTCTTGGTTCCGAGAGGGAACAATGCATGTTTGATGACGAACGGGAGATAGCTTCCTCTTACGGCCTTCAATTTTTTTTCTATGTCTAACGTGCACTACTACAACTGTAATGTGAATTTTTTTTAATTCTAGGGGTCATTTGACCTTTTAAAGACATTGAAGTGATTTTCTAGCCATTTAATGACCGTAATTCAAATTTGAACTACATCTACATGCAACACGTAACCGAAACGGTTTTAAAAATCATATTTGTATACTTGTGTGCGAGTTTGTAGCGATCCGACCTCAAACGGTCAAATCTCTGTGTATAAGTGTCATCCCTGGATCGGTAATGCTGACACACACAGTACTTGAAGGATTTATAACGAGTGCAATCACACACTAATTACATCGAATGTCTCAAAAGAGAACTTATTACAATAATATGGCTGAAGGCCATCTAAATAAGATAACTGCAGAAGCATCAAAGGTAAATGAGTCCATCAACTCCAACAGCATAGCTGAGTGCATGACAACGACCTAGCGCACCTTACTCTTCGTCTGAAAAATCTGCAACATAATACGTTGCAGCCCGAAACGGGTCAGCACATGGAATATCTTTGGCATAATAACACCAGAGAGCACCTTGAACAAGATAATGACTATATCTACATGCATATATGGCTGGTGGAGGCTCTATGGTTATTATTTTTGTGTAGAGCCAATTTTTCCCTACTGCAAAGGAATATATTTTATTTAACTACAAAGTTTGTTGAAAACATTGAGAATGGGAACCCCATCTCAATCCCAAAATTAATAATCAATAACCCAAAAAATTAATTAAGAGTGATGTGATCATCATAATAATTCAAGCACCAGATACTCAAGATGTCCATAACCAGGGACACGGCTAACCATGATTAGTCCGTACACTCTGCAGAGGTTTGCGCACTTTTCCCCACAAGACTCGATCTCCTCCGTTGGATTTCTCGCACTACATGGTGTTTGAGAAACGGATGACCGAGACACAGTGTTTCAGAAGCATTAACTCTTTCGACGGGTAAACCGTACCACCTACATCCCCTATATCTGCTAGTTTACCACTGAAAGAGGTCACACAACATACTCAACTATGCCAGAGCCCATAATGGCTTGTGGCTGCACACGGAAATTTCTAGCATGAATAATCTTATGATCCCTTTGAGCATGGGTGGCAAACCATAGGATGATCACACGGATTCCCCGGGATCTCCTTGGACAACACTCGGTTCCCCAGGTGCCCACAAACAATCCAACCAGATGTGTATTAAAGTAGCCACCTTAAGTAAACCCTTAGTTCAAATCAATCTCTCACACCTGTCATAAATCACTCAAACCAAACCACGTCTACGAGCATAGCATAGCAGTATAAGCATAACGTAGAAGTAACTCCCAGGGTTTGAATAAGGAAAATAGGTTCTACCTCATCATCCACATGTTAAACAATTCCTACTCATGCAATGTTTGAGGGTTGAAACTAATGCATAAAAACTGGGTAATAAGGGATATGATCAAAGTGTTACTTGCCTTGCTGACGTTCTGAAAACCCTAGTGACTCGTAGTAGCACGCTTCGCACTCCGGAAATTCTATCGCAGACAAACAATACCATACATAAGCAATCAGGCATAGATGCAAGGGTAAAACTCAAATAAAAAGATCCAAACTGAAAGTTCAACTGAAGAGCTTTGATTTGCAAAAAGAATCAATCAAATCGGAGCTACGAAACTCAAACTACGATCAAAAGAAGTTCAAATTCAATTCTGGTTGCAACCAAATTTTAATTTGTCAAAACCATGTTCAAGTTGATTACTCCCTCCATTTTTGTATACAAGGCCACTATGAAAAATACATTTTTCATCTATACAAGGCCGCCAACAGTAATCGAGGCAAATATTAATGATGTTTCCTCGTATTAGTAACCCATGGCTTAATTGCTAGCATGCATGTAGTGGATGATAATGACACACTCACCTACTTCCTCTCTCACGACCACTCAGTTTTCTCTAATGTGCATGCAACCTATTAATTAACCCGGTAAACAAGAAAACAAATTGGCTTGTAAAGCACATGTTAATTTTTATCTTGGTACCTATAATTTGAGTTCGAGGCCTTGTATATAAAAATGGAGGGAGTAACTGGAAAGAGGGGTTCGAGACGAAGATTTTGGCGTTGATTTAACTGGATTTGGAAGAACAATTAAAAAGTTGCGAGGGTTTGAAGATCAGGGCTAATCTGCGATAAAACTAATCGCGGATAGGTCCCTGGCCGAAAAATAAAATAAAAAGAAAAAATCTATCAAACGAACGTTCGCTAACAGAGACAAACGAACGAAAACATTCGCGAACAGAGACGTTCGGGTGAACGTTCGCTGAATAGATCCGATCGGAAAAACCGAGAAAAACCCGAGAAAACCCTGACCCTAAAATAAAACCGATCTAGATCGAAAACCGAAAGAAAACCAACGGCGGTTTTTACCGGTTCACGACAAAAACCGGCGGTCGGCGGCGGCGGAATCCGGCGAACGGCGCGGCGTGCTGGGCGGCTCCTGCATGGCGCGGGCGGTGGCGCTGGCGTCAAGACGCTGGCGGCGGCAAGACAAAGAGCGACGGCGAGAAGCGGCGGCGGGCTGCGGTGGGCGACTGACAAGGAGGCGGCGGCGGGCGCTATTTAAAGGCTCGGGGTTTGCGAGGCGAGGCGGGCGAGTCCGGCTCGGACTCCTCGGCGTCCGTCTGACGCACACGGCAAGGGAAGGAAGGCGGCGGCCAAGGGCTTCCCCGCCCGACTGGGTAAATAAAAATCCGCCGAAGAAAAATCCTAGTAAAATATAAAAAAAATTCTAAAAATGCGAAAAACAATTTTCACCGTCTAAATAAAATATTTAGAACAAAGTGAACATTTTTCTGGCCTAAGATGCAATTTTCAGAAATGCAAATTTTTTTCTAATTCAAATAAAATAGCAATAAAATCCAAATAAAACATATATTTGATTTTAAAAAATTTCCTCCAATATTCCTCTCTTTTTTAAGAAGTCATATTATCTTCTCTCTTTTATTTATTTTTATTAGAAATATTCAGAGAGAAAAATATTAAAACCAAATTGATCCTCTTTTCAAATTTGAGAAAATTCAAATATGAAAATAAATGAAATCCCCAACTCTCTCCTTGGGTCCTTGAGTTGCTTAAGATTTCTAGGATCACAACCAAAATGCAGATAAAATTGGGATGTTATATAGTTAATTCCATGTGCAGTAAACTAGAAGGAATTTTCAAACATATTTGTATCACGACATGGACACATATTATCTTCTCTCTTTTATTTACATGGCATTTTAATTCCAAAAGAATCAGAAACACATGAAACCTTGGTCGATGTAATGTCATTGCCACCAAGATGATGTGGTAAAGAAATTGGCATGTTTGACGAAAGTTTGGACACACACCCCTCACAAACCGGAGCAACTCGCTAGAAGGTTCGTGGTTCCAAGAGGGAACAATGCTTGTTTGATGACGAACGGGAGATAGCTTCCTCTTACGGCCTTGAATTTTTTTTCTACGTCTAACATGCACTACTACAACTGTAATGTGAAATTTCGGAAAATTCTAGGGGTCATTTGACCTTTCAAAGACATTTAAGTGATTTTCTAACCATTTAATGACCATAATTCAAATTTGAACTACATCTACATGCAACGCCTAACCAAAATGGTTTGAAAAATCATAGTTGTGTACTTGTGTGCGAGTTGATTCCATGTGCAGTAAATTAGAAGGAATTTTCAAACATATTGGTCTCACGACATGGACACATGCATACGTATGCATGGAATGACATGGCATTTTAATTCAAAAAAAATAGAAAAATAATCAGAAACACAAGAAACCTTGGTTGATGTAATGCCATTGCCACCAAGATGATGTGGTAAAGAAATTGGCATATTTGACGAACATTTGGACACACACCCCTCACAAACTGGAGCAACTCGCTAGAAGGTTCGTGGTTCCGAGAGGGAACAATGCATGTTTGATGACGAACGGGAGATAGCTTCCTCTTACGGCCTTCAAATTTTTTCCTACATTTAACGTGCACTAATACAACTTTCTTGTGAAAATTTGGTAAATTTCAGAGGTCATTTGACCTTTTAAAGACATCGAAGTGATTTTCTAACCATTTAATGACCGTAATTAAAATTTGAACTACATTTACATGCAACACCTAACCATAACAGTTTGAAAAATCATATTTTTGTGTACTTGTGTGCGAGTTAATTCCATGTGCAGTAAATTCGAAGGAATTTTGAAACATATTGGTGTCAAGGCATGGGCACATGCATGGAGTGCATGCCATGGCATTTTAATTCCAAAAAATTAAAAAATGATCAGAAAAAGATGAAACCTTGCTTGATTTAATGTCATGCCACCAAGATGATGTGGTAAAGAAATTGGCATGTTTGACGGACACACACCCCTCACAAACCGGAGCACCTCGCTAGAAGGTTCGTGGTTTCTAGAGGGAACAATGCATGTTTGATGACGAACGGGAGATAGCTTCCTCTTACGGCCTTCAAATTTTTTCTACGTCTAACATACACTACGACAACTGTAATGTGAAATTTTGGAAAATTCTAGGGGTCATTTGACCTTTTAAAGACATTTAAGTGATTTTCTAACCATTTAATGGCCGTAATTCAAATTTGAACTACATCTACATGCAATGCCTAACCAAAATGATTTGGAAAATCATATATGTGTACTTGTGTGAGAGTTAATTTCATGTGCAGTGAATTAGAAGGAATTTTCAAACATATTGGTCTCACGTCATGGACACATGCATACGTATGCATGGAGTGACATGGCATTTTAATTCAAAAAAATAGAAAAATGATCAGAAACACATGAAACCGTGGTTGATGTAATGTCATGCCACCAAGATGATGTGGTAAAGAAATTGGCATGTTTGACAAACGTTTGGACACACGCCCCTCACAAACCGGAGCAACTCGCTAGAAGGTTCATGGTTCCGAGAGGGAACAACTGTTTGATGACGAACGGGAGATAGCTTCCTCTTACGGCCTTCAAATCTTTTCCTACGTTTAACGTGCACTAATACAATATCATGTGAAAAATTGGTAAATTTCAGGGGTCATTTGACCTTTTAAAGACATTTAAGTGATTTTCTAACCATTTAATGAACGTAATTCGAATTTGAACTACATCTACATGCAACGCCTAACCAAAACGGTTTGAAAATCATATTTTTTTTGTACTTGTGTGTGTGTTAATTCCATGTGCAGTAAATTCGAAGGAATTTTCAAACATATTGGTGTCAAGGCATGGGCACATGCATGGAGTGCATGCCATGGCATTTTAATTCCAAAAAAATTAAAAATGATCAAAAAACATGAAACCTTGCTTGATTTAATGTCATGCCACCAAGATGATGTGGTAAAACATCGGCCTGTTTGACGAAAGTTTGGACACACACCCTCACAAACCGGAGCAACTCAATAGAAGGTTTGTGGTTCCGAGAGGGAACAATGCATGTTTGCTGACGGACGGGAGATAGCTTCCTCTTATGGCTTTTAATTTTTTTCCTACGTTTAACGTGCACTAATAAAACTGTCATGTGAAAATTTGGAAATTTCCAGGGGTCATTTGACCTTTTAAAGACATTTAAGTTATTTTCTAACCATTTAATGACCGTAATTCAAATTTGAATTACATCTACATGCAATGCCTAACCAAAATGGTTTGAAAAAACATATTTTTGTGTACTTGTGTGCGAGTTAAAAAATCATCAGACGATGTAAATATCTGGTGGTCAAAAAAGTAAATGTAAAGATCTGGCAAGCAACCGGCCCCCACACGATTGGCACTCTATCTCGCGGCTTGAGGTTTGGTAGGTGATTGGCGGGGATCACTAATCAGACATGGTTCTGTATTGGAAACCGTCAGCTATTATGTTCACACACGGATTTGCTGCGGGAATTGTGTGTAATTCAAACTACAGTACTCATAAATTCCGATGACCGGTGTGTGTACTGGCCCCGTCGATCTAGATTCCGGCCGCCAATAAATACTACCTTGCTCACGTCGTCCCGCTTGCATTCTCATCTACATCCTCCCCTCGCTCGCCCTCTCTCTCTCTCTCTCTCTCTCTCTCTCTCTCTCAAATCTCTGCCATGGCACCGCCGGTCTGCCCACGCGCCGACGAGGAGTCGCCGCCCCCCGAGGACGCTCACTCGATTAGCAGCGACGAGGACCCCTACGCGCCGCCTGTTGAGGTTGCACCGGACCCCCCAACTTTTGATTGGTTTTGGGGCCAGTACAATCTTTGTTTGTGGAAGTCGTTGCCGCCGGCTGAGAAAGCCAGGCAAGTGGTGTTCAAGAATGAGATGGCGGAGGAGGAAGCCAAGTACCAGGCGGCCTGTGAAGCCCGTGATGCCGCCTGGAAAAAGGAGGCGGCGGAGCTTTGGGGGCGGCGTCGTCGTACTGAGGAGGTGTACGAAGACGGTTACTTCACGAGGAAGGTCATGGGCGCTGGGCGCCTCGTCGCTACGTGGAGGTGGGCCGATAAGCTCCAACGTTCCATCGACGAGGAGCTTCGATGGGAGCCCAACGAAATGGCAAGATCGGTCGCTCGCGTCCGCCAGCAAGAGGCAGATCGGTACGTCAAGCGCTGCGAGGCGGAGGAGTCGGAGTACTGCCTCAAGATCGGGAAGACGCCGCGCACTGTGGAGGCTGGCGAGGCTGCCGGAATCTGGCCCTGTGGAGGGATTATTAGTTTTAATATTGTTCGTTTTCAATTTATGCATTGTACCTAGTAGTTAAGTATCATCACGTATATGTGATGATTATATATATATTTTGTGATGATCTAATGAACAATTAATATATATATATATATATATATATATTATGAATTCCATTTTCTATCTGTTTGTGTATACTCATTTGAATCTAGTTGTTATCATCCACATATACAGAATGGAAAGCGTATATACACACATTGAAACAGAACATATAAGAATGGAAAACAGAGTACAACATTGAAACAGAGCAATACTATGATTGTTGTGAATACATAGTTATCCATGTCGAAACGACTTCCCAAAATAAAACGTGTCCATGAGACCGTGACCAGCAGCCCTTGCCTAGGGTAGCTCTTGGCTCTGCCTGAACTCGTGCAGGCGTTCATCCAAGTGGTCGACACGCTCGCGGTACATCTGGAGCGCGATCTCGAGCTCCAAGTTGGCTATTTCATCGGAGATCACCAGCTCGAGGATGCGAAGGCCATGTTCCTCATCGCGCCAGTGGACACCTAGGCCAAGGAGGCGGTCGAGCCTACGGACCAGCGCGTTGGCATCCAGCGGGCCGCGGACAAGGCGAACGGCGGCACCCATGCGAACGGCACGGCGGGCGTCCGGTGCAAGTACGGCGCGGCCGGCCTCTGGTGCAAGTACGGCGCTGAGGGCCTCTGCCCACTCCTGGCGAGGAATGGGGGTACTGACGGGACGTGTACCCAGCTGCGACGCCGTGTCGACAGCAGGCAAGCGCCGATGGATCCGTTGTTGTTGTGCGGCGCGCCGCGCCTCTCGCTCTGCGGCGCTCCAACGGTCTCGCCGTGTGGCGAGCCGCAGCCTATCGGCACAGACGCGCCTAGCTTGCTCTGCGGCGCGCCATCGATCATGTTGTGCGGCGAGCTGCAGCCTGTCGATGCTGACATGCCTATCTTGATCCGCGGGGCTCAAGCACCATGCGGCAAAGGTCTTCTCAACCCTGGCGATGACGCGCATCACGGCGTCATCCATCGCGTTGCCGGGGAGCGCCTCGGCCTCGACGGGCCGTGGCGCCTGCTCGTTTTCCTCGTCGACGAGGTTGATGGCAGAGGCGGCGCTTTGGTGGGTTGGCATGCTTCGAAAAGGTGGATGTGCTACAGGCTGCGCTTGTCGCCTCCGTGCATCGCGCGCCCCCTATGCGCAATATAGCAGGGTGGTGAGAAACAGGTGAGGAAATGCCGGGAAACGGTGGCGTGTTCATAAAACGCCATCAATTAATGGAAACTTACCATCGAGCTAGCACAAGTCGTAGATGATGATCAGATGAACACGGACCATACTAGGGAACCCGTCGGTGATTAATTCATCAATCCCAAACGGTTGAATACTAGCAAGCGTTTGCCCACAACACACATGGCCTATTCCATCACAAATAGGTCGGATGAATCAATTGTATGCCACGTACCACACTGTAACATCCCAAATTTTGGAATGTTAATATAATTAATTGAATTGTTTGTTTGTTTGCTTGAGTGAATTAAACTTGAGTGAAATTTGAACCTTTTCAAAAACTTTTGAATGAGAGGGAATAAAATGACTTTCCCCTTCTCCGTAAATTCAATTCATCCTATTAGAATCAATGAGAGAAGATGACATGACTTCTTCAACTATAAAGAATTTGAACTGAGTTTTGCAATTTAATTCTTTCAAATATTTTCACTTGCTTCTCTATTTTTCTTCACGAGAAATACCCCGAAAAATAAATTCTTGCAAGCAAGAAAGAGCGGAGGAAAATGACCCTCCAAAATCAGGGGCATTTTTTGAAAATATTTGAGCCAAGGAAAACCAAAGTTTTTATTTAAAAAATTATTTGCAAAAAGAAATAAAGCCTTTATTCTGAAAAACATTTTTTTAAGTTTTTATTTTGGCCGTGGAATAATGCTCATCATCTACATTTTATTTTTCTGATAATTTTAGTATATAAAAACTCTTTATTCCGAATTGATTTGATTTCCTTTTTATTGTTTTAGTTTCCTAATTTTAAAAATAGGAATGGAATCGTTTTTATTAGGAAAACCTGTTGGCCCATTAAGCACTTTCCTATTCTAGCCCAACAAGAGATCATCTCCTTCCTCTGTTTCCTCTCACGTTACAAAGCTTTCCATATCCATGGAGACAGAAACTCCACCTTCCCGATCTCCCTCGTCTTTCCATCCCAGCGCCTCCCGAGACCGCCTATAAAACCCCCTCCTCTCCTCGTTCCATTTTTCCCATCACCACGCCTCCCCTGCCCGTAGCCTCCTCGCCACCGTCCTCCTTTTCCTGCCTAGAACGCTCACCAGAGCTCTCCTGGAACCTCCCATCGCCCAGCGCCACCTCCCCAAGCGCCGACCCCTCCCACGCCACCCCCACCTCGCCAAGCGACCTCGCCTCGCCGAGCAGCCCTCCACATCGCTGCCTCCTTCCTGCCGTCTCTGCCTCACGTACTGGTAACTCCCTTGTTGTTGTTTTTCGTTTTCAGATTTATTTCCGTAACAGATTTAGTTCCGTTCTTGTTTAGCTTATAACTTTTGATCTAGAAGTCCAATGATGCTGATTCTTTTTGCGTTAGATCAAAATTTTCTTGTAGTTTCCAAAAATATATAATTTGTCTATGTTTGGACTTATAAAAATTGAGTTAGATCAGATTTGAATTAAAGCTTGTTTTGCTTATTCTGGGAGTTTAAAATAGATTTTTATTTGATTCTTTTTCTACTGATCACTAGTGATCATATTTACCAGTGGTAAAAAGTTCAAAATTGTTTGAGTATTTTAGCTTATTGTTTCATGTAAAACAAATTCTGTTTTAGTTCTATTCAATAATAGCTACTTCTTTTTCTATAGTTGTTTTTAAATTATTTTATTTTATATTTCAGAAAGTTTATGTTTGGTTTCTATTAGTTAAACAGTAGGTGTTCAACAAGTCTTTATATTTATTTTTATTTTGTTATCGTGAAATCAATTCAAGTTCGCTAATAACTTGCAATGGATTTCTCTACTGTTTTAACTCCCAATTGAAAATACTTTCAAAATAGCTTTATGAAAAAAATACTTTATATTTTTGTCTTAACTAAATTTATATTTTATTCTCTGTTATTTTAGTGTTTTATTTTTCGTTAGACAAAACTATTTTTGTGAATGTTGTAGAAGAAGACTCTAGTTTTATTTGAAGTTCCTTCGGATTCTTATTCGCTCTCTCTTTGTTTTGATTGTTAGTGTGAGTGCTTATGTGAATGATATGTTTGTTATATAGATTTCATCGTAGAGTGACGAGTAGTCTATCAAGTTATTTCTTGAGAACGATAATTCTTCTTCGTCAACATCACCGAGCAAGTTCACTTTGATCATTGCTTTCATACCTATGTTTTTATTGCATTTAGTGGCATCCTTGCAACCACCCCTCAAGAGTGTTATTGAATCCTTGTAGTTGAGTAGTATGCATGAGGTAGGAACCCATCACCCTGTTACCAAGCCCGGACGTTATTTATTTTAATGCTACGCTATAGTAGACGGGGTTTGGTATGAGTGCTCGTGGAGTGGTGTGAGAATGAAGGATCTACGTCAATGACGACAACACCATGATGAAAGCTGCAAGGATCTGCATCTTCAAGGCCTCAAGACTTCAAGACTCGAGACAAGAATTCAATACACACTCTTTGGGTGAAGGGCGGTTGACGGGCACCTGGAGAACCCAGTGGTTGGCGGGATGCATGGAGAAGCGCCATGACATCTTGCGGAAAGCTTCACCCAGACTCATAGAGACGGAAGAATACTTCATGCCCGGAAGCTTACTGTGCAACCGCAAGTCATTATGGGCTCTGGCTTGGTTGACCTTAGTGGTGACTCTGGCTGGGACGGTACTAGCAGATGTAGAACTACGGTAGGATGGGATGAGTACGGACGGTGGTCGAGGAACTCTTTGGAAGACCATGTTTGATCATCTTGTTCTCAAACACTCACGAAGTGCGAGAAGCGTAAAGAGAGGGATCGAATCTTGCGGGTAAAGTGTACAAACCTCTGCAGAGGGTTATAACCTAATCGATTAGCCGTGTCCCGATTCACGGACAATTTGAGCATCCGGACTTGGATCTATCTCGGAACTCTCAACACCGGATTGATAACTTAATTTTGGGCAACATATGATGAATTTTTGGGCTATGAGACATCGGTTGGCGGAACCATGTCATGATAGAAAACTCCTTAGTACAGACTTCATTCTATTCCTTTGATGTAGGTAAAATAAAATCAGCATTTACGCAAACAAAATTCAGAATCTGAGCCATAAAGCCATATTGCATATAGTATAGTTTTATCATCTGTTTATTCATGTTGTGATCTTGCCGGTACATTCAATGTCTTGACCTACACACGGCTGCAACGTATCATGTTGCGTATATTTCCTCGACGAGTAAGAGTTACTGATGCAGGGTTACGGTCTACACTCAACCTGCCGATGGCGTTGATGGGACTCCACACCCGTTTGATTTGTTTCCACTGAGTATTATGAGGTATATATCAGTTTTACGTTATTTATGCATGTGATTGCACTTTGATATATACATTGATGTACTGTGTGTGCCAAAGATACCGATCCGAGGATGGCATAGTAACACGAGGCTTGACCGTGCGAGGTCGGGTCGCTCTGAAATGGTATCGAGCACATGTTGGTATGTAGGACGTGACCCTAGAAATCGGAAAGCCCTAGGACATGATATCTCTAAAACTTTATTTTCAAAAAGACTATTACTTCTCATCTCTTTCTGATTTTATCGAATAGACACTCTCACCTCAAAATAGTTAGGATATACCCCTTTTCCCTTTTGACCACATGAAGGATCAACTGAAGCCACTCCAAGAAAGATATCGGAGGACTGATGACCTCTTCCAAGTAAAGAGGATTTCACCATGTATTAGAAGCTACTAACAGTTGAAGACTCAAGATTTGAAGTTCCTAAAGAAATATTTGACCTTTAGAAGACCAAACCCTGTTACACACTTATGTTAGATGCGACGATGTGTGAGCTGTCATTTGTTTGATGTTTTCCGACAGCCACAAAGTAAAACTTGTTTCATCAAAAAACTATTGTTTGTATTGTGTGTATATCCCTCCCCACCTCTCTCTCATCTCACCTTAAAACCCTTGAACCCCATAGAGGATGAATGAAGTTGGACTGATATTCTCTGGACCGAAGACTTCGGTAGGAGGCGGAGCTATGGATCACGAACATGGAGAATCACTTGGGAACAATTTGGTTTCAAGGAAGTATGAGGTCCAATACGCTCTTCAAGATTTCTTTTGTAAAGTGCCGCAACCTGTGGAGAATGCATCAATCCATACAAGGATTTAAAGGAGCAAGAACTTGGGAGGAATTCAAGAAGACCACGATGAGATCACGTCTTATCCGGAAGCACAATGATACACCAAGAAGTAAACCTTGTGCACTGCAAGATTTGCGGAGAAATAGGACACACCAGGAGGAACACAAAGATGGATGCCCTCATTGTGAGGAGAAACACCCAGTGAGGAATGCCCAACTAGCTGTGTGACTTGCTTCACTGTGTGAAGGAACCACCCACTACCGGTCAAGTGTCACATTTACTCCACGGTGCAACAAACTATTCAAGCGGGAAGATGGAATGAAACAAGCCCTCAAGGAAGACCTAGAAGAACCGGTAATGAATGAAAGTGTTGAAGACTGGATGGAGAAGGTCTCAACAGATTTTACTCAATGCACTGCTATTCATGTGGAGAAGAAGGACATTATTCACAGATGTTGCCCCAAGGGAAGAAAAGAGTATCCAGGATATTTCCCGATAGCGAAGTGAAGTTTGACCCTCTTGGAGATAGAAACTCTGATCATTACAGAGAATTCCGGGAAGAGAAAAAGAAGGCAACCCGAGAACAACGCAATTTTTGCAGAGAAGGACCTAAGTCATATCACTTGTTACAGTGCAAGGATTTAGGTCATTTAAGCTAGTAAATGCCGAGAAAGAAGCCAAGAATCCAAGGAGCCCGCATAATCACAAAGAAGCCCGAGACATGTCGGAAGTCATTTGTTTTCGCTGCAAGGAGGCAGGACATTATGCTATTAAATGTCCCGACAAGATGAAAGCTGAAGTTGAGTAGTTGGAATTTTGATATGGATAATAAGAGTAGTAGAAAGCAATTTCATTTTCATAAGCTCAATGAGTTGAGTTATGTAATAGATTACCGAGATTGTAATAGTTCATGACTCAATAAAGTTGAAATGTCACATGCTGAAAAGCTTTAAGGAGTTGTCATATTTTATCTTGGAAATTAATATTCTTGATGAACATGGAAGAAGGTGAGTTGTGATGCATAAACAGGAAATTGGAAATTGAGTTTGAAGTTTTGTTTGGATGATATGAATGTGTGCCCCAGGAGATAAGTACCTTACTCGAGCATCATTTCTGTTTCACAAACTGCAGATGACGACACTTTACGAGTCTTTCCTTAAAGGTCTGAAACGATCATGACCACGACAAGTGATCATGATTACCAAGATCCTGAAGGACATGATGAAGCATATTCACCTTGAAGGAGATGCAGTCTACAAAGGCTACCCTGCATGCAAAAGGGAGTGGAACTTTGGTATGTGGAGGTACACCTCCACCGTTTGAAAGGAGTTTGCCCAAAGAGGATGGGGCATTACTTTTTCATCTCACGTGTGCCACAAGCAACTTTCTTCGATGCTGTTCGTGAAACAGCCATGGAAGCCATATCGCCCGAATCGAGAAATACTTGAAGCAAGACTCCGTTATACTCAGAATACCTAAGCGAAGTGCATGCAGAGATGATGTTGTGAAGCTCAAGACCACCATGATGAAAAAGAAGATTGAAGATTTCAAGGCTCATGTCGCACAATTCCGGTGGGATCAAGAATCCTCGAGGAGGATAAATAAATAAAGTTGGAAGTAATGTCCACCATACCAAACCATGTTGGTTGCAGCATTTGTATCAATTACTTTTTGGAATTTGGATTTACAAAAATGGTTAAGTATGTAATGAAAGATTGTTATGAGATTAATGAGATTTTATGGATAAACTTGTGCTCTTCTTTTGGTCATAGTACTCTATAAAGCCACGGGATCAATGAAGAAAGAAATGTGTTATTCATGACGGCCATAGAAGGAAAATTTGGACAAAATAAGTTGGAGTTTTGTTTTGATATGATGGTATGAAGAAACAGAGTACTCGATTTAAGGAGGTGTAACAAGAGAGTTACTCCAAGGATGAGTTAAAGCTGCACTAGTGTTGAAGTGGGCCATAACCCACGTGCCCGAGGATTTTGAGAAGGAACCGTTGTAACCTCGATAAAGGAATAAATTTGGAAGAATCGGTGATCCAATCGGCATAAGTTTCGTAGGAGGTCACGCAAAAACACGAGAGTGGTGAAATAACGATAGATGTTTGTTCAGCTTGCGAAACCATGGATTTACTCGAAACCAGTTCGAGAACAAGAGAAATTTCTACAATGCTTGTGAGTATGCCCAAGTGTTAGAATACGTGATTCGATATTTACGTATGTGGTAATGATTCAAATGCACGGGATGGATTGGCCCCCATACGAAGACTTCTATCATGAACTATCATATGTTGATGGAAAATCGAGAGCCTCGAAAACCTTAGAAGAGTGTCGACCACGATAAGCCATAAAACCATAGAATGGTAGTACGATGGAACCCTTACAGCAACCGTTGCCAATCGTAGGATATCTGGTGAAGTTCAACCCAGACCCGTTTTCTGCAGGAGAAAACCATAAATTGTAGACCACCATGAGTGTTTCGATAGTTGTTTAGAATGGACACAGACCCATCAGCTAAGAAGATCCGGTCTGGACGAACTTCAACTTTGACGAACCGACCCAAGATTACGAGGAAAACTCTATGCTTCGACGGAAGAGCTTTAATGAAGGAGCTATTGTAAGATATGTGAAGAGGCATACATTGTCAGCCTCCGGAGGAAGTATCTGAGTTTATTGGGCTGTAACCTTGCATTTTAAGTGTGGTAGCACCCTGACCTTCTCGACCAAAACAATTGCTAGAAGACCCCAACCCTAACCTTTTCTTGCTAGCCTCTTGAATCTCGAGGGGCGAGATTCATTCTAAGTGTGGTAGGTTTGTAACATCCCAAATTTTGGAATGTTAATATAATTAATTGAATTGTTTGTTTGTTTGCTTGAGTGAATTAAACTTGAGTGAAATTTGAACCTTTTCAAAAACTTTTGAATGAGAGGGAATAAAATGACTTTCCCTTCTCCGGTAAATTCAATTCATCCTATTAGAATCAATGAGAGAAGATGACATGACTTCTTCAACTATAAAGAATTTGAGCGGAGTTTTGCAATTTAATTCTTTCAAATATTTGCACTTGCTTCTCTATTTTTCTTCCCGAGAAATACCCGAAAATAAATTCTTGCAAGCAAGAAAGAGCGGAGGAAAATGACCCTCCAAAATCAGGGGCATTTTTTGAAAATATTTGAGCCAAGGAAAACCAAAGTTTTTATTTAAAAAATTATTTGCAAAAAGAAATAAAGCCTTTATTCTGAAAAACATTTTTTTTAAGTTTTTATTTTGGCCGTGGAATAATGCTCATCATCTACATTTTATTTTTCTGATAATTTTAGTATATAAAAACTCTTTATTCCGAATTGATTTGATTTCCTTTTTATTGTTTTAGTTTCCTAATTTTAAAAATAGGAATGGAATCTTTTTATTAGGAAAAACCTGCTGGCCCATTAAGCACTTTCCTATTCTAGCCCAACAAGAGATCATCTCCTTCCTCTGTTTCCTCTCACGTTACAAAAGCTTTCCATATCCATGGAGACAGGAAACTCCACCTTCCCGATCTCCCTCGTCTTTCCATCCCAGCGCCTCCCGAGACCGCCTATAAAACCCCTCCCTCTCCTCGTTCCATTTTTCCCATCACCACGCCCCTCCTGCCCGTAGCCTCCTCGCCACCGTCCTCCTTTTCCTGCCTAGAAAGCAGCTCACCGGGAGCTCTCCTGGAACCTCCCCATCGCCCAGCGCCACCTCCCCAAGCGCCGACCCCTCCTCCGCCACCCCCACCCTACTTGGCGACCTCGCCCCCCTCGCGAGCAGCCCTCCACATCGCCGTCTCCTTCCTGCCATCTCTGCCTCACGTCAGGTAACTCCCTTGTTGTTGTTTTTCGTTTTCAGATTTATTTCCGTAACAGATTTAGTTCTGTTCTTGTTTAGCTTATAACTTTTGATCTAGAAGTCCAATGATGCTGATTCTTTTTGAGTTAGATCACAATTTTCTTGTAGTTTCCAAAAATATATAATGTGTCTATGTTTGTATTTATAAAATTGAGTTAGATCAGATTTTAATTAAAGCTTGTTTTGCTTATTCCGGGAGTTTAAAAATAGATTTTATTTGATTCTTTTTTCTACTGATCACTAGTGATCATATTTACCAGTGGTAAAAAGTTCAAAATTGTTTGAGTATTTTAGCTTATTGTTTCATGTAAAACAAATTCTGTTTTAGTTCTATTCGAATAATAGCTACTTCTTTTTCTATAGTTGTTTTTAAATTATTTTATTTTATGTTTCAGAAAGTTTATGTTTGGTTTCTATTAGTTAAACAGTAGGTGTTCAACAAGTTTTTATATTTATTTTTATTTTGTTATCGTGAAATCAATTCAAGTTCGCTAATAACTTGCAATGGATTTCTCTACTGTTTTAACTCCCAATTGAAAATACTTTCAAAATAGCTTTATGAAAAAAATACTTTATATTTTTGTCTTAACTAAATTTATATTTTATTCTCTGTTATTTTAGTGTTTTATTTTCCGTTAGACAAAACTATTTTTGTGAATGTTGTAGAAGAAGACTCCCTAGTTTTATTTGAAGTTCCTTCGGATTCTTATTCGCTCTCTCTTTTGTTTTGATTGTTAGTGTGAGTGCTTATGTGAATGATTTTTTTGTTTTATATATTTCATCATAGAGTGACGAGTTTTATATCAAGTTATTTCTTGAGAACGTTAATTCTTCTTCGTAAACATCACCAGGCAAGTTCACTTTGATCATTGCTTTCATACCTATGTTTTATTGCATTTAGTGGCATCCTTGCAACCACCCCTCGATAGTGTTATTGAATCCTTGTAGTTGAGTAGTATGCATGAGGTAGGAACCCATCACCCTGTTACCAAGCCCGGACGTTATTTATTTTAATGCTACGCTATAGTAGACGGGGTTTGGTATGAGTGCTCGAGAGTGGTGTGAGAATGAAGGATCTCGTCAATGGCGACAACACCATGATGAAAGCTGCAAGGACTGCATCTTCAAGGCCTCAAGACTTCAAGACTCGAGACAAGAATTCAATACACACTCTTTGGGTGAAGGGCGGTTGTGGGCACCTGGAGAACCCAGTGGTTGGCGGGATGCATGGAGAAGCGCCATGACATCTTGCGGAAAGCTTCACCCAGACTCAAAGAGACGGAAGAATACTTCATGCCGGAAGCTTACATGCAACCGCAAGTCATTATGGGCTCTGGCTTGGTTGACCTTAGTGGTGACTCTGGCTGGGGCGGTACTAGCAGATGTAGAACTACGGTAGGATGGGATGAGTGCGGACGGTGGTCGAGGAACTCTTTGGAAGACCATGTTTGGTCATCTTGTTCTCAAACACTCTGAAGTGCGAGAACGTAAAGAGAGGGATCGAATCTTGCGGGTAAAGTGTACAAACCTCTGCAGAGGGTTATAACCTAATCGAGTAGCCGTGTCCCCGGTTACGGACAATTTGAGCATCTGGACTTGGATCTATCTCGGAACTCTCAACACCGGATTGATAACTTAATTTTGGGCAACATATGATGAATTTTTGGGCTATGAGACATCGGTTGGCGGAACCATGTCATGATAGAAAACTCCTTAGTACAGACTTCATTCTATTCCTTTGATGTAGGTAAAATAAAATCAGCATTTACATAAACAAAATTCAGAATCTGAGCCATAAAGCCATATTGCATATAGTATAGTTTTATCATCTGTTTATTCATGTTGTGATCTTGCGGTACATTCAATGTCTTGACCTACGGCTGCAACGTATCATGTTGCGAGATATTTCCTCGACGAGTAAGAGTTACAGTGCAGGGTTACGGTCTACACTCAACTCGCCGATGGCGTTGATGGGACTCCACACCCGTTTGATTTGTTTCACGAGTATTATGAGGTATATATCAGTTTTCGTTATTTATGCATGTGATTGCACTTTGATATATACATTGATGTACTATGTGTGCCAAAGATCTTGATCCGAGGATGGCATAGTAACACGTAGGCTTGACCGTCGAGGTCGGGTCGCTCTGAAATGGTATCGAGCACATGTTGGTATGGGGCGTGACCCTAGAAATCGGAAAGCCCTAGGACATGATATCTCTAAAACTTTATTTTCAAAAGACTATTACTTCTCATCTCTTTTACGATTTTATCGAATAGACACTCTCACCTCAAAATAGTTAGGATATACCCCTTTTCCTTTTGACCACATGAAGGATCAACTGAAGCCACTCCAAGAAAGATATCGGAGGATGATGACCTCTTCCAAGTAAAGAGGATTTCACCATGTATTAGAAGATAAAACAGTTGAAGACTCAGAAGATTTGAAGTTCCTAAAGAAATATTATACCTTTAGAATACCAAAAAAAAGTTACACACTTATGTTATATGCGACGATGTTAGAGCTGACATTTTTTTGAAGTTTTTCCGACAGCCACAAAGTAAAACTTGTTTCATCAAAAAACTATTGTTTGTATTGTGTGTATATCCCTCCCCACCTCTCTCTCATCTCACCTTAAAACCCTTGAACCCCATAGATGATGAATGAAGTTGGACTGATATTCTCTGGACGAAGACTTCGGAGGCGGAGCTATGGATCTGAGAACATGGAGAATCACTTGGGAACAATTTGGTTTCAAGGAAGTATGAGGTCCAATACGCTCTTGATTACTTTCTACGTAAAGTGCTGCAACACAGTGGAGAATGCATCAATCCATACAAGGATTTAAAGGAGCAAGAACTTGGGAGGAATTCAAGAAGACCACGATGAGATCACGTCTTATCCGGAAGCACAATGATACACCAAGAAGTAAACCTTGTGCCTGCAAGATTTGCGGAGAAATAGGACACACCAGGAGGAACACAAAGATGGATGCCCTCATTGTGAGGAGAAACACCCGGTGAGGAATGCCCAACTAGCGGTGACTTGCTTCCTGTGAAGGAACCACCCACTACCGGTGCGATGTCACATTTACTCCACGGTGCAACAAACTATTCAAGCGGGAAGATGGAATGAAACAAGCCCTCAAGGAAGACCTAGAAGAACCAGTAATGAATGAAAGTGTTGAAGACACGGATGGAGAAGGTCTCAACAGATTTTACTCAATGCACGCTATTCATGTGGAGAAGAAGGACATTATTCACAGTATTGCCCCAAGGGAAGAAAAGAGTATCCGAGGATATTTCCCGATAGCGAAGTGAAGTTTGACCCTCTGGAGATAGAAACTCGATCATTACAGAGAATTCCGGGAAGAGAAAAAAAGGCAACCCGAGAACAACGCAATTTTTGCGAGAGAAGGACCTAAGTCATATCACTTGTTACAGTGCAAGGATTTAGGTCATTTAAGCTAGTAAATGCCAGAAAAGAAGCCAAGAATCCAAGGAGCCCGCATAATCACAAAGAAGCCCGAGACATGTCGGAAGTCATTTGTTTTCATTTGCAAGGAGGCAGGACATTATGCTATTAAATGTCCCGACAAGATGAAAGCTGAAGTTGAGTAGTTGGAATTTTGATATGGATAATAAGAGTAGTAGAAAGCAATTTCATTTTCATAAGCTCAATGAGTTGAGTTATGTAATAGATTACCACGAGATTGTAATAGTTCATGACTCAATAAAGTTGAAATGTCACATGCCGAAAAGCTTTAAGGAGTTGTCATATTTTATCTTGGAAATTAATATTCTTGATGAACATGGAAGAAGGTGAGTTGTGATGCATAAACAGGAAATTGGAAATTGAGTTTGAAGTTTTGTTTGGATGATATGAATGTGTGCCCCGGAGATAAGTACCTTACTCGAGCATCATTTCTGTTTCACAAACTGCAGATGACGACACTTTACGAGTCTTTCCTTAAAGGTCTGAAAGCGATCATGACCACGACAAGTGATCATGATTACCGAAGATCTGAAGGACATGATGAAGCATATTCACCTTGAAGGAGATGCACGGTCTACAAAGGCTACCCTTCATGCAAAAGGAGTGGAACTTTGGTATGTGGAGGTACACCTCCACCGTTTGAAAGGAGTTTGCCCAAAGAGGATGGGGCATTACTTTTCATCTCACGTGTGCCACAAGCAACTTTCTTCGATGCTGTTCGTGAAACAGCCATGGAAGCCATATCGCTGCAGGAGAAATACTTGAAGCAAGACTCCGTTATACTCGTGGAATACCTAAGCGAAGTGCATGCAGAGATGATGTTGTGAAGCTCAAGACCACCATGATGAAAAAGAAGATTGAAGATTTCAAGGCTCATGTCGCACAATTCCGGTGGATCAAGAATCCTCGAGGAGGATAAATAAATAAAGTTGGAAGTAATGTCTGACCATACCAAACCATGTGGGTGGCAGCATTTGTAACAAGTACTTTTTGGAATTTGGATTTACAAAAATGGTTAAGGATGTAATGAAAGATTGATATGAGATTAATGAGATTTTATGGATAAACTTGTGCACTTCTTTTGGTCATAGTACTCTATAAAGCCACAGGATCAATGAAGAAAGAAATGTGTTATTCATGACGGCCATAGAAGGAAGCTGGACAAAATAAGTTGGAGTTTTGTTTTGATATGATGGTATGAAGAAACAGCAGTACTCTTGGATTTAAGGAGGTGTAACAAGAGAGTTACTCCAAGGATGAGTTAAAGCTGCACTAGTGTTGAAGTGGGCCATAACCCACGGGCCCGAGATTTTGAGAAGGAACCGTTGTAACCTCGATAAAGGAATAAATTTGGAAGAATCGGTGATCCAATCAGCATAAGTTTCAGAGGAGGTCACGCAAAACACGAGAGTGGTGAAATAACGATAGATGTTTGTTCAGCTTGCAGAAACCATGGATTTACTCGAAACCAGTTCGAGAACAAGAGAAATTTCTACAATGCTTGTGAGTATGCCCAAGTGTTAGAATACGTGATTCGATATTTACGTATGTGGTAATGATTCAAGTACGGGATGGATTGGCCCCCATACCGAAGACTTCTATCATGAACTATCATATGTTGATGGAAAATCAGAGCCTCGAAAACCTTAGAAGAGTGTCGACCACGATAAGCCATAAAACCATAGAATGGTAGTACGATGGAACCCTTTTACAGCAACCGTTGCCAATCGTAGGATATACGGTGAAGTTCAACCTGCACCCGTTTTCTGCAGGAGAAAACCATAAATTGTAGACCACCATGAGTGTTTCGATAGTTGTTTAGAATGGACACAGACCCATCGACTAAGAAGATCCGATCTCGGACGAACTTCAACTTTGACGAACCGACCCAAGATTACGAGGAAAACTCTATGCTTCGATGTAAGAGCTTTAATGAAGGAGCTATTGTAAGATATGTGAAGAGGCATACATTGTCAGCCTCCGGAGGAAGTATCTGAGTTTATTGGAATCATAACCTTGCATTTTAAGTGTGGTAGCACCCACGACCTTCTGACAAAAACAATTGCTAGAAGACCCCAACCCCTAACCTTTTCTTGCTAGCCTCTTCGAATCTCGAGGACGAGATTCATTCTAAGTGTGGTAGGTTTGTAACATCCCAAATTTTGGAATGTTAATATAATTAATTGAATTGTTTGTTTGTTTGCTTGAGTGAATTAAACTTGAGTGAAATTTGAACCTTTTCAAAAACTTTTGAATGAGAGGGAATAAAATGACTTTCCCTTCTCCGGTAAATTCAATTCATCCTATTAGAATCAATGAGAGAAGATGACATGACTTCTTCAACTATAAAGAATTTGAACGGAGTTTTGCAATTTAATTCTTTCAAATATTTGCACTTGCTTCTCTATTTTTCTTCCCCGAGAAATACCCAGAAAAATAAATTCTTGCAAGCAAGAAAGAGCGGAGGAAAATGACCCTCCAAAATCAGGGGCATTTTTTGAAAATATTTGAGCCAAGGAAAACCAAAGTTTTTATTTAAAAAATTATTTGCAAAAAGAAATAAAGCCTTTATTCTGAAAAACATTTTTTTAAGTTTTTATTTTGGCCGTGGAATAATGCTCATCATCTACATTTTATTTTTCTGATAATTTTAGTATATAAAAACTCTTTATTCGAATTGATTTGATTTCCTTTTTATTGTTTTAGTTTCCTAATTTTAAAAATAGGAATGGAATCGTTTTTATTAGGAAAAACCTGATGGCCCATTAAGCACTTTCCTATTCTAGCCCAACAAGAGATCATCTCCTTCCTCTGTTTCCTCTCACGTTACAAAAGCTTTCCATATCCATGGAGACAGGAAACTCCACCTTCCCGATCTCCCTCGTCTTTCCATCCCAGCGCCTCCCGAGACCGCCTATAAAACCCCCTCCCTCTCCTCGTTCCATGTTTCCCATCACCATGACCCCTCCCTGCCCGTAGCCTCATCGCCACCGTCCTCCTTTTCCTGCCTAGAAGCAGCTCACCGGGAGCTCTCCTGGAACCTCCCCATCGCCCAGCGCCACCTCCCCAGCGCCGACCCCTCCTCCGCCACCCCATCCTGCTTGGCGACCTCGCCCCCTCGCCGGAGCAGCCCTCCACATCGCCGTCTCCTTCCTGCCATCTCTGCCTCACGTCTGGTAACTCCCTTGTTGTTGTTTTTTCGTTTTCAGATTTATTTCCGTAACAGATTTAGTTCTGTTCTTGTTTAGCTTATAACTTTTGATCTAGAAGTCCAATGATGCTGATTCTTTTTGAGTTAGATCACAATTTTCTTGTAGTTTCCAAAAATATATAATGTGTCTATGTTTGTATTTATAAAAATTGAGTTAGATCAGATTTGAATTAAAGCTTGTTTTGCTTATTCCGGGAGTTTAAAAATAGATTTTTATTTGATTCTTTTTCTACTGATCACTAGTGATCATATTTACCAGTGGTAAAAAGTTCAAAATTGTTTGAGTATTTTAGCTTATTGTTTCATGTAAAACAAATTCTGTTTTAGTTCTATTGAATAATAGCTACTTCTTTTCTATAGTTGTTTTTAAATTATTTTATTTTATGTTTCAGAAAGTTTATGTTTGGTTTCTATTAGTTAAACAGTAGGTGTTCAACAAGTTTTTATATTTATTTTTATTTTGTTATCGTGAAATCAATTCAAGTTCGCTAATAACTTGCAATGGATTTCTACTGTTTTAACTCCCAATTGAAAATACTTTCACAATAGCATTATGAAAAAATTTACTTTATATTTTTGTCTTAACTAAATTTATATTTTATTCTCTGTTATTTTAGTGTTTTATTTTCCGTTAGACAAAACTATTTTTGTGAATGTTGTAGAAGAAGACTCCCTAGTTTTATTTGAAGTTCCTTCGGATTCTTATTCGCTCTCTCTTTTGTTTTGATTGTTAGTGTGAGTGCTTATGTGAATGATATGTTTGTTATATAGATTTCATCGTAGAGTGACGAGTAGTCTATCAAGTTATTTCTTGAGAACGATAATTCTTCTTCGTCAACATCACCGTGCAAGTTCACTTTGATCATTGCTTTCATACCTATGTTTTTATTGCATTTAGTGGCATCCTTGCAACCACCCCTCAGTAGTGTTATTGAATCCTTGTAGTTGAGTAGTATGCATGAGGTAGGAACCCATCACCCTGTTACCAAGCCGGGACGTTATTTATTTTAATGCTACGCTATAGTAGACGGGTTTGGTATGAGTGCTCGTGGAGTGGTGTGAGAATGAAGGATCTACGTCAATGACGACAACACCATGATGAAAGCTGCAAGGACTGCATCTTCAAGGCCTCAAGACTTCAAGACTCGAGACAAGAATTCAATACACACTCTTTGGGTGAAGGACGGTTGTGGGCACCTGGAGAACCCAAAGTGGTTGGCGGGATGCATGGAGAAGCGCCATGACATCTTGCGGAAAGCTTCACCCAGACTCAAAGAGACGGAAGAATACTTCATGCCCGGAAGCTTACATGCAACCGCAAGTCATTATGGGCTCTGGCTTGGTTGACCTTAGTGGTGACTCTGGCTGGGACGGTACTAGCGGATGTAGAACTACGGTAGGATGGGATGAGTACCGGACGGTGGTCGAGGAACTCTTTGGAAGACCATGTTTGGTCATCTTGTTCTCAAACACTCACGAAGTGCGAGAGCGTAAAAAGAGGATCGAATCTTGCGGGTAAAGTGTACAAACCTCTGCGAGAGGGTTATAACCTAATCGATTAGCCGTGTCCCGATTCACGGACAATTTGAGCATCTGGACTTGGATCTATCTCGGAACTCTCAACACCGGATTGATAACTTAATTGTGGGCAACATATGATGAATTTTTGGGCTATGAGACATCGGTTGGCGGAACCATGTCATGATAGAAAACTCCTTAGTACAGACTTCATTCTATTCCTTTGATGTAGGTAAAATAAAATCAGCATTTACGCAAACAAAATTCGAATCTGAGCCATAAAGCCATATTGCATATAGTATAGTTTTATCATCTGTTTATTCATGTTGTGATCTTGCTTACATTCAATGTCTTTGACCTACACGGCTGCAACGTATCATGTTGCGATATTTCCTCGACGAGTAAGAGTTACGGTGCAGGGTTACGGTCTACACTCAACCTGCCGATGGCGTTGATGGGACTCCACACCCGTTTGATTTGTTTCGCTGAGTATTATGAGGTATATATCAGTTTTACGTTATTTATGCATGTGATTGCACTTTGATATATACATTGATGTACTGTGTGTGCCGATATCTTGATCCGAGGATGGCATAAAGAATACGTAGGCTTGACCGTCTGAGGTCGGGTCGCTACACACACATTGTCAAAAAGTAATGCGGTAGACCTTCTTTAACGTGTGTTAAAAAAATGAAAAACAAGGACCCCGAGGTTAAATTAGCTGAGGGAATGGGGCATTTCGGTCATTTGGCCGAAATGACCCATCCAATCACCTAATTTAACATCGACACAACTTCCCATCCAGTCACCCATCCGATGGCTGCTCCAGCCTCAGCACACTTAACTTGATAGTTTTCTTACATGAGCTACTGGTGGAACAGCTAGTTCTTGTTGATAGGAATGCCTCTTCACATCCTTATGGCATATCCGGATGACCGCCCGTCCCACAATGGCCAATAGATGTTGTTTAGACAGAGCATATCGCATACGTCTTATTAGAAGAAATCGTCTGCGTTATTATCGGTCTTCGCACACATTTCTGATTACAGACCTGTTTGCCACGTATCACACACGTCTTGTTATATTGAACCGTTTATGTTCTCTTGCCTAATCACAAATGGTTCATCCGAGTGAACCGTATGTTGTATATCGCACACACCTTCATCTGGCTGCCCGTTTCTTTTGTGTTGCCTAATCACAAACAGTTCATGCGAGTGAACCGTATGCTGTGTATTGCACACGTCTTCATCTGGCTGCCTGTTTCTTTTGTTCCTCCTCATCGCAAACATCTAATTGAACTGAACCGTATGCCCTTCATCGCACACGCAACTAAAACCTGAACCGTGTTTGATGCATCCATCATTGCAAACATTTTATACATTTCTGACGGTTTTCATACACCGCCGTTTGCGATTATGGGATCGCACACAGTTTCTCGAAGGGTCTCTGATTGTAGTGTCGCGTTAGCAGCATCCTGCAGTAGTGCTGTATGGAGCTACTCTAGCTAATTGCTCCCACTTTCAGTATGTATCCAGATTGAGACTCAGAGTCTTCCGAATCGGCATCAAAGCTTGCATCGACGTAACCCTTTACGACGAACTCTTTATTATCTTCATAATCGAGAAATATCTCCTTAGTCCTCTTAGGTAACAAAGGATAATTTTGACCGCTATCCAGTGATCTACTCATGGATCACTATTGTACCCCCTTGCCAAACTCATGGCAAGGTACACAACAGGTTTGGTACACAGCATGGAACACTTTATAGAACCTATAGCTGAGGCATAGGGAATGACTTTCATTCTCTCTCTATCTTCTGCCACGGTCGGGTCTTGAATCTTACTCAACTTCACACCTTGCAACACAGGCAAGAACCCTTTTTTGACTGATCCATTTTGAACTTCTTCGAAATCTTGTCAAGGTATGTACTTTGTGAAAGTCCTATTAAGCGTCTCGATCTATCCCTATAGATCTTGATGCCCAATATATAAGTAGCTTCACCGAGGTCTTTTATTGAAAAATTCTTATTAAAATATCCTTTTTATGCTATTCAGAAATTCTATATCATTTCCAATCAATAATATGTCATCCAGATATAATATCAGAAATGCTACAGAACTCCCACTCACTTTCTTGTAAATACAGGCTTCACCATAAGTCTGTATAAAACCATATGCTTTGATCACCTCATCAAAGCGTATATTCCAACTCCGAGATGTTGTACCAAAACATAGATGGATCACTAGAGCTTGCACACTTTGTTAGCACCTTTAGGATCGACAAAAACTTCTGATTGCATCATATACAACTCTTCTTTAATATCCATTAAGGAATGCAGTTTTTTACATCCATTTGCCAGATTTCATAATTATAAAATGCGGCAATTGCTAACATGATTGGGACGAACTTAAGCATCGCTACGGGTGAGAAAGTCTCATTGTAGTCAACCCCTTGAACTTGTCGAAAACACTTTTGTGACAAGTCGAGCTTTGTAGATAGTGATATTACCATCAGCGTCTGTCTTCCTCTTGAAAATACATTTATTCTCAATGGCTTGCCGATCATTGGGCAAATCCACCAAAATCCACACTTTGTTCTCATACATGGATCATATCTCAGATTTCATGCCCTCAAGCCATTTATCGGAATCTGAGCTCATCATAGCTGCTTCATAGTTCGTAGGTCCGCCATGGTCTAATAACATGACTTCCAGGACAGGATTACATACCACTCTGGTGCGGAACGTGCTCTGTTCGACCTACGAAGTCCAGTAGTAACTTAATCCGAAGTTTCATGATCATCATCACTAGCTTCCTCTTTAGTTGGTGTAGGCATCATGGGAATGGATTTCTCTGATGTGCTACTCTCCAATTTGAGAGAAGGTACAATTACCTCATCAAGTTCTACTTTCCTCCTACTCACTACTTTTGAGAGAAACTCCTCTAGAAATGTTCCATTCTTGGCAACAAAGATCTTGCCTTCGGATTTGTGGTAGAAGGTGTACCCAATTGTTTCCTTAGGGTATCCTATGAAGACGCACTTCTTCGATTTGGGTTCGAGCTTATTAGGCTGAAGCCTTTTGACATAAGTGTCCAACCCCAAACTTTAAGAAACGACAGCTTAGGTTTCTTCCCAAACCACAGTTCATACGATGTCATCTCAACGGATTTAGATGGTGCCCTATTTAACGTGAATGCAGCTGTCTCTAATGCATAACCCCAAAACGATATTGGTAAATAGGTAAGAGACATCATAGATCACACCATACCTAATAAAGTACGGTTAGGACGCTCGGACACACTATTACACTGTGGTCTTCCAGGTGGCGTGAGTTGTGAAACAATTCCACATTGTTTTAAATGAAGGCCAAACTCGTGACTCAAATATTCGCCTCCGTGATCAGATCTTAGAAACTTTATTTTCTTCTTACGATGATTCTCCACTTCACTCTGAAATTCTTTGAACTTTTCAAATGTTTCAGACTTGTGTTTCGTCAAGTAGATATATCCATACCTTCTCAAATCATCTCTGAAGGTCAGAAAATAACGATACCCGCCGCGTCGGACCGCATACATCGGTATGTATTATTTCCAGTAAGTCATTAGCTCGCTCCATTGTTCCGGAGAACGGAGTTTTAGTTATCTTGCCCATTAGGCATGGTTCACAAGTATCAAATGATTCATAATCAAGTGATTCCAAAAGTCCATCCGCATGGAGTTTCTTCATGCGCTTTACACCAATATGACCTAAACGGCGATGCCACAAGTATGTTGCACTATCATTATCAACTTTGCATCTTTTGGCATCATTATTATGAATATGTGTATCACTACGATCGAGATTCAATAAACCATTCACATTGGGTGTATGACCATAAAAGGTTTTTATTCATGTAAACAGAACAACAATTATTCTCTGACTTAGATGAATAAACGTATTGCAATAAACATGATCTAATCATATTCATGCTCAATGCAAACACCAAATAACATTTATTTAGGTTCAACACTAATCCCCGAAGGTAGAGGCAGTGTGCAATGGTGATCATATGAACCTTGGAATCATTTCCAACACACATCGTCACCTCGCTTTTAACTAGTCTCTGCAACTCCTGTTTCGAGTTACTAATCTTAGCAACTGAACCAGTATCAAATACCTAGGGGTTACTACCTTTGTTCACTTTGTCATCCTTCTTATCCGCCAAGTATTTGGGGCAGTTTCGCTTCTAGTGACTATTTCCTTCGCAGTAGAAGCACTCAGTTTCGGGCTTGGGTCCAGCTTTGGGCTTCTTCACGGGAGTGGCAACTTGCTTGCCATTCTTCTTGAAGTTCCCTTTCTTTCCCTCGCCCTTTTTCTTGAAACTAGTGGTCTTGTTAACCATCAACACTTGATGCTCTTTCTTGATTTCTACCTTCGCCGATTTCAGTATCGCGAAGAGCTTGGGAATCGTTTTTGTCATCCCTTGCATATTATAGTTTATCACGAAGTTCTATTAGCTTGGTGATAGTGACTAGAGAACTTTGTCAATCACTATCTTATCTGGAAGATTAACTCCCACTTGATTCAAGCGATTGTAGTACCCAGACATTCTGAGCCCATGCTCACTAGTTGAGCTATTCTCCTCCATCTTGTAGGCAAAGTATTTGTCAAAGGTCTCATACCTCTCAACACGGGCATGAATCTGAAACATCAATTTTCAGCTCTTGGAACATCTCATATGCTCCATGGCGTTCAAAAACGTTTCTGAAGTCCCGGTTCTAAGCCGTAAAGCATGGTGCACTAAACTATCAAGTAGTCATCATATCGAGCTTGCAAAACATTCTTAACGTCTGCATATGCTCCTGCAACAGGTTTGTCACCTAGCGGTGCATCAAGAACATAATTTTTTATGCAGCAATGAGGATAATCCTCAGATAATGGACCTAGTCCGCATCATTGCTACTATCATCTTTCAACTTAGTTTTCTCTAGGAACATATCAGAAAAATATAGGAGCTATATCGCGAGCTATTGATCTACAATATAGATATGCAAAACTATCAAGACTAAGTTCATGATAAATAAAGTTCAATTAATCAAATTACTAAAGAACTCCTACTTAAATAGACATACCTCAAGTCATCTAAGTGATATGTGATCCAAATCAAGTAACCCATGTCCGATCATCACATGAGATGCGGTAGTCATCAATGGTGAACATCTCTATGTTGATCATATCTACTATATGGTTCACGTTCGACTTTTCGGTCTCCAGTGTTCAGAGACCATGTCTGTACATGCTAGGCTCGTCAAGTTTAACTCAAGTATTCTGCATGTGTAAAATTGTCTTACACCCGTTGTATATGAACGTAGATTCTATCACACCCGATCATCACGTGGTGTCTCGAAACGACAAACTGTAGCAACGGTACATACTCAGGAAGAACACTTTTATCTTGAAATTAAGTGAAGGGGTCATCTTATAATGCTACCGCCATTCTAAGCAAAATAAGATGCATAAAAGATAAACATCACATGCAATCAAAATATGTGACATGATATGGCCATCATCTTGTGCTTTTGATCTCCATCTCCAAAGCATCGACATGACCTCCATCGTCGCCGTCTTGACACCTTGATCTCCATCGTAGTGCCGTTGCGTCGAGGTCGACACGCCAACTATTGCTTCTACAACTATCGCTAACGCATAGTGATAAAGTAAAGCAATTACATGGCGCTTGCACTTCATACAATAAAGAGACAAACCTAAGGCTCCTGTCGGTTGTCGATATTACAAAACATGATCATCTCATACATCAACATATATCACATCATATCTTGACCATATCACATCACAACATGCCTTGCAAAAACAAGTTAGACGTTCTCTACTTTGTTGTTGCAAGTTTTACGTGGCTGCTACGGGCTTCTAGCAAGAACCGTTCTTACCTACGCAAAAACCACAACGGTGTTTCATCAAGTTTGTTGTTTTAACCTTCTTCAAGGGTCGGCCGTAGTCAATTTCGATTCAACTAAAGTAGAAGAAACAGACACCCGCTAGCCACCTTTATGCAAAACTAGTTGCATGTCTGTCGATGGAACCGGTCTCATGTGCGTGGACATGTAAGGTTGGTCCGGGCCGCTTCATCCCACAATACCGCCAAATGAAAATAAGACGTTGGTGGTAAGCAATATGACTATCACCGTCCACAACGCTTTGTGTTCTACTCGTGCATATCATCTACGCATAGACCTAGCTCATGATGCCACTGTTGGAAATCGTTTCATGGAAAAAAACAACAAAAATCTACGCACACGCAATGATCTATCCATGGAGATGCATATCAACGAGAGAGGGAGAGTGTGTCTACGTACCCTCGTAGACTGTAAGCGAAAGAGTTTCACAATGCGGTTGATGTAGTCAAACTTTCTTCGCGCTCCAACCGATCTAGCGCACGGCACCTCCATGTTCTGCACACGTTCAGCTCGGTGCCGACCTCCGCCTTCTTGATCCAGCAAGACGGCAAGGTAGTAGATGAGTTCCGCAGCACGATGGTGATGGTGAAGTAATCTCCACAGGGCTTCACCTAAGCACTACGAAAATATGACCGGGGGTGTAAACGGTGGAGGGGAGCGCCGCACACGGCTAGGCAATTGGCTGTTGTGTGCTAGGCGCCCCCCTCCCACATATATATAGGTGGGAGGGAGGGAGGAGCAGCAAAAGGAGGTGCCCAAGTAGGAGGAATCCTACTTGGGGTCCCTCCCAAGCCCCGCTCCTCCTTTCCTTATTTGGAGTGCGGGAAAGGCAGGGGAGGGTGCCCCCCCTTTCCTTTCTCCCATGAGAGGGAAAGGCAGGAGGGGCTAGCCCTCCCCCTTTTCCTTCCCTAGGGCTGGCCAAACAAGGGAGGGGGCGCACCAGCCCCCTTGTGGGCTGGTATGTCCCCTCCTTTGGCCCATAAGGCCCATATCTTGCCGGGGGTGCCCGGAACCCCTTCCAATGACCCGATTCCTTCCTCGTACGTCCCGAAACACTTCCGGTGTCCAAATATCATCGTCCTATATAACAATCTTTACCTCTCGACCATCTCGAGAGTCCTCGTCATGTCCGTGATTTCACCTGGGACTCCGAACAACATTCGGTCACCAAAACATATAACTCATATAACACTATATCATCAATGAACGTTAAGCGTGCGGACCCTACGGGTTCGAGAACTATGTAGACATGACCGAGACACCTCTCCGGTCAATAACCAATAGCGGAATATGGATGCCTATATTGGCTCCTACATATTCTACGAAGATCTTTATCGGTCGAACCGTTATGACAATATATGTAATTCCCTTTGTCCATCGGTATGTTACTTGCCCGAGATTCGATCATCGCTATCTTCATACCTAGTTCAATCTCGTTACCGGCAAGTCTCTTTACTCGTTTCGTAATACATAAACTTGTGACTAACTCCTTAGTCATTTGCTTGCAAGCCTATGATGTGTATTTACCGAGAGGGCCTAGAGATACTTCTCCGATACTCAGAGTGACAAATCCTAATCTCGATCTATGCCAACTCAACAAACACCTTCGGAGACACCTGTAAAGCATCTTTATGATCACTCAGTTATGTTGTGACGTTTGATAGCACACAAGGTATTCCTCCGGTATCCGGGAGTTGCATAATCTCATAGTCGAAGGAATATGTATTTGACATTAAGAATGCAATAGCAATAAACAGAACGATCATTATGCTAAGCTAACAAATGGGTCTTGTCCATCACATCATTCTCCTAATGATGTGATCCCGTTATCAAATGACAACACATGTCTATGGTTAGGAAACCTTAACCATCTTTGATCAACGAACTAGTCTAGTAGAGGCTTACTAGGGACACGGTATTTGTTTATGTATTCACACATGTATTTAAGTTTCTGATCAATACAATTCTAGCATGAATAATAAACCTTTATCATCAATAAGGAAATATAATATAAAATAACAACATTATTATTGCCTCTAGGGCTTATTTCCTTCAGAAAATTGCGAACTTCTCGACCCCTGGGAGTGATCACCAAGATCAACACCACCGTGCGCTGGCCTCACGGTGGGCGCCAACTTTCGTGGTTTTGTCACGGCAGATGCCCTAGTGTGAGGACTTAATCGTGAGGCCAACACATTTAAGTGGTAGCTTGAACGGGGCTGAGCGGGACGAGAGACGCGAGATTTTACCCAGGTTCGGCCCCTCACGGTGGAGGTAAAAGCCTACATCCTGCTTGATTGATATTGATGATGACGATGATCTCGGTTACAAGAGCAGAGTTTCGCTACCTCTATGTCGAGAGCATCTACTCTGATTTTGTCTAAGTCTTGTTTGACTTAGACCTGTCTGTCTAGGCCCTGACTATCTTAACCTGTGAAAACCTGACCCTCTAGAAACTTGACCTTCTTGGGGTGACCTGCCCCTCCTTATATAAGTTGAAGGGGTGGCTTACATGTAGAGTCCAAGTCGGATTAAGACTTAACCTATTCTGACTTCCCATCACGGGATTCTTATCATGGGCTTCTCACCGTGGGCTTCTTAACGCCTGGGCTTCTAATCTCCTGGCGGCTCATTTTCATGGCTAAGTACTCGCCGGGTTAGAATCTGTGTGCCGAGTTACAATCTTCCGGGCGGCTTACCTTCAGGGATTATCTTCAGGACTTATCTTCAGGGCTTATCTTCAGGACCTATCTTCAGGATTTATCTTCAAGACTCATCTCCGGGACTCGTCATGGCGGGTTAAAATGGCGGGTTAAGATGGCGGGTTAAGATGGATGTTTAAGTCCAGAGAGGACTTAACATGTCCGCTTAAACCCAGAGATGACTTAACGTCAGGGCGACTTAAGCCCAGAGATGACTTAACATCAGGGCTACTTGAACCCATAGATGACTTAACGGCATGGCGACTTAAACTCAGAGATGACTTAACATTAGGGTGACTTAAGCCCAGAGATGACTTAACATCAGGGCGACTTAAGCCCAGAGATGACTTAACGTCAGGGCGACTTAAACCCAAAGATGACTTAACGTCATGAGCCGGGTTATACCGCGGGTAATTCCCCCGACACCGCCTTTTCTTAAGCAAAAGTGCATTTGCTAAGCTTTGTTACAAGTTGATGTTCTCTCAATTTCTCAAATACTAGTTTGAGAAGTTCCAAGCGCCAAGGATTTTCTGAAAATAAGGATATCATCAACGAAGACTAGCACAAATCTTCTTAAATAAGGACGAAGAACAGAGTCATTAAGAGTTGGAAAGTGGCTGGTGCATTGGTCAATCCAAATGCCATAACTAAGTACTAATAGTGTCCTAGGTGAGTACTAAAAGCAGTCTTGTGGGTGTCCTCTTCTTTCATCCTGGTTTGGTAATATCCACTTTTAAGGTCAATCTTGCTAAAGATTTTAGCTCCATTTAATTCATCAAGTAAATCCTCTATGACAGGTATGGGGTACTTGTTTTTGATTGTGTGTGAGTTGACCTTCCTGAAATCATTGCACAACCTCCAAGTATTGTCCTTTTTCTTAACTAAGATAGCAGGGGAGCTGTAAGGACTGGAGTTGTTCCTTATAATACTTTTTTGTAGCATATCTTGGACAATTTCTGCCATAGCATTTTTCTGATGAAGAGGAATTCTATAGCACCTTTGGTTCACAATAGGAGATCCTTTTTTCCATAGGGATGGCATGATCACAACTTCTTTTTGGGGGTAGGGTTGTAGGTTCGGAGAAAAGATCAGGGAACTTGTCAATTAGCTGTTGCACCTTAGATGGATGTTGTAGTGCCAAAACTTCCTCTATGGGAACAGGTTGGACCCATAGGAGTGCTCCACAGACTGTGTCTTCCATTTGTTCCAACTGCTCGGAGGTTGTAAGTTCAGGAGGAGTAGAGGGCAAGCTGTTATCATAAAAAGTTGCTATTCTACCATCATCTAGTTTAGCACTCATGAGCATTTTTGGTAGGTCAAATGTAAGAGGGCTATGTCTGTACATCCAGTCGGCACCCAAAATAACATCATATTCCCCGAGGTTAAGAATTCTGGAGTCAAATGTGAACTGTTCTCCCTGAATTTTATAAGAGGTGTTGTTGCAACTGAACTCGGTACGCAACTTTTCTCCATTAGCAACATTAACTTGCAACTTCTTAACCGAGGAAATGTTGCATTGTGCTTTCTTGGCCATCTCCAGAGAAATGAAAGTGGGTGCTACCACTGTCAACAAGAGCAGTTGCCATACAATTGTTGATCGACAAGCTGATAGTGAAGTTGTACTTGTGTTTGGTTTCCTTTTCCCCTTTCATAGACATGCGAACTTATGTGGAGTTGTTCACTATCATTGTTTGCCTCTTGGTTGACCTGGTCCTCATTGTCAGAAGTGATATAGATGAGTCAGGCTCATCATTAGCTTGAGATTGAAGGGCTTGTATTTGCACTTTGTTTGCCAATTTGCAAACTTGTTTATGGCCTGGAATCCATGATTCCCTACACTTGTAGCAGATGCCTTGAAGCATAGCTTGTTGTGTGATGTTGGCTGGGTTGTCGGAGGAGGACACTGGAGGAGCAGTGACTTGTTTGGGGAAATCAAATTGCACTTGTCTTCTTGATTGGGGAAAGTAAGATTTAGGTTGTTGAATAGGACGACAAGCAGGTTCCATTCTCCTAGCATACCAGATGGCTTGTTGCATGTTGGCTGGTTTTTGGACTTCCACATGGCTTTGCAGATAGAGGGTAAGCCCGGCAATGAAGCTACTGACAAAATAGTCATCAGGAAGTGTAGTGTCATCTCTTCTCATCAAGTTCATATTGCTCTCAAACTGGGTGATGTAGGCATTGACAGTGGAAGTCTGTCTCAAGGAATGTGGAGGTATGAAACCCTGATCCTCTCCACCATTGCACTGCAGGACCTTTCAAGTAAGAGACATCAATTTCCGTTCTTTGATCCAGGGGAGTCCTGGCAGAATCAAAATATTGCTCAATATTTTGTATCCAGGAGTCAGCATCAACCCCTTCAGACTCTGCTATATTCAGCTTTGCTGGCTTGACAGTTAAGGAGTTCTTTCTGAATTCAGGGGTGTTGGGCCTGCCTTCTCTTCCTTTGGATGTTCCTCTTGGATGAACATCATCATTTTCATCATCCTGCGGGTCCTGAATTTGTAGGATTTGGATCTGGTCTTGCTTGTTGGCTGCATGGTTGGGGTGTCTGTAGGGCATTTTAGTTGAGCCGTCCAAGTTCTTCTCTTTTCCATTGCTGTCATGCAGCACACCAGAGCACCCTGTAACACTACTTGGTCTATCAACTGTGCTAGGAGTTTGCAATTGTTTGGAGCGACCAGGTGGGGTTTCAGTGAGCTGAACACGATGACCACCACTAGTTTGAGCTGAAGCTTCAGCCTGATCAGCGTCGGTGTCAGGGATGCGAAATGGCAAGTAGTTTTCTGAAGTTGGCTTGGATCTTGTTGAAGTTTGACTGAATGCAAGCAAAGTTTTTGTTGCACGTGGCTGTGAAGTCTTGGAATTCTTTGCGACCTTCCTCATGATTTTGCTGCAATGTTTTGATGTCTCCAGATCAAGATCTGCAGTGTCTTCTGAATTCATGGGCTTTGTCATCGAGGCAATGTAAGATTGGCAAACTACAGCAAGTAGTTCACCTTACCACTATGAGCTAGCTGGGAGGGAGAAGGGAGGGATTACCATCGTGAATGGCAACCAGTCGATCTGCTTCAGGCTCTACCGCCGCCAGCACCGCCGACGAGAGATGCGCCGAAGTGGTTGGTGGTGCGATTTGACACTGAAGGGGAAGTTCTTCAGAAACCACACCCAGACCTCTTCTGCACCCGAGCAGTCTAACGCCTCCAATTCGCCTTCGGTCACCACACCGCCGCCGGAACCCGTGCTCCAAGAAGGATTTTACGGCACACCAACTTCGCCGAGCACAAGCTCAAACACCGCCGAGGAGCACTAGCTACTAATACCAATTGACAGGCTCCAATCTATGATCTAAGAAATATTCAGAGTTGGGACTCAATTTCACATTGATTAGCTCATTCCGGAGGAAGGATTTCTGGATCTGGGATTACAAAAGCTAGGGGTTTTCGCCAGCCGGAACACGGCGGCCTTGGGGACAACCCCTTACACAAGAGATGGATCCACCGATCCCAAAATGGGGCTTTAATAGCCAAATAAAGTAGCTAAAGTGAAATAAAGTAAAGTATTTCTTTGTCGGAAAGGCAACAACCACAGCGGAGCTCGCGATGACTGTTGGATGGAAGATTCGCGGCCCTGGGGAGCTACCCGTTGCAAATCGATACAAAGCTAGGACAGCTACTTGATGCAGATCGGACGTCCACGGTTGCATCCGGCAATGACAATAGATGAGCGTAGATATCTTGGGCTGCAGCTTTCGATCAAACAACTTACAGAGCGGAATGGCAGCCAGTTGTAGATCAAGTGCTCAACTTCCTACCGGGCTGGCAAAGGGGGATGGTGACGAGGCCAGGCAGACTCATCCTGGTGAATAATGTGGTTCGTGCCAGGCCTATGCATCACTTATTGATCGCAGAGGCTCCCAAGTGGGCTCTGAATCAAGTGGATAAAGCTTGCCGTGCTTTCTTCTGGGCGGGATCGGAGCAAATTCATGGAGGTAAATGCTTGGTGGCCTGGCAGAGAGTTTGCCGTCCCAAACATCTCGGAGGGCTCGGAATACTTGACCTCAATAGGCAGGGGCTCGCCCTTAGACTGCGCTGGGAATGGCTGAAGCGCACTAGCCAGGGAAGGCCATGGCAGGGCCTCTCGCTCGCGATGGACAAGCAGACACAGGCAGCTTTCACAAGCCTTGTGCAATGGAATGTGGGAGATGGGCAGCTTATCTTTTTCTGGAAGGATAGATGGCTCAATGGCTCCACCATTGCCGAGATCGCGTCGCTGGTTCGTGCACATGTGCGCACGCAAGTGGCTAACAGGAGGACGGTCTCGGATGCTCTACACTTACATCACTGGGCCAATGATGTGATTGGGGATTTGTTGGCTGAGGTTTTGGTGCAACTCGTTCGACTTTGGAGATCATGATTACCATTCAGCTTGATCCAGCACAGGCAGATCCCCAATTTGGAAATGGAACAACCTAGGAGTGTACTCCTCGGCATCTACTTACGCGGTGCTTTGGAAAGGGAGTGTTGGCTTTGCCCCGGCAAGGGCAATCTGAAAGTGCTGGGCTCCTCTCTCTTGCAAACTATTCATGTGGCTAGCCACGCAATATCGTCTCTGGACGGCCGACCGTGGATTCAAACATGGCCTTCAGGATCATCGATCACCATGCTACATATGCGTCTAGGAAGAAGATATGGTGGATCATATCCTGGTCCAATGTGTATTCGCTCGTCAAGTTTGGCATAAGTGCTTCCAACAAGCCCGGCTGGATATCTCACTGGTCCCGACCATGAACTACTCCTTGGAAGCCTGGTGGATGGCTAGTCGCGCACAAATACCAGCTGATCATAGAAAGGGTTTTGACTCGCTGGTCATGTTGTTCTCTTGGCAGCTTTGGAAGCATAGAAATGGAATGGTCTTTGGTCCGAGAACTTCGATTGACACGGTACGGCATTTTACCCTGCAGACTTCGAGATTCTACGCACTTGGGCGTTGGCAGGAGGCCGTGGAGTTAGCATATTTTGTGAGTAGTGTTTAATGTAGGAGTGGAGCTGGGGTCTCTGGCAACATCGGTTCTGTCGTGTGCTAGATCATACCTCCCACTTGTAATAACTTCTTCTACATATTTCTGCCTTAAGCTAAGGTACGCGATTGCGTACTCTAAAAAAAATGACAATAGATGAGCTATAGGATAGGTGTTCATTTCTTCAGTGTCGTTGGTGTAGGGCCTGACAGACTAGCTCTTCAAATTTTGGATGTAACCATTGAAGTTATGTGTTTTCGTTCATATCATGTTTACATGTTGCTTTCTGTATTAGATTAATTTTGATTTGAAGTGGCATGCCAGGATGTAGACATAGTTTTGCCTATCTGAGAATAGTTTGCATATGCTCCACAGACAGTTCTTGTAGCTCTTACAGCACAAAAGAAAAATATCAATTAACCGTTTTTCTGTTGCCATAATATCAACTAACCGCCTGATTCCATGATTATGTACAGCTTTGTTTTCCTTAACGTGTACAGTTATGGGATTTCAATCAGTCTAGTCTACTCAATGGTAGATACCTTAAGTTACATACAAAGATACTCAAGAAAATCAAGCAATGGAAATCATCCTTGGTGGTGCTAGTAACGCAAAGATTCAACTTTTATGTAACCTTGCCTGAATTTTGATCATTTGATGTTGCTGTAAACTTTTGTTGTATTGCAAAGATTGAACTTTTTACAAAGTCTCATGTTAAAGTTATCCTTTTGTTTTAATTAATGTGTACCGGGCATGGTTCAGTGAACATTGCTGTAAGTATGAATAGTTGAGGTTCAATGCTATATTCTTGCTCATTTTGGTGCTGGTAAGGATTTCACCTCAAAATCCTAGCACCAGCCAAACATGAAATTTGGATTTGGAATCTGGATTCAGCCAAATGAAATGTTGGTAGAGACAGAAATGAAATGAAATCAGGGAGCCAAACGAGCTGTAAAAGATATTAATTACATAAATTGTAGACACTATCTAACAAGCATCTCCATCTAACGAACATTAGAATTAATGCTCCATCTGCCTACATAACTCATGTTAGCTGCAATACGACAATTGTTATATCTCACTATGTTGTCAGGCATTGGAAGTGTTCACCCACAGAATTACCATTTGTTGATGATCAGAGATACTGTCAAAATGTAACATGCTATTCTTATGGTGTTCTCTAACAACAAAATGTATTAACAATGCTCATCTACTGGCCATCAATTGCATATGAACTTTCCATCTTCTCTAGTGACAAGGGGGCAGAGAAATTTAAAGGTGAGAACATGTCATCATAATTGGACTTGGGAGCAGGCTTAAACTCGTAAGGGCCAGCCTTGGTTCCCCAAACCTGAGCATAAGTGGGCAATGCATCAAAATAATATTCTTTTCTTTTTTCACAGGCATAGCAAGTCAAAACGTAGGAAGCCTACCTGGCTTCCATTGTCGTCAAAACCCTTGTCCCAAATGTGTGTTTCACCATTCTTGTGAATGGACAGATCAGATGTACAATATGCTGCACCACCCTGTCAAAAGATTAATCTTCAGATGGAATCAACATAGCTAATCATTGCATAAGAGGATAATCCCTAGGTGTGAATTGATATTGAAATAAAAAGGGCAATTTCAAATTATTCTTGGTCAGGAAGAAGAATAGGCATGTAGATTCAGAATGGAGAATAAGTAGCTCACCCAACTGTTGGGAAAACCTCCCAGTGGGGTTGATCCTTCATATAAGCAGCGTTTTCCGCGTTCACATCGTGATAAGTGTATGGTGGTCAAATGCTCTGCGATATCCTGAACACGAAATATTTGAGTGCAAGGACAGTTGTATATGCCACAAGCTGGGATCACCGTAAGAAAAAACACCGTAAAAAAAACAAGCTGGGATGTGTGACCACATTGTCAGAACATGAGCCTGGCAAACTGTCATGTTTCTTCAGTTAACTGTATCGCTTCCGAAAACGCTTCGTGGAATTGGATGGCTAGCTGCTCGGGTTAAACCTCGCTTGACGGCGGAGATCATTTAAGACAAGTTACTGTTTACTTTCATATTCTTAACCTATATAACAGCCGGGTTGTGGCTGAGCTGGGCATTGAGAATTATTCCCCTTTTATTCCGGCCATGTGACAATGAACACATACTTCATATACGTTTCAATATAGATGTGAAGGCTTCCCAAAGCCCTATAAATAGAGGTCCTCACCTCTAGTTTGTAGGCAGACTATGTACCCCACTACCTATAGTAGAACTTGGCGTTGTTATCTAAGATCTTGGACTAGATCTTGTGCTCTAGGAATTTTGGATTTAACTCTTGCTACCATATCGGCCCTATCTCCGCCTCTAGAGCAATATCTAGCACAGCACATCGAAATGGTTCCTTCAACACTTGTGTTGTACACATTGTAGCAGCAAGGTGTAGTTGCTCCTCCACAACCTTGTGCTGCTTCAGGTGGCTAGTTCTTGTTGTTCTCTTTGATAGTGGAGCTGCAGCAAGCAATGAAGCAATTGGAGAAGAGATGAATGCTGCCAACGAAGAAAATTCATCAAGGATGAAGATGTTCACAGGGAAGAAGAGGAGGTAATCTTGGAGCAAGATTACTGACTACCACAAAAAAGTGCAGTTCAGTGTGCTTCAAGAAGGCCAATTTATGTTGAAGCTTTTGAAGGTGAAGAATATGATGATGCCCTTGAACCTAATCTCTATGCATATCAGAGAGTACCCAACCCTACATATGCAAGGGATAAAGACAAGGTGAAAGCTGAGATCCCAACTTTTAATGGACATGTTGATATTGAAGGGTGCCTTGATTGGTTATATGAAGTGGAGACTTTCTTTGAGGTCATGGAGATTCCGGAAGATCGTAAAGTTTCTTTGGTCGCCTACAAGTTGAAAGGAGGAGCCAGTGCATGCTGGCATCGCCTTCAAGAAGAACACAGCTGAGAGGAGAACCTCGTGTGAGAACTTGGCGGCGAATGAAGAGTCTTATGAATGGGAGATTGCTAATTATGAGAAGATCATGTTTATTCAGTTTCAAAATTGCGCCCAAACAAATAGGACTGTTTCAGATTACATGGAGGAGTTTTTAAGGCTACAAGTGAGGTGCAACCTTGCCGAAACTAAAGATCAACAAGTTGCAAGGTATATCAATGGTCTCACTGAGCTATTCAAGATCGATTGATGATGCAGCAAATCTGATCCATTGTCAAGCACAAGCTCTAGCCTTAAAGGCCAAGAGGTTTATGAGGACAAGAAAGACAACTAAGGCTACATATCCTCATACCGAAGGCTCGTCTAGGAGTCACACTAATAGAGTGGAAGAAAAGACCGCTCCACCAAAGGCAAAACAACCCATCCCGAAGCAAACTAGACTATAAATGTGGTGAAGAGGGATACATATCCAGCGGTTGCCCACTAAGGAAATTTGTTAACACAGCTATCCATGATGGTGAAGACGATGAGGAATACAAATTTGAAGATGTAGAGGGATAAGAGGTTTATCAAGAAGAAGGTGAAGGGGTGGTATGTGTGATTCAGCGTCTCCTATGTTCACACCACAACCTAACGACACAAAACGGAAGGAAATATTTGAGAGCAAATGCACTATGAATGGCAAGGTATGCAGATTAGTAACTGATAGTTGCAGCTGCGAGAATCTTATCTCACAGAATTTGGTGAACCATTTAAAGCTTGAAACTCATGATCATCTAAATCGCTACACTATTGGGTGGATCAAGGAGTGAATATAAGGATCTTAGAGTAGATCTTGTGCTCTAGGAATTTTGGATTGAACTCCTGCTGCCACATTAGCCTGTTTCCGCCTCTAGAACGATATCTAGCGCAGCACATAGAAGTAGTTCCATCAACACTTGCGTTGTATATTTTGTAAGTTGTTCCTCCACGACCTTGTGCTGCTTTAGTACACCACTTTGGCGGCAGCGCAGTTCGACAACGAGATCTGGTGTGGGAGATCCAGTTGCTGGACTAGTTCGATGTGAAATTCTCTCTCCTGAAGGCCAGATCCAGATGAGGAGGAGCAAGATGGGAAATGATGACGGGAACTACAAGATCTCCTGGCCATGCGATCCGAGGTCTTTGAGAACCAGAAGGAAACACAGTCTGTCAGATCGGACATAACAACACTGCAAGCAGAGGTACGAGCTATATGTGCTAAGCAAACCATAAGCTCATGATGAAGTTGCTAGAATTTGGTTTCAGAATACAATACAAGAAAGGCGCCCTTAACAGAGTAGCTGGTGCTTTATCAAGGAAATATTGTTCATTAATGGCAATTTCTCAAATCATTCCTGTGACGGTCACAGGAAGTGGCAGCAAGCTATACTTCAGATACAACCTTCAGACCAATATTGGAGAAACTGTTACTGAAGGACTCCAACCTTTCCTCCGAAATTCGCCAGCGATGCGAGTGCGACGACCATTGGACGCCCAAAGAGGGTTGGCCGCTAGACGGCGCGTCACCGCCCAGGGAGGCTCCATCATTCACGTCGGAACACGTCAGTCTCCGTGCAGATGAGGACATGGTCGATGAAGATGACCTGGAACCTTTGCCCCCTACCTGGCGCGCCAAGTGTCAAGGATGGACATCAGGGATCGTGGGAATCAGCTTTTTTTCGTTCGGCCAGAGGCTAAAAAACACTCCAGAAATCCTTGAGGCAGGATACGGCTTTTTTACCCAAGTTCAGGCCACCGAGATGGTGTAACACACTCCAGAAATCTTGGTCGATGAAGATGATTTGGAACCTTTGCCCCCTACCTGGCGCGCCAAGTGTCAAGGATGGACATCAGGGATCGTGGGATCGCCAAAAACACTCCAGAAATCTTTGAGGCAGGATACGGCTTTTTTACCCAAGTTGAGGCCACCGAGATGATGTAACACACTCCAGAAATCTTTGAGTACAGGACTCTCTTAGAGAGCTAGTTTTCTTTACCCAACTACTTTCTACTAGATGGTATTCTTCCAGGTTGCGAACTTTTTGCACGGCCTTGGTCCTCCTACCTGGCGCGCCAAGTGTCAAGATAGGGCCTGGGGGGCACCACAGTAGCCTGTTACAAACCAAGCCACAATCGATCTTGGGCGACCTAGCCTGTGCAGCCCACGCGGGTCCGTTAGAGGATAGAGCAGTGGGAGTAGGTCATGTTGACAAGTCAAACCTCTCCAACAGTACACAGCTCGCCAGGTCCAACTTGCCAGCGGGAGACAGCCGAAGAGACACGCTACATCCAGCATGTTGATAGTACAAAAAAACGACCTGCGCTCCCGATAAGGGCAGGCCATATCACCTCGGTTAGGAGCAAACCGACTTACTGTTCAGAATCAACATAACTTATGAACCGTAGGTTACATAGACATGCAGGCATAGCTATTAATGTGCTTGTCGGCCTCGGGTCTCACGGAAAGCCGGAGAGAAGTGACCAAGCATTTGTGCTTGATCTTTGCCAACTTGTGGGCCCTTAAGCGATCCGTAGGCGAGGATCGGTTGCTCGGGGAGGGTAGTTGATCGGGAGGATCCCGACCAACTCTATAGATTCCCTGTGATTGCCAGTGTCTTCATGCTTGGGAGGCCCCGGGTATGGTTTTCTCTCTTTCTTTAAGTATTAGAACATAAAGCTAGGCCCATCTCCAGTAGGCATGGGCGACCCCGTTTCCCATGTTGCTGACAAATTCGCAATCCAATGAAATAGTTTGTCTAAGCTCAACAACAAAGAACACTAATATGACATAATGACACTACAAACTAGGTTGATGAACACAAATTGGAAGAGAATCTAGCAGTCCCAATTCCCATCTTGGGAAACAAATCTATATGTCAAATAAAATAAATAGAGGGTAAAGTAGTCTCAAGAGTGCCAATGAGTATTGCAGATTATAAAATATTTTGACTTACAAACACCAAGCTAGTTCATCCACTATGTCACTACATTAGAACCCACCATGACATGGATTCATGGGCAAGATGAATTAAAATTCCACATCAGAAAATGAAAGTAAAGGGGATGTCCCATAAGTGGGCGTCCTGAAAAGTATGGTTTCATCGGAAACAAGACATACCGCAATTACTTCTTCTGGCTGCGGCCTCTGATCTTTTTGTCGGTCACAGAAATTCTTATACTCTTCAACATCTCTAATTGCATAAGAACTCAACTGTCCAATGGGATAATTCAAAACGTTATCTCAACAAAGCATGGTTGAATTAAAGGTACTTCAATTGCCATTGTACTGCTTTTATTGAAACCAAACATTCAAACTTGTTGGGCAAATGTCATCCAAGATTCAAATTACAGTTATTAAATGGCCAAAAGCAAGTATTGTTGGCTCGTATCAAATCACAGTACTACTATGTTTTAAACTATTTTACCACCATTCATAAAAAAGAAAACGGGTTGGCAAATTTGGTAGAAGGCGAAGTTATGCGCGGCGGTGATTACCAGAACGATTGATTATATTACGATCACCAATGAGCAGGGCTAGGAGTTTTGCGGCAGCCAGTAACTAGATTACCAGAATCATTAATTATATTACGAGCAGCAGCGAGGCAAGGAGTTGGGCAGAAGGCAGACTAATTATATTACAAGCAGAAGCGGGGCAAGGAGTTGGGCAGCAGGTAGCAACTAGATTACCGAAATGATTAATTATATTACGAGCAGCAACGGGGCGAGGAGTTGTACAGGGGCGTAACTAGATTACGAGGGCACTTAGTTATCTTAAGGTGGGGCAGGATTAGTCGAGCGGCTCGCACAGCGGGCAGAGCCCACGATTAGACAGCATTGATAGACACGATTTTACCATGTGTATGTTACATCCTACAACCGGGTGTAGTTACACCCACGTCTCATATATTACCATTTAGTAGTATATATACTATTTATCATTTTTACTATGTTCATATACTATATCTAAGAATAAGATGCTCCAAAGTGAGCTACATGGAAAATTGCAAGCAAGCCCATTGTTTTTACTATATTTGTGAAATACATAAACATTTGCATTTTTGTACGTAAAAATTGTATACTGCATAAACTAAGGGCTTCGATGATATTTTTTCGTGAAACTTGTATTTAGGCATCCTATATACATAAGAGAGTGATCCCCACTAATTTATTTACCTCAACATGCAAGCATGCCACCTCACCATGAATGGAATGAGGCCCACCTCAACATGCAATCATGCATAGAGAAAGACCCACCACAACATTCAACCATGCATGAAAAAATATTTTCCATTCAATTATTCTACTTATGATCAATGTATATTTTGCAACTCTACATAATCAAATATATTAAGTCATATGTTAGCAACCCAAATTTTCATAAACCGATTCCTGCAGCAACAACCCAAATTTTCCTCATTTTTTTTCCTACAACCGGTGGTAGTGCACTCACGTGAGTTTTGTATGTTGTATGTAGAAGGTATTTTTTAAATATACAAAAAAAACTATGGACTCACATGCAAATTTTTCATATAGCTCGATTAGGAAAATCTTAGACATAATATATGAAGATACTTAAAATGATAAAGTAGTATATATACTACCACATGATAATATGAGACGTGGATGTAACTACCACCAGTTGTAGGATGTATTTTTCCTATGTGTGTGTGTGTATAGACTCTAATAACCAACGATCGTTCCGATATGTTCCTCTCCAACCCATGTGCACCTTCCCCTTTTCTTGTTACTAATATATGCATGCGTGCAAAAAAGACAATGATGATGTCATCCTATATTCTCTCCAATTCTAAAAATTCAAAATGTTTTATAGTTCAAACCGTCGGTCCGATTCAAAATCTGCTTTCACTATTAAATCTATCATGGCGAGATCTTTGAGGGTGTGTTTGGTTTGTGCCCCAACTAGCCCAGCCAAAAAATTGGCATGACCGAAGTGAGGGCATGACCAAAATTTTGGTAGGTTATCATTGTTTGGATTGTAGCCAATGTACTTGCCCAAATTTTGGTAAATCACTAAGACTTCATCTGGTTTGCCACTAGCAGAGTTGCCAAATGTTTTATACAAGTAACTTGGATTGATTAGTGCTTGATCTGATTGTAATTTGGATGTACCTTGAGCCAACAAAGAAAGAGACATTAAAAATAAGTTTTTTGTAATATAAAAAATAATTAAATATAATATGCCAAAAGATAAACATGCAAGAGAAGAGTATTAGTAGTGGTTTTGGGGACATTTGTCCAATAGTAAAAGTTTTTTCTTCTGATCCAAGGAAGTCCAGCAGTAAAATGTATGTTAGGCTGGAGCTTACACTGGACTGATCCATCCAAACTACCCGTCAATGAAAAAATCCATCCAAACAGCTGTTCAGTTGCCCTAAGAAAAACTGTTCGGTCATCACGCAGCTGCCCACGTGATTAATCCGCCGTATTATTTGGCGAGGCCTCCGTAAAAGCACCGGAAGAGACCACCGTGTAAAAGCAAAAAACAAAACGAGACCCACGTAAAGAGTGGGCAAGAGCAGGCTGCCAATTATTTGGCGAGCGTTTTCCACGCCCTCGCTGCGCCCACGAATTGGCGAGAATAACACGCGGGCATCGCGGGCCGGCTGCGCGAGCCAATTTTTTGGTGCCAGTCCAAACGGTGGCCAAATCCCATGGGCGAGCCGATTTTTTGGTAAGGCTGGTGTTGGTGGTAAACCAAACGTACCCAGAAACTATATCCCATTTTGGTATGGTCCGACAACTTTTTTTTCGAGTCCAAAGGTACCACGCTTGGGCTACATAAGTTATCACGATTGCACTGCATAAGCTATCATGTTGTTTACGCTGAAACTACCAGGGCTATAAAAAATGGTTCCCCCAACCTTTTCCCTACATATGCATGCGCTCGAGGACAAAAGCTGATAACTACGTACAAAACACCGCGGTAATTTTGACCCAAGAGCAACAGAAGTTTGGCCAACTCTTGGCCGGACATCCGGCCCCAGCCCCGGACGTTCGGCACCCGCGAGTGCCTAACCGGGCCAGAGGCCCATGTATCCCCTCTTTCCCCCTCTCATCTCGTGGAACATATATAGACCCTCTCCTCCTCCTAGCTAGGGTTAGCAAAGGTTTAGCTCATTTGAGATTGAGTTTTGCTCATCCACTTACCTCTCCCATGGAGATCAAGGCCTCCATGCGAGAAGATCCCCCAAGTGGATTCAAGACCCCTTCTTAGGGAAGATCCTGTTGGATTCAAGACCTCTCTCCTTCAAGGATTGGGATGAACTAGTACCCCTATTACCCTCTTGTTTTGGATTTGGACCCTTGTATCCCTATATGTGTATGTGGATTTAGCATATGTGTGATTGGATCTTTGTCTATTGAGTGTTCTTCTTGTGTTCCTCTCTTGATTTGCTCCCTTTTCCCCCTCCAAGTGTGAAAAGATCATGAACTAGGGTTCCACCCTACATCATTACAGGGATAAGTTTCACCAACCTTTTTCATGAGTCGAAGTTACCACTGTATTTGTACGCAAGTTATCAGGTCTACGGTTCGTATATTACCAAGTTACTGTGGGTATGTTTTTAAACAACATTTTTCCACTGTTCAAAAGTTACTGCAGTGTTTTATATACGTAAGTTATCAGGTCACCATGCTATTTACACAGAAGTTACCACGGTGTTCTAGCTGGTTGTAGGATCTAATCTTTGATGTTTAAGTCAACTCACACCTCTAGTGTATTTTGGTAATATACCTCTAGTATTTTTCTAGGTAAAAAAAATATACAAAAGAAATGACAGCAGAAGAACATTGCGATCAGATCTGCAATACGTAGCTTACCACAACATGAAGGTATAAAAATTATCTAACATGTATATAATCACAACAAAGAGCCTTCCTAGGTGATTGCTGGGTGGACTTCTAATAGTACTTGAGCCACCAGGTCTCAGGTTCGACTCTCTACTTCGCACTTTTTTTACCGAGATTAAAAAAGAAGGCAACCCAAGCGAAAGAGGTAGCCCAAGCGGGGATCGCGAGAGGTGCGGCAATCGCCCGAAAAACAGGAGCTGCTGGATCAGGACGTGCTCCGTCGTTCGATTCGAATCCAGCGGTACTCAAAGCATTCGAATTGTAGCTAAAATTCAATGGTTCGCTGGTTAACTTCTTTGCGTGCGTGCGTGCATGCATGCGTGTGTCTGTGTGTGTGTGATGCTAAAGTAAATGTGCATGTAGAATAACTTATTCTACGTAGACCCCTAGTAAAAAGTGCGTAAACTATAGTAACATAGTATGCAAAATATAGTAACTTTTGGAAGAATGTAGTAAATTGCAGACTTGGATAGTGAAAAATTATTTTGGAATTACTACATTTTGTACACTGTATTACTAGATTTTGTATGAAGTGCTACTAGGGGTGTAGAATAAGCATTTTGCACTCACGCTTAAGATAATGCTACCGTAGTATGATTATTATGTCTTTGCCACCAGGCCTCCCGCTTTTGTCTAATCTGGCTTTGAGATCCATGTAGCATCTTTTAGGTTTGTCATCAATTAGTCTTTCATTTATCCAATTGCATTAAGACTAGTTCATTACCACCTGACACCTTTGTACTGCACACTACACTTAAAGTTAGACTAGTCATGACTGGTAACAGAATTAGATGTTGATAGTATGTATACACGCATCCATTTTGTGGAATCTTTTTTGAGTTCATGGGGCATTTTTTAGGGAATCTTCATCTTACTCACCAACCAGCATCTTTAGTATTATAGAAAGTTAGGAAGCTATAGCATTTTCATACATATGGGATTGAATTAGAAGGTTTACTATTCATGATCTGACATTTTGATACCCCTGGTCTGACACATGCTCTGCTGGCAATCGTATTAGTGCGATCAATAGCATGCATCATTAACATTTAACTGAATCCCGATATACGGAAGACTATAGGATAGTGTGCACACAGATCACAAGGCATGCATAGCAACCGGGATAGCACGGGGTGGTATAGCCACCAGGGGGTAGCATTAGCATAGCAACCGAGAGGCAAAAAATCCGCCTTAATACATCCTACTATCAGGTGTAGTTACACCCATGTCTCATATACTACCATGTGATAGTATACATACTACTTTATCATTTTTATTATGTTCATATACTATATCTAAGATACTCCAAAGTGAGTTATATGAAGAAAAAAAAATGCAAGTGGGCCATAGGTTTATTATATTTGTAAAATACGTACATATATGTACGTAAAAAGGAGTATGTTCACAATATGGTACATACTGCCAAAAAAGTAGTATATATACTACATACTACGCTTATATATACTCCGGTATGATAGATACTACCTAGAACATACGGAACAAAAGTGGGAGTAACTACACCCGGTCATAGGAACCCATTGTCGAAATACACATTTCAAAAAGTTGAAAAATTCGAAACAAAAATCCCACGTGTATATCCGGACATTTTATGTGCGTTCACAAGATTTCGGTGAAAAACGACGTTTTTTGTGGCTTGTGTAAAAAGGACAATTTCTGATGCTTCATTCTAACTATTCACGAGGCATTTCTTTATCTTTTTTACACAAGCCACAAAAACGCCGTTTTCAATCAAACCTTGTGAACGCATATAACATGTTCGTATATACATGTGGGATTTTTTTTTCGAATTTTTCAACTTTTCGAAATGTGTATTTCGACAATGGGTGCATATGCACCTAGGAGCCAAAGGCAATTACCGATATATATATATATACACACACTAATAAAGCACGCATTGCTTCCGTCGGGTTCACCGTCATCCTTTTTTTTCACTTCTTCCGTACGTGGTCTCTTTGGCCGGTTCCTACGAGGTGGTACTATTCCCCTGCCTCCTCCAAGATTTGAGAAAAAGTCCGTCGTTAGCTTTTTGGTTTTACGCCTGTCGTGCTCCCATAGGCCACACAGTGGACATCTGAGGAAAACCTAAAAAAAGGCAAGGCGATGAAAGAATTCGAACTCGTGACTAGCTTAACCTAAGATGGAACTCCGACCACGCTAGCCAGATGAATCTACTAGCTGATCTGCATTAAATAAAGTTATTCCCTACCAATAGACTAAAGCCAGGCGTGGAGGTTGTGGGCTAGCTGAACACACATGTAGCCATAATAAGAATCCTAATTCAACATTGCTTCATATATATACATGAGTCTGAATCCTACTTATCTACACGTACAAGTCTGTAGAAAAGGTTCGTTTCTTCGTACGTACTTCTTACAAGCTACGTCGTTTCTCAACTGGGCCTTGCTGCCTAGGCGTGTTGCTAGGTCTTCTTAATTTGGCTGTCAGCAACAAGAATAGGCTCTGCTAGAACTCACAAAAAAGAAGCGCCAAAAAAGGGATCGAGCTTATAACCTCCTGTCCAGTCTAAGCTAAAGTACATTAGTCCCACCTTGCTCCCTTAAACTTATTCACATCAATTTATATATGTTTGTAGTGTGTTGTCTGGCGTGAGCTAAGAACCGAGATCCATGAGACATACATGTTGGATTTAATGGGACAGAGGGAGAGAAACTATCAGATTATATGTTGGCTAAATTAAACAGAGTTTGTGAGGCATTTGTGGCGGAATTAAAGGGAACAGAAGAGAGAGACCATCAGATTATATGTTGGTTAATTATATGATGGGATTCATGAGACATGGGAGAGAGTAGGGCGTTTGTGGCGGAATTAAAGGAAGAGAAGAGAGAGACCGTCATACACCTTGAATTGTTATTTTTCCTGACTGAAGAGTATCAACTGTTCAACAGCAGCGTTTGACACGTTAGTGTTAGCCTCAGTATTCTTATATACTACTCCCCTTGTCTCAAATTAGTTGTCTTACATTTGTATATATACAGATATTATATATGCAACAGAGATCTTTTTTACAACACAAACTTTATTGTGTTATGCCGAGTGTTAATAGTTTGATTTTGATTAACATATCATTACTTCAAAATTGATGCCTAGGATTTTCACTATTAGACTACAAAAGATATGTCAGCTATGGGCACCATGTCATTAGGATTCAATCAACATACATACATAAATTTAAACGGCTTCTTTGCATTTGTTATACAAAGGGGTATAATACTGTATTATTCTACAAAGTAGTAGTTCTGCTGCAGCACTGCTGGCAAACATGGTCGCTCTCTCAGTCGATGGTGTGTTCGTGGAAGCTGACATCCCAGCAACGGCCGGAATGGTGTTTCGGAAGCAGGATGACTCGGTGATATTCGCTGTATATCGATAGTTATTCCATTGCAACGAATCTCTCGAAGCGGAGGTACATGCGATAATAATTTGCATGGGGCTACATATAAAATATTCTGACATGCCTATCATTGTGCAACCGGATTCAGCGATGGCGTTGTCCATTCTTTCTGGTAATAGCTTGGATTGCTCCGCCTACGGAGATTATTCCTCATAAAATTCATAGAGATCAGAATAGAGGTTGCAGATTGCTTAGCACGACGGTGTGGTTTGATCAAGGACCTCCATCTATACAGAAAATCTTACCTCTGACTTATAACCATGTTATGGAATAAAACTCCCATTAAACCCGCGAAAAAAGCCAAGTACTTTTGCTGCCCCTTAATGTTTATATCCACATGAATGGTCATGGTCATGTATATTCTACAAGATGTGATTTATCAGCCACATCATTCTTTCTTTTTTTTGGTGGCGAGCCACATCATTCTTAGCTTTTGCTGCATCATATTTCCGAAGATCGAATAAAATTACATACCTTCTAGACTAATTCCTCAATAACTTTTGTTCCACTCTATTTATACAGTGGAAAATTAATCATCGACAGTGGTTTTCGTGAGGTAAAGGTGCTCGCATTTTTCTATTTTTACCCGTTTAACGCATCGGGCTTTTTGCTAGTTATATATATAGACACACACACAATAAAAGGTCTAAGACGTGTTTATTAACGGTAAATAAGTATCCAGCTTACCTCAACGTCGCATTTCATCTCCTTTGGACATGGCTTTACCATGTAGAATCTCTGCAAGCACCAGCAACTTGCAATTGTTACTTACATATATGCAAGAACAACAGACTAAAGAACTGTAGTCGAACTTCATTGTTAAATCATCCAAATAACACGCTACAAATGGGTATATGAAGTTCTACTGTCTGACAATAACACCCTTGTTCTGTTTTCAAAATGTATTATTCAGTTTGCGTTGCATCATATTATGTCAAATGAATTAAACATATCAGTTATAAAAGTATTCAGGTGGCAGAGTATGCAAAATTTTCTGCACTACCTACAAACTGACAAGTAACATCTACAACGCGAAACAAAATAGACAGGTATACCAAGAGCAAAGTACGCACAAAAACCTTATGTTGCCATAAAGATGTGTATTAGCAGAAACATGAAATGGACAAATATTTTATGGGTGTGCTTTGGATGCTCATCGAAAGAGTGGAACATGAAAAATATTTCCCTTGATCAGATATCACAGAATACAAAAGAAGAGGATAATGATGAACTGACATGATATGGTACACTAAAAAGCACGGACACGGCAGGAATTGCCGATTGGTCGTGTCTGTTAAGATTTAGTTAATTAGTTTAATTAAAGGGAAATCCCAGCTTTTCCAAACCGATGTGCGGTTTCTCCCCCGATGGGTCACGTCCTAATGTAACGGACGCGTCCTTTTAATCTTGCCTCTTGTAAGCGTTGCGATCAGGCGACGTGTCCCTTCCGGACATATAAATATGTACATCATTGCGATCAATCAACAGCGATCATTACTGTTCATCGCACTATTTCTTTACACGTTATCACGCACTTCTCTCCGGCGAGAGCGATAGGCCACACAGAACTCGCCGGAGAAGAAAAAGCGGTGAGGATGCCGTCCCTCGCCTCCCTTCTCCTTGGTCTTCTTCGGGAAGAAGGTCGCCGCCATTTCCTTGCCGAAAGGCGGCCGCCGGTTCGTCCGCCATCGATGGGCGCACCACCACAAGAATCGCCTCGGCGTTAACGCCGCGAACTTCGCTGGTGGACGCCGCCATCACACGGCCGCCGGACGCGCCCGTGATGCCACGCCGGTGAACCGGCCTTTAGCCATGCGGTTGTCCACCGCCGAGGCTGGATCTGTGGCTTGTCGCCGGACCGAGTGCTCTTCCACCGCTGAACGCCCGACATGGGCGTGCGGAGACCTGCGATTGCCGCCCGGCTACGCGCTGCCGTCCCCACGCCGGCGTAAGAGGAGGAACGGGTGATAATCGTCGGCGTACACCGCAGCTTCTGATCCGACTCCGGCCTTGCGTCGCCAGCGCCGAGGTGATAGCCTCGTCTTCATCCCAACTCCGGGGCCGCGCCATGGCCACCGCGAAGCGCGGTCACCGCTGCCGGAGCAAGTGGCAGCGCCGGTCGAAGGCTTTGAGATGGCCACCGCGAGACAAGCAGCGCCCGTGGGCGTTGGCAGCTCACTGCCCTCCCGTGACAGAAAGCATCTTCCTCTTGGCGGGAAGGGACGCCCGCCACGGACGTCGGCACGAAGCGGCGGTCCGCGGCTGCCGGCGCGAGCCGTCTTCTCTTGAGCGCTCCATCGCCGCCGTCGACCGTCGCCACAGGCGCCGTCGAGCGCTGGAACCAACATCGCTCGGCCTCGCCAACGGATCCCGTAATGGGAGGACATCTCGACTACACCTCGTCGGACGAGGAGAGGCTTCATCCCTTCACCGCCCGGCTTCGCGGTGAGCGCGTCGTATGGCCGGTGGAACGGGAGAAAAGCGCCCGCGTGGAATGGGGATCGGCGGTAGGAAAACCCTAACCGCCGATCCATTTTATCCAACGTCTAAAGCGGTGCGGGCTAGTTGGGCGAAAGGCTAGGCAGACTTGACCTGTGCCCGTTCTGAGCCGGAAAAGAAAGAAAAAATGAAAAAAAATGAAAATTACTGTAGCAGTACTGTAGCAGTGGGCTGTGCTACTGGTTTGGGTCTCCTGTATGCGACCCAGGACCATTTTTTCGTTTTTCTTTTCTGTTTAGTTCTTTAACTAGCAGTTTGAAGTTGTGACTAGTTATTTAGTAATTTGTGTAAATTACTATGTTGTATTGTTCAAGAATTAGTGTGTATTACTGTATTGTACAAGTACAATGTATGTCAACGTATATGTTCCGGCAATTTGGCAATTGCTATATGTTGATCAATATACATGCATTGTTTTATTTACAACACAATTAATTTGCTATGAGAGTAAATTAATAAGCATGATGATTGCATGCAGAATATGGCTGACATATCTAAAAAAGAGTTTGCTGAACTTGCCGTCGATGGTTCTAACTATTTGACATGGGCAATGGATGTCAAAATCAATTTGACGGCCAAGGGACTCAATTCCGCTTATAACCACACCTGCCCAAGGGACTGCATCCGTAATGTACATAATAAGGTATTCAGCGTTGCACTTCATTCGACATCATCTTCACCTGACCTAAAGACAGAGTATCGATGGAGGAGAGCCCTCGACACTCTGGAACTCCTTAAAGGAGAGGTATGATCAACAAAGGGCGGTGATGTTGCTCAAGCGCAACGGAATGGGCACTAGTCCGATTCCAAGACTTTAAGTCTGTAGCTGCATACAATTCTGCTGTTCATAAGATCAACTCCAAGTTGAGATTACGTAATAGTGCAGTTTCGATGCCGATCTTATTGAAAAGACGCTTTCTACTTTTCATCCTTCTATGAGGATACTTGCTGAACAAAGATCGTCGGCAAAAGTATAAGAAGTATTCTGAGTTGATTTACTCACTTTGCTTGCGGAGAAGCACAATGAGCTTCTTGAGAAGAACAATTTGGCTCGTCCAACAGAACGATGCCTCTGCACGAATCACACTTCAACTCTAAGAATACTCAAAAGTTCAATGGTTCCAAAAAGAACCGTAGGACATTCAATGGAAAGTGGAAGCGTAATGAAAAGCGTAATAAGTATGGCGTCCAAAAGGGAAAAGGTTCTTTCAAGAAGAATGAAAGGGCTAGCAACACTGGTTGCTTTGTGTGGTTGTAAGGAACATATTGCAAAGAAGTGTGACACTTCAAAGCATTTGGTGGAGTTGTACCAACAAATACTTGGAAAGGGCAAGAAGGCTCGGGGAACCAAGATGAAGCACACTTCACCTTTGGAAATGAAGATGGTACCCCTACGGTTGATGGTTCTCGAGATGATTCTCCGAACATGGACAACCAGAGCGAGAATCGGCAAGTGGAAGATCCAATACTAGATGTCGATGACATGCTAGTGGAACTTGGTTCTACTGACATATATGGAGACCAGATTTAGTCTCATTTGTCTAAGTATTGTAATGATGTTATTAGACATATTACATGTGTTGTAAAATAAGTTATGTCCTTAGACATAATGTGTTTGCTATGTCGTGTGACATAGGGCTTGTAATAAGTACAAGACATATATAGTTTGTAATGTATGTCTTGATTCTATAAGAGTTTGATTATATCTTGAACTTTGTTCTTTTACTCTATAGAACTTCAAGAAATAATACAATGGAGGAGGAAATGTGTTTAGTGGATAGTGGATCTACTAACACGATACTTAGGGAGATGAAGTATTTCCAAACACTCAAGAAGAGTAATGGAAGTGTCATGACAATTCTTTGGTCGAGACACGGTAATTGTTGGTTCTGGTCAAGCTACAATTACACTCCCTATGGGTACTAAATTGGTAATCCGGATGCTCTCATCGTATCCAGATTCTACTCGTACCTTGCTGAGTTTTAAAGATATCCGCAAAAATGGTTTCCATGTGGAAACTAATGAAGAGAGTGGGGTGAATGCCTACTCATAACTCAGCAAAAGGGATTTCAAAGGAAGTCCTTGAGAATTTGCCTTCTCTATCTTCTCGGGTTGTATTATACATACATTAAACCGTAGACGCATTTGGCGTACAAGATAATTTTCGTAATCTTGATAAGTTCAAGATTTGGCATGGTCGCCTGGGTCATCCCGCTATTGGGATGATGAGAAAATTATTGATGGTTACATTGGACACAACATAACGGATAGAAAGTTCCCAAAATCATCGGATTTTGTATGCACAAAGATGTGCAATCGAAATTGATCACAAGGCCATCTTATGTGAAAATAAAGGATGAGCCGCTTAATTTTCTTGAACGCATTCAAGGAGATATTTGTGGTCCAATACAACCGTTATCTGGACCATTCGGATATTTCATGGTCCTAATTGATGCATCAACGAGATGGTCAAATGTGTGTCTACCGTCAACAAGGAACCATGCTTTTGCAAAGCTAATTGCTCAGTTATTAAATTGAGAGCAAATCATCCCGAGCATAGGATAAAAACCATCGTAATGGATAATGTCCGGAATTTAGTTCACGAGCATTTAATGATTCTTGCCTAGCTTTGGGCATTTCATGGAGCACTCGGTACCTTATGTACATACCGAGAATGGTCTTGCGGAATCACTTATTAAGAGGATCAAGTTGATAGCAAGACCGCCTCCTGCAGAATAGTAATCTTCCGACTTCATGTTGGGGTCATGCGGTTTACATGCTGCGAAATTGATACAAATTCGACCAATCGCATATCATACGGTCTCCCCGTTGCGGTTAGTACGTGGAAACCAGCCAAGTATTTCCCATCTGCGGCAATTCGGTTGCGCGGTATATGTACCGATCTCACCACCGCACAGACATCAATGGGCCCTCATAGACGAATGGGGATCTATGTGGGTACAATTCTCCGTCAATCATTAAGTACACTGAACCCTTGACAGGATTTGTTCTGACCCGATGCGCTGATTGCATTTTTGATGAGGACAATTTCCGGCATTAGGGGAGAGAATAACCACAAAGAATGCCGAGAAATAGATTGGGATGTGAAAGGCATCCGGTCCTTAGATCCACGTCTGAATGAGTCCGAATCGGAGGTTCAGAAGATTATAAATTTGCAAAATATTGCAAATAATCTGCGAGATGCATTCTTGATTATAAAGGTGTCACAAAATCAAATGTTCCCGCTATGAATGTGCGGAGAGAGTGGATGTGACCCATAGATCTACTCAGCCACCTAAGAGGGGAGGAATCGACACAAAGGACAAGGCTTTGCAAAAGCGTCCAAGGGAATGAGGAATCCTCAAAAGGTAAATGCAAGTCAACAAGATGTTGATATTCAACCTAGGGTTGAAGGACACACGAAGGATGTTGGACATCCGAGAACCCAACACGAGTGTGCACACAAATTTTGGTGTTGGGACATCGGAAGACCTTGATCCAATTGTTGAGGGAAATCACGAAGGATCAAAAGGTATTGATGAGATATCCATTAATTATATTGATTCGTGAGAATCATACAATAGAAAGACTACAGGTTGTCGACATTTATTTCGCCTCTAGAATTGCGTAAGGCCTTGATTTGGATCGAGAACCTAAGTCCATGGCGAGTGCATGAAGCGCTCGGTGGTCCAAATGGAAGGCAGCAATTGAGGGCAGTGCGCTCGCTCATAAAAAGAGGGGTATTCACTGCAGAATACCCACTCCTCAAAGATGTGTTCCCTGTGGGAGCAAAATGGGTTTTCGTTAAGAGGAACGAGAACAATGAGGTGGTGAGATATAAGGCGAGGCTTGTAGCACGAGGGTTCACGCAGAGACCCGGCATCGATTATGATGAAACATATTCTCCTGTTATGAGTGGAACAACGTTCGATATTTAATATCACCGGCGGTGAAAATGAATTTGTCTATCCAATCGATGGATGTTGTGACCGCATATTTATATGGGTCCTTTGGATTCGGATATTTATATGAAAGTTCACGAGGGAATGAAGCTTCCGAATCCAAAGGCTAATCGCAACATGTATTGCGTAAAGCTTCGAAGTCATTATATGGCTTGAAGCGGTCGGGAAGAATGTGGTATAACCGATCGAGTATATTCCTTCTTCGAAGGGTTACTCAAACAACGATGATTGCCCATGTGTGTTTATTAAGAAATCTAAGAATGGATTTTGCATTATTTACGTGTATGTGGATGATCTGAATATCATTGGGACTACACAAGAAATACATGAGGCAAGTAATCATCTTAAGACGGAGTTTGAGATGAAAGATCCGGTAAGACTAAATTTTGTTTGGGCTTACAACTTGAACATCTTCCTTCGTGAATACTTGTTCATCGATGCTTATATCCAAAAGATTCTTGAGAAATTTAATATGGATAAAGCATATCCATCGAAAACACCAATGGTTGTTAGATCTCTTGATAGAGATAAAGACCCATTTAGACCTAAGGGTGATGATGAAGAGGTATTAGGGCTGAGTTTCCTTACCTCGGTGCTATTGGAGCACTAATGTATCTAGCAAACCGCACCGGGCACGATATATCATTTTGCGATAAATTTATTGGCTAGATTCAATTGCATCACCAACAAAGAGGCACTTTGGGTTGGTGTGAAGAACATTTTGAGGATATCTTCAAGGCACCAAAGATCTTGGTTTGTTCTATCGGAAAAATCAAGATAAGACCATGGTGGGATATTGTGATCTTTGGATACCTATCGGATCCCCATAATGCCGGATCACGCATCGGTTTTGTCTTCTTGAGTGGAGGTACGGCCTTTTCTTGGAAGTCGACAAAACAAACTCTGGTGGCTACATCCACGAATCATTACGAAATTATTGCTTTGTTTGAAGCATCATGTGAATGTGCATGGCTTCGCAGAATGATTAACTTTATTGAAAGTTCAAGTGGGATTGGATCATTGGAATCACCCACTATTATCTATGAAGATAATCTTTGCATGTATTACATGAGATGCAAACAAGGTTATATAAAGAGTAATATTACAAAGCATATTTCTCCTAAGTTATTTTATCCCCATGAGTTACTGCAGATGGGAGATAAATATTTTGCAAACGAAGTCATGTGATAATCTTGCCGATTTGTTTACAAAATCATTACCAAGTTCTTTATTTGTGAAGTACATCAATGGAATTGGTATGAAACGACTTCGATTTGCAAAGTTCGTGGAAGTGTCTCCTGAATGATAATCTGTTTGTGATCCTCCGATCTTTGATATTGCACTCTTTTCCTTTATAAGTTTTCCTAAATGGTTTCTTATGGAAGGTTTTTAATGAGGCAATAGTAATGCAGTGCATTGTGATATGTCGGTTTCTCCTTATTTTCCCACCGGGTTTTTGGAAGGAGTTTTTGACGGCATATTGTATATATCTCCTCATATTTTTCCTACGAGGGTTTTTGGAGGAGACCGATCATGATGATGATGTTGATGGTGATGATGATGTTTACAAGAATAAAGAAAGCGAGGATTAGGGAGTGTTAAGATTTAGTTAATTAGTTTAATTAAAGGGAAATCGACTTTTCCAAACCGATGTGCGGTTTCTCCCGATGGGTCACGTCCTAATGTAACGGACGCGTCCTTTTAATCTTGCCTCTTGTAAGCGTTATGATCAGGCGACGTGTCCCTTCCGGACATATAAATATGTACATCATTGCGATCGATCAACGGCGATCATTCGTTTCATCGCACTATTTCTTTCTGATTAATCGACACGGCGGGATACGGCTGGATACGCGTATCCCCGATATCCCCGATTTTCGATTAAAAAAGAAAAAAGCCCGAGGACACGGCGGAAAGCGTCGTGACACGGACCGGATACTGGCCGGCCCCAAAAACAGCCCAAAAACAGCCATGGCCCAAAACGAAACCCTATTTTTGCAGAATCGCACGCAGCTCTCCACACATGCAACAACGAGGGACTCCCCCAGTGTCCCGATCTCTTCTGGATCGAAGCCGCCACCTCCGAACGAAGCCGCCCGCCGCCGCCGGGCGAGCTTGGATCCAACCGGCCACCACTACCCCCACACCAGGAGGCAGCAACCTCTTCTCCTGACGGCAGGTAACCCTCCCCAATCCCTGAACTAACAGCCTCTCCTCCACTTCTTGACCTGTTTTATTCAGATTTGATCTTCCATTCAGCTGCTGGATGTTGTGCTTGCTGCTTGCTAGCTGCTGCTCTTTGAATGCCTGTAGATTGTAGTAGTAGTGTACTAGACTACTAGTGTAGTACTGCTTGTCTGCTTCAGTGCTTCTTTTTGCTAGCTTAATATCATCCTGCTCTTGAATGCTTGTAGAGCATGGCATCTGGGAGTGGCACAGCCGGTAGCCAATCGTCCGTGGGTGAGAGTGAAGGGCAGTCTGGTCCTGGTGTTTTGCAAGATGCAACTTGCAATGACATGGTGGGACAAGGATCAATCAAGCACTTGATAAAAGAGACACCGAATGGGGCAGTATCTCTATTCTAATCTTTTTCTCCTTTATTTTCTGTATTAACTCTATATTACATGACATATTTTTATTTTATTTTATATATGCTCACCGTATCCCCGAATGGCTGTTTTTGGAAAATGTCGTATCCCGTATCCCCGTGTGCGTATCCCCGACTTTCCGTCCCGTGTCCATGCTTTTAGATGGTACATAGAATATGTTTATACACGTATGGTTGCAGATGATAGCCTAAGCTTATTTAACATGTATTTGATATGAGGAATTTAAGTAGGTACAGGAACACTTCAAGAATTGATGGCCAGGTACCATATATGTTTGCACATGAAGTACAATCTTTTATTTGAAAGAGTGAGACTGTTTAGGTTTTCTTTAGATGGGACTTTTTTAGACCATGACCAAAGAAGATCTTTAGATGGGCAGTTTAGAAGTTACCATACTTGTCGGAAAGGTTTTTCTGGAGCTCTCCAAAATGCCTGCAAAAGGAAGTATGACACTGAAGTTCCTGGAAGAGACCATAAAAAAAATCCTGGAAGAGGCTACAAATTTGAAGGATTTATTACAAGAGCAATTGGCATACTTGCTCAAAGTAGAGCACTCCAGAACCATCCACCATCTCAGTTGCAGGGCAAGTGAGCATTCTAGAAGAATGGAAGGCCAAGTTATACACAAGATGTTTAGGTGACAGAAGGTAGATTAGCATAGTTAGTATTTAAACTTATGCCAAAGGAAGTAAGTGCAGAATAGTTACATTAATTCAACCATGTGACATTTAATGGGATACTAATTTATTTTTATTTTCAAAACGTATTTTGGTATCACGTTTAGAAAACTATATTTCCATCCAATGCATCTGGTAGAACTTTGAGTAAACAAGGTACCATAAGAAAAGAAGTACCCTGATATCCTCTTATGGTTTAACAGTGGTTATTTGGACCACACATAGATTGAGAATCACTTTTGAGAAAACTGTTTTTCAAGACTTATAGGAGACCAGCTTTTAACTTGCTACTCTATTAAGATGAGTCAATAAATATGTTGTTTGCATCGAGTACAACAGAACTATTTTCTCTAGGGTTTTGCTAACGTTGTGGTTCGTTAAGATCAGAACAGAAACCAAAAACAAGCCATTTATGGATATTGTCAGTAAGTATGTGCAGATCCAGTATAGCGTCTTTTTCACTCCACAAGGATCAAGATCAAATGAATACTTATGGTAAAAAAGATAGGGAAATTCTTGATTATTCAACGTCGGATCGAATCATGTCCAATGGCCATTGGAATTTTATCTATCCTTCTATTTTTCACATTTTATCATTAGTATTGCAGCCTAGGGGTGTTATTCGACTCTTGCTCTCGGCCAAGAAAGACATGATGCTCTGACAATGCTCTACAGCTGCCACTTCAAGTTATGTTAGAAATTTATCGCCGTAATGTAATTTTACACAACATTTATGTGGAGTTGTGGACAGCAGCCAGAACCCGGCAACATTGCTGGATTCCCCAATCATTTTGGCACTACCCAAGAAAAAAATAAAACTAAGGCAACCACCACCATAAGGTGATGAATCAAAAATCTACAACAATGCTCAACACACATGTATTCATATAATCAACGTGAATTGTACCAATACAATAGGAATGAATAACTGGTTATGCATATCCCCAATATTAGGAAAGCACAAGTTTAGCAAATTCATAACAAAGTAGTAACAGCCAACAAGTAACAACCGAGGAACACCTCAAGCCGCTTCCACAACTACCCAAAAGAAAGTCGCATCTTTCGATTGGCAAATAGCATCGTCCGAAGACAAGAACCCAAACGAACATCCCAACAACTAATGTGCAAACGGAATGCTTATGGGAAGCATAATTTTCACCTAAGGTTGAAATAGTTTCCAGGATCCTGCCTCGCCTGCTCCCTCGAGAACTGCACATAGAACCAATCATGGCAATATAAACCAAGAAACGTATCAAGGCACATAATTGTTATTTTCCTTAGCTCAAAATTGCAAAATTTTAGACGAATTCTCAGGGCAGCCACTCTAAACGGAGGCTACAATTCTAGCGGGGGCGCTCACCTTTTCACCGGAGAGGGCGTCGGCGACGGCGCGAGCGTGGTCCCACCGGGTGGTGGAGCGGCGCAGCCGCCGGATGAGAATAACGCCGCCGAAGACGACGAGCGCCTTCAGCAGCGCACCCCGGACTATCCCGCCGACTCCTCCACCGGTTCCTCCGGGGGTGTCCTCGCCGGAGCCCATGGGGTGTTCCACGGCGAACTCGCGAGGACCGACACGAGGTACGGAGGTGGAAGAGGATCAATCAAGAAAGAAAGAGAAAGGGAAAGTATTTCTGTGGACCGCGATAGTACGGAGTACTGCGTTCGTTATCTTGGGAAATCTAATGAGCGTGTATAAATAATTTTGTCCAGAACTAAAAAGACTTGTTTTTTTGCGTGGCGGACTAAAGCTCGTCGTAAATGGGAGTATCATATCTTTATCTTTACGTTTTTTTACGTATACACCTTTACTAGCAAAAAATGCCTGTGCGTTGCAACCGGAAAATAAAATTAACATACGTCTGTAGCACAATAATACACAAACAAAATAAAATACATGGTTAGTTCTCTTCAGACATGAAGGTTATATATAAAAGATAACAAAAGAGTGAGAAGAAAAACAGAATAAATTACATATGATGTAAAGATTTAATCATTTAGATCAGTCACTTTGTTCATGCATGTCTTCCTCGTACTGCTCCTCTGCCGAAGAAGGGACCGACAAACGCTTTGTTTATTTACCATCACGTTTTCAGTTCGAATTTGGCGACCTTGATATAGTTTGGGGGCTTCTAGACGATGGTCGATCATGTTTTGAATTCTCAATTTCTAAACATCTAAAAAAGAGGCACTTTTGTCTAGCCTCGAAGACGTGATGGCTTACCGGACACCAAACAGTGATGGTTAACGAGGAACCAAGGCCAACCATGGATAACCATGAGCCCGCGAGCTGACGAACATGGTCTCCTCCATCTGCAATCAAAGAACATGAACTTAAGTAGGTCTGCTTATCTTGCTCTGTTCATGTAAATCAGATTCAGAGGAAAGACATGTAATTTAAAGAATGCCGGTAGTGAAAAAAAAGGCGAGAGTAAGCTACCATTCAGATCAAATTGATGACTACATCAAATTCAAAAAATGATCGACCATATTGTCGATGAATAAATACATGATTTATATAATAAAGAGAATGACTGCAAATCAGTATTACTTCTAACAAATTGTAACCACAAATATAACCATGAGTACTTCAAAGTAATGGCCTAACATACATGATCCGGTTCTTACCACAACCATCTAATTGGTAAACTCTGCAGACTCGGTCGCTGCCCAATATCGGCCTGGCCAGTGCGTCACTGCGGATGCAGTCCACAGCGGGTCCATCTCGGTGTCTTGCAAGCGCAATGGCGTGCAGACGCCAGACTCCCGCTTGCAACCCCGTCTGTCCCACATTCCGGGCTGATACATTGATGGATATCCTGAATCCTGATTACTAACTGACCTGAAACAGAGCTGCAGTACAATAGCTAGCTTGGTGACCTGGTTTGTTGAAAACCATCAGGATGCAATTCAGAAAGCATGTTCCTTAGCTATTATCAATCATTGCACTTACCTGAATTTTCAGGTACGGATGCACAAAAGTCAAACTAATCAGTTCATTCACGTTGGTCTGCATCAGATCCATCAACACACACATCACGCTAGCATCGTAACCACACATTGGAGAGAGGAGATGAGATGCAAAGGCCACCGCGGGGATGCAATGTTATTTGCGGCTAGAGGCGAAGGTCATGATGCGCCAGCCGAGGCTGGAGGCGGTGGTCTTTGCTGGCCTCACGGCGGAAACAGCGTCGATGCCCGTCTGACGATGGCGGGGTTGTAGTTGTGGTAAGGATGTGATGTGGCAGTCTATAGGAGCGCGGTAGCCGAGCGTTGCATGCCATGGTTCCCGGCGGCTGGTGGAGGCGGTTGGATGCGTCGTAGCCATCTCCGCCGCCGCGTCCTCCGCCATCTCTGCCGCTGAAAAGGGCGCCAACCCTCACCCAAGCACGCGCCTTGGCTAGGCGTCCTCCATCCTCCGCCACGAGCACGGCGGCCACCTTCTCATCCTCCGTGCGGCAGAAGCCATCTCTGTCGCCGGCAAGGACGCCACCCCTCATCCGACCATGCGCCCCAGCGAGGCGTCCTCCATCCTCCCGCACGAGCACGACGGCCGCAACGTAACCGCGTGGCATAGGTTGTTGATACTTCCAATCGGGCTTCAGTTTTTATATTGAGTTGACCGGGAACAGGCTTGGAGTAGTACAAACCAAATCGGCAACGTGTTGGAATTGGATTGGAGTTTTATTGAGGGACCGGGTGAAAGTACAACTCATCTAGCGTCAAAACAGAGGACTATACTACCATGTACGAAAAATTGGTATTGACGGACGGACGGACACGGTTACATGAATAGTACCACCTCGGATGTAAAAAATAATATAGGTGGAAAAAACTGAAAGCGTAAATTCACGAGAAGAAGCGTATTGTGACGGTGAACCCACGGAGTCAATCCGTGCTTTATTATTAGGGATAGATTTCTCAAATAATAGCGAGATCGTTTACAATAAGATGAAAAATAAAGTCCGGGATTGAGCACTCCCAAACCTCCGAAAGTCTACTAGAAAGAGAGCATTTGGCTATAACATCAGCTACTTCATTTGCTTCACGTAGACATGTAATGATCTCGTACTGAGCAAAGTCCAGTCCCAATTCTTTTCCTTCTATCACAATAGCTGAGTCCTGCCCCGAGTAATCTTCTAGGTTAAAATCTTGAACCGCATTAGAATAATCGGATTCAATCTGTAAGGTAGTGCAACCAATCCTTGAAGCAAGATAAAACCCATTGCGAATGGCCATCATCTCCGCTGACTCTGCGGATGCCACATGCGGTATAAACCAGCCAGCAACAGCAGTAAAATCTCCACATTCATCCCGCGCTATAGCTCCCATACCTTCAGTCATATTTTCACAGCAAAAGGAAGCATCCACATTGATCTTCACCACTCCCCTTCTCGGTTGCTGCCACATGTGATCACGTTTTCTCATTGGTTGATTTGCGGCAAGAGAGCGAAAAAAAATTTGTAGCAAGGACTCGGATTGAAACTGTTGTTCGGTCTGGTGCTGGAATATGCTTCTCCTTCACTATCTGTCTCCTTTGCCACCATATATACCAGTTAGCCACTGCCATTAACTCTGCCATCGGTAAACCCTCCTTGATTTCATGATTGTACGATGCTGAAAACAATCACTTCTATCCACACCTACAGTTGTAGGAAGACCAAGGTATTTGTCAGGGAAAGCTTCTGTTAATATGTCGAGGTTTCTGCACACCTCTTCCCTCATGGCTACACTTGTGTTGGGGCTGAAAAAACACTTGATTTTGCCGTGCTTACAAGTTGTCCCGAGCTTGCACAATATACATCTAAAACCCTCTTCAAAGCATTAACATTCTGCACATTTGCCTTCATAAGTATGAGAGAATCATCTGCAAAAAGAAGATGAGAGATGGATGGTGCATTACGACACACTCTAATACCTTCCAGTCCACCCACCTCTTCCTCATGCGAAAACATGCTTGATAATCCTTCTGAGCATAACAGAAATAAATAAAGGGACAATGGGTCTCCTTGTCTCAAACCTCTAGTGGGTAATATATCTTCAGTTTCTGTACCATTAAACCTTATCTATAACTTACCGAAGTGACACATTCCATGATCATCTCTATCCAACCTGGATCAAATCCAAGTTTTAGCATCATTTTCCTCAGAAAGCCCCACTCCACACGATCATACGCCTTCATCATGTCCAATTTGACTGCACAGTACCCATTAGAGCCATGGATTTTTTTTTCTTTATTGCATGGAAGCATTCATATGCAATTAGCACATTATATGTTATAAGTCTCCCTGGCACAAAAGCACTTTGTGTGGGGGATATAATCTCAAGGAGTACTTTCATATAGAGTGCATTGAATACTATGAGAAGTTTGATACTTGATGATTGTTTTGAGATATGAAGGTGGTGATATTAGAGTCGTGCTAGTTGAGTAATTTTGAAATTGAGAAATACTTGTGTTGAGGTTTGCAAGTCCCGTAGCATGCACGTATGGTAACCGTTATGTGACAAATTTGAAGCATGAGGTGTTCTTTGATTGCCTTCCTTATGAGTGGCGGTCGGGGACAAGCGATGGTCTTTTCCTACCAATCTATCCCCCTAGGAGCATGCGTGTAGTGCTTGGTTTTGATGACTTGTAGATTTTTGCAATAAGTATGTGAGTTCTGTATGACTAATGTTGAGTCCATGGATTATACGCACTCTCAACCATCCATCATTGCTAGCCTCTTTGGTACCGTGCATTGCCCTTTCTCACCTCGAGAGTTGGTGCAAACTTCGCCGGTGCATCCAAACCCCGTGATATGATATGCTCTATCACACATAAGCCTCTTTATATCTTCCTCAAAACAGCCACCATACCTACCTATTATGGCATTTCCATTGCCATTCCGAGATATATTGCCATGCAACTTTCCACTGTTCCATTTATTATGACACGCTTCATCATTGTCATATTGCCTTGCATGATCATGTAGTTGACATCGTATTTGTGGCAAGGCCACCATGCATATTTTTTCATACATGTCACTCTTAATTCATTGCACATCCCGGTACACCGCCAGAGGCACTCATATAGAGTCATATCTAGTATCGAGTTGTAATCCTTGAGTTGTAAATAAATAGAAGTGTGATGATCATCATTATTAGAGCATTGTCCCGTGTGAGGAAAAAAAGAGAAAGGCAAAAAAAAAGAGAGAAATGCCAAAAAAAAAGAGAAGTCCCAAAAAATGAGAGAAAAAGAGAGAAGGGGCAATGTTACTATCCTTTTTCCACACTTGTGCTTCAAAGTAGCACCATGATCTTCATGATAGAGAGTCTCTTATTTTGTCACTTTCATATACTAGTGGGAATTTTTCATTATAGAACTTGGCTTGTATATTCCAACAATGGGCTTCCTCAAATGCCATATGTCTTCGTGAGCAAGCAAGTTGGATGCACACCCACTTAGTTTCTTTTGTTGAGCTTTCATACGTTTATAGCTCTAGTGCATCCGTTGCATGGCAATCCCTACTCCTCGCGTTGACATCAATTGATGGGCATCTCCATAGCCCGTTGATTAGCCGCGTCGATGTGAGACTTTCTCCCTTTATGTCTTCTCCACACAACCTCCATCATCATATTCTAGTCCACCCATAGTGCTATTGATACGTCTCCGTCGTGTCTAATTTTCCAAACACTTTTGCCCTTGTTTTGGACTCTAACTTGCATGATTTGAATGGAACTAACCCCGACTGACGCTGTTTTCAGCAGACTTTCCATGGTGTTATTTATGTGCAGAAACAAAAGTTCTCGGAATGACTTGAAACTCCACGGAACATATTTTTGGAAAATATTAAAAATCTTGGAAGAAGAATCCACGTCGGGGCCCACACATCCCACAAGGGTGAAGCGCGCTACCTCGGCGCCCCACTCGTGGGCCCCTTGATGCTCCACCGACCTCAACTCCAACTCCATATATTCACTTTCGGGGAGAAAAAAATTAGAGAGAAGGATTCATCGCATTTTATGATACGGAGCCGGCGCCAAGCCCTTAAACCTCTCGGGAGGGCTGATCTGGAGTCCGTTCGGGGCTCCGGAGAGGGGAATCCGTCGCCATCGTCATCATCAACCATCCTCCATCACCAATTTCATGATGCTCACCGCCGTGCGTGAGTAACTCCATCGTAGGCTTGCTGGACGGTGATGGGTTGGATGAGATCTATCATGTAATCGAGTTAGTTTTGTTAGGCTTTGATCCCTAGTATCCACTATGTTCTGAGATTGATGTTGCTATGACTTTTCTATACTTAATGCTTGTCACTAGGGCCTGAGTGCCATGATTTCAGATCTGAACCTATTATGTTTTCATGAATATATGTGAGTTCTTGATCCTATCTTGCAAGTCTATAGTCACCTAGTATGTGTTATGATCCGCAAGAACCCGGTGACAATAATCGGGACCACTCCGGTGATGACCATAGTTTGAGGAGTTCATGTATTCACTATGTGTTAATGCTTTGGTCCGGTACTCTATTAAAAGGGGCCTTAATATCCCTTAGTTTCCGTTAGGACCCGGCCCACGGAGGGTAGGACAAAAGATGTCATGCAAGTTCTTTTCCATAAGCACGTATGACTATATTGAATACATGCCTACATTACATTGATGAATTGGAGCTAGTTCTCAGTGTCACCCTATCTTATGATTGTTACATGATGAACCGCATCCGCATAATTCTCCATCACCGATCCAATGCCTACGAGCTTTTCACATATTGTTCTTCACGTATTTACTTTTTCCGTTACATCTTGTTACAATCACTACAAAACCCAAAAATATTACTTTTGCTATCGTTACCGTTACTTCCATATTACTTTGCTACTAAATACTTTGCTGCAGATACTAAGTTATCCGGTGTGGTTGAATTGACAACTCAACTGCTAATACTTGAGAATATTCTTTGGCTCCCCTTGTGTCGAATCAATAAATTTGGGTTGAATACTCTACCCTCGAAACTGCTATGATCCCCTATACTTGTGGGTTATCAAGACTATTTTCTGGCGCCGTTGCCAGGGAGCATAGCTCTATTCTTTGAGTCACTTGGGATTTATATCTACTGGTCCCTATGAAGAACTTGAAAGACGCAAAAACAACAATTTATCCCTCAACCGCGAGGGGAGGTAAGGAACTGCCATCTAGCTCTGCACTTGATTCACCTTCTGTTTTGAGTAAGCTTGCGACACCTAAACCTTCTTCTGCTATTCATTCTGATATGACGCATGTTATTGATGATGCCACTTCTGCTATGCATGATACTTATGATGAAACTACTTCTATGCTTGATACTAATGTGCCACTTGGTGAATTTCTTGATGAGCAACTTGCTAGGGCTAGAGAGAATGAAATTATTGAAACTGATAATATTGAAGATAGTGATGATGAAGACTCTCCCCCTAATAACTATGAATTGCATGTTGTTCCTGAGGGTTATGTTCTGGAAGAAGGAGCTGCTAGAGCTATTTTAGCTTGCAATGATAGATATGATCTAAAGAGGTTATTAGCTAAATGGAAGCATCTATCTCTTAATGCTAGAATGAAACCTGACCCTGCTTTTGCTACTTCACCTATACGTATTCTTGATAAGGATTATGAATTCTCTGTTGATCCTGATATAATTACTTTGGTTGAATCTGATCCTTTTCATGGCTATGGATCTGAAAGTGTTGTGGCACATCTTACTAAATTAAATGATATAGCCACCCTGTTCACTAACGATGAGAGAACTCGCTACTTTTATATCCTCAAAATATTTCCGTTCTCATTAAAGGGTGATGCTAAGATATGGTTTAATTCTCTTGATCCTGGTTGTGTGCGTAGTCCCCAGGATATGATTTATTACTTCTGTGCTAAATATTTTCCTGCTCATAAGAAACAAGTTGTTTTAAGGGATATATATAATTTTGTGCAAACTGAAGAAGAGAGTCTCCCATAAGCTTGGGGGAGGCTTCTCCAATTACTTAATGCTTTGCCTGATCATCCTCTCAAGAAAAATGAAATACTTGATATCTTTTATAATGGACTAACCGATGCTTTCAGAGATTACCTGGATAGTTGTCTTTGGTTACATTTTCGGGGGAAAGAACACGGATGAAGCTGAAATTCTATTGAATAATATGTTGACAAATGAAAATAATTGGACACTTCACAGGCCAGCTCCGAGCCTATTCCTAAACCAACTCCAAGAAGAGGGGTGTTCTATTTCTCGATCTGAAGATATGCAAGAGGCAAAGAAATCTATGAAAGAAAAAGGTATTAAAGCTGCAGATATTAAGAATTTACCTCCTATTGAAGAAATACATGGTCTTGATTTACCGCCTGTTGAAGAAACATATCATCCTAATCCTTCACCTATTAAAGAAACACATGGTCTTGATAACCCTACACAGGTAGTAAAGGTAAACTCTGTCTATAGATTTGACGAAGGTGATATTCCTCACTATAAGTCTGCTAGACAATGCTTAGAAGAGTTTGATAATTTTATTGTCAAACAAGAAAACCTCAATGCTTATTTGGGTAGACAATTGAAATACAATTCCGACATGCTTGAACACTTGGGTGATTATATGTCTAATGTTAAAGGTGAACTTAAACTCATTAGTAAGCATGCTTCTATGGTTACCACTCAAGTAGAACAAATACTTAAAGCTCAAAATGATTTGCTCAATGAATTGAATAGTAAGAAAAATGATTATGCTGTTAGAGTGGCTACTAGAACCGGTAAAATGACTCAGGAACCTTTGTATCCTGAAGGCCACCCTAAGAGAATTGAACAAGATTCTCAGAGAAATAATATTGAGACACCTAGTCCTTCTAAAAGGAAGAAAAAGAAAAATGATAGGACTTTGCATGCTTCTAGTGAACCTATTCTTTGAACCACGAGAATCCAAATGATATATCTATTTACGATCTTTGAAACACAATGCTGTAATGAACATGAACCTGGTGATAATGTTAATGATGATGTTCATGTTGATGCTCAACCTAGTAATGATAACGATGTAGAAATTGAACCTGTTGTTGATCTTGATAACCCACAATCAAAGAATCAACGTTATGATAAGAGAGATTTTGCTGCTAGGAAACACGGTAAAGAAAGAGAACCATGGGTTCAGAAACCCATGCCTTTTCCTCCCAAACCATCCAATAAAAAGGATGATGAGGATTTTGAGCGCTTTCTTTGAAATGATTAGACCTATCTTTTTGCGTATGCGACTAACTGATATGCTCAAAATGAATCCTTATGCTAAGTACATGAAAGATATTGTTACTAATAAAAGAAAGATACCGGAAGCTGAAATTTCCACCATGCTTGCTAACTACACTTTCAAGGGTGGAATACCTAAGAAACTAGGAGATCCAGGAGTACCAACTATACCATGCTCCATTAAAAGAAATTATGTTAAAACTGCTTTATGTGATCTTGGAGCCGTTGTTAGTGTTATGCCTCTCTCTTTATGTCGTAGACTTGATTTGAGTAAGTTGACACCTACTGAAATATCTTTGCAAATGGCTGATAAATCAAGTGCTATACATGTCGTTAGTTGTGAGGATGTGCCTGTTGTGGTTGCAAACGTTACTATTTTAACGGACTTTGTTATTCTTGATATTCCCGAGGACGATAGTATGTCTATTATTCTTGGAAGACCCTTTTTGAATACTGCATGGGCTGTTATTGATTGCGACAAAGGCAATGTCACTTTTCATGTTAATGGTAATGAGCATACGGTACACTTTCCGAGGAAACAACCTCAAGTTCATAGTATCAACTCTATTGGAAAAATTCCATCGATTATTTTTGGAGGTTTTGAATTTCCTCTTCCTACTGTCAAGAAGAAATACGATATTCTTATTATTGGGGATGTGCATATCTCCGTTGAGGTAACATAGTGTTATTCGAAATTTCTCCGGTTCCATGTTATACGGAAAGAGTTTGTTAACAAGACTTGATCAACCTTGTTAGTGGATTCCTTTTGATGAGCATGAGATGGATGAAACTAGAAAGCACAACCTTCTGTACCCTCTCTCTACTTTCTGTTATTTAGTTGAAATAAAATAATAATAGTATTTTTCTGTCTGTTTTCTGATTTATGTGTGCAATATAAAAATACCCCGAAAATAAAAGTTCGCCAAATGCCGTGAAAATGGAATATGATTTTTTCTGGAATATTTGAGAATATCTGGCACTGAGAACACAGCAGGGGGAGCAAGCACCTGGCCACGAGGGTCCAGGGCGCGCCCCCTACCTCATGGGCCCATGGTGGCTCCCCTCCACTTATGCCAGCCACCACATACTTCTTCTTCCTCCCAAAAAAATCACCATCCAGCTCAAGCACGAGTTCTAGCTCATTTTGCTGCGATTTTTGATCTCCTTGCTCAAAGCACCTCTCACAAAACTGCTTGGGAGGATTATTCCTTGGTATGTGACTCCTCCATTGGTCCAATTAGTTTTTGTTCTAGTGCTCTATTCATTGCAAATTTGTGCTGCCTAGGTGACCATGTTCTTGAGCTTGCATGTCAAATTTATATGGTTCCAAGTAGTTCTAATGCATGATATAGTATCTAGTCACTTGTAGGAGTAGTTGCTATCAATTTTGTTGAGTTTGGTTCACTTTTGTTTGAAGTTACTAAAAAATTCATAATTTTCAGAAAATAATGAAAGATATTTTTGAGGGGCTCGTCGAGCCGAAGCTCGAAGGAAAAGCAAAGTGGAGAAGCATAGAGGCCCAAATATAATCTACCTCGCACCGCAAAGGTTCGGTCGTGTGAATGGCCTTCCGATGATTTCTTGAGAGAAGCCGGGATTTATGATGATTTTTATGAATTGGCTGAGAATGCAGGCCTCACCAACTTCCTCCGCGACCAACACGAACAGTATCTCTTACTCACCAATACTTTTGTGCAAAACTTCTACTATTATCCTAAGGAAACACCTCCTTCAGTAGAGTTTCATTTATATGATGTGGCTAAGAAGATGCCACTAGATGAATTTTGCAAGATTTGCAAAATACCTTTCGAGGGTAGCTTAGAGGAACCACATCGTAAAGATGTGGACGAGTTCATTGGTACTATCACTGTAGGGGAAACTAGGAAGGTTTCCGATGCAAGAATCACTAGCATACATTTTCCTGTTTTACGCTACTTTGCCATATTTGGTAGTCGTTGCTTAATTGGTCGCGGAAACTGTGGAAACCTTAGTGTTCCTGATATTATCATTTTGTTCCATGGTTTATTCTGCGATAACACTGTTAGTATGGGCGGAATTATTGCTAAACGGTTAAGTTTGAACCGTACAAAGGGCCCCATCTTTGGAGGTATTTATGCTTCACGCCTTGCTGCACATTATAACATACCTATTAGGCACTATGAAAAAGAAGAAAAATTGCTGCCCAATGCTTATTTAGATTATAAGAGTATGGTAGCGCATGACTTTATCGTTAAGAATAGGGAAGGGGCGCTTAAATACAAATTGTTCTTTGATAAACATCACCCTGAGACTATTACCTTGCCTGCTCCTTCCTTGTTTGATTTATCTGCAGGCCAGTATCTCGTTCCACTGGCGGCCATTCACACGCCTACCGGAACCCTACACCAGCCACGGAGCCGGAACCACAATTTGAATCTCCACGACAGTCTAGTTACTAGTAGGATCCGGAGATGATTTCCAACCAGTGGCAGTCAGAGTCTTCTTCATCTCAGTACGACCCCGGCTACAATTATGGATATCCGCCAGGCCATCCGTGGCAATAAACCAACTTAGGCCAAAAGCCTAAGCTTGGCGGAGTACGTATTTCCCACCGACATTACATTTATGTTTACACACTCATTGATAGATGTCGGTGCTCATACTTTTTCACTGTAATATCCATGCTAGTTTATTTTCCTTTTTATGCTTTCTTCTGGTGTGTCTGATAAACCTTAAGAAAAACCAAAAATAATTAGTAATAGCTTTAGCTAGTTTACCTTTCTTGCTGTAGTAGTAATAATTAAAAAGAAAACCCAAAAAGATTTCCCGTTCTTCTTTTGCTTGTTGGGAGCTTTCCTGTGTAAATAGTTTTATTTCTTTTCTTTTCTTTGGGCGTCGATAGGAGAAGACCATAATTAAATTGTTGAAGTGGCTCTTATATGCATTATTGTTGATTTAACCAAGAGCCCATATTGCCTTGTCTTCTCCTGTTTATTGAATGCTCGCAGATTCCAGCTTAGTCCAATGCACGTGCACTCTTATTATTATTCACACCGTTCGGTCGTGCAAGTGAAAGGCAATTATGACGATGTATGATGAACTGACTGAGATGAGAGAAGCTGGTATGAACTCGACCTCCCTTGTTTTTATAAATATGATTAGTTCATCGTTCCTGATTCAGCCTATTATGAATAAACATGTTTGCAATGACAATTAGAGACTATAGTTGCTTATGCCATGCTTAATTAGCTAGGAGTTTATAATGGTTTACCTTTCGTGCCAACATGCTATTAAAATGGTTGTGATGTGGTATGATGGGGTGGTATCCTCCTTTGAATGATTCAAGTGACTTGACTTGGCACATGTTCACACATGTAGTTGAAACAAATCAACATAGCCTCCACGATATTTATGTTCATGGTGGATTATATCCTACTCATGCTTGCACTCAATGTTTATTAATTTTATTGCATGTTCATGACTGTTGTCGCTCTCTAGTTGGTCACTTCCCAGTCTTCTGCTAGCCTTCACTTGTACTAAGCGGGAATACTGCTTGTGCATCCAATCCCTTAAACCCCAAATTTATGCCATATGAGTCCACCATACCTTACTATATACAGTATCTACCTGCCGTTCTAAGTAAATTTGCATCTGCCAAACTCTAAACCTTCAAATGAAATTCTGTTTTGTATGCTCGAATAGCTCATGTATCAACTAGGGCTGTCCTTATCTTCCATGTTAGGCGGGTTATTCTCAAGAGGAGTGGACTCCGCTCCTCACTCACGAGAAAATGGCTGGTCAGCGGGATGCCCAGTCCCATGCTTTATGCAAACTAAATCAAAATAATTGCAAACAAAACTCCCCACAGGGGACCTGCTAGTTGGAGGCACTCGTTGTTTCGAGCAAGCCATGGATTGATGCTTGTTGGTGGAGGGGGAGTATAAACTTTACCATTCTATTTGGGAACCGCCTATAATGTGTGTAGCATGGAAGATATCGCCATCTCTTTGTTGTTATGTTGTCAATGAAAGTATGTCGCTCAAAATATTATTTATCTCTATTTCAAAACCGAGCTCTGGCACCTCTACAAATCCCTGTTTCCCTCTGCGAAGGGCCTATCTATTTACTTTTATGTTGAGTCATCACCCTCTTATTAAAAAGCACTAGCTGGAGAGCACTGCTGTCATTTGCATCCATTACTATTAATTTATATTGGGTATGACTATGACTGGATCTCTTTTACCATGAATTACAATGTCTAGTCAGTCCTTGATCCTTAAAGGTGCTCTGCATTTATGTTTTGCGGTCTCAGAAAGGGCTAGCGAGATACCATCTTGTTATATCATATTATTATTGTTTTGAAAAAGTGTTGTCATCCTAGATTTATTATTATGGCTCGTTAGTTGATTATGCCATTGATATGAGTAAACATGAGACCTAAGAGTTATTGTGAATGTGGTTAGTCATAATCTTTGCTGAAAACTTGAATGGTGGCTTTACATATTTACAACAACAAGAGCAAACAGAGTTTGTAAAAGTTTTTCTTTATCACTTTCAGTTTATCAACTAAATTTCTTGAGGACAAGCAAAGGTTTAAGCTTGGGGGAGTTGATATGTCTCCGTCATATCTACTTTTCCAAACACTTTTGCCCTTGTTTTGGACTCTAACTTGCATGATTTGAATGGAACTAACTTGATGTGACATTTTCGTGAGACTTTCCATGGTGTTATTTATGTGTAGAAACAAAAGTTCTCGGAATGACCTGAAACTCCACAGAACGTATTTTTGGAAAATATTAAAAATACTGGAAGAAGAATCCACGTCAGGGGGCCCACACCCTGTCCACGAGGGTGGGGCGCGCGCCTGCCACACTGGGCGCGCTCTCCTGCCTCGTGGGCCACATGACGCTCCACCGACCTCAACTCCAACTCCATATATTCACTTTCGGGGAGAAAAAAATTAGAGAGAAGGATTCATCGCGTTTTACGATACGGAGCCACCATCAAGCCCTAAAACCTCTCGGGAGGGCTGATCCGGAGTCCGTTCGGGGCTCCGGAGAGGGGAATCCGTCGCCATCGTCATCATCAACCATCCTCCATCACCAATTTCATGATGCTCACCGCCGTGCGTGAGTAATTCCATCGTAGGCTTGCCGGACGGTGATGGGTTGGATGAGATCTATCATGTAATCGAGTTACTTTTGTTAGGGTTTGATCCCTAGTATCCACTATGTTACGAGATTGATGTTGCTATGACTTTGCTATACTTAATGCTTGTCACTAGGGCCCGAGTGCCATGATTTCAGATCTGAACCTATTATGTTTTCATGAATATATGTGAGTTCTTGATCCTATCTTGCAAGTCTATAGTCACCTACTATGTGTTATGATCCGGCAACCCGAAAGTGACAATAATCGGGACCACTCCGGTGATGACCATAGTTTGAGGAGTTCATGTATTCACTATGTGTTAATGCTTTGGTCCGTACTCTATTAAAAGGAGGCCTTAATATCCCTTAGTTTCATAGGACCCGCTGCCACGGGAGGGTAGGACAAAAGATGTCATGCAAGTTCTTTTCCATAAGCATGTATGACTGTATTCGGAATACATGCCTACATTACATTGGTGAATTGGAGCTAGTTCCGTGTCACCCTATCTTATGGTTGTTACATGATGAACCGCATCCAGCATAATTCTCTATCACCGATCCAATGCCTACGAAATTTTCACATATTGTTCTTCGTGTATTTCCGTTTCCGTTGCTACTGTTACAATCACTACAAAACCCAAAAATATTACTTTTGCTACCGTTACCGTTACTTCCATATTAGTTTGCTACTAAATACTTTGCTGCAGATACTAAGTTATCCAGGTGTGGTTGAATTGACAACTCAACTTCTAATACTTGAGAATATTCTTTGGCTCCCCTTGTGTCGAATCAATAAATTTGGGTTGAATACTCTACCCTCGAAAACTATTGTGATCCCCTATACTTGTGGGTTATCAGCTATGTCCATGGCTTGCGCTCATGTATTGCGTGAATGTTGAAAAAGTTTGAGAATACTAAAGTATGAAACAATTGCTTGGCTTGCCATCGGGGTTGTGCATGATGAGAGCATTTTGGGTGACGAAAATGAAGCATGGCCAAACTATATGATTTTGTAGGGATGAGCTTTCTTTGGCTTCGTTATTTTGGGAGGACATAATTGCTTTGTTAGTATGCTTGAAGTATTATTATTTTTATGTCAATATTAAACTTTTGTCTTGAATATTTCGGATCTGAACATTCATGCCACAATAAAGAAGAGTACATTGGAAATTCTGTTAGGTAGCATTCCACATCAAAAATTCTGTTTTTATCATTTACCTACTCGAGGACGAGCAGGAATTAAGCTTGGGGATCTTGTCGTCTCCAACGTATCTATAATTTTATCGTTCCATGCTATTATATTATCTGTTTTGGATGTTTAATGGGCTTTGATATGCTCTTTTATATTATTTTTGGGACTAACCTATTAACCGGAGGCCCAGGCGCCATTCTTGTTTTTTGCCTATTTCGGTGTTTCACGAAAAAGGAATATCAAACGGAATCCAAACGGAATGAAACCTTCATGAGGACCGTTCTTGGAACAAACGCAACCTAGGAGACTTGGAGTGGAAGTCAGAGACGCAACGAGGCGGCCACGAGGCAGGAGGGCGCGCCCAGGGGGGTAGGCGCGCCCCCACCCTCGTGGGACCCTCGTAGCTCCACCGACCTACTTCTTTCACCTATATATGCTCTTATACCCTGAAAACATCCAGGAGAGCCACAAAACCACTTTTCCACCACTGCAACCTTCTGTACCTGTGAGATCCCATCTTGGGGGCCTTTTCCGGCGCTCCACCGGAGGGGAATCGATCACGGAGGGCTTCTACATAAACACCATAGCCTCTCCGATGATGTGTGAGTACTTTACCACATACCTTTGGGTCCACAGTTATTAGCTAGATGGCTTATTCTCTCTCTTTGGTTCTCAATACAAAGTTCTCCTCGATGTTCTTGGAGATCTATTTGATGTAATACTTTTTGCGGTGTGTTTGCCGAGATCTGATGAATTGTGGGTTTATGATCAAGATTATCTATGAACAATATTTGATTCTTCTCTGAATTCTTTTATGCATGATTTGATATCTTTGCAAGTCTCTTTGAATTATCGGTTTAGTTTGGCCTACTAGATTGATCTTTCTTGCAATGGGAGAAGTGCTTAGCTTTGGGTTCAATCTTGCGGTGTCCTTTCCTAGTAATGACGAGGCAGCAAGGCTCGTATTGTATTGTTGCCATCGAGGATAAAAAGATCGGGTTTATATCATATTGCTTGAGTTTATCCCTCTACATCATGTCATCTTGCCTAATGCGTTACTCTGTTCCTATGAACTTAATACTCTAGATGCATGTTGGATAGCGGTCGATGTGTGGAGTAATAGTAGTAGATGCAGAATCATTTCGGTCTACTTGACACGGACGTGATGCCTATGTTCATGATCATGCCTAGATATTCTCATAACTATGCGCTTTTCTATCAATTGCTCGGCAGTAATTTGTTCACTCACCGTAATATATGCTATCATAAGAGAAGCCACTAGTGAAACCTATGGCCCCCGGGTCTATTTTGCATCATATTAGTTTCCCGTCAACTTGCCGGTTTACATCACTTTATTTATTTTGCAATCTTTACTTTCCAATCTATACAACAAAAATACCAAAAATATTTATCTTATTATCTTTATCGGATCTCACTTTTGCAAGTGGTAGTGAAGGGATTGACAACCCCTTTATCGCGTTGGTTGCAAGGTTCTTGATTGTTTGTGCGGTACTAGGCGATTTGCATGTAGTCTCCTCTTTGGATTGATACCTTGGTTCTCAAAAACGGAGGGAAATACTTACGCTACTTTGCTGCATCACCCTTTCCTCTTCAAGGGGAAACCAACGCATGCTCAAGAGGTAGTAGATACGTATTTATATTGAATGGTGGAGCTGTCAGTTGGTGCAGTTCCAAGCAAAGTGTCGTGGCGGGATCTACGTGTGAAGTGGAGTACATAGCTGCTTCTGAAGTAGCAAATGAAGGAGTCTAGATGAAGGAGTTCATATCCGATCTTGGTTTAATACCTATTGCATCGGGTCCAATGAAAATCTTTTGTGACAATACTGGAGCAATTGCCTTACCAAAGGAATCCAGATTTCACAAGAGAACCAAACACATCAAGAGACACTTCAACTCCATCCGCGATCAAGTCAAGGAGGGAGACATAGAGATTTGCAGAAATACATATGGATCTGAATGTTGAAGACGCGTTGACTAAGCCTCTTCCACGAACAAAACATGATCAACACCAAGACTCCATGGGTGTTAGAATCATTACAACCTAATCTAGATTATTGACTCTAGTGCAAGTGGGAGACTGAAAGAAATATGCCCTAGAGGCAATAATAAAGTTGTTATTTATATTTCCTTATATCATGATAAATGTTTATTATTCATGCTAGAATTGTATTAACCGGAAACTTGATACATGTGTGAATACATAGACAAAACAAAGTGTCCCTAGTATGCCTTGTTGGAGATATGCCCTAGAGGCAATCATGTATGATGATATTTCCTATGTGTTTATGAATAAAGATAGTCCTTGGACATTATCAATGATGTGTATCAGCAAGTACGTGACTTGTTTGTGGGACTATGCATTGTATGATGACTGTCCTAAAAGGTCCCTAGTCGAAAGGGTTGTGTGGACGCCAGAGCCGACTAGACTAGCATATGACACGGTCGACGGCTTGGTCTCACTAGCCATGGAGCATTGGATGCTAACCGGATAATATGGACTTGGAAGGATCTGGTCGGATTCGACGTAGTCGGATCCGAGTTGAGATAAGGTCCGAGTCGGACAGACCCAACTATGAGACACAGCGATATGTCAATTGTGAGTCTCTAGTATAACATACGTTCTATGTCCTAAGACCTGAGCTGACGCATGTACTCGGGAAGGTGACAGACTTGCTTTGGGCCGACAAAACGCTACTCTGTGACTGGGTAGTTACAAAGGTAGGTTTCGGGCTTGTCCAGACCCATGCCGTGAGACATGGTCGAGCAAGATGGGATTTGCCCCTCCGATCAGGAGAGATATACTCTGGGCCCCTCGTGTGATCCGACCAGGATAAGCATGGCCATGCGACAAGGATAAGCATGGCCATGCGACAAGGATTATGAGATAATCCGGATAGTGGTCGGCATCACTGGAGCGAGAAAGAGATCGGGCTAGCACAAGGATGACAGACTCGCCTTGAGCTCGACAACATATATCTTGTGGCAAAAGGAATGGAAGTATGATGTACAGGTTCGCTATCCAGCTTCATAGTCTGCTTGGTGTTCGACATGCCTTGCTAGAGGCCGCTACCAACCGTGCAGTTCGGAGGTGATCCGAACTGCGACCAAGCCGGCTTGAACCTAAGGGATCGCGCGCTTAATGGAAGGAACCTATGAGGTTGGATCCGAGGACACTGGTCGGATGTGATCCAAGCTGTATTCGGATTGTGGCCGAGTAGACTTATGGGCTTTAGGGTCCGTGCGAGGCCCAAGTTTTGAGCCCGGGATGGATGCCTATATAAAATGGAGGTGCCGCACACTCAGGCGGTTGATTGCTTCAGCGCTATCACTAGGGTTTGCATGTGTTGCGAATAGACACCTCCACTCGCCGCCAGTTGTGTGATCGAACCTAGCAGTCCGCCGCACGATGTTCCTCCTGCACGCGCGAATACCGTTAGAGGCGGTGCACCTGCGCTGCTCCAGCGAACTTGTACGTGATATCCGACGACAGGCTGTTCGAGGGAGATTGGACGAGGAGGAGACGAACCACACGGACGCGCTGCCCCAACTCTTCTTCCGCTGCACGGCACTGCGCGTCTAGTGGTAACAAAGTGTGATCCATCTCCCATAGCATGTTTTTGGCTGTTCTGCGCATAGGAAATTTTATTTTGCGGTCGACGCACCCTACGGTAGAACCCAACAGTGGTATCAGAGCCTCTGCTATAGGATTTGGTTTCAGATCGTATGCATATTAGATATGTGGAGGCGGCAGGTGAGACTGTTGTCGTTGATTAGATCGGCTATGTGCACGGTTGATGTGATCAACTGCACGTGGGGATCGTTGAGGCTATGTTTTCTGTCAATCAGGATCGATGAGGTCATGACACAACCTACCCCTACCGGTCGGTTATCCGCAATCGGGGTTAACAGTGAAACGTAAATCCGAATCGAATTCGCGATCATCGATAAGATCGATCAGATCAGAGAATTCGGCGTGATCGGAGTTCTGATGTGATCTGTGATTTCTGAAAACGTCGGGCGTAGCGCCTTGTATTTCGTGCATCGACACACAAACCGATAGAATGCGATTCTATGAATAACTTTGTTTTGCGAGGTTTGATGTGAATAGTATGGCTCATGTGTATGTGATGTATGTGTGTAACTTATACATGGCACCAGCGTCATGTTTGTCGTACGGCGAGAATAAAGTGATGTCAGTATATTGTATAACAACCTGCGTGTCGACTTGTGACTCTATGTAAAATTCATTACTAGTTGTAGTAGTTGGATAATAGAGATCAAGTTGGTGGCTTGGCGTCCCGGCGTGACAAACAAGATGGAGTTCCTAGATGGTCATCGGAGTCGGAGCCGACCTGGAAGAACGTCCATGAAGGAGCCATACTATTTCAAAATATATGTTTATTTGTAATTGTTATGCTTCTTGTTTTTTATGCATGTTAGAATGGTAGAAAGATCCCTCATGAATATCAAGCGAATTGCCATCCCTGATGTTGCACCTTTGCACGTCAAGTACATCTAGTAGTGGGCTCATAAAATTGAGGTGTTGTTGGGTGTCCTTGAACTGAAGGGTTCGTGTCGGAACACCGGACATGCGATTACATCGAGTTAACTTGACAAGGCTATCAAAAGCGGTTTTGGGCCTTGTGGCAAAAGAAGGTTGGGGCCGGTATGAGATACCTTCCCGACCGACAGGAGTCATATAGAGATACGATTAGCAAGGAGTTGCTTACCGGATAGGCATGTTGTCTAGCAGTGATGCTAAAGCTCACTAGTCGCATGTGCTAGTCGGATCCTGAATCACTGAGAGTTTGCGGAGGGATGCCAACTTTAGTGGGAGTATTTCTATTTAGGCTTGAATTACTCTACATAAACACATTGCTTAGTGATTGCATATTTTCTGTTGTAGATTAATGATACCACCTGCTCAATCCAACTTTACACTGAAATCAATTCTGGAAAAGGATAAACTGAATGGAACAAACTTTACCACCTGGTATAGAAATCTGAGAATTGTTCTCAAGCATGATAAAAAGGAACATGTTCTAGAGGATCCACTTCCGGAGGAACTGCCGATAATGCTAGTGCCACGACTAAAAATGCCTATCGAAACTCATTGATGAATCAACAGAGATCACCGTCTGATGTTGGCTTGTATGGAGCCCGATTTGCAACAAGATTTCAAAATGTTGAGGCTTACGATATGATCGAGAGTCTCAAGAGCATGTTTCGCATACGAGCTAGGACCGAAGGTTCAACGTCTGGCGATCCTTGATGGATTGCAAGTGAAGGAAGGTGATCCATCGAGCCCGCATGTGATCAAGATGATCGGATATGTGCAAGCTTTGGATCGATTGGGCTTCCCGCTCTTGGATGAGTGACTCTTGATGCGATTCTGGTTCTCTTCCGCCCAGCTATGGCACGTTCATCTCGAACTACCATATGCATGGCATGGATAAGAAGCTCACTGAATTGCATGGGATGCTCAAAGTGGAAGGGCATGATATTAAGAAAGGCACGCATCAAGTGTTAATGGTGCAGAAATCGGCTAAGTTCAAGAAGAGTCGGTCTAAGAAGAAGGCTAAGGCAAAGGGCATGGAGATGGTAACCTCCGCCGCCGCGCCAAACTCTGGACCGGACTCAAAGACCATTTGCTATCATTGCAAGGAGACCGGTCACTAGAGGAGGAACTGTAGCAAGTGGCTTGCAGAGCATGGCAAGAAGGCCGGGAATGCTACTTCAGGCAAAGGTACACTTGTTGCATATGTTATAGACATTTACCTTGCTGACATACCTAGTAGCTCTTGGGTATTTGATACCGGATCGGTTGTTCATATTTGCAACTCGATGCAGGGGCTGGTAAGAACTAGGCGTGTGGCACAAGGGGAGATTGACATCAGGGTTGGCAACAAAGCAAGAGTTGTTGCGTTGGAGGTTGGTACGATGCAGCTCCAGCTTCCTTTTGGATTTATTTTGGAATTGAATAATTGTTATTACATTCTTGCACTTATTTTCTGCCTCATGCTTGATGAGTCAGGGTTATGAATTCAATTTAAAGGACAATGGTTGTTTGTTTTATTTGAATGGTATGTTCCACGGCTATGGACCCGTTGTTGATGGGCTATTTATATTGAATCTAGAACAGGAACCGGTCTATAGTGTGAATGTCAAGAGGCATAAGCCTAATGAGATAAATCCGACATACTTTTGGCACTACCGGCTTGGACACATTAGTCTGAAACGCATGAAGAAGCTCCATGATGATGGGCTCCTAACTTTGTCCAACTTCGGGTCGTTCAAGACATGTGAATCATGCTTGCTCGGCAAGATGACTAAGTCTCCTTTTGCAAAGAGTTGCGAGAGAGCATCCGAGCTATTGGAACTTATACATAGTGATGTGTGTGGTCCAATGAGCACAACTGCCAGAGGTGGCTATCAAGATTGCCATTGACTTTTACCGACGACTTGAGTAGATATGGATATATCTATTTGATGAGGCACAAGTCGGAAACTTTTGAAAAGTTCAAAGAGTTTCATAATGAGGTTGAGAATCAGCTTGGCAAGACTATAAAGCTTCTCCGATCAGATCGTGGAGGTGAGTACATGAGCCAGGAGTTTGATGATCATCTGAAAAGCCGAGGTATAGTACCTCAGCTCACGCCTCTGGGTACACCACAGAGAAACAACGTGTCAGAACAGAGCAGTAGGACCTTGTTGGACATGGTTCGGTCAATGATGAGCAAATCAGATTTACCCTTGTCATTTTGGGGATACGCTCTAGAAACTGCAGCTTTCACACTTAAGGGTACAATCAAAATCCGTAGACAAGACACCACATGAGATGTGGACCGGGAAGAGACCCATTTTGTCTTTTCTAAAGATTTGGGGTTGTGAAGCATTTTTCAAGAGACTTATGTCAGACAAGCTTACACCTAAGTCGGATAAATGCATATTCGTGGGATATCCGAGGGAAACCTTGGGATATAGCTTCTACAACCGGGAAGAGAACAAAGTGTTTGTTGCTCGGAACGGGGTTTTCCTTGAGAAAGAGTTTCTCAGTCGGTAGGCCAGTGGGAGGACGGTCCGACTCGAAGAAATTCAAGGACCACTCGGGGATGGCTCGGCTGGTGATGAGATCATACCGGAGTCAGTCAGGGAACCCGTAGTGGAAGCGGCACCGGAACCACGGAGGTCGGAGAGATTGCGCAGAGTGCGTGATGTATTGTTGCTAGAAAGCGACGAGCCGACCACGTATGCGGAAGCGATGGTAAGCCCAGATTCCGAGGCATGGCTGGAGGCCATGAGATCCAAGTTAAAGTCCATGGATGAGAATCAAGTCTGGGACTTGGTTGATTCGCCGCCTGGCGTAACAACCATAGGTTGCAAATGGGTCTTTAAGAAGAAAACCGATGTGGAGGGAAATGTTCAGATCCACAAAGCTCGGCTTGTCGCTAAGGGTTATGGACAAGTTCAAGGAATTGACTACGACGAGACTTACTCACCGGTAGCGATGCTGAAGTCAGTGAGGATCGTACTAGCTATAGCTGCATATTTCGATTACGAGATATGGCAGATGGATGTCAAAACGGCTTTCCTTCACGGAAATTTAACCGAGGACGTGTATATGATACAGCCCGAGTGTTTTGTCGATCCGACTAGCACTAGTAAGGTATGCAAGCTCAAGAGATCCATTTATGGGTTGAGGCAAGCATCTCGGAGCTAGAACATTCGTTTTGATGAGGTCGTCACTGGTTTCGGCTTCATCAAAAGCGAAGAGGACTCTTGTTTATACAAGAAGTTAAGTGGGAGCTCGATAGTGTTTTTGATCTTGTATGTGGATGACATACTACTGATCGAAAATGATGTTTTGATGCTGAACTCGGTCAAGGAGTCATTGAATGGCAAGTTTTTGATGAAGGACCTTGGTGACGCAATGTATATTTTAGGCATTAAGATCTATAGAGATAGATCGAGGAGGCTGCTCGGCTTAAGCCCGAGCACGTACATAGATAAAGTGTTGAAGCGGTGCAACATGAGTGAGGCGAAGAAAGGGTTCTTGCCACTCTCACATGGTATAAGGCTAAGCGAGACTCAGAGTCCTTCGACATCTGATGAGCGAAGCAGGATGAGTAGGATTCTGTATGCCTCGGCAATCGGATCCATCATGTATGCCATGATATGTACGCGGCCCGATGTTGCTTTTGCAATAAGCCTAACAAGTAGATACCAGGCCAACCCAGGTGAGAGTCACTGGGCAGCAGTAAAGACTATTTTGATGTACCTGAAAAGGACTAAAGAGATGTTCCTAGTTTATGGAGGTGAGGAAGAGCTCGTCATAAAGGGTTACGCCGATGCTAGTTTCCAAACCGATAGAGATGATTGTCGATCATAGTCCGGATTCATGTATGTCATGAACGGAGGAGCAGTGAGTTGGATGAGTTCCAAGCAAGATACGGTGGCCGACTCTACCACAGAAGCCGAATACATTGCGGCTTGTGAAGTCGCGAAGGAAGGTGTTTGGATCCGAACTTTCGGATGATCTTGGTATTTTCCCAGCCTCGGTAAACCCGTTGGACCTTTATTGTGATAATTCTGGTGCCATCGCACAAGCCAAGGAGCCGAGGAATCACCACAAGGGAAGACACATAGATCGGAAATATCACCTGATACGAAAGATCGTAAAGAATGGTGATGCAGAGTTATGCAAAATTCACACGGATGCAAATGTTGCAGATCCGTTGACTAAGCCGCTTCCACAACCCAAGCACGAGGGGCACGTTAGAGCTATGGGCATTCGATGTCTATTTGATAGACTCTAGTGCAAGTGGGAGACTGTTGGAGATATGCCCTAGAGGCAATCATGTATGATGATATTTCCTATATGTTTATGAATAAAGATAGTCCTTGGACATTATCAATGATGTGTATCGGCAAATGCGTGACTTGTTTGTGGGACTATGCATTGTATGATGACTGCCCTAAAAGGTCCCTAGTCGAAAGGGCTGTGTGGACGCCTTGACCGACTAGACTAGCATATGACACGGTCGATGGCTTGGTCTCACTAGCCATGGAGCATTGGATGCTAACCGGATAATATGGACTTGGAAGGATCTGGTTGGATTCGACGTAGTCGGATCCGAGTCGAGATAAGGTCCGAGTCGGACAGACCCAACTATGAGACGCAGCGATATGTCATCTGTGAGTCTCTAGTACAACATACGTTCTATGTCCTAAGACCTGAGCTGACGCATGTACTCGGGATGGTGACATACTTGCTTTGGGCCGACCAAACACTACTCTGTGACTGGGTAGTTACAAAGGTAGGTTTCGGGCTTGTCCAGACCCATGCCGCGAGACATGGTCGAGCAAGATGGAATTTGCCCCTCCGATCAGGAGATATATACTCTGGGCCCCTCGTGTGATCCGACGAGGATAAGCATGGCCATGCGACAAGGATTATGAGATAATCCGGATAGTGGTCGGCATCACTGGAGCGAGAAAGAGATCGGGCTAGCACAAGGATGACAGACTCGCCTTGAGCTCGACAACATATATCGTGTGGCAAAAGGAATGGAAGTATGATGTACAGGTTCGCTAACCAGCTTCATAGTCTGCTTGGTGTTCGGCATGCCTTGCTAGAGGCCGCTACCAACCGTGCAGTGTGGAGGTGATTCGAACTGCGACCAAGCCGGCTTGAACCTAAGGGACTGCGCGCTTAATGGAAGGAACCTACGAGGTTGGATCCGAGGACACTGGTCGGATGTGATCCGAGCTGTATTCGGATTGTGGCCGAGTAGACTTATGGGCTTTAGGGTCCGTGCGAGGCCCAAGTTTTGAGCCCGCGATGGACGCCTATATAAAATGGAGGTGCCGCACACTCAGGCGGTTGATTGCTTCAGCGCTGTCACTAGGGTTTGCATGTGTTGCGAATAGACACCTCCACTCGCCGCCAGTTGTGTGATCGGACCTAGCAGTCCGCCGCACGACGTTCCTCCTGCACGCGCGGATACCGTTAGAGGCGGTGCACTTGGCGCCGCTCCAGCGAACTTGTACGTGGGATCGGACGACCGACTGTTCGAGGGAGATCGGACGAGGAGGAGACGAACCACACGAACGCGCTGCACCAACTCTTCTTCCGCTGCATGGCACTGCGCGTCTAGTGGTAACGAACTGTGATCCATCTCCCGTAGCATGTTCTTGGCTGTTCTGCGCGTAGGAAATTTTATTTTGCGGACGACTCACCCTACGGTAGAACCCAACATGCCTCTACTAGACTAGGTCATTAATCAAAGATGGTTAAGTTTCCTGACCATAGACATGTGTTGTCATTTGATGAACGGGATCACATCATTAGGAGAATGATGTGATGGACAAGACCCATCCGTTAGCTTAGCATAATGATCGTTAAGTTTTATTGCTATTGCTTTCTTCATGACTTATACATATTCCTCTAACTATGAGATTATGCAACTCCCGAATACCGAAGGAACACCTTGTGTGGTATCAAACGTCACAACATAACTGGGTGATTATAAAGATGCTCTACAGGTGTCTCTGGAGGTGTTTGTTGGGTTGGTATAGATCAAGATTAGGATTTGTCACTCCGTGTATCGGAGAGGTATCTCTGGGCCCTCTCGGTAATGCACATCACTATAAGCCTTGCAAGCAATGTGACTAATGAGTTAGTTACGGAATGATGCATTACGGAACGAGTAAAGAGACTTGCCAGTAACGAGATTGAACTAGGTATGAGGATACCGACGATCAAATCTCGGGCAAGTAACATACCGATGACAAAGGGAATGACGTATGTTGTTATTGCGGTTTGACCGATAAAGATCTTGGTAGAATATGTAGGAACCAATATGATCATCCGGGTTCCGCTGTTGGTTATTGATCGGAGATGTGTCTCAGTCATGTCTAGATAGTTCTCGAACCCATAGGGTCCGCACGCTTAACATTCGATGACGATTTGTATTATGAGTTATGTGTTTTGGTGACCGAAGATTGTTCGGAGTCCCGGATGAGATCACGGACATGGCGAGGAGTCTCGAAATAGTCGATAGGTAAATATTGATATATTGGACAATAGTATTTGGACATCGGAATGGTTTCGGGATGTTTCGGATATTTATCGGAGTACCGAGGGGTTACCGGAACCCCCCGGGGAAGTAATGAGCCAACATGGGCCATGGGGGAGAGAGGGGGCCCACAAGGGGTGGCGCCCCCCCATGGGCTGTCCGAATTGGACAAGGAGAAGGGGGCGCGGCCCCACTTTTCTTTCCCCATCTCCCTCTCCTTCAAGGGTGGAATACCTAAGAAACTAGGAGATCCAGGAGTACCAACTATACCATGCTCCATTAAAAGAAACTATGTTAAAACTGCCTTATGTGATCTTGGAGCCGGTGTTAGTGTTATGCCTCTCTCTTTATATCGTAGACTTGATTTGAATAAGTTGACACCCTCTTTGAAATACCCTTGCAAATGGTCGATAAATCAACCGCCATACACAGCCGGTATTTGTGAGGATGTGCCTGTTGTGGTTGCAAACGTTACTATTTTAACGGACTTTGTTATTCTTGATATTCCCGGACGATAGTATGTCTATTATTCTTGGAAGAACCTTTTTGAATACTGCAGGGGCTGTTATTGATTGGAACAAAGGCAATGTCACTTTTCATTTTTAATGGTAATGAGCATAAGGTACACTTTCCGAGGAAACAACCTCATGTTCATATTATTAACTCTATTGGAAAAATTCCATCGATTATTTTTGGAGGTTTTGAATTTCCTCTTCCTACTGCCAAAAAGAGATATGATATTCTTATTATTGGGGATGTGCATATCCCCGTTGAGGTAACATAGTGTTATTCAAATTTCTCCTGGTTTCATGTTATTCAAATGAGTTTGTTAACAAGACTTGATCAACCTTGTTAGTGGATTCCTTTTGATGAGCATGAGATGGATGAAGTTAGAAAGCACAACCTTCTGTACCCTCCTTCTACTTTTTGTTATTTAGAATAAATAAAGTAAAATTAGTATTTTACATGCTTTTCTCGATTTATCCATGCAATAAAAATACCCCAAAAATAAAAGTTCTCCAAATGCCCTGAAATTGAAATATGATTTTTCTGGAATATTTGAGAATATCTGGCACTGAGAACACAACAGGGGGAGCAAGCACCTGGCCACGAGGGTCTAGGGCGCGCCCACCCCCCCTAGGCGCCCCATGCCTCATGGGCCCATGTTGGCTCCCCTCCTTTTATTCATGCACCCACACACTCCTTCTTCCTCCCAAAAAAATCACCAACCAACTCAAGCGCGAGTTCTAGCTCATTTTGCTGCGATTTTTGATCTCCTTGCTCAAAGCACCTCTCACAAAACTGCTTTGGGGGATTATTCCTTGCTATGTGACTCCTCCATTGGTCCAATTAGTTTTTGTTCTAGTGCTTTATTCATTGCAAATTTGTGTTGTCTAGGTGACCACGTTCTTGAGCTTGCATGTCAAATTTATATGGTTCCAAGTAGTTCTAATGCATAACATAGACTCTAGGCACTTGTAGGAGTAGTTGCTATCAATTTTGTTGAGTTTGGTTCACTTTTATTTGAAGTTACTAAAAATTTCAGATTTTTTCAGAAAATGATGAAGAGATTTTTGAGGGGCTCATCGAGCCAAAGCTCGAAGGAAAAGCAAAGTGAAGAAGCAGAGAGGCCCAAATATAATCTGCCTCGCACCACAGAGGTTCGGCCGTGTGAATGGCCTCGCGATGATTTTTTGAGAGCAGACGTTATTTATGATGATTTTTATGAGTTGGATGAGAATGCAGGCCTCACCGACTTCCTCCGCGACCAACGTGAACAGTATCTCTTACTCACCAATACCTTTGTGCAATATTTTCATTTCCATTCTAGGAGGTCACCACCTACGGTGGATTTTTATTTATATGATGAGTATAAGGAGATGACCCTTCGTGAATTCTGTGAGGTGTGCAAGTTACCTTTTCCGGGTTTCATAGAGGAACCACATAGTAATGATGTGGAGGGGTTTATTGATACAATTGCTGTAGGGGAAACGAGGAAGGTTTCCGACGCACGAATCACTAGCATACATTTTCCTATTCTATGTTACTTTGCTATATTTTCTAGTAGGTGCTTAATTGGTCGCGGAAACTGTGGAAACTTGAGTGTCCCTGATATTATTATTTTTTGCCATGCCTTGTTTCGTGATGATACATTTAGTATGGGCGCCATTGTTGCAAAGCGGTTAAATCTTAACCATACTAAGGGCCCCATCTTGGGAGGCATCTTTGCCTCGCGCCTTGCTACATACTATAACATACCTATTAGGCACTATGAGAAAGAAGAAAAGTTGCTGCCTCCTGTTTATCTAGATTATAAGAGTATGGTAGCGCATGATTTTATTGTTAAGAATAGGGAAAGGGCGCTTAAATACAAACTGTTATTTGATAAAAATCACCCTAAGACTATTTCCTTGCCTGCTCCTTCCTTGTTTGATTTATCTGCAGGCAAGTACCTCGTTCCGCTGGCGGCCATCCAGAGCCAGAATCACAATTTGATCCTCCACGACAGTCTGATTACCTGTGGGATCCGGAGGCGATTGCCAACCAGTGGCAATCCGAGGCTTCTTTTCAGTACGACCCCAACTATAGTTTTGGATATCCGCCAGGCCAGCCATGGCCATAGACCAACCTAGGCCAAAAGCCTAAGCTTGGGGGAGTACATATTTCTCACCGACATTACATTCATGTATACACACTCATTGCTAGATGTCGGTGCTCATATTTTTTCATTGTACTATCCATGCTAGTTTATTTTCTTTTTCTTGCTTTCTTCTTGTGTGTTTGAAAAACCTTAAGAAAACTAAAAAAATTAGTTGTAGCATTTAGCTAGTTTACCTTTCTTGCTGTAGTAGTAATAACTAAAAGAAAACCCAAAAATATTTCCTGTTCTTCTTTTGCTTGTTGGGAGCTTTCCTGTGTAAATAGTTTTATTTCTTTTCTTTTCTTTGGTGGTCGATAGGAGAAGACCATAATAAAATGTTGAAGTGGCTCTTATATGCACTATTGTTGATTTAACCAAGAGCCCGTATTGGCTTGTCTTCTCCTATTTATTGAATGCTTGCAGATTCCAGCTTAGTCCAATGCACGTGCACGATTATTATTATTCACACCGTTCGGTCATGCAAGTGAAAGGCAATTATGACGATATATGATGGACTCATTGAGATGAGAGAAGCTGGTATGAACTCGACCTCTCTTGTTTTTGTAAATATGATTAGTTCATCGTTCCTGATTCAGCCTATTATGAATAAACATGTTTGCAATGACAATTGGAGACTATAGTTGCTTATGCCATGCTTAATTAGTTAGGAGTTTATAATGGTTTACCTTGCGTGCCAACATGCTATTAAAATGGTTGTGATGTGGTATGATGGGGTGGTATCCTCCTTTGAATGATTCAAGTGACTTGACTTGGCACATGTTCACACATGTAGTTGAAACAAATCAACATAGCCTCCATGATATTTATGTTCATGGTGGATTATATCCTACTCATGCTTGCACGCAATGTTTATTAATTTTAATGCATGTTCATGACTGTTGTCGCTCTCTAGTTGGCTGCTTCCCAGTCTTTTGCTAGCATTCACTTGTACTAAGCGGGAATATTGCTTGTGCATCCAATCCCTTAAACCCCAAAGTTATGCCATATGAGTCCACCATACCTTCCTATATGCAGTATCTACCTGCCGTTCTAAGTAAATTTGTATGTGCCAAACTCTAAACCTTCAAATGAAATTCTGTTTTGTATGCTCGAATAGCTCATGTATCAACTAGGGTTGTCTGTATCTTCCATGTCAGGCGGGTTATTCTCAAGAGGAGTGGACTTGCTCCTCACTCCTGAGAAAATGGCTGGTCACCGGGATGCCCAGTCCCATGCTTTATGCAAATCAAATCAAAATAATTGCAAACAAAACTCCCCCGGGACTGTTCTTAGTTGGAGGCACTTGTTGTTTCGAGCAAGCCATGGATTGATGCTTGTTGGTGGAGGGGGAGTATAAACTTTACCATTCTGTTTGGGAACCGCCTATAATGTGTGTAGCATGGAAGATATCGCCATCTCTCGGTTGTTATGTTGACAATGAAAGTGTGCCGCTCCAAATATTATTTATCTCTATTTCAAAATCGAGCTCTGGCACCTCTACAAATCCCTGCTTCCCTCTGCGAAGGGCCTATCTATTTACTTTTATGTTGAGTCATCACCCTCTTATTAAAAAGCACCAGCTGGAGAGCACCGCTGTCATTTGCATCCATTACTATTATTTTATATTGAGTATGACTGGATATCTTTTACCATGAATTACAATATTTAGTTAGTCCTTGATCTTTACAGGTGCTCTGCATTTATGTTTTGCGGTCTCAGAAAGGGCTAGCGAGATACCATCTTGTTATATCATATTATGATTGTTTTGAGAAAGTGTTGTCATCCGAGATTTATTATTATTGCTCGCTAGTTGATTATGCCATTGATATGAGTAAACATGAGACCTAAGAGTTATTGTGAATATGGTTAGTTCATAATCTTTGCCAAAAACTTGAATGCTAGCTTTACATATTTACAGCAACAAGAGCAAATAGAGTTTGTAAAAGTTTTTCTTTATCACTTTCAGTTTATCAACTAAATTGCTTGAGGACAAGCAAAGGTTTAAGCTTGGGGGAGTTGATACGTCTCCGTCGTATCTACTTTTCCAAACACTTTTGCCCTTGTTTTGGACTCTAACTTGCATGATTTGAATGGAACTAACCCGGACTGCCACTATTTTCAGCAGAATTTCCATGGTGTTATTTATGTGCAGAAACAAAAGTTCTCGGAATGACCTGAAACTTCACGGAGATTATTTTTGGAAATAAGAAAAAATACTAGCGAAAGAATCAAGGCCAGGGGGGCCACACCCTTTCCACGAGGGTGGGGGGGGGGGCGCCTGCCCCCCTGGGCGCACCCCCTGCCTCATGGCCCCCCTGGAGTTCCACCGACCTCAACTCCAACTCCATATATTCGTGTTCGGGGAGAAAAAAATCAGAGAAAAAGATTCATCGCATTTTACGATACGGAGCCACCGCCAAGCCCTAAACTCTCTCGGGAGGCTGATCTGGAGTCCGCTCGGGGCTCAGGAGGGGAATCCGTCCCCGTCGTCATCATCAACCATCCTCCATCACCAATTTCATGATGCTCACCGCCGTGCGTGAGTAATACCATCGTAGGCTTGCTGGACGGTGATGGGTTGGATGAGATTTATCATGTAATTGAGTTAGTTTTGTTAGGGTTTGATCCCTAGTATCCACTATGTTCTGAGATTGATGTTGCTATGACTTTGCTATGCTTAATGCTTGTCACTAGGGCCCGAGTGCCATGATTTCAGATCTGAACCTATTATGTTTTCATGAATATATGTGAGTTCTTGATCCTATCCAAAGCAAGTCTATAGTCACCTACTATGTGTTATGATCCCAAGAACCCCAAGTGACAATAATCGGGACCACTCCGGTGATGACCGTAGTTTGAGGAGTTCATGTATTCACTATGTGTTAATGCTTTGGTCCGCACTCTATTAAAAGGAGGCCTTAATATCCCTTAGTTTCCATTATGACCCGCTGCCACGGGAGGGTAGGACAAAAGATGTCATGCAACTTCTTTTCCATAAGCATGTATGACTATATTCGAAATAGCTGCCTACATTACATTGATGAATTGGAGCTAGTTCTGTGTCACCCTATGTTATGATTGTTACATGATGAACCGCATCTGGCATAATTCTCCATCACTGATCCAATGCCTACGAGCTTTTCACATATTGTTCTTCGCTTATTTAATTTTCGGTTTCTACTGTTACAATCACTACAAAACTCAAAAATATTACTTTTGCTACTGCTACCGTTACTTCCATACTACTTTGCTACTAAATACTTTGCTGCAGATATTAAGTTATCCAGGTTTGGTTGAATTGGCAACTCAACTACTAATACTTGAGAATATTCTTTGGCTCCCCTTGTGTCGAATCAATAAATTTGGGTTGAATACTCTACCCTCGAAAACTGTTGCGATCCCCTATACTTGTGGGTTATCAAGCAGACACAAACCACAACTCAGACAAGCTCAAACAAAATTGGGTTAAGTTGAGGTGGCGGAAGTGTATGGTGGGCAAAGTTATGCGATAGTTATGGTGGTGGTTGATGAAGAATTAACCGTCCCTAAGTAGCCGAAACACCTTAGGAGACTCAAATCACTACTCAAGCAACCACAAATGCAATGGGGATCAAAGTGGGTTAGGTTGAGGAAGGTTATGGTGGTATTGCAGATGATATGGTGGATGGCCTAAGCAAAGATGCCAAAGTTACAAAAATTTGATGGAATCAAATGGTGGTGAAACCAATGTGAGGACCTTGGGCACGGTGATAGCTTCAAAATGATCCAAAGAACACTCAACTCGGAGTTCCGAGCGAAAAGTTATGATGGAAACGGTGAAAGATGCTGATGCTGAAATTTCGGGGAATGTTTCTGGTTAGGCCGGAAGATCCGGGCCTAGCGCCGGAAGTTCCAGGGGGGGGGGGGGTGGCCAGAAGTTCCAGGGGTCGCGGAAAAATCACGTGGAGTCTGGGGGATTTTGGGTAAACTCTTTGTTTAGCCCGGAAGTTCCAGGGTAAGGACGGAAGTTCCGAGGGTCGTGGAATTTCTTCCGGGACTAATCCTAAATTCCGGATCAGAGAACAGGGGCCGAAAAACTCGATTTTCTGGGTCAAATTGGGAAGATTTCATGGATGGAAATGGGGCAAAAGATCGGGAAGGCTAGATCCACTCGTAACAAAGCAAATCCATGTATCAAAATCAACAAAACATCATCCAAACCAACATATCACAAAAAAATGGGGCTATTTTTGGTGGGGATTTTCGAATTTAGGACGAAATCAAGCCAAAAAAGGCTAGAAACGGAGGGCGGAGACTCCAAATTCGTGATCAACGTGCCTCATGATACCAAGATGATGTAGGGTAGAACCGTAGGGCCTGATCTTTCATGAAATGGAGGGGATCCCATAGAGAACACGAAGAACACGAGGGAAATCACGAGGGGAAACGAGAGAAAACACTCAAATCAACAAGAAACGATCACACATGTGCTAGATCCTGGAAACATAAAGAGATACACAATCCAAAGTCAACAAAGGACGATACATAGGGTAACTAGTTCATCTCCGTGAGGAGGTCTTGAATCCGCGAGGGATCTTCCCGTGAGGGGTCTTGAATCCGGTGTGGATCTTCTTCGGTAGAGGATGCGGTCTCTCGATCAAGAAGAACCACAAGGATGAGCAAAGCTCTATCTGTAAAATGAGCTAAACCTATGCTAACCCTAGAATGGAGAAGGGGATGAGTATATATAGTGGTAGCCACGAAGGGGTAATTGAGGGCGAAAGGTACATGGGCTTCGGGCCGAGTGTCTGCGCACAAGCAGGGCCGGAAGTTCCGGGGACGGCCGGAGTTCCGGGCGCCGGAGGTTCCGGGCAAAGGTCCGGCCAGGGTCCGGGTTATCCAGAGAGTTGGCACGCTCGGGGCTGGTCTTGACTCCGGTGGCCGGAGGTTCCGGGTAGACCGGAAGGTCCGGGGGCCGGACATTCCGGGCAGAGGCCGGAAGTTCCGGGCTTTCCAGAAGCTTGTCCATGCTTCTTCTGCCTTCTCTTCCACGCTTCCCTCGCGGATGGTGTAGTTGTTCCTTGGCACTTGCACTCCTCCTCGATATTCGTGAAGCGCCGACAATACCTATGCATGCATGATGGAGGGTCAAGTAGTATACCATCCTTGAAGGGGTCAAGTGAGCACGTGTAAAGGAGAGGATTCACCTTTATGTATGTGAAATAGATGTTGCACGTGTCACTTGCCGAATGAACTCTTGACATGGTGATTTCTGTAGGATGCTCCGCATCACCTGGAGATTTCAACCTCCCGTGTTTCATTGATTTGTTCATAACTTTCACATCCGGAGTCCGATTTTCGCGTTCTTTAGCTCGTTGTATAGCTATTGACATTACCCGTCCATCTAGATAGGTTCAAACACCATTTGACTCCATCATAATTTTTACATTTTGGCATCTTTGCCTAGGCCCTCCACCATATCATCCGCATTACCACTGTAGCTTTCCACAACCTAACCCATTTTGATCAATATAGCATTTGTGGTTGCTTGAGTTGTGATTCAAGCCTCCTAAGGTGTTTCGGCTACTTAGGGAAGGTTGCTTATTCATCAACCACCACCACCACTTCCACATTCCAACTCCGAAACCACCACCGCTTTTCCGCTACCACCATTTGACATTTTTCATTTGAGATTTTGAGTTCGTGATTTTTTTCGTTTCCTAAGGTGTTTAGCTAATTAGGAACGGTTCAACATCAAGAACACCACCACTCATCAGTGCCTCAGACTCGACATCGACTTCGACCACATCATTTGACACCAAGCCGTAAGCAAGGACGGTAACCTCGACAACACCATTGTATATCCCCTTGCCATTGCATTGTTAACCCCTAGCCCATTTTGCGTCACTTTCCTATCAAGACTATCCATTAAATATTCTCGGAAACATTACTTCTGCACTTTAGTGATAATCGATCCGCACCTTCCATTGCATACATACCTCATCTTGGTATCATCATACCATCTCTTGTGTCGCAAGATTGTTCCCGCATATACACACTTGCTATCTTGGTTTGAGCGTTGCGCCTATTGGCCATATCAAAAAAAGCTTTTAAGCAAAGAGAAAAACAAAGAGCTTGTAAGCATAACATCATACCACATTGCATATCACATTACCATCATTGATCATCTTGGATCACCGTGAGTACAACACCGGGAACCATACATACATAACATACTTGGGATAGAAAGTCGATACGTTTTGTCTCTCATAGGTTGTGCACAAGTTTTGTATCTCGCCTATTGAGCAATTGTGTTAGCATCTCTCTGGAGCATTTTCTATGTATTCCACATTTTGTGCTCATTCCTTGGTTGCACGACCCCATTTATCTATCTGTGTGTGTGTTTTCGTGTGCCATTCATTGCTATTGGTCTACTTATTTCACTTGCAAATTTGTGAATCTCTTTCAACATTATTGACTATTGCTATCAATTGCATCAAATTTTTGTGCCACTATCCTCACCAAGCTACTCCATAAGCCTTACTTGTGTAGGTGTGAGAATTGACAAGATCCGGTACCAATTGTGCTACTTCCATAATACCATACTGGGTGATCATTGATCCATATTCAACATTGGAAAAGGTATATTTGGTCTAGTTCTTCCCTTTATTCCACTCACATTTGCTCGAGTCTTGTGATGGATAGGCAAAGCACATCTACTTCGGTCTACAACAACAACGACGAGTTTGATGCCACGAAAAACTTCTTCAACGCCAAGATGGATGCTCAAATGGAGGAGCTCAAAGCCCTCATCAAGACCTACAAGAGGTCTTACTCATATTCGAGAAGACGCTCAAGTGCACATGCTTCCGATCTACCATCTCGGGCAAGGTCACATCGGCATTGACACCATCACCGACAAGAACGTGAAGGTCAAGAGCTCAACAACAGCCATCGCTCTAGGACTTCACCATCTACCTTGGCATCTTTGCCAAGCGACTTTAAGGCATCTTTGCCTTTGGACATACGACATCTTCGTCAACAAACGACTCAAGATTGCGATCAAGAGAACCTCCCAAGCTCAAGTCTGTGACTTCCACGAGCTACTACGACCTCGACACTGACCACCAGATTCCTTTCTATGGGACTCAAGACCCCGAGGAGTATCTCGAGTGGGAGCACAACATGGACACCTACCTCAAGCTACTTCAAGTCCCTCCTAAAGATCAAGTGAAGTGCGCCACAAGTAACTTCCATGACTACGCATCGACATGGTGGCTTCACACACCTTCGAAGAGCGTCAACATGAGTTGGCCCAGGACGAAGAGAGCTATGTGGCGAGAGTTCTTGCCTTCCACCTACATAGAACAACTTCATGTAACATCCCAAAATTCTAAATTTTGAAATGTTATAATAAATAGATAGATTTGATTGATTGGTTGCTTGATTGTGTGAAATTGAGTGAAATTCGAAACTTTTTGAAAGTTAAATGAGAGGGAATAAAAGGACTTTCCCAAATTTTCATTTTGCATTCGTGATCTCCGTGAATTCAAATTCTTTTCACCACAAAACCCTGGAGAGAAGATGACATGACTTCTTCCATTTATTTAAATGACAAGGGGTGTTGAAAATATTTGAAGTTCATTTGAAATTATTTTCCAATTCATAAACTTCAAGCAACTCAATGATTTTCATGAGAGAAGATAAAATGACTTCTTCGAAACATATGAAATATGAGTTGGGAGTTTAAAAGAATTACATTCAAAGCTCTTTTGAATTTATTTTCAATTTGGAATTATTTGAGTTTTATTCAAATTATTTTTCTCCAAAAATAAACTATATGGAAAATAGGGTAACATGATTCCCTACATCAGAAAATTGGAGAGAAATCAATTTGAATTAATTTTGGTATTTTTAAAATAATTTTTATTGGATTTTAATAGACCAGAAGCACTATTTGTTTTATCTGAATTTGTGTGTATTTTATTTGACTCTAGAAAAATGTTCAGCTTGTAGGAAATCTTTTTCTGAAAATTTTGATATATAATATGCCTATATAAAGTTTCAGTTTTATTTTCGTTTTTCAGTTTATCGCTTTCTGTTAAAAAACATCTTTTGTTTTCTTTTGTCTTTATTTTATTTTATTTTCGTTAATGTTTAGTTTTTTTTGAAACAAGTTTCAGAAAAAAAATAGACTTGGGAAAAAAAATGCAGCCAGTGTACGAGCGCCGGGCCGAATTTTTAGCCCATAATTCTTTTCAAATTTCATCTGCGTACGTATATGTTTAGTCCCACATTGCCTAGCCTTTAACCTTTAAGCCTCATTTCCACCAATAAATATAGACCCATAGAGCCTCTAAAAATCATCCGATTCGGGTTAAATCAATATTTTGATTTGACTAGAGTCATTTAAGAAAAATATTTTTTCTCCTCTCCGGCGCTACTTCTGGAAATTGTCTTCTCTCTCCAAAGTCGTCTTTTCTCAGCCTTATAAAGGTATATTTTTTTTCTTATACTTCCGTAGTTTATTATTTTTAGACTAATACGATAGATTAGATTAACAATTAGTCTACGTATTTATACATTAGACCTTAGCTGTAGCTATTTTTTCTTTCGTAAAATAGCTTGGCCCTGATTTTTCAAATAGCCATAACTTTTTACTCGTTCATCCAAATTAGATGAAACCAACGCCCACTTCTTCGTTACGATCTCCTCTATCTAGTAATCCAACTCAAACATGTTTTGAAAGTTTAAAATTTGAATTAGATCAGATTTGAATTTGAACTTCGTTTTGATCATAACTTGAGTTTAGTAACTCCGATTTAGTTGATTCTTTTTGCAAATCGAAGCTCTTGACCTAAACTTTCTGATAAGGCCAAATTCACATAATTTTGGTACTGTTAGAAATTGTTTTATGTTGCAAGATTTATTTGCTTGGTTTTGATGTTTTCCGAATTTGTTTTCTTCGTTCTTTCCGATCTTTTGAGTGCTTGCTTATGTGTGGTTACTATTGCTTGCTTATGATAGATTCACCAGAGTGTGACGAGTAGAACTATAAAGAGTTTTGAGTGCGAATCATCTTCATCAACATTGCAGGCAAGTTCACACTTTGATCATATCCTTTTTATACCCAATTTTTATGCATTAGTTTCACCCTCAAACATTGCATGAGTAGGATTGATAACATGTGGGTATTAGGAAGTAGTTGTTGAGGTAGAACCTATTGCCTGTTACTATCAAACCCTTGGGAGTTACTTCTACGCTGTTGCTTATATTGCCATGCTTTGCTCGTAGACGTGGTTTGGTTTGAGAGAATTCATGAAAGATGTGAGAGATTATTGTTAACTAAGGTTTAACTTAAGGTGGCTACTTTAATACACATCTGGGTGGATTGGTTGGGGCACCCTGGGATATACTGAAGGACTTGCCGGACACACGGGTTATACCAGTGTTGTCCTAGGAGATCCCGGTTATACCGCAGATCATCCTATGGTTCGCCACCCGTGCTCATAGGGATCTCGAGATATTTTCATGCTAGAAACTTCCGTGTGCAGCCACAAGCTATTATGGGCTCTAGCATAGTTGAGTAAGTTACGTGAAGCTCTTGAAGAGGTAGATCGTGAGCAAAGGGTTTGTAGGTTTGGTATGGTCTGCCCGGAGTAAAGAGTTAATGTTTCTGAAAGACTATGTCTCGGTCATCCGTTTCTCAAACATCATGTAGTGCAAGAAATCCAACGGAGGCGATCGAGTCTTGAAAAGTGCGCAAACCTCTACAGAGTGTACAATCTAATCATGGTTAGCCGTGTCCCCGGTTATGGACAATCTTGAGTATCTAGTACTTGGAGTATCTTAAGTATCTCATCATGTTACTTAAATTAATTTGTTGGGTTAATGATTACTTTTAATTGGGATCATTGAGTTGGGGGTACCTTCTCAATGATGTTTCAACCACCATGATAGTTAAAATTAAATATATTCCTTTGATATAGGGAAAAATTGGCTTTTCGCAAAACCTTTTAACCATAGAGCTTTTCCACCAGCCAAATATGCATGTAGAGATAGCCATTATTCATCAATTTTCTGTGGTGTGAATTTGCCAGTACATTCAATGTACTGACCCTTTGTGGCTGCAACGTCTCATGTTGCAGGATATCTTACGACGAGTAAGTGATACGTTAGGGTTATGATTTCTACACTCAACTTTGCCGTTGGTGTTGATGGGAATCCACAACCTTGTTACTTCCGCTATTTGGATTGAGGTAATGGTATTTACGTTATTTATACATGTGATTTACCTCTGTTATAAATCCTCGAGTAATCGTGTGTCAAGATACCGATCCAGTGATGACACTTTGCCACGTAGACTTGACCGTCACGAGGTCGGGTCGCTACAAGATGGTATCGAGCACATGTTGGTATGGGGCGTGACCCTAGAAAGCTGGCAAGCCCATAGGAAAGATTTTCTCTACTACTTCATTTTCAAAAGATCTTTTACCTCTCTTCTCTTCGAGTCGATTCAAATACTCCCTTTTAGTGAGACCATACCCTTTCCCTTTTGACCCCTCGAAGATTCGGTGATGAGACCACTCCAAGAAGGACCAGATATCAGACAACTAAGACCACTTCGGAATGAAGAGGATTTTACCGAGCATTGTAATGATGGAAACTACGACGGATAAATACTTCAAAGACTAGGAGAATATGAAGAATTTCAGATTTGGTATGACCAAAGAAGGCTACACTTATGGAACTTGACAGGACTATGGAAGCCGCCAATACCCGAGATCAAGGTGTATCGGAGAAAGACCGAAACATGGAGCATTAGAACTCAAAATTTTTGTCAAGAAAACCACAAGGTGAGATATCAACTAACGTAATGATAGCTCATGGCAATGATAAGAGCGTAAACATGGACATTCATGATGTTATCGTTTGCCCACGCTTATTGTCACCACGCTGAGTTAAGCATACATATGCATGGAGGGATTGGATGGTAGAAGGCTGATGGAGGATCTGTCAGCAAAGGATGCCGTTTTAACATAGCTGGTGTATCACCAGGATCTAGAGTATTACATCAAGAAGTTTAAGATGGACTCGCATGAAGTTATATTTGACAAGGAAGTGTTTCATGAAGAACTCAGGACCCAGGAGCTGAAAGTAGCCAAGCTAGAGGAGCAAAACCTGGAGATACAGGAGATTCATCAGGAACTGAAGGACAGTAGGACCATGGTTCATGCCAAGGATGTTGAAACCCAGAAGTTTGGAATGCAACTTCAAAATATTAAAGACGGTACGAGAGACCTCGCGACAACAGAGTTGATCTGGCAAAAGAACTTGAGAAGGACAACATGATCGGAAGAAGCCCATCGAAGACATGAACAAGACTGGAAGAGTTTGGCGACGTTGACCTTTAGAATACCCAACCCCTGTTATATGCCTACGTTAGATGCGACGTTTGTGAGTTGTCATTTGTTTGATGTTTTTCCGACAGCCACAATAAAACCTGTATTTTCAAAACCATTGTTTGTATTGTGTGCATCCCTCTCTATCTCTCCTATCCCACCCCAAAACCCATGGACCCAATAGAGGATGAATGGAGATGAAATCATATTTACTGACCGATGGGTCAATTGGAGACGGACCCCTGGATTGAGAACAAGGAAGAATAAAATGGAGAATAACCCTATAACCGTAAAGGATATGACCCAAAGATGACCTTCAAGTGCTTTGAAAGAGGTGCTGCTACTTGGTGGAGGATATACCAAACCATCAATGGATGGCAAGGAGTAACCACTTGGGAAGAATTTAAGTTGACTCTGCAAAGATCTCGTCTTGTGTCCCGTGGTTGAGGCCTTATGGAAAGGATATGAAGAAACCTTGTGCATAGAAGCTTTGTGGAGAAATAGGACACAACCATAAAGAAAATAAGGACGAATCCCCTCATAAGCAGAGGATTACCAAAAGGAGTTAGCCGAGGATCTCAAGGAACTTCGGTTGGAGATTGTTCCCAAAGGTTTTGTTGCAGCAATGGAAGTTCGTCTACATTGTTGGGAAAGATCCTGAAGCTCAGAAGGATGACAAAGAGATTGCTGAGGTAAAACAGAGGATGAGCAAAGGAAAGGCCGAAGGTTTTTGTAAGGATGAGCACGACACCTTATGGTTCGAGGATCGTGTATATGTGCCTAATAAAGCAAAGATCAGGAAGTTAATACTTCAGGAGGCTCATGACTCACCATACTCGATTCGCCCTGGAAACACCAAGATGTATTTGGATTTGAAGGAGCGTTTCTGGTGGAGTGGTATGAAGAAGGATATTGCGGAGTATGTAGTCATAAGTGATGTATGCCAGAGAGTAAAGGCAGAGCATCAGAAGCCAGTCGGATTACTACAGCCTATGCCGATACCCGAATGGAAGCAGGATAAGCTTGGCATGGATTTCATTACAGGATTTCCCGTAACCTCGATCGAGATATGATTCTATCTCGGTAGTAGTTGATTCGCTTGACCAAAGTGGCTCACTTTATCCCAAAGTGAAACCACCTATACAAGTGCGAAATTGGCCAAGATACATATAACCGTGGATCGTATGTCCGCATGGAGTCCCGAGGACCATCGTCGACGATAGAGGAACACAGTTTACCTCAAAGTTTTGGAATCAGTGCACTAGACTTTGGGTACTAGGCTAGAGTTCAAGACAACCTTTCATCCGCATGCGGATGGATAAATCGAGAGAGTCAATCAGATTACGGAGGACATGTTGAGAGCGTGTGCGCTAAATTATGGATCTAGTAGGGATGATAATCTACCTTATGCGGAGTTCTCATACAACAACAAGCTACTAAGACAGCTTTGAAGATGGCCCCTTTAAGCTTCAGATGGGAGAAGGAGCGTACACCGTTGATGTGGGATGAAGTTGGAGACCGTCAGTTGTTTGGACCAAATGTGATCAAGGAGTCAGAAAAGAATGTTAAGTGGATTTGAGATAGACTGAAGGTAGCTCAGTCCAGGCAGAAGAGTTATGCAGACTCAAAAACGCAAGGAGGTAGTCTATGAAATTGGAGACAGAGTATGTCTTCGTGTGTCCCCTCTGCGAGGAGTTAAATGATTTGAGTTAAGGGAAAGTTAGCCCCGAGATTGTAGGACCATACCGAGTTTTGGAGCGTATGGGAGAAGTGGCCAACAAGTTGGAGTCACCCGAAGGACTGTCAGGAGTTTATGATGTATTTCACGTTTCCCAAATTAAAGAAGTGCCATGCAGAGATGGCCAATATTCTCCTGTAAGGACGCTTGACCTTGGAAAGGATAATGATGTTCCACGAAGTTGAGTATGGACTTCATAAGTATAAGTTTTTATCTCGGTAGGTGGGATATCCCACGAGGATGAAGAGATGAATTACTATTGGATATAAAGGAGGTATGATGTTAGAAATATGGATCAAGGTAAATTCCATGATGAGTCTGAGTAATCATGTCCTAGTTTGGTGCCAATAGAAGGAAGGAAGACAAGACAATTGGATGGATTTAAGAATACTAGGAAGTTGGAAGTTGGAATAATGATCAGTTGCCCGATGATGAGTTCAAGGTTTGCAAGTGATGAGATGGGCCATAACCCATGTGCCGCAGATTCGCCAAGAAGCAAGCACACTCTTCTTTGAAGGAGAAACTCGAAGAAGAGGATATGCCTTTATCAACCGATTTATTTTATAGGAGTAACGCAAAACCCGAGAGTTGTGAAGGATTGATAGTTGTTTGTTTGGCTTGCGTAATCAATGGATTTATCCGAACTTAGTTCGTTGACAAGAGAAATTCTGCAATGCTTGTGAGGATGACCGAAAGTGTTAGAATGCGAGATTCGCTAAACCATGTACAAGGTAATGATTTAAAAGTGGGATGGATTGATCACCATACCGACTTACTCGGGATGGTAAATCTGGTGACTTACCTATAGTAGAGAGACGACGATCAAAACCTTGTTTGAACCTTAGAATGGTATAAGTATTTTCCCTTGTACACGGCAGTGTTGCCAATCGTAGGATATACGGTGAGGTTCAACCTGCAACCGTTTCTGCAGGAGAAACCATAAATTATCGACCACCATGAGATATCGATAGTTGTTTAGTATTGGCGCTGCAATTCGCCGCCTAAGAAGACCCGCCTCGGAAAAACCGTACCAAGATGAAAGGATGTAAGTATTGAGGAAAAGTTATGCCACTACCTAAGAGCCCAGAGAAGGAATTTTCCGAGATCTCGAGAAGACCGACAACATCGGGGAATAAGGATGGAGTATATGAGTTTTGATGGAACCGTAACCATGCTTCTAAGGGTGGTAGCACCCAGATCCCGGAGACGATCGATGGATTTTTGAGAAGACCCCAAACCTAACCTATTTCTTTCTAGTTTCTCCGAATCTCGAGGACGAGATTCATTTTAAGGGTGGTAGGTTTGTAACATCCCAAAATTCTAAATTTTGGAATGTTATAATAAATAGATAGATTTGATTGATTGGTTGCTTGATTGTGTGAAATTGAGTGAAATTCGAAACTTTTTGAAAGTTAAATGAGAGGGAATAAAAGGACTTTCCCAAACTTTCATTTTGCATTCGTGATCTCCGTGAATTCAAATTCTTTTCACCACAAAACCCTGGAGAGAAGATGACATGACTTCTTCCATTTATTTAAATGACAAGGGGTGTTGAAAATATTTGAAGTTCATTTGAAATTATTTTCCAATTCATAAACTTCAAGCAACTCAATGATTTTCATGAGAGAAGATAAAATGACTTCTTCAAAACATATGAAATATGAGTTGGGAGTTTAAAAGAATTACATTCAAAGCTCTTTTGAGTTTATTTTCAATTTGGAGTTATTTGAGTTTTATTCAAATTATTTTTCTCCAAAAATAAACTATATGGAAAATAGGGTAACATGATTCCCTACATCAGAAAATTGGACAGAAATCAATTTGAATTAATTTCGGTATTTTTAAAATAATTTTTATTGGATTTTATTAGACCAGAAGCACTCTTTGTTTTATTTGAATTTGTGTGTATTTTATTTGACTCTAGAAAAATGTTCAACTTGTAGGAAATCTTTTTCTGAAAACTTTGATATATAATATGCCTATATAAAGTTTCAGTTTTATTTTTCGTTTTTCAGTTTATCGCTTCTGTTAAAAAAAACAAATAACAAAAACTGTGCGCGCGCCTGAAACTAACTGTTGCCCACATGCGTAGCATAGCAGCAGGCCGGCCCGTTTTTCTTTTGTTTTCTTTTGTCTTTATTTTATTTTATTTTTGTTAATGTTTAGTTTTTTTTTGAAATAAGTTTCAGAAAAAAATAGACTTCGGAAAAAAAAAATGCAGCCAGTGTACGCGTGCGGCCGGGCCGAACTTTTAGCCCATAATTCTTTTCAAATTTCATCTGCGTACGTATATATTTAGTCCCACATTGCCAAGCCTTTGACCTTTAAGCCTCTTTTCCACCAATAAATATAGACCCATAGAGCCTCTAAAAATCATCCGATTCGGGTTAAATCAATATTTTGATTTGACTAGACTCATTTAAGAACAATATTTTTTCTCCTTTCCGGCGCGACTTCTGGAAATTGTCTTCTCTCTCCAAAGTTGTCTTTTCTCTGCCTTATAAAAGTATCTTTTTTTTTCTTATACTTCCGTAGTTTATTATTTTTAGACTAATACGATAGATTAGATTATCAATTAGTCTACGATTTATACATTAGACCTTAGTCAGTAGTAATTTTTTTCTTTCAGAAACAAATTGGCCCCGATTTTTCAAATAGCCATAACTTTTTACTTGTTCATCCAAATTAGATGAAACCAACGCCCACTTCTTCGTTATTTATCTCCTCTATCTAGTAATCCAACTCAAACATGTTTTTGAAAGTTTAAAATTTGAATTAGATCAGATTTGAATTTGAACTTCGCTTTTGATCATAACTTGAGTTTCAGAACTCCGATTTAGTTGATTCTTTTTGCAAATCAAGCTCTTGACCTAAACTTTCTGATAAGGCCAAATTCACATAATTTTGGTACTGTTAGAAATTGTTTTATGTTGCAAGATTTATTTGCTTGGTTTTGATGTTTTCCGAATTTGTTTTCTTCGTTCTTTCCGATCTTTTGAGTGCTTGCTTATGTGTGGTTACTATTGCTTGCTTACGATAGATTCACCAGAGTGTGACGAGTAGAACTATAAATAGTTTTGAGTGCGAATCATCTTCATCAACATTGCAGGCAAGTTCACACTTTGATCATATCCTTTTTATACCCAATTTTTATGCATTAGTTTCACCCTCAAACATTGCATGAGTAGGATTGATAACATGTGGGTATTAGGAAGTAGTTGTTGAGGTAGAACCTATTGCCCTGTTACTATCAAACCCTTGGGAGTTACTTCTACGCGTTGCTTATATTGCCATGCTATGCTCATAGACGTGGTTTGGTTTGAGAGAATTCATGAAAGATGTGAGAGATTATTGTTAACTAAGGTTTAACTTAAGGTGGCTACTTTAATACACATCTGGGTGGATTGGTTGGGGCACCCTGGGGATATACCAGTGGACTTGCCCGGACACCTGGGGTTATACCAGTGTTGTCCTAGGAGATCCCGGTTATACCGCAGATCATCCTATGGTTCGCCACCCGTGCTCATAGGGATCTGAGATATTTTCATGCTAGAAACTTCCGTGCAGCCACAAGCTATTATGGGCTCTAGCATAGTTGAGTAAGTTACGTGAAGCTCTTGAAGAGGTAGATCACAGCAAAGGGTTTGTAGGTTTGGTATGGTCTGCCCGGAGTAAAGAGTTAATGTTTCTGAAAGACTATGTCTCGGTCATCCGTTTCTCAAACATCATGTAGTGCGAGAAATCCAACGGAGGCGATCGAGTCTTGAAAAGTGCGCAAACCTCTGCAGAGTGTACAATCTAATCATGGTTAGCCGTGTCCCCGGTTATGGACAATCTTGAGTATCTAGTACTTGGAGTATCTTAAGTATCTCATCATGTTACTTAAATTAATTTGTTGGGTTAATGATTACTTTTAATTGGGATCATTGAGTTGGGGGTACCTTCTCAATGATGTTTCAACCACCATGATATTTAAATTAACATATATTCCTTTGATATAGGGAAAAATTGGCTTTTTGCAAAACCTTTTAACCATAGAGCTTTTCCACCAGCCAAATATGCATGTAAAGATAGCCATTATTCATCAATTCTCTATGGTGTGAATTAGCCAATACATTCAATTTACTGACCCTTTGTGGCTGCAACGTCTCATGTTGCAGGATATCTTACGACGAGTAAGTGATACGTTAGGGTTACGATTTCTACACTCAACTTTGCCGTTGGTGTTGATGGGAATCCACAACCTTGTTACTTCCGCTATTTGGATTGAGGTAATGGTATTTATGTTATTTATACATGTGATTTACCTCATTATAAATCCTCGAGTATCGTGTGTGTCAAAGATACCGATCCGAGGATGACACTTTGCCACGTAGACTTGACCATCTGAGGTCGGGTCGCTACACTTCAACACCAATTGGAGAACACCATCCAAGGATCCAAGTCCCTCGACGAGTACTTCAAGGAGATGAAGAAAGCCTTGTGACGAGCCGGCATGGACAACCCCATCCGCATGAACTTCCGCTTCATGATGGGATTAAACAATGACATCTCCAAGACTATCTTCCTCGAGAACTACAAGTCCCTCGACAATAACTACATTGGTGCTCTCAATGCAGAACAAGAACTCATGAAGGCCAAGGCTTCTCCATCCCGAGCACACTTCACGATGACCAAGTGTAGCGACCCGACCCAACATCGGTCAAGTCTCTGTGTCTGTACCATCCCAAGATCATGCTGGTACTCACAGTACATCGATAAAGTAATCAAAGTTCAATCACACCTGAATTTTATTACACGATTCTCATATAGAGTCTTTATTACAAGGGAATAAATTCGGCTCAAGGCCAACTCATGAGAAATAAACTACTAATGTCTTTGGAAGCGTCGAGGTAAAGCGAGTCCATCCGACTCAAAGGGCAATCGCGAAGCGCGAGCGTAGCCTCACCTCTGATCGAATATATCTCTCGCAACATAATACGTTGCAGCCATGTAGGTCGACTTTTGGAATAAGTGGCAAGTCATGAAGAATAACAATAATAAAGTTACTACCTCTATATGCATTTTTGGTCGTGGAGCTCTAAGTTTCATCATTTTATGTAAAGCCAATTTTATCCTACTACAAAGGACTTATTTGCAAATTACTACAAATTGTTGGTAGTTATTGAGATGGTTCCGCCAACCAAAATCTCGCTCCCAAATTATTAAGTCATAAACCCTCAAATTAATTCATTAGTTTTAGTGTTGAGATATCCAATACTTCCAAGGTCCAGATGCTCAAATGTCCGTGAATCGGGGACACGGCTAATCGATTAGGTTATAACACTCTGCAGAGGTTTTGCGACTTTCCCGCAAGAATCATTCCTCCTTTAGAGTCTTCGCACTTCATGGTGTTTGAAGACGGGACGAATGAAACAGGTCTTCCAAAGAGTTCTTCCGCCACCGCCGGTACCCATCCAATCCTACCGCTCGTCTACTTCTCGTAGTACCGCCCAGCCAGTGTCACTACTAGGGTCAACCCAGCCAGAGCCCATAATGGCTTGCGGCTGCATTGTAAGCTTCGGTCATGGGGCATCCATCCTTCTCTTCGTGGCTGGGTGAAGCTTTCCGCAGGATGTCATGGCGCTTCTCCATGCATCCCGCCACCACTGGGTGCTCCATGGTGCCCGTCAACCGTCCTCCACCCAAAGTAGTGATTTTCCAAGTCCATCTTGATCATTGTAGTCCATGGGTTGTCATCATCATTGACTCTCACATCTTGCTTATGAATTTCACTCATCCCAAATCCCGCTTCACGAGCATAGCAAAACAACTACTACGTCCCCGGTCATGGTAACAAGGGATTGGTTCATCCTACCACATGATACTACTCAAGTTTAATGACTTCAAGATTTCACTACTGCATGCAATGGTGGGGTGGTGACAACTACTAATGCACAAAAACATAGGTATAGAAATAACATGATCAAAACTTGCCTTGCCGATGATCCTCGTAAGCTAAAGAGTCGTAGTAGCAAGCTTCAGCACTCCGAAACTCTACCGAGACAAACAATGAACACAATAAGCAAAACAATAGGATCACATAACACAACATAACAGAAATAACATAACACAACAAAGCAACCAAAACCAAATCCAAAGGAAAACTCAAAGAAAAATCACTCAAAGTTTCCTACTTCAAACAATAGCTAAAAATAGTTTTTATATAACAAAAATTCCTTAATATAACCTAATCATGGTTTTAGGTTAACTTAACAGAAAAGGATTAACTAAGTAACTAGGAGCAAAAAGAATTAATTAAATAGCTATTATAAAACTCATTTTAGGCCTAATCCAATTTCTATTAAGAAAATTAATTATAAACCTTTATTAATTATAAATAAAAGTTCATCTAATAGAGTGACAGAAACTAACCTAGAATAACTAATCACAAGTTAAAAATAAATTAATTTACTAATTTATTAATTAGGAAAACAGGAACTAGTCAATTAATTAGGATTAATAGGATTCTGCCTAGAATTAATTATTTATTAATCCTAAAATACCAAAGTTAATTTCTAGGGTTTGGCAATATCAAAATAAAGTGATGACAAAAAGAATCATGCAAAAATAATTTTTCTAACTAAAGTTATAACAGATTTGCTATTCTGACTAAAATAATATTAAAGCATTTTTAATTATTTTTAACATAGCTAAATATATGTTTTTCTAAACTACATAAAATTTTCAATCCAACAAAAAAGAACCACTCAAAAATATTAAACAGAATAAAAGATATACATTTTTGAAAATTGAAACTATTCGCTAAAAACAGAAAATCAAAATAAAAAGAAAAGCCCAAAGGGCCTATACATGCACTAGGCGTAGTTTAGTCTAAACGGGCCTAGGGTTAACTAACAACGAACCGGTCTAAACAAAATAAACCTAACTTAAAAAATAAACCGCTTCGGCCGTCCGGTTTTCTAATAAAACATACCCCTTCTGGGGCTTCTAATCCTAACCACACGATTGGGATCGGACGGGAGGGAATTCGGGACTCACCGGACTCCGGCTGACGGCGGCGGCATGGCGAGAGTGCTCGGGCGTTGAGTCGTCAGCGAGCTTGGCGAGGCGTCGGGAGGTGCTTGAGGAGCTCGGGGAGGTTCGTGGTGTCGGGAAGGTCGGGGTGCACCAGAGCGGCGACGAGGGTTTTTGGCGCGGAGGTGAGCTCGGGCTCCAAGGCGTTTGGAAAGAGAGGGAGAGGGCTCGGCGAGGCTAAGGGGGAATGGGGTGCGGGGGGTGGCTTGGCTTATATAGCCGGGGCCTCGGCTCCTCTTGGAAGGGATCGGGGCGTCGGGGATCCGGATCCTTGAGGATCCGTGGATCTCCGGCGAGGTTCAAGCGTGGGCGAGGGGAAGACGACGGGTGGGGCCACGGGTCGCTGAGAGAGAGAGGGAAGGTTCGGTCGACGACCGAATCCTAGGAAGACTCAGGGGCGCGGGCGGTCGGCTGGCTGGCCTGTTGGCCTAGTGGGCCGGTTGGCTGGGCCAAAGTGCGGGGAGGAGGGAGGTGGCGCCTGGGCACAGGGCTGGGGTGGCTGGCCGCGCCCTGGTCTTTTTCTTTATTTTTTAATTGAAACAAAACCAAAAATAAAACCTAAACTATAAATATTTTATATAGGGTATATATATACCAAAATGATCGGGGAATATTCCCTTTCATTTGAACATTTTTCCAAAGGCAAAATCCAAACTTTATGAAAATCCATTTTTTTCAAATTCAAATAAAATTCAGATTTGAATTCCAATTCTTTTGGCATTGTTTCCTCTGATATTTTTGGAGTGTCATGTTAGCTCCTCTCATACTTTTGATCAAGTATTTACCAGGCTTAGTTTTTGAATTGTTTCCCACATGCCAAAGTTTGGAATTCAAATTCAAACTCAAAACTCTCTGAAACTTCAAATGGTATTCAAATTCAAACAGGATGCATAGGATGCTTAGCTATAATTGTAAAACATTCCAAATAGGAAAATTTGGGATGTTACAAACCTACCCACCTTAAGATGAATCTCGCCCTCGAGATTCGGGTTGGCTAGCAAATAGGTGCGGATGGTCTCGACGAAGATCTTCTTCGCGTTCCCAGGTGGCTTCTTCCTCAGTGTGGTGACTCCACAAAGACCTTGCAAAACTTGATGACCTTGCTGCGGGTGACTCGCTTGCAGTCTCGAGAATACGGACGGGTTTCTCCTTGTAAGTCAAATCACCGCTGTCAAGTTGTATGGCCTCTAGGGCACCGTGGTGTCTCTCAACGGAACATCGGCCATGTCGGCATGGCACTTCTTCACCGAGAAACGTGGAAAACATCATGAACTCCGGACAATCCTTCCGCAATTCCAACTTGTATGCAACTTCTCCACGACGCTCGAGGATTTTGTATGGGCCAATGAATCGGGGTGATCGCGCATCCAACGGTGACTAGCTCCTTCCGATTTTATGGAGCCAATCATCGCCCACAATCGGCTCGGTGCTACTAGAGAACACCGCGGATTCAACCTCGTAAATCGAGTCAAGTTGTCCACAAAGGGTGGTGGTGGTGGCGGTGGATTGTTGGCGGTGTTGTTCGATTACGAATCGAGGAGCTGCATCAGTGCATTCTGCTTTGGAAGCGGTGGGTGAGCTCCGGCGGAAACCAAAGGTCACGCCCCTGGAGGCATCTGGTGTTTTGGAGTGGGTGAGAAAATTAGAATAGAACAATGGTCTATAAGGAATAACACTACCCACATGAATGCACAATCATAACACACCAATCATTTATTCATTCCACTCAAACATGGTTCAAACTCGATTACAAAAGCTCATGACTAATCGAAGGGAAAACATCGCCTAACTGATCGATTTAAAAGTAAAAGATAACATGGTGGTCGACTAAACAGTCTTCATCGGTGGCGCCTCCTCTTGGGGTCTCCTTCAAGGGTACTCCCTTCAAATCCTCGATCATTGCTCACGAGGGGTGCTTCGTCTCCACTGGTAAAGGTCCTCTCCCAAGTCCATCTTCTCCTCAATCGCGCAAGCTTCATCTTCGTGTCGTCGACTATCTCCATGAAGTCCGTGATTTCTTCCTCATGGCCAAGGAAGTTCTCGCGTGCCTTCTCCTCCAGTTCGATTCGGAACAAAAGCTTCCGTGTGTCTTCGAAGTTACGGCGAAGTCTCGAATCTCCCGCTTCCGAGAAGACACTCCAAGTCCTGGATGTAAGAGAGAGTGGAATCGTCCTCAATGGTACGGATGATATCTCCATTCCTTGCCCCGCGAGAAACCATGGCGAGGTCCGAGTGATCGAGCTCGCCTCAGACCTCTCGGAGATGTCCAAGCGCCGGTAGATCGCCACGTCCCTTCCGATGATCCAGCTTGAACTCGGTGAACTCAAAGTTGATAGGCTCCGTGTGTCCTCCAAAAGTCCTCCCCGGATATGCACCTCAATCCAGAAGCGGGTGTCCGCTTAAGTGCATTAGTGGGCTTCCGGTGATCGAGGGTAGAGCTATCTTCACCGCTTCACCATCCTGGACCAGCTTTCTTCCAAGGGCATCGTCTCATCGGGCCGGGCGTAACTCCGTAGCAAAACTGGGGTGAACTCGTGGCCATCTAGAATGTTGCAAAGGGAGAAGAGTCGTAATAGAACATGGAAGAATTATAGAATGAAAAAGGGTTCAAAGTAAATGGTCTCGCTTATGGCTTTCCGATCCTAGGGGTTACGATCCCTACGGTCGGCGTGTGCTCTCGATACCATCTCTGTAGCGACCCGACCCAACATCGGTCAAGTCTACGTGGTTACATGCCATCCCAAGATCATGCCGGTACTCACGGTACATCGATAAAGTAATCAAAGCTCAATCACACCTGAATTTTATTACACGATTCTCATATAGAGTCTTTATTACAAGGGAATAAATTCGCTCAAGGCCAACTCATGAGAAATAAACTACTAATGTCATGAAGCGTCGAGGTAAAGCGAGTCCATCCGACTCAAAGGGCAATCGCCAAGCGGAGCGTAGCCTCACCCTCGATCGGAATATATCTACGCAACATAATACGTTGCAGCCATGTAGGTCAGCTTTTGGAATAAGTGGCAAGTCATGAAGAATAACAATAATAAAGTTACTACCTCTATATGCATTTTTGGTCGTGGAGCTCTAAGTTTCATCATTTTGCGTAAAGCCAATTTTATCCTACTACGGTGGACTTATTTGCAAATTACTACAAATTGTTGGTAGTTATTGAGATGGTTCCGCCAACCAAAATCTCGCTCCCAAATTATTAAGTCATAAACCCTCAAATTAATTCATTAGTTTTAGTGTTGAGATATCCGAATACTTCCAAGGTCCAGATGCTCAAATGTCCGTGAATCGGGACACGGCTAATCGATTAGGTTATAACACTGCAGAGGTTTGCGACTTTCCCGCAAGAATCATTCCTCCTTTAGAGTCTTCGCACTTCATGGTGTTTGAAGACGGGACGAATGAAACGAGGTCTTCCAAAGAGTTCTTCCGCCACCGCCGGTACTCCATCCAATCCTACCGCTCGTCTACTTCTCGTAGTACCGCCCATCCGTCACTACTAGGGTCAACCCAGCCAGAGCCCATAATGGCTTGCGGCTGCATGTAAGCTTCCGGTCATGGGGCATCCATCCTTCTCTTCGTGGCTGGGTGAAGCTTTCCGCAGGATGTCGTGGCGCTTCTCCATGCATCCCGCCACCACTGGTGCTCCAGGTGCCCGCCAACCGTCCTCCACCCAAAGTAGTGATTTTCCAAGTCCATCTTGATCATTGTAGTCCATGGGTTGTCATCATCATTGACTCTCACATCTTGCTTATGAATGTCACTCATCCCAAAGCCCGTCTACGAGCATAGCAAAACAAGTACTAGGTCCCGGGGTCATGGTACCAAGGGGATTGGTTCTTCCTACCACATGTTACTACTCCAGTTTAATGACTTCATGATTTCACTACTGCATGCAATGGTGGGGTGGTGACAACTACTAATGCACAAAAACATAGGTATAGAAATAACATGATCAAAACTTGCCTTGCCGATGATCCTCGTAAGCTAAAGAGTCGTAGTAGCAAGCTTCAGCACTGGAAACTCTACCGAGACAAACAATGAACACAATAAGCAAAACAATAGGATCACATAACACAACATAACAGAAATAACATAACACAACAAAGCAACCAAAACCAAATCCAAAGGAAAACTCAAAGAAAAATCACTCAAAGTTTCCTACTTCAAACAATAGCTAAAAATAGTTTTTATATAACAAAAATTCCTTAATATAACCTAATCATGGTTTTAGGTTAACTTAACAGAAAAGGATTAACTAAGTAACTAGGAGCAAAAAGAATTAATTAAATAGCTATTATAAAACTCATTTTAGGCCTAATCCAATTTCTATTAAGAAAATTAATTATAAACCTTTATTAATTATAAATAAAAAGTTCATCTAATAGAGTGACAGAAACTAACCAAGAATAACTAATCACAAGTTAAAAATAAATTAATTTACTAATTTATTAATTAGGAAAACAGGAACTAGTCAATTAATTAGGATTAATAGGATTCTGCCTAGAATTAATTATTTATTAATCCTAAAATACCAAAGTTAATTTCTAGGTTTTGGCAATATCAAAATAAAGTGATGACAAAAGAATCATGCAAAAATAATTTTTCTAACTAAAGTTATAACAGATTTGCTATTCTGACTAAAATAATATTAAAGCATTTTTAATTATTTTTAACATAGCTAAATATATGTTTTTCAGAAACTACATAAAATTTGCAATCCAACAAAAAAGAATCACTCAAAAATATTAAACAGAATAAAAGATATACATTTTTGAAAATTGAAACTATTCGCTAAAAACAGAAAATCAAAATAAAAGAAAAAGCCCAAAGGGCCTATATCATGCACTAGGCGTAGTTTAGTCTAAACGGGCCTAGGGTTAACTAACAACGAACCGGTCTAAACAAAATAAACCTAACTTAAAAAATAAACCGCTCAGTCAGTCGGTTTTCTAATAAAAACATACCCTTCTGGGGCTTCTAATCCTAACCACACGATTGGGATCGGACGGGGAGGGAATTCGAGACTCACCGGACTCGGCGACGGCGGGCGGCGGGCGAGAGTGCTCGGGCGTTGAGTCGTCAGCGAGCTTCAGACGTCGGGAGGTGCGGGGAGCTCGGGAGGGTTCGGTGGTGTCGGGAAGGTCGGGTGCACCAGAGCGGCGACGGCGAGGGTTTTGGCGGCGGAGGTGAGCTCGGGCTCCAAGGCGTGCCGGAGAGAGAGGAGAGGGCTCGGCGAGGCTAAGGGAATGGGGTGCGGGGGGGCTTGGCTTATATAGCTGTGGCCTCGGCTCCTCTTCTAAGGGATCGGGGCGTCGGGGATCCGGATCCTTCGGGATCCGGTGGATCTCCCATGAGGTTCAAGCGTGGGCGAGGGGAAGACGACGGGTGGGGGCCACGGTCGCTGAGAGAGAGGGGGAAGGTTCTGGTCGATCGAATCCTAGGAAGATCGGGCGAGGGGGCGCGGCGGCTCACTGGTCGGCCTGTTGGCCTAGTGGGCCGGGTTATTTGGGCAGTCAAAAGGAGGAGGGAGGTGGCGCTGGCTGGGCCTGGGTGGCTTTGTGGCGCCCTGGTCTTTTTTCTTTATTTTTTAATTGAAACAAAACCAAAAATAAAACCTAAACTATAAATATTTTATATAGGGTATATATATACCAAAATGATCAGGGGAATATTCCCTTTCATTTGAACATTTTTCCAAAGGCAAAATCCAAACTTCATGAAAATCCATTTTTTTCAAATTCAAATAAAATTCAGATTTGAATTCCAATTCTTTTGGCATTGTTTCCTCGATATTTTTGGAGTGTCATGTTAGCTCCTCTCATACTTTTGATCAAGTATTTACCGGGCTTAGTTTTTGAATTGTTTCCCACATGCCAAAGTTTGGAATTCAAATTCAAACTCAAAACTCTCTGAAACTTCAAATGGTATTCAAATTCAAACAGGATGCATAGGATGCTTAGCTATAATTGTAAAACATTCCAAATAGGAAAATTTGGGATGTTACAAACCTACCCACCTTAAGATGAATCTCGCCCTCGAGATTCGGGTTGGCTAGCAAATAGGTGCGGATGGTCTCGACGAAGATCTTCTTGGCGCTCCTGTGTGGCTTCTTCCTCGGTGTGGTGACTCCACAAAGACCTTGCAAAACTTGATGACCTTGCTGCGGGTGACTCTGCTTGCAGTCTCGAGAATACGGACGGGTTTCTCCTTGTAAGTCAAATCACTGTCAAGTTGTATGGCCTCTAGGGGCACTGTGTCTCTCAACGGAACATCGGCCATGTCGGCATGGCACTTCTTCAGCTGAGAAACGTGGAAAACATCATGAACTCCGGACAATCCTTCCGCAATTCCAACTTGTATGCAACTTCTCCACGACGCTCGAGGATTTTGTATGGGCCAATGAATCGGGTGATCGGTGCATCCAACGGTGACTAGCTCCCTTCCGATTTTATGGAGCCAATCATCACCACAATCGGCTCGGTGCTACTAGAGAACACCGGCGGATTCAACCTCGTAAATCGAGTCAAGTTGTCCACGGTGGGTGGTGGTGGTGGCGGTGGATTGTTGGCGGTGTTGTTACGATTCTCAATCGAGTCGCATCAAGGCATTCTCACTGCTGGAGCAGCCGGGTGAGCTCCGCGGGAAACCAAAGGTCACGCCCTCGGAGGCATCTCGGTGTTTTGGAGTGGGTGAGAAAATTAGAATAGAACAATGGTCTATAAGGAATAACACTACCCACATGAATGCACAATCATAACACACCAATCATTTATTCATTCCACTCAAACATGGTTCAAACTCGATTACAAAAGCTCATGACTAATCAAGGGAAAACATCGGCCTAACCGATCGATTTAAAAAGTAAAAGATAACATGGTGGTCGACTAAACAGTCTTCATCGGTGGCGCCTCCTCTTGGGGTCTCCTTGATTGGTACTCCCTTCAAATCTCGATCATTGCTCACGAGGGTGCTTCGCTCCACTCGGGTAAAGGTCCTCTCCCAAGTCCATCTTCTCCTCAATCGCTGCAAGCTTCATCTTCGTGTCGTCGACTATCTCCATGAAGTCCGTGATTTCTTCCTCATGGCCAAGGAAGTCTCGCGTGCCTTCTCCTCCGATTCGATTCAGCGGAACAAAGCTTCCGTGTGTCTTCGAGTTACGGCGAGTCTGAATCTCCGCTTCTCGAGAAGACACTCCAAGTCCCGGATGTAAGAGAGAGTGGAATCGTCCTCAATGGTACGGATGATATCTCCATTCCTTGCCTCGCGAGAAACCATGGCGAGGTCTCGAGTGATCGAGCTCGGCCTCAGATTCTCCTCGGAGATGTCCAAGCGCCGGTAGATCGCCACGCCCCTTCCGATGATCCAGCTTGAACTCGGTGAACTCAAAGTTGATAGGCTCCGTGTGTCCTCCAAAAGTCCTCCCCGGATATGCACCTCAATCTCAGAGCGGGTGTCCGGAAGTGCATTAGTGGGCTTCCGGTGATCGAGGGTAGAGCTATCTTCACCGCTTCACCATCTGGACCAGCTTTCTTCAAGGGCATCGTCTCATCGGGCTGGCGTAACTCCCAGTAGCAAACCGGGTGAACTCGTGACCATCTAGAATGTTGCAAAGGGAGAAGAGTCAGAATAGAACATGGAAGAATTATAGAATGAAAAAGGGGTTCAAAGTAAATGGTCTCTGCTTATGGCTTTCCGATCCTAGGGGTTACGATCCTACGGTCAGCGTGTGCTCTGATACCATCTCTGTAGCGACCCGACCCAACATCGGTCAAGTCTCTGTGTCTGTACCATCCCAAGATCATGCTGGTACTCACAGTACATCGATAAAGTAATCAAAGTTCAATCACACCTGAATTTTATTACACGATTCTCATATAGAGTCTTTATTACAAGGGAATAAATTCGGCTCAAGGCCAACTCATGAGAAATAAACTACTAATGCTGCGGAAGCGTCGAGGTAAAGCGAGTCCATCCGACTCCAAAGGGCAATCGCCAAGCGCGAGCGTAGCCTCACTCCGATCGAATATATCTACGCAACATAATACGTTGCAGCCATGTAGGTCAGCTTTTGGAATAAGCCGCAAGTCATGAAGAATAACAATAATAAAGTTACTACCTCTATATGCATTTTTGGTCAGGAGCTCTAAGTTTCATCATTTTGCGTAAAGCCAATTTTATCCTACTACAAAGGACTTATTTGCAAATTACTACAAATTGTTGGTAGTTATTGAGATGGTTCCGCCAACCAAAATCTCGCTCCCAAATTATTAAGTCATAAACCCTCAAATTAATTCATTAGTTTTAGTGTTGAGATATCCGAATACTTCCAAGGTCCAGATGCTCAAATGTCCGTAGAATCGGGACACGGCTAATCGATTAGGGTTATAACACTCTGCAGAGGTTTGCGACTTTCCCGCAAGAATCATTCCCTCCTTTAGAGTCTTCGCACTTCATGGTGTTTGAAGACGGGACGAATGAAACAGGTCTTCCAAAGAGTTCTTCCGCCACCGCCGGTACCCATCCAATCCTACCGCTCGCCTACTTCTCGTAGTACCGCCCACCAATCACTACTAGGGTCAACCCAGCCAGAGCCCATAATGGCTTGCGGCTGCACGTAAGCTTCCGTCATGGGGCATCCATCCTTCTCTTCGTGGCTGCGTGAAGCTTTCCGCAGATGTCATGGCGCTTCTCCATGCATCCCGCCACCACTGGGTGCTCCAGGTGCCCGCCAACCGCCCTCCACCCAAAGAGTGATTTTCAAGTCCATCTTGATCATTGTAGTCCATGGGTTGTCATCATCATTGACTCTCACATCTTGCTTATGAATTTCACTCATCCCAAATCCCGCCTACGAGCATAGCAAAACAACTACTACGTCCCCGGTCATGGTAACAAGGGATTGGTTCATCCTACCACATGATACTACTCAAGTTTAATGACTTCAAGATTTCACTACGCATGCAATGGTGGGGTGGTGACAACTACTAATGCACAAAAACATAGGTATAGAAATAACATGATCAAAACTTGCCTTGCCGATGATCCTCGTAAGCTAAAGAGTCGTAGTAGCAAGCTTCAAGACTCCGGAAACTCTACCGAGACAAACAATGAACACAATAAGCAAAACAATAGGATCACATAACACAACATAACAGAAATAACATAACACAACAAAGCAACCAAAACCAAATCCAAAGGAAAACTCAAAGAAAAATCACTCAAAGTTTCCTACTTCAAACAATAGCTAAAAATAGTTTTTATATAACAAAAATTCCTTAATATAACCTAATCATGGTTTTAGGTTAACTTAACGTAAAAGGATTAACTAAGTAACTAGGAGCAAAAAGAATTAATTAAATAGCTATTATAAAACTCATTTTAGGCCTAATCCAATTTCTATTAAGAAAATTAATTATAAACCTTTATTAATTATAAATAAAAGTTCATCTAATAGAGTGACAGAAACTAACCTAGAATAACTAATCACAAGTTAAAAATAAATTAATTTACTAATTTATTAATTAGGAAAACAGAACTAGTCAATTAATTAGGATTAATAGGATTCTGCCTAGAATTAATTATTTATTAATCCTAAAATACCAAAGTTAATTTCTAGGGTTTGGCAATATCAAAATAAAGTGATGACAAAAAGAATCATGCAAAAATAATTTTTCTAACTAAAGTTATAACAGATTTGCTATTCTGACTAAAATAATATTAAAGCATTTTTAATTATTTTTAACATAGCTAAATATATGTTTTTCAGAAACTACATAAAATTTGCGATCCAACAAAAAAGAATCACTCAAAAATATTAAACAGAATAAAAGATATACATTTTTGAAAATTGAAACTATTCGCTAAAACAGAAAATCAAAATAAAAGAAAAAGCCCAAAGGGCCTATACTGCACTAGGCGTAGTTTAGTCTAAACGGGCCTAGGGTTAACTAACAACGAACCGGTCTAAACAAAATAAACCTAACTTAAAAAATAAACCGCTTCGTAGTCCGGTTTTCTAATAAAACATACCCCTTGGGGCTTCTAATCCTAACCACACGATTGGGATCGGACGGGGAGGAATTCGGGACTCACCGACCAACGGCGGCAAGCGGCGAGAGTGCTCCGGGCGTTGAGTCGTCACATGAGCCGAGACGTCGGGAGGTGCGGGGAGCCTGGGGAGGGTCTCGGTGGTGTCGGGAAGGTCGGGTGCACCAGAGCGCGACGGCGAGGGTTTTTGGCGGCGGAGGTGAGCTCGGGCTCCCCAAGTGCCGGAGAGAGAGGGAGAGGGCTCCATGAGGCTAAGGGGAATGGGGTGCGGGGGGGCTTGGCTTATATAGCCGGGGCCTCGGCTCCTCTTCTAAGGGATCGGGGCGTCGGGATCCGGATCCTTCGGGATCCCGGTGGATCTCCCATGAGGTTCAAGGCGAGGGGAAGACGACGGGTGGGGCCACGTCGCTGAGAGAGAGAGGGAAGGTTCACGGTCGACCGAATCCTAGGAAGATCGGGCGAGGTGGGCGCGGGCGGCCGGTCAAGGGCCTCATGGCCTAGTGGGCGGTTAGGCTGGGCCAAAGTCTTGAGAGGAGGAGGGGGCGGGGGCGCTGGCTGGGCCTGGGGTGGCCTGGCTGGCGCCCCTGGGTCTTTTTCTTTATTTTTTAATTGAAACAAAACCAAAAATAAAACCTAAACTATAAATATTTTATATAGGGTATATATATACCAAAATGATCAGGGGAATATTCCCTTTCATTTGAACATTTTTCCAAAGGCAAAATCCAAACTTTATGAAAATCCATTTTTTCAAATTCAAATAAAATTCAGATTTGAATTCCAATTCTTTTGGCATTGTTTCCTCCGATATTTTTGGAGTGTCATGTTAGCTCCTCTCATACTTTTGATCAAGTATTTACCAGGCTTAGTTTTTGAATTGTTTCCCACATGCCAAAGTTTGGAATTCAAATTCAAACTCAAAACTCTCTGAAACTTCAAATGGTATTCAAATTCAAACAGGATGCATAGGATGCTTAGCTATAATTGTAAAACATTCCAAATAGGAAAATTTGGGATGTTACACCAAGCTCCACGACAACGAGCATGAGGATAGTACCACCAAGATGTCCAAGCGGACGAGCTCCAAGACGACGCTCCCAAGTTCAACTTCACCGCCATTCACCTTTGTGGCATTGACGATGCTGAGTCTACCACGACTCTTTTCGAAGATGGCGCAACGACGAATACGACTATAGAGACTCTCAAGGAACAAGCTTTGGAGGCGAGCGATGTGGTGACGAGCAAGGATGATGCTTCCATCTTTGGAGGCGATAGTGATGATGTGCCATCTTCAGCCTTCATCCATGGCGACATTGACGAGATGGTTGAGCATGGGATTTTCCCTTCGACCACGAGGGTGTTTGGAGATTACTTGAGTGACTTGTGCCACCATATTGAGAGTGAGAGTGACTTAACCACTAGTCCCATATATGGCGAGTTTCCCCCATTCCCATGTGAGGAGAGCCACAACCCCCACCACTCATCTCAGATGAGTGACTCCACCATATGTGACTTTAAGTGCAACTACTTCGAGGGGAGTGAGTGAGCCACCGCATAGAGAGAGTGTGATAGTTGATAGGTCACGTGAGGACATTTTGATTTCTAACGACTTGAACTCTACCTCTATTGCATCTTCTCATTTGGTGCTAGGTCGCATATATGATGACGCGCCAACCTTCGACGACTTCGTCCTTCCTTTGGACAAGATGATGGCCACGGTGGAATATGATGCACCCCACATAGTTCCATCACGATGAAGATGACCAAGATTTGATCTTTACCACCTCACCTACACCACTTGAGTGGAATGACAAAGGTAGCATAGGTGACGGTGATGCTCTTGTCCCACTATTGGACATTGATTGCTTGCATGATGTTGATCCACCTATTACCATGCTTCATGCTAGTATGATTTCCCCATGCGATGATTTACCCATTTATGATGAGTTTGATGATAGCCATGTGGAGTCTATTACTTGTGATGCCATGTTGCATATGATTTCTTGTGATACTTCTCTTGGTCACATCATGTTTGACAACCCGCTTGACTTGTCATATGCTATGCATGAGAGCAACCATATGTCATATTTGCAATCTCGTCGTAGTAACTATGCATATGCCATTAAAATAAACCCAATTTGCACATATGACATACTCCCTCCATTCCTAAATATGAGTCTTTCTAGAGATTTCAACAAGTGACTACATACGGAGCAAAATAAGTGAATCTGCACTCTAAAATATGTCTATATACATTCGTATGTGGTAGTCCATTTGAAATCTCTAAAAAGACTTATATTTAAGAACGGAGGGAGTATATGACAAGCCCATGGTTATTGGCATTTGTTTTTCTTGTGATGATGTTGATATGCTCCCTTTGCATCATTTACCTCATATGCCATGCCATGACCACCTAACTTCACCCATGCATTGTTTGCCATGTTTTCAATATTCTCCATATGATGCTGATGACCCACAAGTATAGGGGATCAATCATAGTCCTTTCGATAAGTAAGAGTGTCTGACCCAACAAGGAGCAGAAGGAAATGTCAAGTGGTTTTCAGCAAGGTAATTTCTGCAAGCACTAAAGTTGTCGGTAACATGTAGTTTGATAGCAAGATAATTTGTAACAAGTAACAAGTACAATAGTAACAATAAGTCTAGCAAGGTAGCACAATCCTTTTTGTAGAAAAGGACGGGCCAGAACGGTCTCAGATAATAAGCAAAACATTCTCGAGGACACGGGAATTAGGTTAAACAGAGCTACAAGGGGCCCACAAGCTCTGGGGACGCGCCTACCCCCAGCATGCCTGGTGAGCTCGTGGCCTTCCCGTATATCTTATGGGTTCCTCCCAAAGCTTCTAGAGTCCCTTTGTAACATCCCAAATTTTCAATTTGGAATGTTATACATAGATCATATTGCATATCATATTTTTGTGCATTTGTTGGCTCGATCCTAGAAATTCTATGCAACTCAAGGACCCACGGAGAGAGTTGGGGATTTCGTTATTTTCATATTTGAGTTTTCTCAAATTTTAAAAATAGGATCATTTGATTTTATTTATTTTATCTTCAACTATTTCTACTATCAAAATATGAGAGAGGGAATAAAATGACTTTCCCAAAATAAAGAACCAATGAAGATTTAATAAAAAATCAAATAAAATTTTATTTCAGAGTTTTTCACTTTTTTATTTGAATTTAGGAAAAATGCGCGTTTTTCAAAATTGCATTTAGGCCCCAAATAAATGTCCATCTAGTCCGGCTTGATTTTAGAAGCCGGGGAAAATTTATTTCGGGATTTTTGGAGTCAGTTTAGTATTTATTTTTATTTTTCTTCACAAGAATTATTAAAAAACGCAATCGACCTTGGGCCGTGTCTCGGCGGGACTCCGCCGGGGTGCTAATAAATAGTCAGCCCGAGCGCCCAACCACCCGAGCCGCGCCGCCGTCATTGCCGCCGAGCCGCCATTGCCGCCGACTCACGACCACCGGACCCGCCGAGGTTCGCCGCTGCCTCGATTTCCGTGCCACCGGTTTTTTTAAAAAAACCAAGCGGTTTTTCTTCGGTTTTTTTCGGTTTTTTTAGTTTCGGTTTTTTAGGTTTAGGTTAAATAGCGAACGTTCGTTCGTTCATTTCAACGAATGCGTTCGTCAGATTAGTTTAGTTAACGAACGTTCGTTCGTTAACCCGTTCGTCGTTTTTCTTTTTCTCGAATTTAATTCGTGATTTTTCCGATCGCGATTTCTGATCCGATTTTCATTTTAGTTTAACTTTTTGCTCGTTTATCAGAATCAGGCGATTCAAGCGCCTAGAGTTTCGTCTCGAAACCCTCATGCCGAATAACCAACTTAAACAAGTTTTTGCTACTGTAAAATTTGACCTAGATCCAGATTAGTAAAACGTTGTTTGCTTTTCGCCGCTTGACTTCCGCTGTTTCGTTTGATTTGTTTCTTTTTGCAAACCGGAGTTCTTAAGTTGAACTATCTGGTTAGATCTTTTATTTGAGTTTTACCTGTGCATTAGATGAGTACTTATTATATGCTTGTTTGTTTGTCTGCGATAGAATACCCGAAGTGCGCCGCCTGTTATTTCGAGTCTCTAGGTTTCGCGGATCATTAGCAAGGCAAGTAACACTTTGATCATATCTTTTCTCATACCCAGTTTTTATGCATTAAATCAATCTTCAAACATTGCATTGATTTAGGATCTAATTAAATTGTGGGATGGGAAGTAGTTGAGGTAGTGCCTATTACCTATTTATTTTTCAAATCCTTGGGAGTTACTTCTACGTTTGCTTATATTGCCATGCTATGCTAGTAGACGTGGATTGGGTGAGTGTATCCATGACAGATGTGAGATTGTTAATTAATGGTTTACTTAAGGTGGCAACTTAAACACACATGTGGGTGGATTGAGGTACTGGTTTCGTGGATTTGCCTGTTTTTCTTCGGACCGCCACCCAGGCTCAAAGGGATCATAAGATTATTCATGCTAGAAACTTACGTGTGCAACCACAAGCCATTATGGGCTCTGGCATAGTTGATTAAGTCGTGCGAACTCTTACGGGTAGACTAGAAGATGTAGGGGAAAGTAGGTGTACCGGTCTACCCTATGTAAGGTGCTAGCGCTTCCGAAAGACTATGTCTCGGCCATCCGCTTCTCAAACATCATGTAGTGCGGAAATCCAATGGAGGCGATCGAGTCTTGTGGGGAAAAGTGCTAAACCTCTGCAGAGTGTATAAACTAATCATGGTTAGCCGTGTCCCCGGTTATGGACATCTTGAGTATCTAGTACTTGGATATCATGTGAATCTCAACATGTTACTCTAATTAATATTATTGGGTTTTAAACGAGTACTTTTAATTGGGATTGAGAATGCTGTCAACCATTCTCAATGTTTAACAACCACCATGATAGTCAAATAATTTTATTCCTTTGCAGTAGGGAAAAATTGGCTTTACGCAAAAAATGTAACCATAGAGCTTTCCACCAGCCAAATATGCATGTAGTATAGCTTATTCCATTATTATTCTCTATGTGTTACATTGCCAAGATATTCCATGTGTTGACCGTTTTCGGGCTGCAACGCTTCATGTTGCAGACTTTTCGCATTTAAGAGTAAGGTGCTTAGGTCGCGATTCTATACTCGGTGATGCCGTTGGAGTTGATGGACTCGCTTATTATTCCAAGCCTTCATTGTTATCGAATTTAGATGGCCTTAAGCCATATTTATTTTAATAAGTTCTCTCTTGAGACATTCGATTGTAATAAGTGTGTGATTGCTACTCTGTTATAAATCCTTCGAGTAATTGTGTGGTGTCGACATTCTTGATCCAGTGGATGACATCGAGCACGTAGATCGACTGTTTGAGGTCTGGTCACTACAAAGATGGTATCAGAGCTCATGCTGACTGTAGGACATGGCCACTAAGCTAAAGCCCTAGATCACTACTCTTTCTTCTCATTTCTGACTCCTCATCTTTTCTATTCTTTAGGATGACGGATGCAAGGAACAAGTTCACACAACCGGATGAAGACTCACCTTTTGGATATCACTTGAAGGAAGTCACTAGATACCTGAACATAGGAGTACCAAGCTTCACCGGAACTTCAACGCCACTTTACCCGAAGAGGAGCGCTGGATGATTCAAGTCTACATTCCAGGAAGGACATTTGCATCAGTCACGGAGCCCATAGAATTTTCCTTTGATGCACCAACATGGAGCTTGGGAAAGAGCATGGCAGCTCATATCACCATGGGACGAATTGGAGAAGTTTACCATGATGATCTCAAGAATACTATCTACCAGATTTGTGGGCGCCGAGATGAGCAATGGGAGATGATCAACACCAAGAGGGACATATCAATCGCAGCTTACATCCAGGAATTAAACCAACACATCCGACACCAGGAGAATCAGATGTGCGCAGATATGGAGGATCTGCAGAAGGCTATGACCAAGATCAAGGAGCTAGAAGAAGAACTCAAGGCCACACGTGAAGACTACATGGAAGAGATCGCCGCTCTAGTGAGACAGTAACGGCGACCTAAAGGAGAAGCTTGGAGTATTCATGGGAGGTTCAAGACCCAAAAGAGAAGGGGCGAATCCACTTGCCCGGATAATTATATCATCATCGATTTACACCGACTCGGATCCCGACGACAACGATGATGACTTTGTTGATGAAGCTGGAGCAGATATTATGGAATCTTCATCAGAGCAGTTTTTCTAGTTGACCACCATAATAGTAGTAGTATTTCCCCCATTTTAAATTAGTTTTAGTCCAAGCACTTTGTAATGATAGTTAGACCGTTGTATATCTTTGTTGAATTGATTGGAGTGATATTGTGTGCTTTTGTCTCATGTGCATATGGGTAGTGTTTCTCACTAGACCTCATTCTATTCTTATCTCTCGCCTTTTCTATAAACCCTCGGATGCCTCTCGAGACGCCGACCCCGGATTTGTTTTCTCGCCAGAGATCACTCGGTTGATTCAGCAGCAGTAATGCCTTGATTCAAACATTGGTACGTAACCAAGGCAACAACAACAACAACAACAACAACAACCCACCACCACCACCACCCGTTGACCATCCGACTCGTTTCTTAAGGCTGAATCACGCGGTGTTTTCAAAGAGCACCGAGCCGATAGTAGCGTATGATTGGCTCCGTAAGATAGGGAGGAGTTGACCACCGCAGGATGTACAGATGGAGAAAAGGTGAAGTTTGCCGCACATCAGCTCGAAGGACCCGCAGCAAGATGGTGGGAGAATTTTACAACCAATTACCTCAGACACCGCCACATGGGATCGGGCCAAGAAGCTTTCCGTCGCCCATGTTTCAGCAGGAGCTATGGCCATGAAGAAGCGTGAGTTTCGCAACTTACGCCAAGGAGGACGGACAGTTGGCCAGTATGTGGATGATTTCAGTAAGTTAGCACGTTATGCCCAGATGACATTGCTACGGATGCAAATGCAAGGTGAGAAGTTCCTAGAAGGACTGAATGATGAGCTGAGCATGCAGTTGATGGTAGCCACTTTCAATAACTACCAGGAGTTAGTAGATCGTGCTCTTATGATTGAAGGGAAGTAGCAGCAGATTGACAATCGCAAGAGGAAGTATGGACAGGGGAAGTACAATTCTGGAGCTCAGCAGAAGCTACGCTTTACCCCAAAGATAGGAGGACAATTTCAGCATACTCACGGAGGAGGTAGCTCGCACAATCATAATGGCACCAAGAATGGAAACGGGAATGGAGGAAGCAATGGACAAAACCGCACCAACCCGTCAACACCAACCAAGGTAGACCTAAGCCATATCACTTGTTTTAAGTGCCGTAAGACTGGGCATTATGCAAATGAATGTCCAAAAGCTCAAAATGGTAACGGCAATGGGAGATCAGGAAAGAAGCCGAATCCTTTCAACAGAGGACAAGTGAACCACGTTACCGTGGAGGAGGTTGAAGCTCACCAGATGCGATAATAGGTAAGTTTTTGGTTAAGTCATTTATCGCAGCTTGTTCTTTTGATACTTTGGTGCATCGCATTCATACATATCAAGGGGATTTGTGGATAAGTAGCCTGCCCACTAGGACTCTTAAGACACCCATGCTAGTAAGCTCACCAGGAGCGGAGTATATGGCCAGTCAAGGATGTTTTCAAGTGCCATTAAGTATAGGGATGCATGTTTTCCCAACGGATTTAATTATACCGAATCCCAAGGTTTGGATGTAATTCTTGGTATGGATTGGCTGTCGATGTATGGAGGAAACATCGATTGCGCCAGTAAGACAATTTTGCTTAGGACACCAGAAGGAAGGAGAATCAAGTATGTATCACGGCATGAGCCGAGGAGAGCACATGTAAATTCCCTTTCAGGAGTTGTGCAGGAGTAAGTACCAGTGGTAAGGGATTTCCCTGATGTATTTCCAGAAGAGTTGCCAGGCATGCCACCGGATAGAGATATTGAGTTTTTGATTGAGCTTTTGCCAGGCACTGGGCCGATATCCAAGAGACCGTATAGGATGCCAGCCAAAGATTTGGAGGAAATCAAGTAGCAGATTAAGGAGTTACTGGATAAAGGCTTTATTCGCCCAAGTTCTTTGCCTTGGGGATCGCCTGTACTTCTAGTGGAAAAGAAGGATGGATCATTAAGAATGGTTGTTGATTATCGTGGATTGAACGTAGTAACAATCAAGAACAAGTACCCACTACCGATGATCAATGATTTGTTTGACCAATTGCAAGGAGCTAAGGTGTTTTCCAAGATCGATTTGCGATCGTGGTACCATCGCTTGAAGATTCGAGAGCGTGATATACCTAAGACGGCTTTTACCACCGTGCACGGGCTGTATGAGTATACCGTTATGTCCTTTGGTCCTGACTAACGCACCTGCCTATTTTATGAACATGATGAACGTAAGTGTTTATGGAGTTTTTGGATAAGTTCGCCGTGGTGTTCATTGATGATATTTTAGTTTACTCAAGAATGAAGAAGAACATAAGGAACATTTGCAATTGGTACTCGAGAAGCTCGAGAGAACATCGCTATATGCCAAGTTCAGCAAGTGTGAGTTTTGGTTGAAGGAAGTTGGATTTCTCGGACATGTTATATCCGGAGAAGGAATAGCAGTGGACCCCACTAAAGTTGCCACCGTGACCAATTGGGAAGCGCCAACTACAGTTGGGTAGATCCGGAGTTTCCTTGGACTCGCAGGATACTACCGGAGATTCATTGAGAATTTCTCAAGGATTGCGAAGCCTATGATGTAATTGTTGAAGAAGGATACCAAATTCATATGGACTGAGGAGTGTGAGGCTAGTTTCCAGGAGTTGAAGAAACGTTTGGTTACCTCACCAGTGTTAATTCTGCCAGATCAGGCAAAGGATTACGAAGTTTATTGCGACGCTTCACGCCGAGGATTTGGAGCAGTGCTTATGCAGGAGGTAAGAGTTGTCTCGTATGCTTCACGACAGCTTAAGCCTCATGAGTTAAATTATGCTACTCATGATTTGGGGTTAGCAGCCGTAGTGCATGCATTGAAAACTTGGAGACACTTTCTTATTGGGAACCATTGTGAGGTGTATACGGATCACAAGAGTTTGAAGTACATCTTCATGCGTATGAGTTAAATCTCGTGCAAGAGGAGATGGTTGGAGCTTATTAAAGATTACGATATGAGATTGCATTATCACCCCGGAAAGGCTAATGTTGTAGCAGACGCGTTGAGCCGTAAGAGACATGTCAATACACTAATGATGGGAGAAATACCAAAGGAGTTAGCCGAGGATCTTCGTGAACTATGTTTGGAAATAGTTCCGAGAGGCTATGTAGCAGCATTGGAGATTCAAATAACTTTGATGGATAGAATCGAGAAGCTCGTAAGACCGACAAAGAGATTGCCTCTATAAAGGAGAAAATGAGCGAAGGAAAAGCTAAGGGATTTCGTGAGGATGAGCACGATACCCTATGGTTTGAAGACCGTGTTTATGTGCCCAATGACCCGGAGATCGTGAAGTTGATTCTACAAGAGGCACATGATTCACCATATTCGATTCACCCAGAAATACCAAGATGTATTTGGATTTGAAGAATACTTTCCGTGGACCGGAATGAAGAAGGATATAGCGTATCATGTAGCGATGCAGTGATGTGTGTCAAAGGGTGAAGGCAGAACATCAGAAGCCAGCAGGATTGTTACAGCCATTGCCTATACCCGAATGCAAGTGGGATAAACTAGGCATGGATTTCATCATGGGATTACCCAGGACCCGTTCAGGCTATGACTCAATTTGGGTCGTAGTCGATCGTTGACGAAGGTAGCTCATTTCATTCCAAAGAAGACTACCTACAAGAATGCCAAATTGGCTAAGATATACATGACCGTGGATTGTATGCTTGCATGGAGTTCCGAGGAGTATCAGATCGATAGAGGAACCCAATTCACCTCAAAGTTCGGAAGCAGCTTGCACGAAACTTTGGGAACCAGGTTGAGTTTAGCACAACTTTCCATCCGCAGACAGATGGACAAACCGAGAGAGTCAATCGGATTTTGGAGGATATGCTTAGAGCTTGTGCCTTGGATTATGGATCTAGCTGGGACGATAACTTGCCATATGCGGAGTTCTCTTACAACAACAGTTACCAATCCAGTTTGAAGATGGCCCCTTTCGAAGGCTTGTACGGAAGGAGGTGCAGAACCCCGTTGTTGTGGGATGAAGTTGGAGACCACCAGTTGTTTGGACAAGATTTGATTAAGGAGTCTGAACGGAAAGTGAAGTTAATTCACGATAGGCTCAAGGTAGCCCAGTCAAGACAGAAGAGCTATGCGGATTCAAAATGCAAGGAGACAGAGTACAAAGTCGGAGACAGAGTTTATCTTCGAGTATCTCCGCTTCGAGGAGTAAAGCGTTTTGGAGTTAAAGGAAAGTTAGCTCCCCGATTTATAGGACCATATCGTGTTTTGGAACGTATGGGAGAAGTCGCCTACAAGTTAGAATTACCCGGGGGATTGTCAGGTGTTCATGATGTATTCCATGTTTCTCAGTTGAAGAAGTGTCACGCACATATGGCTGATATACCCCTAAGAGATACAGTGCCACTGGAAGTGATCCAGTTGAATGATGATTTGACCTATGAGGAGAAACCTGTTAAGATTCTCAAATATGCCAATGAGTCACCCGCAAAGAAGGTTATCAAGTTATGCAAAGTTCAAGGAGCCACCACACCGAGGAAGAAGCCACCGGGAGCGAGAGGAAGATCTGCTCAAGGCCCACCCTCACCTATTTGCTAGCCAACCCGAATATCGAGGGCGAGATTCATCTTAAGGGGGGTAGGTTTATAACATCCCAAATTTTCAATTTGGAATGTTATACATAGATCATATTGCATATCATATTTTTGTGCATTTGTTGGCTCGATCCTAGAAATTCTACGCAACTCAAGGACCCACGGAGAGAGTTGGGGATTTCGTTATTTTCATATTTGAGTTTTCTCAAATTTTGAAAATAGGATCATTTGATTTTATTTATTTTATCTTCAATTATTTATACTATCAAAATATGAGAGAGGGAATAAAATGACTTTCCCAAAATAAAGAAATAATGAAGATTTAATAAAAAATCAAATAAGATTTTATTTCGGAGTTTTTCGCCTTTTATTTGAATTTAGGAAAATGCTGCGTTTTCAAAATTGCATTTAGGCCCCAAATAAATGTCCATCTAGTCCGGCTTGATTTTAGAAGCCGGGGAAAATTTATTTCGGGATTTTTGGAGTCCGTTTAGTATTTCTTTTTATTTTTCTTCTGCGCGGAATTATTTAAAAAAAAACGCAACCGACCTTGGGCCGTGCCCGAGCGGGACTCCGCTCGGGGGCGCTAATAAATAGCCGCCGCCCCGAGCGCCCCAGCCCACCCGAGCCGCCGCCGCTTCGCTGAGCCGAGTCCGCCGACTTCACGGACTCGCCGCCGAGGTTCGCCATTACCGATTACCGTGTCAGAGGTTTTTTAAAAACCGAGCGTTTTTCTTCGCTTTTTTCAGTTTTTTAGTTTCGCTTTTTAGGTTTAGGTTAAATAGCGAACATTCGCTCGTTCGTTTCGCTTGAACGAACGCTGCTCGTCAGATTAGTTTAGTTAACGAAGGTTCGTTCGTTAACCCGTTCATCGTTTTTCTTTTTCTCGGATTTAATTCGTGATTTTTCCGATCGCGATTTCTGATCCGATTTTCGTTTTAGTTTAACTTTTCGCTCGTTTATCGGAATCAGGCCATTCAAGCGCCTAGAGTTTCGTCTCGAAACCCTCTTTCGGAATAACCAACTTAAACAAGTTTTCGCTACTATAAAATTTGACCTAGATCCAGATTAGTTAAACGAAGCTGTTTGCTTTCGCCGTTTGACTTCCGTTGCTTCGTTTGATTTGTTTCTTTTTGCAAACCGGAGTTCTTAAGTTGAACTATCTGGTTAGATCTTTTATTTGAGATTTGCCTGTGCATTAGATGAGTACTTATTGTATGCTTGTTTGTTTGCCTGCGATAGAATACCCGGAGTGTGCCGCCTGTTATTTCGAGTCTCTAGGTTTCGCGGATCATCAGCAAGGCAAGTAACACTTTGATCATATCTTTTCTCATACCCAGTTTTTATGCATTAGATCAATCTTCAAACATTGCATTGATTTAGGGTCTAATTAAATTGTGGGATGGGAAGTAGTTGAGGTAGTGCCTATTACCTATTTATTTTTCAAATCCTTGGGAGTTACTTCTACGTTTGCTTATATTGCCATGCTATGCTAGTAGACGTGGATTGGGTGAGTGTATCCATGACAGATATGAGATTGTTAATTAATGGTTTACTTAAGGTGGCAACTTAAACACACATGTGGGTGGATTGAGGTACCTAGTTTCCAGGATTTGCCTGTTTTTCTTCGGACCGCCACCCAGGCTCAAAGGGATCATAAGATTATTCATGCTAGAAACTTACGTGTGCAACCACAATCCATTATGGGCTCGCATAGTTGATTAAGTCGTACAACTCTTACGGGTAGACTAGAAGATGTAGGGAAAGTAGGTGTACCGGTCTACCCTATGTAAGGTGCTAAGCGCTTAGAAAGACTATGTCTCGGTCATCCGCTTCTCAAACATCATGTAGTGCGGGAAATCCAACGGAGGCGATCGAGTCTTGTGGGGAAAAGTGCTAAACCTCTGAGTAGTTTATAAACTAATCATGGTTAGCCGTGTCCCCGGTTATGGACATCTTGAGTATCTAGTACTTGGATATCATGTGAATCTCAACATGTTACTCTAATTAATATTATTGGGTTTTAAATGAGTACTTTTAATTGGGATTGAGAATGCTGTCAACCATTCTCAATGTTTAACAACCACCATGATAGTTAAATAATTTTATTCCTTTGCAAGAGGGAAAATTGGCTTTACACAAAAACTGTAACCATAGAGCTTTCCACTAGCCAAATATGCATGTAGTATAGCTTATTCCATTATTATTCTCTATGTGTTACATTGCCAAAGATATTCCATGTAATCGACCCATTTTCGGCTGCAACGTTTCATGTTGCAGACTTTTCGCATAAAGAGTAAGGTGCTTAGGTCGTGATTCTATACTCAAGGATGCCGTTGGAGTTGATGGACTCGCTTATTCTTCCAAGCCTTCCTGTTATCGAATTTAGATGGCCTTAAGCCATATTTATTTTAATAAGTTCTCTCTTGAGACATTCGATTGTAATAAGTGTGTGATTGCTACTCTGTTATAAATCCTCCGAGTACTGTGTGGTGTCAGCATTACTGATCCAGGGAAGACATTGAGCACAGAGATCAGACTGTTTGAGGTCTGGTCGCTACACCCTTCTGTTCCAGAAAAAATCACCGTAAAGTTTCATCGTGTTTGGACTTTGTTTGGTATTGGTTTTCTGAAAAGCCGAAAACAAGCAAAAACAGGTACATGTACTGGTACTGGGCACTGGGTTATGTCTCAAAAATTGATATAACATAGCATATAAATGCATATAAAGGATCCAAGATTGATAATACAATAACATCAAACAATAAAAAATTATAGATACGTTGGTGACGTATCAACATTCCCAAGCTTAATTCCTGCTCGTCCTCGAGAAGGTAAATGATAAAAACAAATTTTTTGATGTGAAATGCTACCTAACATGTGTATATGTAACCTCTTTTACGGTATAAATATTAAGATACAGGTGATTCAAGGCAATAGTCTATCATTTGATATAAGGACAACAATACTTAGGCATACTAACAAACAATCATGCCCATCAAAATAAGGAATGCTAAAGAACTCTATCCCTACAAAAACATATAGCCCATCATGCTTAGTCTTCCTAGCATTAATATATTAACCATGAACTACCCTGATCACAAGACGAACAATTGGATCATACTTTTTAATGCGCTTCAACATTTTCAACCCCACACAATACATGAGTGTGAGCCATGGACATAGAACCATAGGTGGAATAGAATGCAGTGGTAGAGATTAATAAGGAGAAGTCAAAAAAGGAAGAGAGTCTTGCATCAATGCGACTAATCAACGGGCTATGGAGATGCCCATCAATTGATGTCAATACGAGGAGTAGGGATTGCCATGCAACAAATACAATTAGAGCTATAAGTGTATGAAAGCTCAGCGGAAATTAAGTGGGTGTACATCCAACTTGCTTTCTCATGAAGATCTCGGGCATTTGAGGAATCCTATCATCGGAATATACAAGCCAAGTTCTATAACATTGAATTCCCACTAGTATATGAAAGTGACCACTCAGGAGACTGCCTATATGAAAAACATGGTGCTACTCTGAAGCACAAGTGTGGAAAAGGATAGTAACATTGCCCCTTCTCTCTTTTTCTCTCATTTTTATTTTCGTCCGGACACTCATCCCGACTTGTGGGGGAATCATATTCTCCATCATCCTTTCCTCACTGGGAAAATGCTCTAATAATGATGATCATCAAACTTTTATTTACTTACAACTCGATATTACAACTCGATAAATAGAACAATATTACTATATATGAATGCCTCTGGCAGTGTACCAGGATGTGCAATATTCTAGCGTAACATGTATGATAATGATGAACAGTGCCTGAGCAACAAATAGTATGTCAACTATATGATCATGCAAAGCAATATGACAATGAGTATGTATGTCATGAAAACAGAACCGTGGAAGTTGCATGGCAATATATCTCGGAATGGCAATGGAAATGCCATAATAGGTAGGTATGGTGGCTGTTTTGAGGAAGATATAAGGAGGCTTATGTGTGTCGGTGCAACAAACATTCACGTTTTCTGTCCAGACTCGTGCACAGGCATGCTGACGATCATACATCTAGCACCAAAGCATGACACAAAGTTAAGCCAGAGAAGCTGCTCTTCGTTAGATCAAGGAGAGCATTAAGGAGGACAAGATAGCAGAAGCCCACCTTGGGAAGGCCTCCCTTGCCTGGCAGGAGAGCCTGGCTAGGTCGAGGCCGCACCTAAGGACCGGTCCATATTCGCCCGGCATGCTTGGCGGAGCCGCCAAGATCAAACCCCGCCAAGCTCCCTTGACAAGGAACCTTCACTAAGACGCCACCTCTCCACCTCATCGCACCCGAGTCGCTAATCAGTGCGTTGTCAAGGTACTAAGCAACCAGGTGGACCCTATCCAACATGTGGCGGCATGGAAGAGAGAAGAGATTAGCTTTATTGACACCCGTCCAGGAGGCGTGTCAAGCTGATGAGAAGGGGCAGATAAGCGGCGTGGCAGGCTTGCCGGGCTTCACCCTCAGCACGACACCTAGCAGTGCATTTAATGCACTTTGTCCTAACTGTCAGAGTTAGGTATGGTAGCACTGTTAGCTGTCTAATCACACTCAAATGACTGTTTTTCCACTCTGGTCACCCCTTAACCTATAAAAGGAGGCCCGAGGCAACCTAGCAAAGGGTTCGGACATTTTTTTGATCCCACAACACTTGTACGCTCATGTCACTCTCCCCGAGGCAACCTTGCGGGGCTAGAGTGCGTAGAGCCTTTGTGTTCCCTTAGATCAAACCACCACCACAACACGAGTAGTGTTTTATGCTGCAAAGCGGCCCAAACCTGGGTAAATAGAGAGAGTCCACCATCATGCTGTCGCCTGCTGCTTCTGTTCTTTGTGCAATGTGGCCGTCCCCATGCCGAACCACGAAGGGGCACCCATACCCCATAGGTGATCGTGCTTCGACGTTGACATCTTTGGCGCGCCAGGCAGGGGGCGTCGCTTATGGAAACCTGAAGCAATAGCCATTGCGTCGATCTTCGTCAATCTTCATCATCCATGGCTTCCAAGAAGAGAAGTGGAGCAGGGGCGCATCCTTCCACCTCGAAGGCTTCATCGCACGTGGCTGCGAGCGCTGCAGGCGCCGCGGCTGCGGCGGTCGGAGCCGGCAAGGTGAGCGATGCCGTCAACACTCCCGTCATGGCTGGAGCAGGGGCCGCGGGCGCGGCCGGGCCTCCTCAGCATGCCGCCGATCATACTTCCACCGGTGCGGGTCATGGGGACACACAACTTCCTCCCGCTCACCCCACTGGCGTGCTCAACCAACGTGACGTCGACGCCCGTTCCCATGCGAGCCAAGACGCACTGACCACACCGCCTGGAGGGGCGGATATGGGACGTGCACCTCGTCCCGCATCGGGCGAGCGCAAAACCACCCCGAGCGACGCTGTTGGCCCACAACGACCATGCCCGCATGGGAAGAGCCTAGTCGAACAAGAGCCCGGTCCCCAAGAACAGCTCCGGTTGCGTCAGGTCCCTTCGGTAGCAGGCATGTGGCGTCGAGAGCCCGACGACGCTCCTTCTGGCTCAACCAGAAGCCGAGCAATGCTGCGCTCTGCCCCCCACGCCATGCCGGAGACGGCGGCCGAAGTGGTGGCAAGAGCTCACCGTTGTTGGACTTTCCTCCAAATGACAGACAAAATGGATGAGTGGAGAGCTACCATCCAAAGCCTCCTTGGGTTTGCTGAGATCAACAAGACTCCATGCGCGGAGCCATTGCGACGCCCATAGGCAATGCCGGCGGCCCATGCAGGTGGTCAAGATGGGAGGACCGCACCTACGGTGTAGTCCCCTCCACGGCAGCCCACACAAGGGTGGCCACAGCGAGCTCAACAACCCCAAGGTATTGATGATCATGATGAGGCATCAATGGCCTCATCGGATCTGCGACTCCAGTAAGATGAATGTCAATTGTTGAGAGACATGAGGAAGGAGGACACTCGCGTCACCATTCAGCGCCGTCACGAGACATGCCATCAATCAGATAGGCGTAATAGTGCCGATGTCGACTAGCCCGATGCCAGTGCTGGCGGGTACCTAACTTACGAGGTAGGCTCCCCAGCCTTCACCTACAAGCTGCGGCAAGTCCAGTGGCCATCCTCTCGCACCTTCAAGCCTGACCTGCCGGAGAAGTACGATGGGAAGCTGAACACGACAGAGTTTTTGGGCATCTACACGATTGCCGTTCAAGCCACCGGGGGAAGGGATGAGAAGGTATTTGCCAACTACTTCCCGTTGGTTCTCCAACGTGAGGTCCTGGCTAATGCACTTGCCATAGGATTCCATCTCTCTTGGGTAGACATGTGCGACAAGTTTGTAGGCGCCTTTATAGGTGGGTACCAAGAACCAGGATGACCTAGTGACCTGCAAACCCTTTCATAGAAGGAAGGAGAGAGTTTGTGCAAATACTTGCAGAGGGTCACCTGAGTACACCGCAACATCCTAAAGATACATCCGTCAGCTGTGATTGCCGCATTTCATACGAATGTGCACAATCACAGAATGTAGGAAGTTGAATGTCTGGTTGCCCAAGATCGTCAGCATGCTCTACACGCTGGTGGATAAGTGTGCTCGTGCTGAAGAAGGGAGAAGACTTCTAGGGGAAGAGGTTGGTGTCGAAGTCGATTCGGAGGATGACGACGACCTTGCCACCCCCAGGAAGAAGAACAAGAAGCCCATCAAGAAGGAAAAGGAAAAGGCATTGATGGCCATTGAGAGTGTCAGTGATCTTAGCGCCAGCAAGAAAGCAAAAACTGAGACGTCCAACAAGGAAGCTACTACATGCATTGATTGTCGGGCGGCGGCGACAGCTGAGAAAACCGGCTAGTCTGACGGGCCGTACTTCAAGATCCATCGGACCAAGGGTCATGATCTCCAAGATTGCTAGCAAGTTGAGCAGTTGGTTGAGAAGCAGAAAGCTGAGTATGAAAGGCGCGATAAGGAGTGAAATCAGAATGGTACTGGCGGGAAGGGCCGTGGTGGTCGTAATGGGCACCACGGCAAGTCTGATCAGCAGAAAGAGAAACCCGCCAGAGGCCGTGAGAGGAAAGAAAACAAAGATGACAATGAAGAAGAAGATGACGAAACCAGTGAACTGGAGTTTCGGAAAGCTACCGAGGCAATGTGCATTGACGGAGGTGCATCTTTGCACTCCTCTCACCACCAGCTCAATCAGTGGGTGCGGGAGGTTAATGCCGCAGAACCAGTAGCAAGCGCTCGAGAACCACTCAAGTGGTCCCACACGCCCATTATCTTTGACATCGAGGATCATCCAGACCACACTACTACGGTAGGATGTTTGCCGTTGTTGGTTTCACCAACAATCCGCAACCGCAAGGGATGTTGGTTGACGACGGAGCAGGCTTGAATTTGATTTCTCCTGGCATGCTGAAGAAACTCCAGATCCAGATGAAGACTTGAAGAACACTGACACTTTCCAAGGAATCAACCAAGGAAGGAGCCAGCCGAAGGGAACAATTACCTTGTCTGTAACATTTGGTGGGGAAATAAACTTCAGGAACGAGAAGATTGTGTTTGATGTTGTTGAAATTCCCCTGCCATTCAATGGGATTCTTGGCCGACAGGCTCTGGCCAAGTTCATGGTGGCCTCCCACTACATCTACAACACTTTGATGATGCCTGGTCCTATGGGCGCGATAACCCACAAGTATAGGGGATCGCAACAGTTTTCGATGGTAGAGTATTCAACCCAAATTTATTGATTCGACACAAGGGGAGCCAAAGAATATTTTCAAGTATTAGCAGCTGAGTTGTCAATTCAACCACACCTGGAAGACTTAATATCTGCAGCAAAGTATTTAGTAGCAAAGTAGTATGGAAGTAATGGTAACGGTGGCAAAAGTAATAGTAGCAGTTTTGTAGCAATTGTAACAGTGGCAACAGCAAAGTAACATAGCAAAGATCAATATGTAAAGCTCATAGGCAATGGATCAATGATGGATAATTATGTCGGATGGCATTCATCATGCAATAGTTATAACCTAGGGTGACACAGAACTAGCTCCAGTTCATCAATTTAATGTAGGCATGTATTCCGAATATAGTCATACATGCTTATGGAAAAGAACTTGCATGACATCTTTTCTCCTACCCTCCCGTGGCAACGGGGTCCTAATGGGAACTAAGGGATATTAAGGCCTCCTTTTAATAGAGAACTGGACCAAAGCATTAGCATTTAGTGAATACATGAACTCCTCAAACTACGGTAATCACCGGAAAGAATCCCAATTATTATCACCTTGGGGTATGCGGATCATAACTCATAATAGGCGTCTACAACTTGCAAGATAGGATCAAGAACACAAATATATTCATGAAAACATAATAGGTTCAGATCTAAAATCATGGCACTCGGGCCCTAGTGACAAGTATTAAGCATAGCAAAGTCATAGCAACATCAATCTCAGAACATTGTGGATACTAGGGATCAAACCCTAACAAAACTAACTCGATTACATGATAAATATCATCCAACCCATCACCGTCCAGCAAGCCTACAATGGAATTACTCACGCACGGCGGTGAGCATCATGAAATTGGTGATGGAGGAAGGTGGGTGATGATGATGGCAACGGTTTCCCCTCTCTGGAGCCCCGAACAGACTCCAGATCTGCCCCCCCCCCCCGATGAAGAACAGGAGGCGGCGACGGCTCCGTATCGTAAAACGCGATGAATCCTTCTCTCTGATTTTTTTATCCCGAACGTGAATATATAGAGTTGGAGTTGAGCTTGGTGGAGGCCCAGGGGACCCACAAGGTAGGGGGCGCGCCCAAGGGGTAGGGCGCGCCCTCCACCCTTGTGGACAGCAGGTGGGTCCCCTCTGGTTGATTCTTTCGCAAATATTTTTTATTTATTCCAAAAATATTCTCCGTAAATTTTCAGGTCATTCCGAGAACTTTTGTTTCTGCACAAAAATAACACCAAGGCAATTCTGCTAAAAAAAATCGTTATTCCCGGTTAGTTCCATTCCAATCATGCAAATTAGAGTCCAAAACAAGGGCAAAAGAGTTTGGAAAAGTAGATACGGTGGAGACGTATCAACTCCCCCAAGCTTAACCCATTGCTTGTCCTCAAGCAATTCAGGTGACAAACTTAAAGTGATAAAGAAAAACTTTTACAAACTCTGTTTGATCTTGTTGTTGCAAATATGTATAGTCAACATTCAGGTTTTCAGCAAAGATTATGAACTAACCATATTCACAGTAACTTTTAGGTCTCACATGTACTCATATCAATGGCATAATCAACTAGCGAGTAATAATAATAAATCTCGGATGACAACACTTTTTCAAAACAATCTTGATATGATATAACAAAATGGTATCTCGCTAGCCCTTTCTGAGACTGCAAAATATAAATGCAGAGCACCCGTGAATATCAAGGACTGACTAGACATTGTAATTCATGGCAAAAGGGATCCAGTCACAGTCATACTCAATATCAGTTAATAACAACACATACAAAATGATAGTGGTGCTCCCTAACTGGTGCTTTTTATAACAGGATGATGACTAAGCAATAAAAGTAAATAGATAGGCCCTTCGTAGAGGGAAGCAGGGATTTGGAGAGGTGCCAGAGCTCGAGCTTTAAAACAGAGATGAATATAATTTTGAGCGGTATGCTTTCATTGTCAACATAACAACCAAGTGATCTCGGTATGTTCCCTGCTAGATACATTATAGGCGGTTCCCAAACAGAATGGTAAAGTTTTTACCCCCGCTCCACCAACGAGCACACTCCATGGATGGTCCGAAACAACGGGTACCATCCATACAAACAACAGTCCCGGGGGAGTTTTGTTTGAAATTATATTTTTATTTGATTTGAGCATGAAACTTGGCATCCCGAATACCAGCCACTTTCTCGTGAATGACAAGTGAATCAACACTCATCGTGAGAATAACCCACCTAGCATGGAAGATACTAACAGCCCCCAGTCGCTACATGAGCGATTCAGGCATACAAAACAGATTATTATTTGAAGGTTTAGAGTTTGGCACATGCAAATTTACTTGGAATGACAGGTAAATACCGCAAATAGGTAGATATGGTGGACTCATATGGAACAACTTTGGGTTTATGGAAGTGCATGCACAAGCAGTATTCTCGCTTAGTACAAGTGAACGCTAGCAAAAGATTGGGGAGCGACCAACTAGAGAGCGACAACAATCATAAACATGCATTCAGATTAATCAACATTAAGTGCAAGCATGAGTAGGATATAAATCACCATGAACATAAATATCGTGGATGCTATGTTGATTTTGTTTCAACTACATGCGTGGACATGTGCTAAGTCAAGCCACTCGAATCATTCAAAGGAGGATACCATCCTATCATACTACATCACAACCATTTTAAAAGCATGTCGGTACGCAAGGTAAACCATTATAAACTCCTAGCTAATTAAGCATGGCATGAGTAACTATAATCTCTAATTTTCATTTCAAATATGTTTCATTCATAATGGGCTGAATCAAGAATGATGAACTAATCATATTTACAAAAACAAAATAGGTCGAGTTCATACCGGCTTTTCCTCATCTCAATCATTTCATCAAATATCTTCATTATTGCCTTCCACTTGCATGACCGAATGGTGTGGATAATAATAATAGTGCACGTGTATTGGACTAAGCTGGAATCTGCAAACATTTATTCAAAGGAGAAGATAGGGTAATATGTGCTCTTTGTTAGATCAATAATAATATATATGAGAGCCGCTCAACATTTTCATCGTGGTCTTCTCCTCTCGACCCAATGAAAGGAAAGAGAATTTCAAAGAAACATACTGAAATATTTTTTTGAGTTTTTGTTTTTCTGAAGAAAGTAAAACAAGAACGAGAAAAACTATTTACACGGGAAAGCTCCCAAGAAGCAAAAGAAGAACGAGAAATATTTTTGGGTTTTCTTTTAATAGACTACTAAATAAATAAGGAAAGGAAAACTAAAAAGAAGCTCAACTAATGTTTTTTGGATTTTCTCGAAGTTTTTTCAAACACACAAGAAGAAAGCGAGAAAAAGAAATAAACTAGCATGGATAATACAATGAAAAAAGTATGAACACCGACAACTGGAATGAGTGTGTGAACATCAATGTAATGTCGGTGAGAAATACGTACTCCCCCAAACTTAGGCCAAGCCTAAGTTGGTCTATGGCCACGGCTGGCCTGGCGGATATCCAAAGTTGTAGTCGGGGTTGTACTGGGCTGCTACAACTACTGCCTAAAGGGCTGCAGTATGGAGGCGAGCAGCCTCCACCTCGCTCTCATACTCGTTTGCCCCCTCTCTAGTTATAAAATATCTCCCTTTTACCTGTAAGTTAAAGAAGGCATGAGCAGGAAGGGTAATATGGACAACACGTTGCCGGTCAAAGATTAGTCGATACAGGAGGGACTGTTCGTTCCTCACAAGAAACTGGTAGCCTACCAAAGCATTATAATCAAGGAAAGCAGGTGGTAACTCAATGTCATTCCCCCTTACGGGTATCCCAGGATAATTAGCTAAACGGGTGGCATAAATCCCACCAAAGAGGTCTCCATCTTTAGCATTAAGATGTAACCTTCTCGCAATAATAGCCCCTAAGTTATATCGTCTATCACCCATTACCGCGCACTTGAGGACACTAAGATCTAGTGCGCAAAGGTGGCTATGCTCATTCTTACCGTTAATGCATCTACCTATAAAGAGAGCAAAATAATGTATGGCAGGAAGTGAATGCTCCCTATGGTAGCTTGTGTGATATTTCTAGTTTCTCCCACAGTGATGCTAGCAAGAAAGTCATTACACTCAGTCTTATGAGGTTCACTAAGGATGCTCCACTGTGGAATTTTGCATGCTTTAATAAAATCTTCTAGGTCCATGGTATATGTTTTATCATAAAGATCAAACAGAACAGAATGAGTATTGCACTTAGATGTAAATTCAAACCTCCGCACAAAGGAATCGGTGAGGTGATAGTACTGCCGACACTTATCTGACACGAAGTCCTCGAGGCCAGCATTTTGTACGTACACATCAAATTCCTCCTTGAAACCTTCATGAATCATGAATTGATCCAATGGCCATTCGCAAGACCGTACTAGAGCTTCCCTTGGTGGTTCAAGATCCGGCTCACGTATCGCGAGCCTTGGGGCTTTCCTGCTCGAGGAACCACCTTGGTATATTCTCCTAAACATGTTTCTTCCTCTGAAAAATTTCTGAAAATTTTAATGACTCAAAATAAAAGTAAACCAAACTCAACAAGATTGATAACAACTACTCCTACAAGTGTCTAGAGGCTATATCATGCATCAAAACTACTTTAGACCATATAAATTTGACATGCAAGCTCAAGGACAAGGTCACCACAATAGCAAAAATTTGCAATATATAAAGCACTAGAAAAAAAAACTAATTGGACCATTGGAGGAGTCACATACCGAAGAACAATCCCCCAAAACAGTTTTGCAAATGGAGCTTTTCACAAAGAGATCGAAAATGGCAGCGAGATGAGCAAGACCACGGGTTTGAGCAATGGGATGATTTTTTCTATGGGAAGATGAAGTGGATGGGTGCTGGAATAAGTGAGGGGGACCCATGTGGGACCCATAAGGTAGGGGCGCGCCCTCCACCCTTGTGGCCCACTGGTGCAGCCCCCTGGTGTGTTCTCAATGCCAAAATATCTTAAATATTCTATAAAAAATCATACTAAACTTTCAGGGCATTTGGAGAACTTTTATTTTGGGACATTTTTTATTGCATGGATAATTCAGAAAACAGACAAATAATACTATTTTTTCTTTATTTATTCTAAATAACAGAAAGTAAAAAGTAGGTACAGAAAGTTGTGCTTTCTAAATTCATCCATCTCATGCTCATCAAAAGGAATCCATTAACAAGTTTGATCGAGTCTTATTAACAAACTTCTTCCGGATGACATGAAACCGGAGAACTTCCGAATAACACTAGGTTACCTCAAAGGGGATATGCATGTCCCCAACAATAAGAATATCATATTTCTTTTTGACAGTAGGAAGAGGGAATTCAAAACCTCCAACAACAATAGTTGAAAATTTCCCAATAGAATTGATGCTATTCACTTGAGGTTGTTCCTTCGGAAAGTGTACTGTATGCTCATTACCATTAACATGAAAAGTGATGTTGTCCTTGTTGCAATCAATAACAGCCCCTGCAGTATACAAAAAGGGTCTACCAAGGATGATCAACATACTGTCGTCCTCGGGAATATCAAGAATAACAAAGTTCGTTAAGATAGTAACATTTGCAACCACAACAGGCACATCCTCACAAATACCGAAGGGTACAACAGTTGATTTATCAGCCATTTGCAAAGAGATTTCAGTAGGTGTCAACTTATTCAATTCAAGTCTACGATATAAAGATAAAGGCATAACACTAACACCGGCTCCAAGATCACATAAAGCAGTTTTAACATAGTTTCTTTTAATGGAGCATGGTATAGTTGGTACTCCTGGGTCTCCTAGTTTCTTTGGTATTCCACCCTTAAAATTATAATTAGCAAGCATGGTGGAAATTTCAGGTTCCGGTATCTTTCTTTTATTTGTAAGATTGTCTTCATACTTAGCATAAGGAGACATTTTGAGAATATCAATCAAATGCATACGCAAAAAGACAGCTCTAAGCATTTCAACAAAGCACTCAAAATCCTCATCATCCTTTTTCTTGGATGGTTCAGGAGGAAAGGGCATGGGTTTTTGAACCCATGGTTCTCTTTCTTTACCATGTTTCCTAGCAATGAAGTCTATCTTATCATAATGTTGATTCTTAGATTATGGGTTATCAAGATCAGCAGCAGGTTCTACCTCCACATCATTATCATTACTAGGTTGAGCATTAACATGAACATCATCATTAACATTAGCACTAGGTTCATGTTCATCACCAGATTGTGTCTCAGCATCAGAAATATAAATATATTTGGGATTCTCAGGTGTGTCTATAACAGGTTCACTAGAAGCATGCAAAGTCCTATAAATTTCCTTTTCTTTTTATCACTAGGAGGACTACGTGCATCAGTATTAATTCTCTGAGAATCTTGCTCAATTCTCTTAGGATGGCCCTCAGGATACAAAGGTTCCTGGGTCATTTTACCACCTCTACTCATAATCCTAACAACATTATAATTATTCTTACTATTCAACTCGTTGAGAAAATCATCTTGTGCCTTAAATTCTCAGGTCATTCCGAGAACTTTTATTTCTGCACAAAAATAACACCAAGGCAATTCTTATGAAAACAACGTTAGTCCGGGTTAGTTCCATTCAAATCAGGCAAATTAGAGTCCAAAAGAAGGGCAAAAGAGTTTGGAAAAGTAGATACGATGGAGACGTATCAGGGGGTGATTACCATCTCGTTAGATAAGAGATATGCAGTCATCTGTGTGGATAAGATGTATAGAGATGCGGTCGCAGCAGAGGCCGTCGAGGCCCCAGCTCCCACCAAGAAGGAGAAGAAAGTCAAGGAAACCGGCAGGGACTCCGTTAAGGACTACATGAAGTGCATCTCTTCGGAGTGTGATGCGCCCAGCAGCGACTTGCCAGAGAGTTCTACTGGCAAAAGATACAAGGCCACTTCCCCTATAACCAAGAAAGTTCCGGCGAGGTAGGATGGCACTGATGGTACTTTCACCATTAGTGCCACCCTTGATGACAAATAGGAAAGCGCACTCGTTGCCTTCCTGCGGGCTAATGTTGACGTGTTTGCCTGGCAACCGTCTGACATCCTCGGTGTTCCCAGGGAGGTAATCGAGCACCACCTTGTTGTCTGTCCTCACGCTTGCCCCGTCAAGCAAAAAGTCAGGAAGCAAGCCTTGGAGCGGCAATAGTCCATTGCTGAGGAAATTAAGAAGCTGGAAGCAGCAGGTTTGGTCTGAGGGGTACTGCATCCAACTTGCTTAGCAAATCTGGTGGTGGTGCGCAAGGCTAACGGGAAGTGGAGACTTTGTATTGACTTCCCTGACTTGAACAAATCTTGTCCAAAGGACCCCTTCCCCTTGCCGCGCATTGATCAGATTGTTGACCCCACCTCTGGATGTGACTTACTGTCCTTGCTGGATGCGTACTCTGGGTATCACCAGATCTTCATGTCCAAGGAAGACGAAGAAAAGATCGCCTTCAGCACCCTTGTGGCACGTACTATTTTGTGTGTATGCCCTTCGAGCTAAAAAGTGCTGGTTCTACATTTGCAAGGGTCGTGTAGATTGGTTTCGAACCACAGCTGCACAGAAACATTGAAGCATACATGGATGATATCATGGTCAAAACAAGGACAAATCTTCACTCATTGAGGATCTAGAAGAAACCCTTGCAAACTTGCGGAAGATCAACTTGAAGCTCAATCTGGAGAAATGTGTGTTTGACGTTCCGTTCAGCAATCTTCTTGGGTTCTTTGTGTCTCATCGAGGGATAGAAGCCAACCCCGACAAGACCAAGACAATAGAGCAGATCCAAGCCCCAAAGACCATCAAGGATGTGAGATGCCTGACTGGCTGTGTGGCCGCACTGAGTAGGTTCATTTTTAAATCAGCTGAGCGCGCCTTGCCGTTCTTCAAAATTTTGAAGAAGGCTGGTCCAGTAAAATGGACTCCAGAGGCCGAGGCTACGCTGCAGGATTTAAAAGCTTACCTTTCTTCTGCCCCAACCTTGGTCGCACCCCAGCCACAAGAGTCGTTTCTGCTATATCTAGCGGCAATGAATCAAGTGGTCATTGCAGCATTAGTAACATAGAGGGAAGTGGACAGCGAAGAAGCTACTGCGGTAGAACCACCCATTGTTGAGCCAGCTTTGTCCCTTACAAAGCCTGCCTGCAGCGATGAAGGAGGATCACAGATCAGCACTTACAAACAGGAAGGGGTGGCAAGAAAGAAGATGGTGCAGCGATCAGTTTACTTAGTTAGCTACCTCTTGCAGGGGGCGAGATCAATGTACTCTGGTGTCCAAAATTTGATCTTCGGCCTCCTCATGGCCTCGAGGAAGCTACACTATTACTTTCAAGCCCACGAGATCACCATTGTGACTCGCCTCCCACTACAGCGAATCTTGAGGAACCCTGAAGCCACCAGCAAGATGGTAGAGTGGGCTCTGGAGCTATCAAGTTTTGCCTTAAAATTTGAGAGAACGGAAGCTATCCAAAGCAAAGCACTGGCAAAATTCATAGTGGAGTGGACGCTGACACCTGATGAAGAGACTGTGGAAACTGCCCTCCCCGGCAAGGAGGCCCCTAAGGAATGGGTCATGTACTTTGACGGTGCTTTCTCACTCCAAGATGCTGGCGCGGGAGTATTACTCGTTGCGCCCACCGTATAACACCTCAAGTACGTTGTCCAAATGCATTTCCCCAGGGAAGATGCCTCCAACAACATACCAAAATATGAAGGGCTCCTTGCCGGGCTCCGGTTGCTGTCTAATTTGCTAATCAAGAAGTTAATCATAGCGGCGACTCCCAACTTGTTGTGAAGCAGGTGAACAAGGATTATCAGAGCCCACTCAGGGAAGCTTATGTGGAAGAGGTGAGGAAGCTGGAGGAGCACTTCGACGGGTTGCAAACAGAGAACATACCCCGTGCGGAAAACAACATCACTGATCACTTGTATGTGCCAAACTCTAAACCTTCAAATAAACATTATGTTTTGTATGCTCGAATAGCTCATGTATCAACTAGGGATGTCCTTATCTTCCATGTTAGGCAGATTATTCTCAAGAGGAGTGGACTCCGCTCCTCATTCACGAGAACATGGCTGGTCACCGGGATGCCCAGTCCCATGCTTTAAGCAAACTAAATCAAAATAATTGCAAACAAAACTCCCCCAGACTGTTGCTAGTTGGAGACACTCGTTGTTTCGAGCAAGTCATGGATTGATGCTTGTTGGTGGAGGGGAGTATAAACTTTACCATTCTGTTTGGGAACCGCCTATAATGTGTGTAGCATGGAAGATATCGCCATCTCTTAGTTGCTATGTTGACAATGAAAGTATGCCGCTCAAAATATTATTTATCTCTATTTCAAAACCGAGCTCGGGCACCTCTACAAATCCCTGCTTCCCTCTGCGAAGGGCCTATCTATTTACTTTCATGTTGAGTCATCACCCTCTTATTAAAAGCACTAGTTGGAGAGCGCAGCTGTCATTTGCATCCATTACTATTAATTCATATTGGGTATGACTATGATTGGATCTCTTTTACCGTGAATTACAATGTCTAGTCAGCCTTGATCTTTAAAGGTGCTCTACATTTATGTTTTATGTCTCGTAAAGGGCTAGCGAGATACCATCTTGTTATATCATATTATGATTGTTTTGAGAAAGTGTTTTCATCCGAGATTTATTATTATGACTCGCTAGTTGATTATGCCATTGATATGAGTAAACATGAGACCTGAGAATTATTGCAAGTGTGGCTAGTTATAATCTTTGCTGAAAACCTGAATGCTGGCTTTGCATATTTACAACAACAAGAGCAAACAGAGTTTGTAAAAGTTTTTCTTTATCTCTTTCAGTTTATCAACTGAATTGCTTGAGGACAAGCAAAGATTTAAGCTTGGGGGAGTTGATACGTCTCCGTCGTATCTACTTTTCCAAACACTTTTGCCCTTGTTTTGGACTCTAACTTGCATGATGTGAATGGAACTAACCCGGACTGACATTGTTTTCAGCAGAATTGCCATGGTGTTATTTATGTGCAGAAACAAACATTCTCAGAATGACCTGAAACTCCACGGAACGACTTTTCAGAAATAATAAAAAATCCTCGCCAAAGATGAAGACCAGGTGGCCCACACCCTGTCCACGAGGGTGGGCGCCTCAGGGCGCCGCCTCACCTCGTGGCCCCCGAGCTCCTCCGACGCCAACTCCAACTCTATATATTTGCTTTCGGGGAGAAAAAAATAAAGGAGAAGAAATCATCGCGTTTTACGATACGGAGCCGCCACCAAGCCCTAAAACCTCTCGAGAGGGCTGATCTGGAGTCCGTTCGGGGCTCCAGAGAGGGGGATTCGTCGCCATCGTCATCATACCATCCTCCATCACCAATTTCACGATGCTCATCGCCGTGCATGAGTAATTCCATCGTAGGCTTGCTAGACGGTGATGGGTTGGATGAGATTTATCATGTAATCGAGTTAGTTTTGTTAGGGTTTGATCCCTAGTATCCACTATGTTCTGAGATTGATGTTGCTATGACTTTGCTATGCTTAATGCTTGTCACTAGGGCCCGAGTGCCATGATTTCAGATCTGAACCTATTATGTTTTCATGAATATATGTGAGTTCTTGATCCTATCTTGCAAGTCTATAATCACCTACTATGTGTTATGATCCGCAACCCAAGTGACAATAATCGGGACCACTCCCGGTGATGACCATAGTTTGAGGAGTTCATGTATTCACTATGTGCTAATGCTTTGTTCCGTTCTCTATTAAAAGGAGGCCTTAATATCCCTTAGTTTCCATTAGGACCCCTGCCATGGGAGGGTAGGACAAAATATGTCATGCAAGTTCTTTTCCATAAGCACGTATGACTATATTCGGAATACATGCCTACATTACATTGATGAATTGGAGCTAGTTCTGTGTCACCCTATGTTATGACTGTTACATGATGAACCGCATCCGGCATAATTATCCATCACCGATCCAATGCCTACGAGCTTTCCATATACTGGTTTACGCTTATTTACTTTCCCGTTGCTACTGTTACAATCATTACAAAACACCAAAAACATTACTTTTTCTTCCGTTACTTTTGTTACCATTACCACTACTATCATACTACTTTTCTACTAAATACTATGCTGCAGATATTAAGTTATCCAGGTGTGGCTGAATTGACAACTCAGTTGCTAATACTTGAGAATATTCTTTGGCTCCCCTTGTGTCGAATCAATAAATTTGGGTTGAATACTCTACCCTCGAAAGCTGTTGCGATCCCCTACATTTGTGGGTTATCACGGCGGCTCCTACCGCCGCGGCACTGGCGCCCCCGACATTGGCGCTCGCAGCCCCCTCGGTGCCCCTGGCCCCCTCGGCGCCCCCGGTGCCCGCCCCCTCCCCCGGCGCCTGTGGCCGGTCCGGTCACCCGCGCTCGCCCGAGCTCGCGCTACGCCTCGGATGACTACGTCCATGCGGCGTCTACCTCTGAGCCCTCGCTGTTGCCATCCACCGTTCGAGCCGCTCTTCGTGACCCGCTCTAGATGGCTGCAATGCAAGAGGAGTTTGACGTCCTATTGCTCAACCGGACGTGGCAGCTTGTTCCCCGTCCTCGGCACGCCAACGTGATTACAGGGAAGTGGGTCTTTAAACACAAGCTCCGTCCCGATGGTACCCTTGATCGCTATAAATCGTGCTGGGTCTTTCATGGCTTCCGATAGCGTGCTGGCATCGACTTCACCGACACCTTCGCTCCAGTCGTCAAGCCCGGCACGATACACATGGTTCTCCACCTTGCGGTCTCTCGTGCTTGGCCGGTGCACCAGATGGACGTCTCCAATGCCTTCCTCCATGGTCACCTCGAGGAGCAGGTCTTCTGGCAGCAGCCCATCGGGTTTGTTGACCCGGTGCTTCCCGACCATGTGTGCCTGCTTTCGCGGTCCTTGTACAGACTCAAGCAGGCTCTATCGTAGTCCTTTTGATAAGTAAGAGTGTCGAACCCAACGAGGAGCAGAAGGAAATGACAAGCGGTTTTCAGTAAGGTATTCTCTGCAAGCACTGAAATTATCGGTAACAGATAGTTTTGTGATAAGGTAATTTGTAACGGGTAACAAGTAATGAAAGTAAATAAGGTGCAACAATATGGCCCAATCCTTTTTGTAGCAAAGGACAAGCCTGGACAAACTCTTATATAGAGAAAAGCGCTCCCGAGGACACATGGGAATTATCGTCGAGCTAGTTTTCATCACGCTCATATGATTCGCGTTCGGTACTTTGATAATTTGATATGTGGGTGGACCGGTGCTTGGGTGTTGTCCTTACTTGGACAATCATCCCACATATTATTAAGGTAAACCTAACCATAGCATGAAACATATGGATCCAAATCAGCCCCTTACGAAGCAACTCATAAACTAGGTTTTAAGCTTCTGTCACTCTAGCAACCCATCATCTACTTATTACTTCCCAATGCCTTCCTCTAGGCCCAAACAATGGTGAAGTGTCATGTATTCGACATTCACATAACACCACTAGAGGAAAGACAACATACATCTCATCAAAATATCGAACGAATACCAAATTCACATGACTACTTATAGCAAGACTTCTCCCATGTCCTCAGAAACAAACGTAACTACTCACAAAGCATATCCATGTTCATAATCAGAGTGGTATTAATATGCATAATGGATCTGAACATATGATCTTCCACCGAATAAACCAACTAGCATCAACTACAAGGATTAATCAACACTACTAGCAACCCACAGGTACCAATCTAAGGCCTTGGGACAAAGATTGGATACAAGAGATGAACTAGGGTTTTAGAGGAGATGGTGCTGGTGAAGATGTTGATGGAGATTGACCCCCTCCCGATGAGAGGATCGTTGGTGATGACGATGGCTATGATTTCCCCCTCCCCGAGGGAAGTTTCCCCGGCAGAACAGCTCTGCCGGAGCCCTAGATTAGTTCCGCCAAGGTTCCGCCTCGTGGCGGCGGAGTTTCTTCCCGAAAGCTTGGGCGCGCCCCCCACCCTTGTGGCCAGGGTGTGGGCCCCCTCTGGTATTTTCTTCGCTCAGTATTTTTTATAAATTTCAAAAAAGACTTCCATGAAGTTTCAGGACTTTTGGAGTTGTGCAGAATAGGTCTCTAATATTTGTTCCTTTTCCAAATGTAATTCCAAATTTACCGGCATTCTCGCTCTTCATGTAAACCTTGTAAAATAAGAGAGAATAGGCATAAGTATTGTGGCATAACGTGTAATAACAACCCATAATGCAATAAATATCAATATAAAAGCATGATGCAAATGGACGTATCAACTCCCCCAAGCTTAGACCTCGCTTGTCCTCAAGCGGAAGCCGATAACGATAAATATGTCCACATGTTTAGAGACAGAGGTGTCGATAAAATAAAATACGGACATGAGGGCATCATGATCATTCTTATAACAACATATATATATATATATATATATATATATATATATATATATATATATATATATATATATATATATATATATATATATATATATATATATAGATAACACTATTCTAATCCTGTGATTAGAATAGTTATTTCGATCAAAGTCGGCCCTATAAAGGCCCGACGGCTCTTCCCGAACTCCTCGAAAATGTAAACTAGAATAAACCCGCCGGTCCATCGACGCGTTCGACCAGCCCACTCCCCATGACGACCTTCCCAACCTCCCCCACCTCTCGCACCACCTTCGCCCCATCCTCGCCGCCGTCCTCGGTTCGCTGGCCCCGCCACGCCGGCTTGCCGCACCGCCCCATCGCCTAGATCCGCCAGACCGCTTGCCCATCGCTCGATCTGGCCTCGGTGCCACCAAGGCCGGGTCTTGCCGCCACCGCAGATTCGTTCTCGCTGCCGTGTCGCCCATGACCGGATCCACCATCAACGCGCTGGCCGCTGGCCCTACTCCGACACGCCTCCCACCGCCGCACCTCGAGCCCCGGCAGGCGCCCCACCATCGCCTTCCTCCCCATACCTGCGTGCTCGCCGCCATCACCTCCCTCCCAAGATCGCATCCCGCCGCCACCTCGCCTTTCACTCAAGGCTGCTGGCAACAGGTCCCGCCTCTCCTCCTCGATGATATGGGGAGAATATCCCCATTTCCGTGGAGCCCCGCAGATGACCTTCACCATGGCGGACCTGCTCATCGCCCTTCTCCGTCTGCAGACGAGCATGAAACACCGCCATGCAGCGATAGTAGAAGTTGGTGGTGGTCGGGGTGGCTGTGCTCGCCTTCTCTCGCTGCTCCTAGACTCCATCAAGCACACACGCCAGGGAGACGGGCCGACGCAGGGAGAGGGCTAGGATCCTCCTATACCGCTTCTTCTATCAATGTATTTCTTCCCCATGGAGCGTAACTGAACTACACAACCCCACGCCTTCTTGCTCATATTAGAGGCTCCAAAAAATAGACGCCATATTATCTTTGGCGGTGGAGCTATGTGGTTCGCTCTATGATTGCTCTCAACCATGTGTTCAATTTTTGTGCAAATGCGAGGAAACCGCAATCTCTCTTTGGTTCAGACTTGAGATATGTTTTACTATGGCTTTAGATATGTGCATATGCTAGTGCTAGTGCAGATGTTGAGGAAATTATAGTATGGCTACAAAGCCTACATGCCAAGTTAAGATTTTAGAAACGATTTGTGACGCTCTACTATGATTTTGTGCCAAGTTCAGATTTCGTAATCCTTTGTCAAGTTCTTCTACGGTTAGATTCGTGTGTGTTTCAAAGGTGGTGTCTTTGGAGTGCGTGTGTGTCCTGTGGGGACGCAAGTTCACCACTCTCTCATTGCTACTAACCTCATGTGCACGCAGCACTGCCATTACCGGTGATGTTTTCTTTTCCGCACAGAAGTTGCTCTCTCCTCTCTCTAATTAACTCGTTGATGCAACATAAAGGAAGACATTTTGGTTTCACTACCGTTGTATGCCCAGTTCTACTATAGCTATACGTTGATCACCGTGAAGTTCTACCAGTACTATATGACAAGTTCTACTACTGCTATACATCACTTTACTACACATCAAATCTCTCTCAGCTTTTATAGTAAAATAAGTACATACAAGGTGAAAAAATGTACCTAAAAAGGTTTAAAAAACCTGGAAGTTCAAATTTTGAAAACCAAGTGGCTCGATGTTTATTAAAAAACATAATTTTTATTGGTTACTAAAAAAATAAAACCAAGAAGTCCAAATAAAAAAAGAGGATCAGTTCGATGATTATACAAAATTTAGATTTCCTCATTATTGAAGAATGGAAACAAAAAGTTCAAAATAAAATAATGTAGTAGTTTGATGTATAAAAGTTAAAAAATCTAAATCCCCTAACAAGAAGATCATAGGAAGTTCAAGCAGAAATAATAGAGCAATTTAAAAGTAAAAGAGAACTTAGAAGCAGATATTTCGTCGTTTCTAAAACAAAAAACAGGAAGTTCAAATTTTAAAATTAGAGAAGTTCAAAAATCATAAAAAGGACTTTCATTGTTTCTTAAATTAAAAAAACTCTAGAAGTTGAAATTTAAATAAGGGACAATTCAATATTTGTTAAAAAAACTAGGATATTGTAGTTACTAAAAGAAATAAACCAGGAAGTCCAAATTCCAACAAAAAAGAAATTAACTAGGAAGTCCAAATTACAAAACTAGGATATTTTTTCTAAGAATAAGACTAAGAAGTTAAAATTAAAATAACAGAGAAGTCTGAAGATTATAAAAAACTCAAATTTTTCTCGTTACTAAAGCATAAAACGAAGAAGTTCAAGGAAAAACTAAAATGTTTAAAAATATATTTTCCCCATTTCTAAAAACTAGAAGTTCAAACGAAAATAACGAAGTTGTTCAATGTTTATTTCAAAACTAGAATTTTAACCTTATTAAGATAATCAGATATCACTTAATATTAAAGAATCAACCATGAAGTTCAAATTAAAAAAAACATGTGAAACTTGATTTTTATTTAAAAATAAAAAACACTTCTTTAATAAAAAATGTGAAGTTCAAATTCAAAAACACAGAAGCTCATGACTAGTTCAATGTGAAATTCAAATTAAAAAACAGAGAAGCACAAAGTTTATAAAAACTCATACTTACATGTAAAAAAAATCGGTACCATTTTTGGCATTTTAAAAACTACTCATGAATGGCAACAAATTTAGGAAAAAATTCTACATGAAAAATTGCTTAAAAACATAAGCTTTTCAATGGTATATGATAATTTGAATGTTTTGTGTATATTCCTCAAACCAAGTTTTAGCGTTTTCAAAAAGATGCTTGTACAACCCATCATGGTTTTGTAAGAAAACACTTTCCAATAGTTTTCTATTTGTGTCATTTGCTCATATTTGATAAGTGTGCTCGGAATTAGAGGCAAAAAAATTAGAGATCGCTTCAAATTAAAGAATAAAAACCGATAAGTTCTATTTCAAATAACGAAGAAGTTCGATGTTTCTACAAAACCTCCAATTTTCACATTTCTAAAAATACACAATGAAAATAAAAAGGGTTGATCGGTTCAATGTCTATAAGAAACTCAGATATTTTTACGTAACAGAGATAGTTTCAGAGTGATAACTGTCAGAAGTTCACGTACTACACGGTGTGCATTTTGTATGAAAAAAAGAATGTAAAAGAAAAGGCTAAAAATATTTTTGCTAGAAGTTCAAGTGCTCGGCCCGAGAAAGCTAAAAAAATTCTTGTGAGAGAGGTTGAACAAAAATACATGACAGAAGTTAAAGGTGAATACAGCGGGAAGTTCAACTACTACACGGAATCTGTTTCGGGTAAGAATATATGAATAGAAAACAAAAAGCTTAAAAAATATGTTGCAAGAAGTTCACGTGCTCCTCCAAGCATAGTTCAAAATTCATATGTGAGACGTTTGTCGTTCATTTACATGTTGAAAAAAAGCAAAAAAAAACCAACATTGTTTTGCCATTTTAAAAACTGCTCTCAAACGGCAATGAATTTGTAACACATGTCTACATGAAAAACTTGCTGTGATTCATAAGCTTTCTACCGGGTATATTATGTGTCACATTTCGATGGACGGTTTAAAATTTTCATGTATACCATTTAAAACACGTTTTGATGTATTCAAAAAATTCTTATTGTTGAAAGAAGTTCATAGTGACAACAACGAGAAGTTCAAGTACTGCAAGGAATGCATTTCAGGTGAGAATAAAAGTATAGAAAAATAAAAGATTAAAAGGTTTGTTGAAAGAAGTTCAAGTGCTCTTTCCGGGGAAGTTCAGAATTTTTTGCGAGAGAGGTTCACCTTGTATTTCCATGTTCTATTTTTTCCGTATAATATTTGAATATAATTATTTACTCTAAATATAAAAAGGTGAAGTTCAAATTGAATAACAGAGAAGTTCAGAGTTTATTAAAACCTAGGATTTACCTGTTCAAAAAATAAAAAATACAACGTCATTTTTTGCACCTTTTAAAAAAACTCATAAACGAAAAAAACGTTGGTAGAAGTTCAAGTGCTCGGCGAGGAAAATTTCAAAAAAATCTTGTGACGGAGGTTCACCGTGTATTTAGATGTCCGAAAATACATAAAAATATGTTGTTTTTTGTGTTTTAAAATAATCCTCTCAAACCAGAGAGAAGTTCAAAATGATAACAACCGGAAGTTCACGTACTACATGGTGTGTATTTCATATAAGAAAAATACAATAAGGTGAAACAGAGTGAAGTTCAAACAGACCGCCCTAGAAGTTCAACTACTTCACGCATTGCAAAAAACAAAGACGTCAAAACAGAGTGAAGTTCAAAACAGATATGCCCGAGAAGTTCAACTACTTCACGCAGTGCATTTCCATTCGCGATGAAGGCAGAAATCATGATCTCGTCATTTTCTAATTTATTTCAAAACGGTAGGAATATCATTTGTGTAAGTTCAAGTCCTCGGACGGAGAAAGTTAAAAAATATTGTGAGAGGTTTGTACAAAAGAATATAATTTGTGTAACACCCATTTAAATGCATGACAAAATTACAAACAAAAATACGCCACGAAGTTCAACGTGAAAACAAGAGGGAAGTTCAACTACTACGCCGAATGAATTTCGGATGAAAAACTTCTAAAATCGTCATGTAGTATGAAAAAATGTTCAACACGGAAAGTTGTGTGTTTACAACAAAGATTCCATCGGTATATCACCTGCTCAATTACAGTGAGTGGATGGAGAGCTACGAGCAGTGGATGAAGAGCTACGAGCAAGAAAAATCACGTGAAAAATAGAGTGAAGTTCAGGTACACGCACCGAGAAATTCAAGTTCTTCACGCGATGCATTTTTAAAAAATCTGTTTCGCGATAAAGGCAGAACGAATGATCCCGCCATTTTCGAAATTCTTGAAAACGGCTAGGAATCAGACAAAACCATCAACATGAAAATTTTTCGCATTTTCCGTAGCTTTTCAGCGGTATAATATTTGTCCAATTCCGATAAAGTTTGCAGAAATTACGGCAAAAATAAATTTTTAGCCATTTTTAAAATCGGCTTAAAACAGTAAGGATTGAGAGAAACAATATATATATAAAAGTTTCGATTTCCTCATGCTTTCCAATGCCGTATCATTTGTTGCATTCGGACATACAGTTAAAAAATTAGCTTGAAAATACAAACTCGGTAGGACTTGGACCATTTTCTAAATTACTCTTAAACCATTCAAACTTAGAAAAAACTTTCAAGATGAAAGAGTAGCGCATTTTCATAAGCTTTCCAACGCCATATCACATGCCTTCATTGGATTAGCCGTTTAGAAATGACATCGAAAAAACAAACTCAGTTGTTCGGTTTACGAAATTTTACATTTTTTCAAATTACTTTTTAACCATAGGGAATTAGAACAAACTTTCAACATGTGGAAGGAGCGGTTTTGCAGCAGGTTTCCAACGCCATATTATATGCCTCATTCCGATATACGGTTCAGAAATGCGATCGAAATTACGATTCACGTTTTTGTGTGAAGAAAAAACGGTTTTCAAAACTGCTCTTAAACCGCTTAAATTTTGCGAAAAATTTAACTTGGGTCATGATACTCGTGTCCATAGCTTTCCAACGGTATATAGCAGGCCCTATTTGGGCAATGTTATGGAAGTTCAACCTTGCACGGGGAAGTTCAGTCGAACAACTCAGGCAGTAAAATCACAAAAAAACGCGAGTTCTTCACGACCCGAGTCCAAAATCCGCCTATGAGCGAGATTCCTATCTAAAACGAGTATTTAGTTGCTAAACGGTTTATAAATGCGATCGAAAATACGATCCATGTTTTTTGTATGAAGAAAAAACGGTTTTCAAAATTCCGATAAAGGTCGGGTTCGTACAGAGGGAAGTTCAGGCTTGTGTACAAACAAAAATACGTCACAGAAGTTCAATGTGAAAATAGCATGAAGTTCAACTACTACGCTGAATGAATTTCAGATGAAAAACTTTCAAAATCGTCGCGAGTATGAAAATATGATCAACACAGGAAAGTTGCGTGTTTACAGCAGCTTTCCATCGGTATATCACCCGCTCAATTCCCGTGAGTGGGATGGAGAGCTACGAGCAGTGGATGAAGATCTACGAGCACAAAATCACGTGAAAACAGAGTGAAGTTCAGCTACACGCACCGAGAAGTTCGTGTTCTTCACGCGGTGCATTTTCAAGAATCTGCTTTCATGGTAGAGGCGAATCTAATGATCCCACCATTTTCGAAATTACTTGAAAACGGCTAGGAATCAGAGAAAACCATCAACAAGAAAACGTTTCGCATCTTCCGTAGCTTTCCAACGGTATATTATTTGCCCAATTACGATAAAGTTCGTAGAAATTACGGCGAACATATATTTTTTGTCATTTTCGAAACTGACTTAAAACCGTAAAGAATTGGGAGAAACAATACATACCAAAAAGTTTCGCATTTGTTCAAACTTTCCAACGCCATATCATTTGCTGCATTCGGACGCACGGTTAAAAGATTAGCTCGAAAATACGAACTCGGTAGGACTTGGACCATTTTCTAAATTACTCTTAAACCATTCAAAATTAGAAAAAAACTTTCAAGATGAAAAAGTAGCGCATTTTCATAAGCTTTCCAACGCCATAGCATATGCAAAGATTAGCCGTTTAGAAATGACATCAAAAAAACAAACTCAGCTGTGCGGTTTATGAAATTTTACGTTATTTCAAATTACTCTTTAACCATAGGGAATTAGAAAAAACTTTCAACATGTGGAAGGAGCGGTTTTGCAGCAGCTTTCCAACACCATATTATATGCCTCATTCCGATAAACGGTTTAGAAATGCGATCGAAAATATGATTCACGTTTTTTGTGCGAAGAAAAACGGTTTTTAAAACTGCTCTTAAACCGCTTATATTTTGCCAAAATTTTAAGTTGGGTCATGATATTGGTGTCCATAGCTTTCCAACGATATATAGCAAGCCCTATTTGGGCAATGTTATGGGAAGTTCAACCTAGTTCACAGAGAAGGTCGGTAGCGTTACTCGTGCGATTCGAGGTTGTGATCAGAATATTATTCTGGTCCCGTGATCAGAATAGTGTTTATGTATATATATATATAGTCATATATATATATATAGTCATATATATATATAGTCATATATATATATATATATATATATATATATATATATATATATATATATATATATAGTCATATGATTTCTTATGCTCAAGTAATAATCTATTCACAATGTAAAGTATGAATCAAAAACATCATTGAGAACTAACAAACTATAATCTCAGTCATTGAAGCAATTGCAATTTATCATAACATCGGAAAGTGTCAATATAAGAGCTTTTCAGCAAGTCCACATACTCAACTATCATTTAGTCTCTCACAATTGCTAACACTCACGCAATACTTATGGGTATGGAGTTTTAATCGGACACAGAGAAAGATAGGGGCTTATAGTGTTGCCTCCAAACCTTTTACCTCAAGGGTAATGTCAACAATAATGATTCATGTTAATTTACATCCAATTGGATATATATATATATATATATATATATATATATATATATATATATATATCAGGATCTTTCCATCACAATGTGCTTGCCAAAGGATAAAATGCAAAAAGGAAAGGTGAAGATCACCATGACTCTTGCATAAGGAATAAGACAAAAATAAAAGATAGGCCCTTCGCAGAGGGAAGCAGAGGTTGTCATGCGCTTTCATGGTTGGATGCACGAAATCCTAATGCAAAAGAACGTCACTTTATATTGCCACTTGTGATATGGACCTTTATTATGCAGTCCGTCGCTTTTATTTCTTCCACATCACAAGATCTTATAAAGCTTATTTTCTCCACACTAATAAATCATACATATTTAAAGAGCAATTTTTTATTGCATGCACCGATGACAACTTACTTTAAGGATCTTACTCAATCCATAGGTAGGTATGGTGGACACTCATGGCAAAACTGGTTTTGAGGGTATTCAGAAGCACAAGTAGTATCTCTACTTGGTGCAAAGAATTTGGCTAGCATGAGAGGGAAAGGCAAGCTCAACATGTTGGATGATCCATGACAATATACTTTATTACAGATATAAGAAAACATAACCCATTACGTTGTCTTCCTTGTCCAACATGAACTCTTTAACATGTCATATTTTAATGAGTGCTCACAATCATAAAAGATGTCCAAGATAGTGTATTTATATGTGAAAACCTCTCTTTCTTTATTACTTCCTATTAATTGCAACGATGACCAAAACTGGGTTTGTCAACTCTCAACAACTTTTATTCACCATACTCTTTATATGTGAAGTCATTACTCTCCATAAGATCAATATGATCTCTTAATTCTTTTTATTCTTTCTCTTTTCTTATTATTCCCTCAAGATCATAGCAAGATAACCAAAGCCCTTGACTCAACACTAATCTTTATTATATATAGCTCACGGACTCGATTACATAGAGAGATCATAAAGCAAAACTCAAAACTAAATCACACTAAAACTTTATTCTACTAGATCAAGATATTACTAAAAGGATCAAACTAATAAAAATGGTAAAGATAGGAGTGTGATGGTGATACGATACCGGGGCACCTCCCCCAAGCTTGGTAGTTGCCAAGGGGAGTGCCCATACCCATGTGATTATATCTCCTTTGCTGGTGAAGGAATTGTTGGTGATGTAGGCTTGTCGTCCCTCTTCCAAGGCATAGGCTCTCCATCATAGAAGGATGATCGAGTCTCCGGGATCCTTAAATCTGCAGCCAAACTCATCCTCTTGAATCTATATTCATACTCACAGTTTTGGTTTTGCAGGTCATGGATCTGAGCTTGGAGGTGCTCGATTTTCTCGTGAAGCTTGAAGATGTCCTCCCCGATGTCCTTGGTGTCCAGCTTGTGGTTGTTGGTGAACTCCGTGATCATTATGTGATTGGAGTCAAGTCCGCGCTCCACCATCTCCTGACACTTGAAAACTTGTTGCTCCATTGCCTCGAGCCTTGTCTCCACGCTTCCGGACCTCCTTGGTCCCTCAACATCGCGGATGTGCAGCACCCCCTCATGCATCTAAATGGTTTGAGGGTGTTGCAGCACCTCCGCAAGGTAGGGGTTGATGACCTTCTCGAAGAACTTGTCCATGGGGGTACTTGGAGACGTCATGGCGATCTAGATCTGTCAGAAAAACAGCTCGAAACAAAAACACAGGATATTTGCGTGATACGTTGGTCAAAACCTTCGGGAGATTATATAATGAATTTTTACCGACCAAAAGAAGTATCGTGCAAGAAAACGGAGTCCGGAGAGCGCACGAGGTGCCCACGAGGCAGGGGGCGCCCAGGGGGGTAGGGCGCGCCTCCCACCCTCGTGGATGCTCCGTGTCCTTCCCGGACAGCTTCTTATTTTTCCTATTTTCCTAAATATTCCAAGACGGAGAAAATTTGCCATTAGAACTGTTTTGGAGTCGGTTTACTACCGTACCACGTACCTATTCCTTTTTGGAGTCTGAAGCATGCTGGAAAGTGTCTCTTATGTATTCCTCCGGGGTTACGGTTTCAATAACATTGGTTTCAACATTTATAGGATTACCTGAGATATAATGTTTGATTCTTTGACCGTTCACCACCTTCGGATTTGTTCCTTCGAAGTTGTTGATTTTTATGGCACTAGAACGATATACCTCCTCGATAACGTAAGGACCTTCCCATTTAGAGAGAAGTTTTCCTGCAAAAAATCTTAAACGAGAGTTGTATAACAATACATAATCACCTACATTAAACTCATGCTTTTGTATCCTTTTGTCATGCCATCTTTTAACCTTTTCCTTGAACAGTTGGGCATTCTCATAGGCCTGGGTTCTCCATTTATCAAGTGAGCTAATGTCAAAAAGCCTCTTTTCACCGGCAAGTATGAAATCATAGTTGAGCTCTTTAATAGCCCAATATGCCTTATGTTCTAGTTCAAGAGGTAAGTGACATGCTTTTCCATAAACCATTTTATACGGAGACATACCCATAGGATTTTTTATATGCAGTTCTATAGGCCCATAATGCATCATCAAGTTTCTTGGACCAATTCTTTCTAGATCTATTAACAGTCTTTTGCAAAATTAATTTGATCTCTCTATTACTCAATTCTACTTGGCCACTAGATTGTGGATGATAAGGAGATGCAATTCTATAATTAAGATCATACTTAGCAAGCATTTTACGAAAGGCACCATGAATATAATGTGAACCACCATCAGTCATTAAATATCTAGGGACTCCAAACGTCGGAAAAATAACTTCTTTAAGCATCTTAATAGAGGTGTTATGATCAGCACTACTAGTTGGAATATCCTCTACCCACTTAGTAACATAATCAACAACAACTAAAATATGTGTATACCCATTAGAGGAAGGAAACGGTCCCATGTAATCAAAGCCCCAAACATCAAATGGTTCAATAACAAGTGAATAATTCATAGGCATTTCTTGACGTCTACTAATATTACCAATTCTTTGACATTCATCACAAGACAAGACAAACTTACGGGCATCCTTGAAGAGAGTAGGCCAATAAAACCGGATTGCAATACCTTATCTGCGGTTCTATCTCCAACAGGTGCCCGCCATAAGCCTCGTTGTGACACTTATGTAGGATCTGTTCCTGTTCATGCTCAGGTACACAACGTCTAATAACACCATCTACTCCTTTATAAAGATGTGGGTCATCCCAAAAGTAATGTCTCAAATCATAGAAAAACGTTTTCTTTTGCTGGTATGTGAAATTAGGTGGTATAAATTTAGCAACAATGTAATTAGCATAATCAACATACCATGGAGCAGTTCGAGAAGCATTTATGACAGCCAATTGTTCATCAGGAAAGCTATCATCAAAAGGTAGTGGGTTATCAAGAACATTCTCTAACCTAGACAAGTTGTCTGCAACGGGGTTCTCAGCTCCCTTTCTATCAATAATATGTAAATCAAATTCTTGTAGCAAGAGAACCCATCTAATAAGTGTACTTTCTTTTCCATAAGGTATTTAATAGCAGCATGATTAGTGTGAATAGTTACTTTAGAATCAACAATATAAGGTCTGAACTTATCACAAGCAAAAACAATCGCTAAAAATTCTTTTTCAAGAGTAGCATAATTTCTCTGGGCATTGTCTAGAGTTTTACTAGCATATTGAATAACATTTAATTTCTTATCAACTCTTTCCCCTAAAACAACACCTACAACATAGTCACTAGCATCACACATAATTTCAAAAGGTAAATTCCAATCAGGTGGCTGAACAATAGGTGCAGAAATCAAAGCTTTCTTAAGTATTTCAAATGCTTCTACACAATCATCATCAAAGACAAAAGGTATATCTTTTTGTAATAGATTAGTCAGAGGACGAGAAATTTTTGAGAAGTCCTTAATAAACCTCCTATAAAAACCGGCATGACCAAGAAAACTTCTTATACCTTTGATGTCCTTAGGACACGACATCTTTTCAATAGCATCAACTTTAGCTTTATCAACTTCAATACCTCTTTCAGAAATTTTATGTCCCAAGACAATGCCTTCATTAACCATAAAGTGGCATTTGGCCCAATTCAAGACAAGATTAGTTTCTTCACATCTCTGCAAAACTCGATCAAGGTTGCTCAAGCAATCATCAAAAGAGGATCCATAAAGGGAGAAATCATCCATGAAAACCTCACAAATCTTTTCACAAAAAATCAGAGAATATAGCCATCATGCATCTTTGAAAGGTAGCAGGTGCATTACATAAACCAAAAGGCATACGTCTATAAGCAAAAGTACCGAAAGGGCAAGTAAAAGTGGTCTTTTCTTGATCCTCAGCTGACACAGGTATTTGAGAGAAACCAGAGTAACCATCTAGAAAGCAAAAACGTGTATGTTTGGATAATCTTTCTAGCATTTGATCAATAAAAGGCAAAGGGCAATGATCTTTTTTAGTAGCTTTATTTAATTTGCAGAAATAAATTACCATCCTATAACCTGTAATAATTCAGCGGGATCAATTCATCTTTATCATTAGGAACGACAGTAATACCTCCCTTCTTAGGGACACAATGGACATGACTTACCCACTGACTATCAGCAACGGGATAAATTATACCTGCCTCAAGGAGCTTTAATATTTCCTTTCTTACCACTTCTTTCATCTTAGGATTTAGCCGTTGTTGGTGATCAATAACTGGTTTGGCGTCTTTCTCCAAATTTATTTTGTGTTGACGTAGAGTGGGACTTATGCCCTTAAGATGATCAAGAGTATATCCAATAGCAGCATGATGCTTCTTCAGAGTTTTCAATAATTTCTCTTCCTCCTTCTCTGAAAGGTTAGCACTAATAATAACAGGATATATCTTCTTTTCATCAAGATAAGCATATTTAAGAGTATCATGTAGTGGTTTAAGCTCAAACACGGGATCACCCTTGGGTGGAGGAGGATCCCCTAGAATTTCAACAGGCAAGTTGTGTTTCAAAATAGGTCCCTATTTAAAGAATACTTCATCTATTTCCCTTCTTTCATTCATAAACATATCATTTTCATGGTCGAGCAAATATTGTTCTAAAGGATCATTAGGAGGCACGGCAATAGAAGCAAGACCAATAATTTCATCTTTACTAGGCAATTCATCATCACGGTGTTGTCTACTAAATTTAGCAAAATTAAACTCATGAGACATATCACCCAAACCAATAGTAACAACATCCTTTTCGCAGTCTATCCTAGCGTTAACAGTGTTCAAGAAGGGTCTACCAAATATAATGCGACAAAAGCTATCTTGTGGGGAACCAAGAACAAGAAAATCAGCAGGATATTTAACCTTCCCACACAAGACTTCAACATCTCTAACAATCCCAATCGGTGAAATATTATCTCTATTGGCAAGCTTAATGGTAACATCGATATCTTCTATCTCAAAGCAGTGCAATATCATGCATAATTTCTTCAGATAAAGAATGGGGTATTGCACTAGCACTAGCACCCATATCACACAAGCCATGATAACAATGATCTCCTATTTTAATGTAAATAATGTGCATGCCTACCATAGGTCTATGTTTATCTTTAGCACCAGGTTTAGTAATTCTAGCAGTCTCATCACAGAAGTAAATAACATGCCCATCGATATTATCAGCCAATAGATCTTTAACCATAGCAATTTTAGGTTCAACTTTAACTTGCTCAGGGGGTTTGTGTGTCCTAATATTACTTTTGTTGACTACAGTTGAAGCTTTAGCATGATCCTTTATTCTAACAGGGAAAGGTGGTTTCTCAACATAAGCAGTAGGAACAATAGGATCATTATAAGTGATAGTCTTCTCTTCAACTTTAATAGGTGCAACTACTTATACTTCAATGGGAGGATTATATTTAAACCACTTCTCCTTAGGGAGATCAACATGAGTAGCAAATGATTCACAGAAAGAAGCTACTATCTCAGAGTCAAGTCCATATTTAGTGCTAAATTCACGGAAAGCATCGGTATCCATAAAATATTTAACACAATCAAACTTAGGTGTTATACCTGACTCCTTACCTTCATCGAGGTCCCAATCGTCAGAGTTGCATTTAATTGTTTCCAATAAATCCCATTTGAATTCAATAGTCTTCATCATAAAAGAGCCAGTACAAGAAGTATCGAGCATGGAGCGATTATTGAGAGAAAGCCGAGCATAAATTTTTTGAATAATCATTTCTCTTGAGAGCTCATGATTGGGGCATGAATATAACATTGACTTAAGCCTCCCCCAAGCTTGAGCGATGCTTTCTCCTTCGCGAGGCCAAAAATTATATATATAATTACGATCATGATGAACAAGATGCATAGGATAAAACTTCTGATGAAATTTCAATTTCAATCGTTTGTAGTTCCATGATCCCATGTCATCACATAGCCTAAACCATGTCAATGCATATCCCTTCAAAGATAAAGGGAAAACCTTCTTGATGACATCCTCGGGCATACCTACAAGCTTAAATAATCCACAAACTTCATCCACATAGATTAAGTGTAAATCGGGATACAATGTTCCATCTCCTACAAAAGGATTAGCTAGCAGTTTCTCTATCATACCCGAAGGAATTTCAAAGTAAACATTTTCAGTAGGTTCAGTAGGTTGAGGGGTAGATAATTGTGGTTCCGGACGGGGTGAAGATACCCCGAACAAACCCCTCAATGGATTGTTTTCCATAGTAACAAGTGACAGTAAATTTCAGCACACTATATAAATTTTTCCTTAACAAATTCCACCTACCAAAGGCGCTTCACTCCCCGGAAACGGTGCCAAAAAAGAGTCTTGATGACCCACAAGTGTAGGGGATCTATCATAGTCCTTTCAATAAGTAAGAGTGTCGAACCCAACGAGGAGCAGAAGGAAATGACAAGCGGTTTTCAGTAAGGTATTCTCTGCAAGCACTGAAATTTCGTAATGTATAGTTTTGTGATAAGGTAATTTGTAACGGGTAACAAGTAATGAAAGTAAATAAGGTGCAGCAAGATGGCCCAATCCTTTTTTGTAGCAAAGGACAAGCCTGGACAAACTCTTATATAGAGAAAAGCGCTCCCAAGGACACATGGGAATTATCGTCAAGCTAGTTTTCATCACGCTCATATGATTCGCGTTCGGTACTTTGATAATTTGATATGTGGGTGGACCAGTGCTTGGGTGTTGTCCTTACTTGGACAATCATCCCACTTGTGATTAACTCCTATTGCAAGCATTCACAACTACAAAAGAATTATTAAGGTAAACCTAACCATAGCATGAAACATATGGATCCATATCAGCCCCTTACGAAGCAACTCATAAACTAGGGTTTAAGCTTCTGTCACTCTAGCAACCCATCATCTACTTATTACTTCCCAATGTCTTCCTCTAGGCCCAAACAATGGTGAAGTGTCATGTAGTCGACGTTCACATAACACCACTAGAGGAAAGACAACATATATCTCATCAAAATATCGAACGAATACCAAATTCACATGACTACTTATAGCAAGACTTCTCCCATGTCCTCAGGAACAAATGTAACTACTCACAAATCATATCCATGTTCATAATTAGAGGGGTATTAATATGCATAATGGATCTAAACACATGATCTTCCACCGAATAAACCAACTAGCATCAACTACAAGGAGTAATCAACACTACTAGCAACCCACAGGTACCAATCTGAGGCCTTGGGACAAAGATTGGATACAAGAGATGAACTAGGGTTTTAGAGGAGATGGTGCTGGTGAACATGTTGATGGAGATTGACTCCCTCCCGATGAGCGGATCGTTGGTGATGACGATGGCGATGATTTCCCCCTCCCGGAGGGAAGTTTCCCCGGCAGAACAGCTCTGCCGGAGCCCTAGATTGGTTCCGCCAAGGTTCCGCCTCGTGGCGGTGGAGTTTCTTCCCGAAAGCTTGCTTATGATTTTTTCCAGGGTAGAAGACACCATATAGCCAAAGATGGGCATCGGAGGCCTGCCAGGGGGCCCACGAGGCAGGGGGGCGCGCCCAGGGGGGTAGGGCGCGCCCCCACCCTCGTGGCCAAGGCATGGGCCCCCTCTGGTATTTTCTTCTCTCAGTATTTTTTATAAATTCCGAGAATGACTTCCGTGAAGTTTCAGGACTCTTGGAGTTGTGCAGAATAGGTCTCTAATATTTGCTCCTTTTCCATTGTAATTCCACCGGCATTCTCCCTCTTCATGTAACCTTGTAAAATAAGAGAGAATAGGCATAAGTATTGTGGCATAACGTGTAATAACAACCCATAATGCAATAAATAACAATATAAAAGCATGATGCAAAATGGACGTATCATGCTGGCATCGACTTCACCGACACCTTCGCTCCGGTCATCAAGCCCGGCACGGTACGCATGTTTCTTTCCAAACACATTCCAAAGCAAATCAATACTAGTTCAATATCTTTCCTTTTTACTCCAAACTATCTCTGTTCAATCTGTACTGAACCTTTGTTTTTTCCTTTACTCAGCAGATGCAACATGCAAAACAGAATTAGATGATGATGATGCACGAAAGAGCGGATGCATGGCGACAATGGCGGTGGAAACTATATGGCAGCGGAATATGACAATGAAGTGGAAGATGATATATGGGGATGCAGCGTGAAAAAAACGTGACTAGAACTCGAAACTCTAAAAGCGTAGGCACTAAAACCAGCAACTCGACACATGATGTAACCGAAAATTCAACAATGCAAAAACTAAGTGATAATAGCGAAAGGCTCGGACTGTGTGGGACACGGATGAACTAATCTAACTTTTTTGGCTTTTTCGTGGACTGTAGGTATGAATGACAAATGCGATCTAAACTATGCAAAACTGGAAAATCTCATCGAGCAACCTGAAAACTGATACCACTTGATAGGGGCAGGGGGCCCGATTTTTTGATAACTATCGATTTGGGGGAGATGACTGACGATCCGACTACAAATGTGCATGACGTTGCGCCTTAGCAATCGCTAAACTAACTCCGAGAGGTTATTGGCCACGCTGGAGCACGATCAACCTGACCACGAAGGTCTATTCTTGCAAGCAATCGAAGAACAAGCAAGAATATGGTAAAGCAATCTGAATATTGTGAATATGGATGAAGTATTGATAAAAGTGGGGTTTCACAAGCGGTCTTGGCCTGGTCGTTGAACATAAACGAAGTATACGAAGTTGCAGCGATGGCTAACTTTTAACTAAATAAAACCCAAGTCTAAATGATGCCTTAAGGGCTATATTTATAGGGGAAAAGAGAGGGGATTTCGTCCATCCTTGGCAAGGTGGGACTAAAATACCTCCCGGTTCGTTTCCCCTATAATATGGACTCTAAAAACAGCCTATGAAGTAGTATTTCAAAATTACATGGGCCTGGCCCAAAAATAAGGTGGTGCAGCACCAATAATAAGCTATGGACGAAATTTATAAAAGGCCATCTTGTATATTTTGACCATCTTCTTGTATGTCATCATGGTGGCTTCAAAGTGCGGAAACCTCCACTACAAACCCTATTCTTGTTCTCTTCGCACGCGCCTTCGTCTTCACGCTTGATCATGCTCCAATGTTCATCCTTCCTGTCCATGCTAGGCCCTTCAATTGTAAGCAACAAAAATGTATCGAAGTTAGGTAGCATCATATTCTCATGAACTTTAGAAACATTACCAAGAAATGAAAGTACCTGATAATATAACTAGCATGCGCGATCTATACTAATCAATCCAACAGTTATAGTAGTAGGGGTTTTGGGTGTAACTATGGCATCCATGTCCTCATCATGAACCCTGCGGCTATGATAGCGGCGCATGGCTTGCTGGTATCGTGCAGCACGTACAGCTGCCCGGAGATGGTCCTCCTCGAGGAGCATGGCATCGTCATGACGTAGCTGCTCTTGCGCTACTTAATCGTAGGCAAGTACCTGAGGTGACCCGTATATGAGTTCCGTGGGGAGCACTGCTTCTACCCCATATATCAATGAGAAGGGAGTCTGGCCAGTAGCTCTATTTGGTGCCGTCCGGATTGACCGAAGAACCATCGACAACTCATCGATCCAGCACTTGCCGCATTTCTGCAATCTATCAAAACTTCTTGTCTTCAGCCCTCGCAGCACTTCTACGTTCATCCTTTCCGCTTGTCTGTTGCTCCTTGGATGGGCAACCCAGGCGAAAGAGACCTTGCTTCCAAGGCTTTGGATGTACTGCATGAAGGCGCGGCTAGTGAACTGGGTGCCGTCTTTGGTGATTACTCTGTTGGGTACTCCAAAATGACACACCAGTCCCATGAAGAACTTGATAGCTGACTGCATCGTCACCTTTCTAACTGGTTCCACTTTGTGGCACTTTTGTAAACTTGTCGATTGCCACGTACAAGAATTCAAAGCCCCCGGTAGCACGGGGAAGGGACCCAAGATGTCGAGCCCCCAGACTGCGAAGGGCCAGGATAAAGGGATGGTCTGCAAGGCTTGAGCTGGTTGATGGATATTCTTGGAATGGAACTGGCATACTTCACACTTGGTGATGAGCTCAGTAGCATCTCAGAGGGCGGTGGGTCAGTAGAATCCTTGCCGGAAAGCTTTCCCGACAAGTTCTCTCGATCCTAGATGTGAGCCACACACGCCTCCATGTATCTCCGGCAACATCACTAGTCCATTCTCACGACTGATACATTTCAGCTTCACATAGTTGGTCCTCTTTTTGTACAAAATGTTGTCCACAAACTGATACATACTTGATTGCCGGGCCATTTTCTCAGATTCCTCTGGACCGTCAGGAAATTCTCAAGTTTGCAGGAATTGGACTATGTATCGTGCCCATGAAGGAGCCTGAAGCTCGATGACAAGGACTAAAGGCATTTCTTCAGCCGTGGGAGCACTTTCTTTAACGGCAAGAATTTGAATTTCTTCTTGAGAGTGTGGCTCACTAGTCAACACAGGGTCTACCCCGGCAACCTTCTCGCCAGCGGCTCCAGGGAGCTCTGCCAGAAAATGTTTGCTGGTGTTGATTTTCCTTCTTTTTCTGGCCAAGGCTGACGGAGAAACTGTTGGTTGGGTGAGGTGGACCACAAAAGTGTCTGGTTCCACAGGAAGCTTCTGTGCTTATTCCTGCTTAGTACAAGTGAAGGCTTGCAAAAGACTGGGAAGCGACCAACTAGAGAGCGATGACAGCCATGAACATGCATTAAAATTAATAAACATTGGATGCAAGCATGAGTAGGATATAATCCACCATGAACATAAATATCGTGAAGGCTATGTTGATTTGTTTCAACTACATGTGTGAACATGTGCCAAGTCAAGTCACTTAAATCATTCAAAGGAGGATACCACCCCACTATACCACATCACAACCATTTTAATTGCATATTGGCACGCAAGGTAAACCATTATAACTCATAGCTAATCAAGCATGGCACGAGCAACTATGATCTTTAATTGTCATTGCAAACATGTTTATTCATAATAAGCTGAATCAAGAATGATGAACTCATCATATTTACAAAAACAAGAGAGGTCGAGTTCATACCAGCTTCGCTTATCCCAATCAATTCATCATATATCATCATTATTGCCTTTCACTTGCACGACCGAACGATGTGAATAATAATAACGATTAATGCGTGCATTGGACTAAGCTGGAATCTGCGAGCATTCAATAAGCAGGAGAAGACAAGGCAATATGGGCTCTTGGTTAAATCAACAATAATGCATATAAGAGCCACTTCAACAATTTAATCATGGTCTTCTCCTATCGACCCCCAAAGAAAAGAAAGGAAATAAAAATATTTACAGGGGAAAGCTCCCAACAAGCCAAAGAAGAACGGGAAATCTTTTTGGGTTTTCTTTTTAATTATTACTACTACAGCAGGAAAAGTAAACTAACTAGAAGCTATTACTAATTTTTTTTGTTTTTCTTAAAGTTTAACAGACACACAAGAAGAAAGCAGGAAAAAGAAAATAAACTAACATGGATATTACAGTGAAAGAGTATGAGCACCGACATCTAGTAATGAGTGTGTGTAAACATAAATATATGTCGGTGGGAAATACGTACTCCCCCAAGCTTAGGCTTTTGGCCTAAGTTGGTTCATTGCCAAGGATGGCCTAGCGGATATCCGTAGGTGTAGCTGTGGTAAATCTTGTGATGAAGAGGACTCGATCGCCACCGGCCGGGCAGCCATCTCCGGATCCCAAGAATAAACAGATGGCGTGGAGGCTTGTATTGTGGTCCCGGCCCGGGGCTGGTGCAGATTCCAGAGGGCTTGAACGGCCGCCCACGGAACGAGGTAAGGACCTTCGACAAGTTAAACAAAGAAGGAGCAGGCAAAGTAATAGTCTCGAGGTGATGTTTATTAAAGTATAATTTATATTTAAGCTCCCTTCCTGCCCTTAACAATAAAATCATGCGCTAGCATACTCTTATAACCTAAATAAGCACTAGGCAGCAATTTTTCTTCTTTCTCATAAAGCCTAATGGGTATGTTAAAATGTGCAGCTAAGTAGCGAAGTATAAATACCTCCAAAGATGGGGCCTTTAGTACGGTTCAAACTTAACCGTTTAGCAATAATTCGCCCATACTAACGGTGTTATCGCGGTATAAACCATGGAACAAAATTATAATATCAGAACACTAAGGTTTCCACGGTTTCGCGACCAATCAAGCAACTACTAGCAAATAAGGCAAAGTAGCGTAAAACAGGAAAATGTATGCTAGTGATTCTTGCATCGGAAACCTTCCTGGTTTCCCCCACAGTGATGGCGTTAATAAATTCTTCCACATCCTTACGATGTGGTTCATCTAAGGTACCCTCGAAGGGTATTTTGCAACCTCGCAGAATTCATCTAGTGTCATTTTCTTAACAACGTCATATAAATGAAACTCTACTAAAGGAGGTGATTCCTTAGGAAAATAGTAGAAGTTTTGCACCAAAGTATTAGTGAGTAAGAGATACTGATGACGTTGGTCGCGGAGGAAGTCGGTGAGGCCAGCATCCTCAGCCAATGAATAAAAATCCTCATAAATCCCGGCTTGTCTCAAGTAGTCATCGGAAGGCCATTCACACGGCCGGACCTCCGCGGTACGAGGCAAATTATATTTGGGCCTATGTGCTTCTTCATTTTGCTTTTCCTTCGAGGTTCGGCTCAATGAGCCCCTCAAAAGTCTCTTCACCATTTTCTAAAATATTATGAAATTTTTAGTAACTTTCAAACAAAAGTGAGCCAAGCTCAATAAAATTGATAGCAACTACTCCTACAAGTGCCTAGAGGATATATCGTGCATTAGAACTACTTGGAACCATATAAATTTGACATGCAAGCTCAAGAACATGGTCACCTATGCAGCAGAAATTTGCAATGAATAAAGCACTAGAGCAAAAACTAATTGGACCAATGGAGGAGTCACATACCAAGGAACAATCTCCCCAAGCAGTTTTGTGAGAGGTGCTTTGAGCAAGGAGATCGAAAATCGCGGCAAAGTGAGCTAGAACTCGTGCTTGAACCAGATAATCATGTTTGTGGGAGGAAGAAGAAGAGGATGGGTGCTGGAATGAGTGGAGGAGGGCCACCATGGGCCCACGAGGTAGGGGGGCGCGCCCTGGGGGATAGGGCGCGCCCTCCACCCTCGTGGCCAGGTGGCAGCTCCCCCCGCAGTGTTTTCAGTTCCATAAATCCTCAAATATTCCCAAAAAAATCATATTAAATTGCATGGCATTTGGAGGACTTTTATTTTCGGGGTATTTTTATATTGCACGGATAAATCAGGAAACAGACAGAAAAATACTATTTTTACTTTATTTCAACTGAATAATAGAAAGTATAAAGAGGGTACAGAGGGTTGTGCTTCTAGTTTCATCCATCTCATGCTCATCAAAAGGAATCCACTAACAAGGTTGATCAAGTCTTGTTAACAAACTCATTCCGATTAACATGGAACTGGAGAAATTTTGAATAACACTATGTTACCTCACCAGGGATATGCACATCCCCAATAATAAGTATATCATATTTCTTCTTGACAGTAGGAAGAGGAAATTCAAAACCTGGAATTTTTCCAATAGAGTTGATACTATGAACTTGAGGTTGTTTCCTCGAAAAGTGTATCATGTGCTCATTACCATTAACACGGAAAGTGACATTGCCCTTGTTGCAATCAATAACAGCCCCTGCAGTATTCAAAAAGGGTCTTGCAAGAATAATAGACATACTATCATCCTCGGGAATATCAAGAATAACAAAGTCCGCTAAAATAGTAACATTTGCAACCACAACAGGCACATCCTCACAAATACCGACAGGTATAGCAGTTGATTTATCAGCCATTTGCAAAGATATTTCATTAGGTGTCAACTTATTCAAGTCAAGTCTATGATATAAAGAGAGGGGCATAACACTAACACCAGCTCCAAGATCACATAAAGCAGTTTTAACATAATTTCTTTTAATGGAGCATGGTATAGTAGGTACTCCTGGATCTCCAAGTTTCTTTGGTATTCCACCCTTAAAAGTATAATTAGCAAGTATGGTGGAAATTTCAGCTTCCGGTATCTTTCTCTTATTTGTAACAATATCTTTCATATACTTAGCATAAGGATTCATTTTGAGCATATCAGTTAATCACATACGCAAAAAGATAGGTCTAATCATTTCAGCAAAGCGCTCAAAATCCTCATCATCCTTTTTCTTGGATGGTTTGGGAGGAAAATGCATGGGTTTCTGAACCCATGGTTCTCTTTCTTTACTATGTTTCCTAGCAACAAAGTCTTTTTTATCATAACGTTGATTGTGGGTTATCAAGATCAACAACAGGTTCAATTTCTACATCTTTATCATTATTAGGTTGAGCATCATCATGAACATCATCATTAACATTTTTATTAGGTTCATGTTCATTACCAGATTGTGTTTGACATCGTAAATAGATATATCATTTGGATTATCGGTGGTTCAAGAATAGGTTCACTAGAAGTTTGCAAAGTCCTATCATTTTTCTTTTTCTTCTTTTTAGAAGAACTAGGTGCATCAATATTATTTCTCTAAGAATCTTGCTCAATTATCTTAGGGTGGTTGAGGGAGTCCTGGATTAGGGGGTGTCCGGATAGCCGAACTATCACCGTTGGCCGGACTCCTGGACTATGAAGATACAAGATTGAAGACTTCATCCCGTGTCCGGATGGGACTTTCCTTGGCGTGGAAGGCAAGCTTGGCGTCTGGATATGTAGATCTCCTACCATTGTAAACCGACTACAGTGTAACCCTAACCCTATCCGGTGTCTATATAAACCGGAGGGTTTTAGTCCGTGAGACGAACAACAATCATACCATAGGCTAGCTTCTAGGGTTTAGCCTCTCGATATCGTGGTAGATCCACTCTTGTACTACCCATATCATCAATATTAATCAAGCATGAGTAGGGTTTTACCTCCATAGAGAGGGCCCAACACAGGTAAAAACATCGTGTCCCTTGTCTCCTGTTACCATCCGCCTAAACGCACGATTCGGGACCCCTACCGAGATCTGCGGTTTGACACCGACATTGGTGCTTTCATTGAGAGTTCCTCTCGTGTCGTCATCCTTAGGCCCGATGGCTCCTTCGATCATCAACAACGGCGTGGTCCAGGTGAGACTTTTCTCCCGGACAGATCTTCAGATTCGGCGGCTTTGCACTGCGGGCCAATTCACTTGGCCATCCGGAAGCAGATCGAAGCTACGCCCACAGCCATCGTGTCAGATTTGGAAGTTTGAACTATACGGCCGACATCCGCGGAGACTTGATCTTCGACGGATTCGAGCCACCAAGCAGCGCCGCCTTTGTCTCGATGGGCACGATCTAGCTCTGCCGCCCGAGCGATTGCCACGGAGGCCGCACCAGCGTCCGCTCCGACCCTTAGCTCGGAGCCGACTCCGTCGATCGAGGACGAGTGGTTTGACACCGCCTCGGGGGCTACAATCTCTACAGTGATTGAGCCGAACACCATCCCTGTCCTTTGCAAATCCCGTGACTCCAAGGTGCCGGACTCCTCTCCGGACTCCGAACCTCCCGCGCCCCGGCACTTCGAATCCGATTGGGCGCTGGTCATGGAGTTCACTGCCGCGGACATCTTTCAGCACTCGCCCTTTGGCAACATCCTGAATTTACTATAGTCTCTCTTTTATCAGGAGAGCCCTGGCCGGACTACGGTCAGGAAGGTTGGGATGCGGACGACGAAGAAATTCAACGCCCACCCACCACCCACTTTGTAGCCACTGTCGATGATTTAACCGACATGCTCGACTTCGACTCGAAGACATCGACGGTATGGACGACGATGCTTTGGAGACGACCAAGAACCAGCGCCATGTGGCACCTTTGGAAGGCCACCTCGTCATACGACACATATATGGTGGACATCCCAAAAGATGGGAACGGCGATGGAACAGCGGAGGATGACCCTCCAAGAAACAGCCTGCGCCCGGCGTCGTGGCGCCGCTCTAAATCCCGCCACAAAAAATGGTGATTCCGCACGGAGATAATAACACCCCGGACAGTGCCGAAGACAACCCCCTCCAGCAGGATTCAGCACAGGAGGAGGGAGAAGCCAGCCCTCATGATAGAGAGGCAGACAGGGAGGTGGAGGACGATAATTATATGCTCCCTCCGAAGATGAGGCAAGCCTCGACGATGACGAATTTGTCGTGCCTGAGGATCCCGCCAACAGGAGGCGTTTCAAACACAAAGCTTATGGCCACGGCAAGCAGCCTCAAGAAAAAGCAGCAGCAGCTTAGAGCTGACCAAGACTTGCTAGCTGACAGATGGACTGAAGTCCTTGCAGCCGAAGAGTACGAACTCGAACGCCCCTCCAAGAGATACCCAAAACACAGGCTGCTACCCCAATTAGAGGAAGCAGCACCCAAACCTACATCACCAGCGCATGATGCGGCCGACCGACCACCCCGTGGTCGCGACAGAGAGGCCTCTAGACCCTCCATTCAAGCCGCACTCCGGCGTCGCTCGAAAAGTACCAAGGCACGGGGAAACGCGCCAGACCTGCGAGACATATTGGAGGACAAGGCAAGGCAAACAAGATCGATCTACGGATCGGCGTGGGCGCCCACGACCGCGTGATGATAACCGTCACGCCGGATACAGCAATTCCGGCCGGGCCGAACACAGTAGAGAAAACTCATTTGAGCTGCGTCGTGATATAGCTCAATACAGAGGCGCCGCACACCCACTATGCTTCATGGACGAAGTGATGGATCATCAAATCCCCGAGGGTTTCAAATCCGTAAACATCGAATCATACGATGGCACAACAGATCCTGCGGTTTGGATCGAGGACTACCTCCTCCATATCCACATGGCCCGCGGCGATGATCTACACGCCATCAAATACCTCCCATTCAAGCTTAAAGGACCAGCTCGGCATTGGCTTAACAGCTTGCCAGCGAGAATCAATTGGTTGTTGGGAGGACCGGAAGCCGCATTTCTTGATAACTTCCAGGCACATATGTGCGACCACCGACGCCGATGACCTCAGCCACATAATTCAGCAGCCGGAAGAATCGGCGGAACAATTACGGACACGGTTCCTAACCAAGAAAAATCAAATCGTTGATCGTCCGGAGGCAAGAGGCCCTTGTAGCCTTCAAACATAACATCCATGACGAGTGGCTTGCCCGGCACCTAGGACAGGAAAAGCCAAAATCCATGGCAGCCCTCACAACGCTCATGACCCACTTTTGCGCGGGAGAGGACAGCTGGCTAGCTCGTAGTAACAACTTGACCAAAAACCCTGGTAGTTCGGATACCAAGGATAGCAATGGCAGGTCGCGTCGCAACAAGCACAAGCGCCGCATTAACGGCGATAATGATGAAGATACGGCAGTCAATGCCGGATTCAGAGGCTCTAAACCCGGTTAGCGGAAAAAGCCGTTCAAAAGAAATACTCAGGGCCCGTCCAATCTGGACCAAATACTCGATCGCTCGTGCCAAATACATGGCACCCCCGAAAAACCAGCCAACCACACCAACAGGGATTGTTGGGTCTTCAAATAGACAGGCAAGTCAAATGCCGAACTCAATGACAAGGGGTTGCATAGTGATGATGAGGAGGAGCCCCGGCCGCCGAACAATAGAGGACAGAAGGGCTTGCCCCCACAAGTGCGGACGGTGAACATGATATACGCAACCCACATAGCCAAAAGGGAGCGGAAGCGTGCACTAAGGGACGTATATGCGATGGAGCCAGTCGCCCCGAAGTTCAACCCATGGTCCTCCTGCCCGATCACCTTTGATCGAAGGGACCACCCCACTAGCATCCGCCACGGCGGATTCGCCGCATTGGTTCTTGACCCAATCATCGACGGATTTCACCTCACTAGAGTCCTGATGGACGGCGGTAGCAACCTGAAGCTGCTTTATCGTGATACGGTCATAAAATGGGCATAGACCCCTCAAGGATTAAACCCACAAAGACGACCTTTAAAGGCGTCATACCAGGTGTAGAGGCCAATTGTACAGGCTCAGTTACACTCTAAGTGGTCTTCGGATCCCCGGATAACTTCCGAAGCGAAGAGTTAATCTTCGACATAGTCCCGTTCCGCAGCGGCTATCACGCACTGCTTGCACGAACCGCATTTGCAAAGTTCAATGCGGTGCCGCACTACGCGTACCTCAAGCTCAAGATGCCAGGCCCTCGAGGAGTAATCACGGTCAATGGAAACACCGAACGCTCACTCCGAACGGAGGAGCACACGGTGGCCCTCGCAGCGGAGGTGCAAAGCAGCCTCTCACAGCAATTCTTGAGTCCGGCTATTAAACGTCCGGACACCGTCAAGCGCGCCCGGAGTAACCTACAACAAGACCGCCTGGCACGATCCGAGCACGCGTAGCAACCTGGCCCCAACCCCAGCCCTCGCAAAATTGCGAAGCGATTACGCGTGACATAACTACGCCCGAGATACCATGGGCATAAGGGAGGGCATGACCACGGCATGCCCGAATGCGGCTCAACCGCACTGTGGGCCCCGATTGTGTCATTATTTTTCTTTCTTATTTTCTCTTACTTTCGGGACTCCGTTTTCCGAAGCCCCGTCCGCACTAGAATTGCCGAACTCACGATGCAACAGCCAGTGGAAGCGTAAAGCTACGTCGAGTGTCCAGTGGTCTCTACTACGAGCATTATACCTGTTTTACATACCATCCCGCAGCTTACCCTGGAGGAGGACATGTTAAATAGTCCCATCCCTTGCTTATCACACTATTTGTATCGTTCTGCTTTCATTGCAGTCCCTTCTGAATAAACAATACATAGCTTTTGCCTATTATTGCACTCCTTTTTTATCTATATATATGTTCATTCATGACATGTTGCACCCGTACACTTTGGTACGGCCAATACACCAGGGGCTTAAGTACCCCAAAAGTATGGTGTGATAAGTCCGAACGCTTTCACAAGTGCGGCACCCCGAACTTATAGCACTACATGCATCGGCTACGAATCATGTCTTGGGTCAATAGTTGGGTTTGCCCGGCTCCCATGTTTTGGTACCTTACGTTCCGTTATATCGGCTAAGGTAGCGCTAGGAGAACCACTGCGATTGTGCCCCGGTTGATCTGGGTTGAGCACCTCAGTGGAGAAAGCTAAAACTGACCGTCATGATGGGGCGAGAGCCGGTCGCTGTTCGAGAGGTTTTTTCGGGTCCCTAAAGACTTATGCCGCTTAGAGCGAGGAGTCGTCATTGTCCGGCCAAGGCGTGGATAGCGCCCCGAACTCGGTCTTCCGAATACTAGGGGCTTCGCCGAAATTTAAAATTATAAAATTCTATGGTTAAGTGAGAGTGTTCAAGCACTATAGTCCGGTTGCCTTGTTCGCTATGCTGAGCGCCTCCCTCGAAGGACCCAAGAACGGGAACAAGAGCGCTCAAGTTTATCCCGAACACCCCAAAGACTGTGGCATGGGGGCTGAAGCCAACGACACCATCTCTCAAATTTGATAAACGACCGCATGTAAGGTAATATTTTAAATTCACAAGCGTTGCTTAGAGCATATGAACAAGTTTTCAGCGTACAGGATAACAAATGCGAGTCTATTCAAAAATTACATCTTTGGAGCATTCACCTGCTATAAGGCGGGCACCCTCCTGGACGCCCTCATAGTACATTTCGGGCTTGCGATGCTCCTTGCCCTTCGGTGGCCCGTTCGTCACAAGTTTCTCAGCATCCAGCTTGCCCCAGTGCACTTTAGCACGGGCAAGGGCCCGACGGGCACCTTCAATGCAGATGGAGCGCTTGATGACTTCAATCCATGGACAGGCGTCCACCAGCCGCCGCACTAGCCCGAAGTAGCCCCAGGCATGGCTTCCAATGGCCACAGACGAATTATGAGGCCCTTCATGGCCTGTTCAGCGACCTTGTGGAGCTCGACCAGCTGCTTCAGCTGGTCGCTCAGGGGCACCGGATGTCCGGCCTCGATATCTTGAGACCAGAACACCTTTTCCGTCGAGCTCCCCTCCTTGGCGCGGTAGAACGCGGCAGCATCAGGCACACTACGGGACAGATCTGCGAATGCTCCTGGAGAGCTCCGGATTCAGGTAAGCAATAGATAATTCACTTTTACATGCTTGCTTTGCATAAAGAATGCCTTACCCGCGCTATCTTCTTTAATGATTCAATTTCCTGGAGGGATTTTTGGGCTTCGCCTTAGCGGCTTTGGCACTCTCAAGAGCCGAGGCGAGCTCGGACTCTCGAGTCTTCGAGTCACGCTCCAAACTCTCGTGTTTTTCCGCGAGAGCCTGGAGCTCTTGCCACTCCTCCGCCACCCGCGCCTCCTGCTTCTCTCGCTCGGTGCGCTCCGCGGCCGTTTTGCTTTCGGCCATGGACACCGCTTCCTTCAGGGTCGCCACCTCGTTCGTGGCCCCTACAATACCCACGTTAGGCCTGTCAGTGTTGTAACCAAATCCTGTCTATAAGGGATTACTTTAATAAGGTATTACTTACCTTCCTTGTCCTTGAGCTGCTTCTTGGCAAGGCCGAGCTTGTTCTCAGACCGCTCGAGGAACTGCTTCAATGCATTGACCTCCGCATGATCGGTCTGTGAGAGGTCAAGAGCTGCATTCCCATATTGACATACTTATGTTAGACTCCTGCGTATATCTTTTAGATCCTCACCAGCTTTTCTTTCCGAACACCGAACTAAGCATCGGGGCTCACATCTGTCTATGCGGTAATATTTTTACATATTCTAAACTTACCTCAAAGCCTGTTAGAAGGCTGGTACATGCTTCACCAGCCTGCTCTTGGCGGATCGAACTTCTGAATCACCACACTCATAACAAGGCGGTGCTCCTCGTTGATGGAGGCGCCGTTATGCGCCTCCGGCAAGCTATCCGGTGCCTCCGGATGGGCCGGAAGGTCACCGGCGTCGCGATCTTGCCCTTCTTCTACGAAGGGCCCGCTTGCCGGACTTTGGAACCATCGAAGGTTCCGGATGCAGAGTCCGCGGCGCAGGGCCGGACTTAGAGCCCTCTGGGGTCTCGCCCTCTTTGCGCCCAGAGTCCGGATGGTCGCCTTGCGGCGCCTCCAGGACCACCTCCTCCTGGCAGGGCCCCTTTTGGGACTCCACCGCGGTCTCGTCTGCGTCACGAGGAGAGGAGGCGGTCAGAAGTGAAGTGCTTTTCACATCCGACGAATCCAGGGAGCCACTCGGCCAGCGGCGAGCCTGCGTCCTTAGGCGGGCTACATGGTTATATTCGGTGTTAGAAGACACTATGCGACAAATAAAAGTCATGAGCTATTCCGGAGTCCGGACACTTACGATCTCGCCAGGGCTTGGCCCTTGGTGGCCACTCCTCGTCGTTGTCGGCGTTGGTGGAGAAGTCCGGAGGAAGGGTCCTTCCTTTCTTGGACCCTCCGGCCTCCCCAGTCAGGCGGCCTTCCTTTCTTCTCTCCTTCACTGGGAGAGGCTTTTTCCTCCTCCCCGTCCTCAGGGGAGGATTCCGCCTCAGAGTCGTCGGATGATGAGTCCGACAACACCTGGCGTCGGGCGCTCCTTCGAGTCCCCGTGTTCTTCTTCTTAGCCTTCTTCTCCGGCACCGCGTGAGGTGCCGGAGCCAGCAGCCCCGTCAAGCGGGCGTCCACCGGGTCTTCTGGCAAGGGAGCCGGGCAGTTAACCTGCCCGGACGTGTTACGCCAGTCCTGTCAAAGGTAAGGGAGTTTAGATCCCACATAGAGTCAAACTATGAAAAACAAGAGTCCCGTGAAGGGCAAAATAGCTTACCTCGGTAGCTTGGCGCTGCGAGCTGAATCCACGATCTTCGGTAGCGGATGTGGGAGCCTCGGCGCCCATGAACAACACCTTCCAGGCATCTTCGTACGTAGTGTCGAAGAGCCTTTTCAGAGTTTGGTGCTGTGCCGGATCGAACTCCCACAATTTGAAGGCCCGTTGTTGGCATGGGAGGATCCGGCGGATGAGCATAACCTGGACTACATTGACAAGCCTGAGATTCTTGTCCACCAGTGGTTCGGACGCAGTTTGGAGTCCGGACAGCTCTTCCGAATCACCCCACGTCAGCCCGTCTCTTTCCATGATGTGAGCCATGTGGGGAGCCGGATCGAATTGGGGTCGCCGCCCATTGAGAGTCGCTGGCTCGATGATGTAGAACCACCCGATTGCCACCCCTTTATGGTCTCCACAAAGGAGCCCTCGAGCCATAGGACTTTGGCCATCTTGCCGACCATGGCACCTCCGCACTCCAGCTTGGCGGCCGCCACTACCTTCGGCTTGACATTGAAGGTCTTCAGCCATAAGTCAAGTGGGGCTGGATGCAGAGGAAGGCCTCGCACACGACGATAAACGCCGAGATGTTGAGGATGAAATTCGGGGCCATATAGTGGAAGTCCAGGCCGTAGTAGAACATGAGCCCCCGGACAAATGGGTGAAGTGGAAAACATTGTCCGCGGAGGAAGTGGGTGAGGAACACTACCCTCTCATGGGGCCTGGGGGTGGGAATGAGCTGCTCCGCATCGGGGAGCCGGTGCGCGATGTCGCTGGACAAGTATCCGGCCTTCCGCAGCTTTTTGACTTGTCCCTCCGTGATGGAGGAGACCATCCACTTGCCTCCCGCTCCGGACATGGCTGGAGAAGGTTGAGGAGGGATGTGCGGACTTGGGCGCTGGAGTTCGAAAAGTGCGGAAATGGATGAGCAAAGGAGGAAGAGGGCGAGGTTAAAAGGTGGATCCTTATCCCTTATATGGACGGACGAAGCTTATGCGTCCCCGCCACTGGTAAAACTCGCTTATCTCCCAAGCGCCGTAATCAATGGCGCGGTTGGAGTTACCCATGTCCGTATTGATGGGAATCCCGGAATAAGGGGCACGATCTCCGCTTTGATAAGACGTGCCAAGGAAACCGCCTCGCTAAACGCTACCGAGGTGGAACAAGAAAAGCGATTCAGTATAAAGGCTCTGGCCGTGGTGTGATGTCACGCCGTGGAATACGTCAGCCAGATCTGTGCAAAAGTTATTCTCTCTCTACGGTGGTATGTGGAACTTGTTTTGCGAGCGGACACTATCCTTGTGTTCAAAATCTTCTATGAAGTATTCGGAGGAGGAACCCGCCTTGCAATGCCGAAGACAATATGCGTGCGGACTCGTCGTCATTGAAGCCTGGTTCAGGGACTCTTGAGGGAGTCTGGATTAGGCGGTGTCCGGATAGCCGAACTATCACCGTTGGCGGACTCTGGACTATGAAGATACAAGATTGAAGACTTCGTCCCGTGTCCGGATGGGACTTTCCTTGGCGTGGAAGGCAAGCTTGGCGATACAGATATGTAGATCTCCTACCGTGGTAAACCGACTCTATGTAACCCTAACCCTATCCGGTGTCTATATAAACCGGAGGGTTTTAGTCCATAGGACGAACAACAATCATACCATAGGCTAGCTTCTAGGGTTTAGCCTCTCTGATCTCGTGGTAGATCCACTCTTGTACTACCCATATAATCAATATTAATCAAGCAGAGTAGGGTTTTACCTCCATCGAGAGGGCCCGAACCTGGGTAAAAACACCGTGTCCCTTGTCTCCTGTTACCATCCGCCTAGACGCATGATTCGGGACCCCCTACCCGAGATCCGCCGGTTCGACACCCGACGGTGGCCTTGAGGATACAAAGGTTCTGAGGTCATTCTACCAGTTCTAGTAGCCACTCTAATAGCATAATCATTTTTCTTACTATTCATTTCATTGAGCAAATCATTTTGAGCCTTAAGTACTTGTTCTACTTGAGTGGTAACCATAGAAGCATGTTTGCTAACGAGTTTAAGTTCACCTCTAACATTAGCCATATAATCACCCAACTGTTTAATCATATCGGAATTGTATTTCAGTTGTCTACCAAAATAAGCATTGAAATTTTCTTGTTTGACAATAAAATTATCAAACTCATCCAAGCATTGTCTAGCAGACTTATAGTGAGGAATATCACCTTCATCGAATCTATAGAGAGAATTTACCTTTACTACCTGTGTCGGGTTATCAAGACCTGGAGGTTCTTCAATAGGTAATGGATTAAGATCATGTGTTTCTTCAACAGGCGGTAAATTAAGACCATGTATTTCTTCAATAGGAGGTAAATTCTTAACATCTTCAGCTTTAATACCTTTTTCTTTCATAGATTTCTTTGCCTCTTGCATATCTTCAGGACTGAGGAATTAGAACACCTCTCTTCTTCGGAGTTGGTTTAGGAATAGGCTCAGTAATTGGCTCAGGAGCTGGCTCTGGAAGTGGCCAATTATTTTCATTTGTCAACATATTATTCAATAGAATTTCAGCATCATCCGGTGTTGTTTCCTTGAAAACAGAACCAGCACAACTATCCAGGTAATCTCTGGAAGCATCGATTAGTCCATTATAAAAGATATCAAGTATTTCATTTTTCTTAAGAGGATGATCAGGAAAAGAATTAAGTAACTTGAGAAGCCTCCCCCAAGCTTGTGGGAGACTCTTTTCTTCAATTTGCACAAAGTTGTATATTTCCCTTAGGGCAGCTCGTTTCTTATGAGCAGGGAAATATTTAGCAGAGAAGTAATAAATCATATCTTGGGGACTACGCACACAACCAGGATCAAGAGAATTAAACCATATCTTAGCATCACCCTTTAATGAGAACGGAAATATTTTAAGGATATAAAAGTAGCGAGACCTCTCACCATTAGTGAACAGGTGGCTATATCATTTAATTTAGTAAGATGTGCCACAACAGTTTCAGATTCATAGCCATGAAAAGGATCAGATTCAACCAAAGTAATTATATCAGGATCAACAGAGAATTCATAATCCTTATCGGCAACACAAATAGGTGAAGTAGCAAAAGCAGGGTCGGGTCTCATTCTATCATTAAGAGATTGCTTATTCCATTTAGCTATAAACCTTATAAGCTCATCGTTATCTTTGCAAGCTAAAATAGCAGCAGAAGCTTCTTTGTCAAAAATATAACCCTCAGGAATAACAGGCATGTTTTCATCATCAATTTCATCAACATGATCAGTTTCAATAATTTCTTTCTCTCTAGCCCTAGCAATTTGTTCATCAACAAATTCACTAAGGGGCATAGTAGTATCAAGCATAGAAGTAGTTTCATCATAACTATCATGCATACTAGAAGTGGCATCATCAATAACATGCGACATATCGGAACGAATAGCAGAAGCAGGTTTAGGTGTCGCAAGCTTACTCAAAACAGAAGGTGAATCAAGTGCAGAGCTAGATGGCAGTTCCTTACCTCCCCTCGTAGTTGAGGGATAAATTGTTGTCTTAGCGTCTTTCAAGTTCTTCATAGTGACAAGCAGATATAAATCCTCAAAGAATAGAGCTATGCTCCCCGGCAACGGCGCCAGAAATTAGTCCTGATAACCCACAAGTGTAAGGGATCGCAACAACTTTAGAGGGTAGAGTATTCAACCCAAATTTATTGATTCGACACAAGGGGAGCCAAAGAATATTCTCAAGTATTAGCAACTGAGTTGTCAATTCAGCCACACCTGGATAACTTAATATCTGCAGCAAAGTATTTAGTAGCAAAGTAGTATGATAGTAGTGGTAACGGTAACAAAAGTAACGGAAGCAAAAGTAATGTTTTTGGTGTTTTGTAATGATTGTAACAGTAGCTACGGGAAAGTAAATAAGCGTAAACCAGTATATGAAAAGCTCGTAGGCATTGGATCGGTGATGGATAATTATGCCGGATGCGGTTCACCATGTAACAGCCATAACATAGGGTGAAACAGAACTAGCTCCAATTCATCAATGTAATGTAGGCATGTATTCCGAATATAGTCATACGTGCTTATGGAAAAGAACTTGCATGACATCTTTTGTCCTACCCTCTCGTAGCACTGGGGTCCTAATGGAAACTAAGGGATATTAAGGCCTCCTTTTAATAGAGAACCGGAACAAAGCATTAGCACATAGTGAATACATGAACTCCTCAAACTATGGTCATCACCAGGAGTGGTTCCGATTATTGTCACTTGAGGTTGCCGGATCATAAAACATAGTAGGTGACTATAGACTTGCAAGATAGGATCAAGAACTCACATATATTCATGAAAACATAATAGGTTCAGATCTGAAATCATGGCACTCGGGCCCTAGTGACAAGCATTAAGCATAGCAAAGTCATAGCAACATCAATCTCATAACATAGTGGATACTAGGGATCAAACCCTAACAAAACTAACTCGATTACATGATAAATCTCATCCAACCCATCAACGTCCAGCAAGCCTATGATGGAATTACTCACGCACGGCGGTGAGCATCATGAAATTGGTGATGGAGGATGGTTGATGATGACGATGGCGACAAATCCCCCTCTCCGGAGCCCCGAACGGACTCCAGATCAGCCCTCCCGAGAGGTTTTAGGGCTTGGCGGCGGCTCAGTATCGTAAAACGCGATGATTTCTTCTCCTTTATTTTTTTCTCCCCGAAAGCAAATATATATAGTTGGAGTTGGCGTCGGAGGAGCTCCAGGGGGCCCATGAGGTAGGGGGGCGCGCCTAGGGGGCGCCCACCCTCCCCGGGACAGTGTGGGCCCCCTGGTCTTCATCTTTGGCGAGGATTTTTTATTATTTCCGAAAAGTCGTTCCGTGGAGTTTCAGATCATTCCAAGAATGTTTATTTCTGCACATAAATAACACTATGGCAATTCTGCTGAAAACAACGTCAGTCTGGGTTAGTTCCATTCAAATCATGCAAGGTAGAGTCCAAAATAAGGGCAAAAGTGTTTGGAAAAGTAGATACAACGGAGACGTATCACGCCACATGCGGGGCGCGCCTCAAAGCCAGGGGCGGGCCAAGAGAGGCACGCAAGCGCCCTAGGAGAGGGTCGAGGAGCTCGCGTCACCAGTGGCGGGAGGAACAGCCGGGGGTACCTGCTGAAATGGAAACACATGCTCATCAAAGTAAACGTGCCGGAAAGTGAACACACGGTGGGAGACGGGATCGTAGCACCGATATCCCTTGGAGTTAGAGGGGTAGCCGATGAAGATTCAAGCGGCAGAGTGAGGTGCGAGTTTGTGAGGAGTGGAGTCGGCAGTGCTAGGATAGCAAAGGCACCTGAAAATACGCAAGCCATCATAAGATGGGGGCGTACCGAAGAGAAGATGGTGAGGTGCATAGTTCCACCGTGGGCGGCAAGGGCGAAGGTTAAGGAGAAGTGAAGTAGTAGCGAGTGCGTCCGGACAAAAATGAGGCGGCACATTAGCATGGAACAGGAGCGTGCGAATGCAGTTGTTCAGAGTGCGAAGGACGTGTTCGGGTCGACCGTTCTTCTATGAAGTATATGGGCATGTGCGACAAAAAACTGTGCCGTGGTGCGACAGAAAAGTGCGGAAAGCAAGGTTGTCGCTTTTCCATTGTCAGTTTGAAGAGCAAGGATGGGACGCCCAAATTGCGTGCTGACATAGGACTAAAAATCCTTCAAAGTGGAGAGTGCATCCGAGTTTTGTCGTAAAGGAAACGTCCACACATAGTGAGAATAATCATCAAGGATAACCAGATAATATAAATAGCCTGAATTACTAGGAACCGGAGAGGTCCACACATCACTATGAAACAACTGAAAAGGAAAAGAAGCTATGGTGGTGGAGTTATTAAACGGGGGGCGAACATGTTTGCTGACACGACAGGCATGACAGGTGTGATCCTCTATCTTATTACAACTGAAACTGGAACTCCTAAGAATATGACGAAGTGTGACGGGGTTGGGATGACCCAAACGAGCGTGCCAGAGATCGACGCCGGCGGAGAGAGCAACCGGTGCAGTGGTGGAGGTGGACGGTAGATGCACCGGATAGAGCTCGTCGAGGCTGTCACATCGGTGAAGTACCGTCCTGGTTCGAGCGTCCTTGACACAAAAACCAAGCTCGTCAAATTCAATAGTAACAGGATTTTCACGAGTTAAACAACGAACGGAAACAATGTTCTTAATAAGATGAGCTGACACAAGTATGTTAGACAAAGTAATGGGCACGGAATTAGAAGGAAAAGAAGTGTGCCTGACATGTGTGATAGGGAGGGTGGAACCGGCGCCGACAATGATGCGGCGGTTAGTGGTGCCAGGAGTGAAGGAGGCAAGATTACCAGGATGAGCAAACATGTGAGCCGTACCCCGGTGTCCATGTACCAATCACCGCCTCCAGTGTAGTTGTTCGGCGCAGGCGCGGTGTACAGCACGACGAGGAGCGCCGGATCCCAAGGCGGCGGCAGCAGGGCGGGCGAGGGCGGCGGCGGGGCCGCAGGGAGACCGTAGGCGCCGCTCAGCTGCGGCAGTGGGTATCCTCCGTATGGCTGCGGAGCCACGTAGTACGCCTGATGCGCCGGCGGGCGCGACACGGGAAGGGTCGGTGCAGGAGCCCGTGGAACCGGCATGGTGTAGGCATGAACGACACCGGTCCACGGGTTGTAGCCGGAGGCCCACGGAGGGGGCACCTAGAACTGCTGCTGCTGCTGACAGCCGCCGTGGCCCCCGAGGCGCCGTTCAGTCGGAGGGGCAGGAGGGGCAGGCGGCCCATAGGGCAGCGGGAGCAGCCCCGACTTCTGGTGGCCGGGTACGGCGGTGGCGCCAAGAACGGTGCAGGGTGGCGCTGCGACGGGGGCACGGCGGGGGCGGCTGGAGGCACCGTAGGTGGTGCCGGTGACGAGAGCGGTGTGGATGGCCCGCGCCTTCACCTGCTTCATCCGCCGCTCCTCCAAGCAGAGGTAAGCAACGAACTTGGTGAAGGACGGGTTGGGGATGAGGCTGAGGTTCGCTACGGCGTTGCCGAAGTTCTTGTTGAGCCCGACGGTGAGCGTGCTGAGGAGGAGGTCATCATCGATCTTCGTGCCAATATCGCGGAGCTCGTCGGCGAGAGTCTTCAGGCGGCGACAATAGTCATCGACGGAGGTGTTGTCCTGGTGACACCCAAAAAACTCTTGCTGCAAAAAAACGTGACGCTGGAGCTGGTTGTCAGTGAAGAGCCCGTTCAGCTTGGTCCACACGGCGCAGGCATCGTCACCGTCCGCCACGACCGTCTGGAAGAGGTCCGGCGAGATGGTGAGGAAGAACCAGCGGATGATCACTTTGTCGATGGTGGACCAGTCATGGAACTCGGGGACGAGGTTGGAGTCGATGGTGCCGTCCACGTGGTTGATGAGGTGATACTCCCGGAACACGAGGGAAAGTATGTCTTCCACGTGTAGTAGGAGGAGTCCGCCTGTGAGAGACGAACCGGCACCCGCTCGAAGATGTTTAGGTTGCGGATGTCATTGACGTCGGAAGGGTTGGCGTCGGCGAATGGGTTGGAGTTGGTGGACGTGGAGGAGGTGACAGACAACATAGCAGGAACGGGATGGGTCGGCGGCTTGGCGGCAGCAGCGGCTTGCGAGGCGAGCGGGCGATGCGGGGCTAGGACGAGCGGGAGCTTGCGGTGAGATAGCGATGCGGGTGCAGCGGCTCGGGCAAGAGATGCGGCGGCAGGCGGCTGGACCGAGCTAGCGATGGCTGATGGGGTGGCAGGCTAGCGATGCGGGTGTAGCGGGGCCAGCGGGGCTAGCGATGCGGGTGCAGCGGGCTAGATTTGTTGGAAGAAGTGGCCAACATTGGCAAGGACGCTGCCTAAGAGGCTGCCAAGATTGATGTCGCAGAGGGCCAGGAACATACTGTCAGGGATATCCAAGAGGCCCCAAAGGAAGCAGAGAAGATCCCCGGTAGCATGCTAGGGTCGGAATTAGTGGTTGAAGACAAAATTCCTCTTCAAACTATGATCCCTCCTCCCCAGTTTGGCACCTCGATCACGGCCCTACAACCATCTTCGAGCAAGCTGGCATTGGTTCTTGTCCAGCCTGGACTCGGAGCCCCTGGCTCATCCACGGCAGTAGGCGCAGACCTTGATGAAGAGATTCAGCGCATCGTGGCGCCGCTGTTCTAGCAAGCTGAAGAGGCTGATGATTCAGTCAGTGCAGCCATGGACTTGTCCTTCCTGGAGTCCGTGGCAACATGCATCAATGATATGCATAATAGATACAGCCTGAAAGTGGCAGGCGATCAAGGAGCAGCGCAACTCCTCATGTCTCATGGATCAAAAACTGAGGGAAAAAGGCAGTGAACTGCGCGAGTGGCACAACAAACAATTCAAAACCCTTTTGCGGCAACAGGAGGTGATAACCATGATGAAAGAGGATGTCGCCGCCCGGGAAGTCCGTTTGGCGGAGTGCGAGGCGCTTCTGAACGCAAGGAGAAATACATCTCTTCCCGGGAAGGGAACCTCGAGGCCACCCTCCGCAACAAGGACGGAGAACTGGAGGCCCTTGTCAAGCAGCGCACCAAGGATCTGGAGGATAGGCACAAGGAGGCCCTTGACACGCTCACCCTTGACTCTGCTGCCCAGCTGAAGAAGACTGCTGATGATCTTGCCGTTGCATCCATAGCCAGGGCTGACCTCGATCAATGTAACGACCCGAACCCAATAAGATTCGATATCTTTGTGCTTACTGTGCTAGTACCGGAATCAATAGCTAGCACACACAATACAAGATATAATATCAAAATAAAGCCACATGTCATAATATTACATCATAGATCTAGAATTTAATATAATACATACCTGCAAAGCTCAAGGCTAGCATACAAGAAAAATACAGCAGAAAAGCAACTAAAATCTCCATGAAGTCAACACCACAGGAAAATGTCGACTATAGACATCATAATCCTACATCGTATCACTCACTCGTCGTATAAAATCTGCAACATGAAACGTTGCAGCCATGGAGGGTCAATACTTTGAATGTATTGGCAAGTCACAGAGGAATGATATAACAGACCTACATCTAGAATATAATGTAGTGATTGTTTTGCAGAAAGCTAAATTTTCCCTAATAACTACTTAATAGTCATTTTAATTATGTCTTGCTACCATTAAATACATATGGTTGAATTGGGCACTCCAATTCCAACCTATCCCAATTATTAAGTTTTCCACTTAGTTTTTATTAAGGTGTCATCTGTCAAGATCATCCAACAACTGTAATGACATAGTGGCTCAAATTCGTCCGTAACCGGGGACACGACTAATCATGATTAGTTTTTACACTCTGCAGAGGTTTGTACACGTTACCCACTGGACTCAACCCGAATGAGACATAGTCTTTCAGAAGCAGTCGCCTAGTCCCGCGGGAGGCCCATCCCAACTATCATAACTACATCTGCTGGCACATACGGGTAAGGTTTCCGCAACTGATCAACTAAGCCAGAGCCCATATTAGCCAGTTGTTGTACATGGAAGCTACTAGTCACTAAGTCTATCTGATCTTTTTGACCCAGAATGGCACCCACATACATTTAGAGGGTATAAACCATGATGTTCTTGAAACCACCCAGCAATACCATTCGGGTGCACATAGCCATGGTCCGTGTCCTTAAAAAAGGAACAAGAAATTTCATGATGCAACCCTGTCCGTCCAGAGGTGAATTATATATTATTATATTTTTACTCAAGTTGTAATATATATAGTTCTCACATAATCTCGATGCATGCACGAACCAATCCCCGTCTACATAGCATAGCAAGAATACACTACCACGATCTACAATAAGGCCATACTAAGCTAAAACTCAGTGGTAATAGCATACTACCATAATATTCCTACACATGCATAATATGGTGTTGTGATATAGAACTACATGCATAACAAATAGGGTGAAGGATGATCAAGGTGTAACTTGCCTGGTACGTTCGATGAAGTTCTTCGCACTCATAATTCCTCATAATTCTACTCGTCGTGCTCCGAGCAATCTATCACACATGAAAGAATCCAAATAAACAACCATGCCACATAGAAGAATCAAAAGAACAACAACAAAAATATGGCAATGTTGAAGAACATCGGTATATATTGGCTTAATATTATAATATAGATCTCGATATGCTATAGGGTGAAAGGTGGAAGGATCAACTCACAAGAGTTAATATAGAGAGAGATATTGCTATAAAGGCTTATGTTTGAGATAATATAGAACAAGGTCCAAAGTATTTGGAGAACAACATGAAAGTTGTTTGACATATTGCATAAGACATATGGACTCATTTGGCGAAAGAATTAATTGAAAAGAAATACTACAACACAAGTTATAGCGAGATGAAAGTGTGAACTGAATTTGAATTCAAAATCGGTTAAAAAGTGTTTGAATATTGAGTATACATGATATAAACAGAAAGTATATAATACAAAGGTTCAGACGCAAAAGGAATCAATTGGAAAGGTGTCATGGTTCACCCAATATGATCAAATGAAGTTTCAAATTCAAATTTGAATTGGTCAAATTTGAAAAGTACAAAACTTGGAAGTAATGATGTCAATGGAAAGATGATCTCATGAGGGTCACTTTGCATAAGTTTCACCTCATTCAGAGTTATGGGTAAAACGATATAATGAATTGAAGTATAGGGGCATTTGTGCAAAATTACAGAGCAATTTCGACAGAAAATGAAATAATTGAATATGGGTGAAACGTGGCACAGTCTGGTTCGTTGGTACCGCTTCACGGTTGGGCCGACTGCAGCTGTTGGATTAAGTGCAGATGGACTGTTGACTTAGGGTTAAGGTGAGGGGAAATTCCTCACCGGAAAACTTTCCGGAATTGGGGAGATGACGGGGCGAGTTGCTCGGCTCCGTCAGTGAGCACACTATGGTGGCTTTCGAAGTTCGGGGATCACGTCACCGTGTATGGGGAAAACATGGCGAACTCGTAAACATCCTCTGGCACAACGAGGGCAATGGAGCGGTCCGACTGGAGTTATGGTGGCGGCGGAGAGGACCCGGGCCTGCTCCCGTGAGTCCTATTGCGACGGGGAAAAGCAGTTGAAGTAAATGATGCATGCCACTGCTTGGGATCGAAGTCGATGCTACCCTCCTGGTGCGCTCCAGCGTCGGGCATGGCGGCGGATCTTCTCGAACTTGATTTGCTCGAACTAGGGCACGGGAGGTGTGGCTTTGTATGAAAGTCGGCAGAGGAGATCGAGGAGCATCTCGGGGTTGCACGGACGCGTGTGAATCTGTCAGCGATCAAGGCCTCCACGTGTCGGTGTCAAAACCGGCGGATCTCGGATAGGGGGTCCCGATACGTGCGTCTAGGCTGATGGTAACAGGAAGCAAGGGACACAATGTTTACCCAGGTTCGGGCCCTCTCGATGGAGGTAAAACTCTACTTCCTGCTTGATTAATATTGACGATATGAGTAGTACAAGAGTAGATCTACCATGAGATCGTAGAGGCTAAACCCTAAGGGCTAGCCTATGATGGTATGATTGTAATTGTGATCGGCCTTCTAAGGACCAACCTCTCCGGTTTATATAGACACTGGAGAGGGCTAGGGTTTACATGGAGTCGGTTACAAGGAAGGAAACACAATATCCGGATTGCCAAGCTTGTCTTCCACGCCAATGAGAGTCCCATCCGGACACGAGACAGAGTCTTGAGTCTTGTATCTTCACGCTTCAATAGTCCGGACGATGTATATAGTCCGGCTGTCCGGATACCCCCTAATCCAGACTCCTCAAGAGTCTCTAACGAGGCTTCAATGACGATGAGTCCGGCGCGCAGTCTTGTCTTCGGCATTGCAAGGAGGGTTCCTTCTCCGAATACTCAATAATTATCGAACACTTAAACCGTGTCCGGATATGCAAAATGATCTTCACATACCACCGTAGAGAGAATGATATTTCACAAATGCAATCTGCTGACAACTTTTTAGACAACGTGACATGTCATTACTGTCGGGTCATTATTCGAACCGTTTTCCACAACCGGCCACAACGCATATCGCGAGGCGGTTTTCTTGACACGTCTTGTCAAAGCAGAGATCGTGTCCCCTTATCACGAGATTCTCATCAATACGGGTATGGGTAACCCTACTACGACCGTTGGTATGACACCGTGTGTTTTTAGATAAGCTTCAAGCGGTCACGATGAGGACTCTTGATATTCACCCTCTTTATAAAGGGGCCGAGGCCTATGCCTCTTTTCCACCTCCCTCGCGCCTTCTTGCTCCTCGAGTTCTAACACCCAAGACCTAAGCTCCCACGCCCTAGATCCTCCAATATGTCCGGATCCAACCCTCAAGGCCGGTGGGTGGCCTCCTCGATCCAAGAGGAGGACATTGCGAGGCTTAGGGAGGTCGGATATCTGACCGCCGACATCCAAAGACAAAGCCCGACCTGTGGCAGGTCATCCCTACACCAGAGCCCAATGAGAGCGTCGTGTTTGTTCCTCACTTCCTCCGCGGCTTGGGCCTCACCCTCGATCCCTTTGTGAGGGGGCTCATGTTCTTTTACGGGCTGGATTTTCATGATCTCGTCGTTTATCATTGTGTGCGAGGCTTTTCTCCACGTCACTCCACACTTCGGTTTATGGCTCAAGACCTTTAATGTGAAGCCGAAGATGATCGAGGGGCGACATGCGGAGTGCAGAGGTGCCATAATCAGCAGGAACGCCGACGCCCCATGGCCAGAGGGTTCTTTCCCAGAAGTATCTGATGTATGGCAACAGAGGTGGTTTTATGTTACGGCTCCCAGAGGCACAAAGTGGGTAGCCGCCCCCAAGTTCCGCTTTCAGGCCCTCACAACAATCGGGCGCCTTGGACCGACGTGGGGCCGGAATTGGGGGCCCGCCGGTGATGTACCAAGATCACTGCAGAACCGCATCCGGGAGCTTCTTGAGAGGGTCATTAACCTTGTCAAGATAATTCAAGTGATGTTAATCCGACGGATGTTGTTGCGTTAACGCCGGCCTCTCCGGATGTGGGAGTTCAATCCAGAGGGTCCGCGGACTGTTAAGCACTTCTTCGGCCTGAAGCTCGAAGGGATGTGTAAATTATTCTTCAAACCACAAGTAGAGTGTCCGGACACCATCGAGGATGCGGGCATAAGCTGCAAGCGCCTAGATACCCAAGTAAGAAACCTTGATACCAGACACTTTGTTTTATATTGGTCATAGTTGTTATTTTGAAAATCATCCGTGGCCAGGAATGGCTCAGTAAGGCAGAGAGAATCAGGTGTCCGGCGCCACTTCCCGAAGGGTCGCCTAATCCCACCATTGCCGATATGCTTGACCGGGTGCTCGGCAAAATGCCCTCAGGGAAAGACAAGGGGAAGAACGAAGAAACCGGACTTCACATGCTGCGCATCCGAACCGGGGGAATTGTTACCTCCCCTGAGGAGGATAGTCGGGAAGGGGAGGCTAAAGCCTCCTCCCCGCGCAGGAAGAAAAGGGCTCCCTCCGAAGACTTGGAGACGGAGATGCCCAAACCAGGGAAAGAGGTATCACCAGGGGGCTCTGCCACGACGGGCACCCTCACCGCGTCATGCCCGCCAACGGGCCAGCCCTCCACCAAGCTGTAAGTTAATCGTTAATTCGAAGGTACTGTGTTTCTCTGAGATCAATAACCAGAATTCATCTTTTGCAGTCCGGCTAGCAGCTCTTCTCAACAGAGTTCATCTTCGGGGGATCTTCCTCCGGATATGATGGAGAGCGAGACCCCACCCACCTCTCCGCCTCGTGAAGCGGGCGACACCGAGGTGTCATCACGGAGGAGTCCGGATATGCCGAAGCCGGAAGCCAATACGTTAGCCGCCCTGAGCCCGGAGCGTTTGGCTCCCACGGGGGGCGATAAGAAGGGTCCAGCACAGTTCGATGTCCGGCCGGACATACTGATATGCCTTCTGGAGCGAGCTGCACTCTCGAAGGAGCACCGCTCATTAATGAGCGCGGTGCTCAAGAAGATTTCATCCGCCACAAGCGGTTTGAATGAAGCATTTACGAGCCTGCACAGAGGCTTTGAGGTATGTAGTGAAAAATACACTATTGTTTGGCTGTGAGGCACGCGCTAGGTGTGCTCCATATGGATAGTAGCCCTCGAGACTCGTTGCCTGCCCTAGGCGGCAAACGGGGATCATATAGTAATGATTGTCTTGTGCATATGCGCAGTATCTAAGAATCCGTGGCCGACCACTCCGTTGAAGTTGCCGAGCTAAGGAGGCAGATCAGATCTATTGATGCTGATATCACGCTGGTGAACAAGCGGCTGGACGATTCACAAGGTATGTGCTCTGCTTTCCTTATTATGTTGTATAGGAAAATAAGGGACGTGCATAATATTGATGCAATATGCTTGGACTGTAGATGGTGCTGCTGTCGTGGAAGCCCTAAGGGCAGAACTTGCCCAGGCCAAGGAGCAAGCTCAGGTTAGCAGTGCGGCTGCCCTAAAGGCGGCCGAAGAATTTAGAGCCGAATAGGCTGCTCATCGCCGAAGCGAGGAAAAGATAGCCGAAATGGCTGTGGAGTTAAAAAACGCCGCCGACCGGTATGAACTCCTTGAAAAGAAGAATAAGACTAATTCGGACGACCTGAACAAGGCACTTAATGCCACCAAGGAGATGCGGGCTGAGGTCAGGGGTGTGCGGGAGGAGCTTCAACAGGCCGGTAAAATTGTGGCTGGGGGCTCCTACTTACTGCGGACGAAGTTTTTGGATCCGGTATGCTCCTCGATGGACGCCGGAGTCCCGCAGATGCGATATGCGGACTTGGCGAAGAGTGCCGCGGATGCAGCCAAGTTTTTCGAGGATCAGGGTGATAAAGAAGTGGAGAAGCTTTTCTGGTCGCAATTCAATGCTCCCGCGCGTCCGCTGCCGTTAAGTGAGAAGATGGATGCTGTGGCGGAGCTTCACAGGTTGTCCGAGCTTGCAATGTGGTTTGTAATAGACCATGTTTGGCCAAGGGGGCGTAAGCCGGACAGTTACTTCGGTTTGGTGCAGCAATTCCTTGGGGTCGTGCCTCAGATCGATGCCATGAGGAGGTCGGCGTGCATAGAGGGTGCACGAATGGCTCTTGCCCGCGTTAAAGCATATTGGACAGATATGGAGGCCACCGCTAGAAGCGACCTGAATCCGGCGGGTGGACATGATCCGTCGAGCACTATTTGGCGCAGGTAATGTAAGGTGCCCGCTTAATAGAGGCGCAGTCTTGCTAAGAATGTCTTGTTCGAGTGATGTATCGAACCATTGTAAAAACAATGTTATTTTGGTTGTAAGACTATATTTATACTTTTTGCCGAAAGTATTATTGTGTCTCCCTGTATGCCGCTTATATATATATATATATATATATATATATATATATATATATATATATATATATGCAATCCGAAGTTAGCGATGTTGGCTTGTATTTCCACGCATACAATGCGGGTGTTCGCCAAAAATATGCATAATCACACTTGATCCAACGTCTTGTTCCATTAAGGAGGTGATCGCACGTCGAACTAGGCAACCGGACTATATAGCTGTAACACCTTCGCAGCCATGGAGTTCTAACGATGGGGCTACTATGTAGCCCCTGGTACTTTCGCGTGCATCCGAATACGGACATGGGTGTACATGACCGGGAAACGGTCCTTCGTTAATGCGGAGGGCTCCTAAAGATTCCGATAAGTCTTCGAGTGGTTGAACCGTCTCTCGTCGTATCATGACAGTCAGTTTTCGGCTTTCTCTACTGAGGTGCTCATCCGGAATAACCAGCGCACAATCGCAGTAGTTTTCCTTTGGCCGCCTTAGCCGATAAGAACGGAACATAAGGCGGCAAACCCAGGAGCCGGGCAAACCCAACATTTGACCAAAGACATGATTCGGAGCTGATGCATATAAGGCCAAACTCGTGACGCCGAACACTCCCGAAGGTATTCAGACTTTGTAACAGAAAATGGGCTGCAAAATTGCCTTTCATTATAAACCTGTATTTCTAGGTACGTGCGTTAATCTGTCGTGGCGAAATGCCAATAACGACAGTATCCTCTGTGGGTGTAGTACCCATGGGATGTGTGAACAACAGGAGGCAATATAAAAGGTTTACACAGGGGCTTAATCTAAAAATAAACCTTTGAGCGGGGCCCTGCTGCACGTCTGCGCCTTTGTCTCCGTTGTGCCGTTTCCTGGAAGGGCATCGCCCGCGTCGTGTCTGTAAAAAAGAAAAACTTGTGTAGGAGAGTACAACGTAAGTATGCGATGGATAGTAAAAGTGTAGGACGTTGGCCTGCCAATAAGGTTGAGCCAAGTGTGGGGCTATATTAAATATTTATAGCCCCTAGTGTCCTCTATGGGATTACATATACGGCGCCCTGGTTCATTTTTATCCGGGCTGCCGGACCCTTCTAACCGTGTCCGTGGTCTTGACGACCAGTCATGCTTTTTGGTATCTGAGGCCGCTTAGAGTTCGGTCGCTAGAGCCGTCGCATGTTCCTCTGCGTGTGAAGAGCGCGATGACGCCACGTGGACCGGGCATCTTGAGTGTAAGGTAGGCATAGTGCGGTATTGCGTTGAAGTAGACGAAGGCCGCTCTTCCAAGCAATGCGTGATAGCTGCTTTGGAAGGGTGCGATGGTGAAGAGTAGTTCTTCGCTTCTGGAGTTGCCTGGGGAGCCGAATGTTACCTCGAGTACGACGGAGCCCCTGCCGTAGGCTTCAACGCCTGGTATTACCCCTTCAAAGGTGGTTTTTCTTTGGCTGATTCTGGATGGGTCTATCCCCATTCTGCGGACAGTGTCCTGGTATATTAAATTGAGACTACTGTCGCCGTCCATAAGGACGTGGGTGAGATGGTATCCGTCGATTATTGGGTCAAGCACCAAGGCCTCTGATCCTCCGCGCCGAATACTAGTTAGGCGGTCCGTGTGATCGAAGGTGATCGGACAAGCCATCCAGTAGTTAGGTGTGGGTACGATGGGCTCTATAGCGTCGCGTCTTTGAGCCGCCGCGTGCCTTCTCGTGGATGTGTGAGTCGCGTGGATCATGTTTACTGTTTTAACCTCTCGTGGGAATTTTTTCTGTCCCCGGTGTTCGGCCGACGAGGTTCATTCTCGCCTTCACTTGGTGTTTCCTTCCTTGTGTTCGACATTTAATTTGTCGGCCTGCTTGAAGACCCAAAGACTCTCTGTGCGTGTGGTTCGCAGGTTTGTCGGTGGTGCCATGAATTTGGCCAGTCATCGAAACTTCTGTTACGGACGGGACGATCCCTCTTCTTGCCTTTAGGTGGCTTCTTTTTAGCGATCAGTCGAGCCCCTGAATCCGGCGTTTACCATTGTGTTGTCCGGGCTCTCTTCCTTGTTTTGGCGTTTGTTTTATTACGCCGTGGCTTCCCGTTGCCATCCCTTATTTCGGATGTGCTTTGGGATCGCTGGTGCCTTTTACGGGCCAGCCAGTGTCTTCACCCGCACAAAAGCGGGTCATAAGGCTTGTTAAGGCTGCCATTGTCCTTGGCTTTTCTTGGCCGAGGTGTCCGGCGAGCCACTCGCCGGATGTCAGTGTTTGAATGCTGCTAAGGCTTCGGCACCCGGACAATTGACAATTTGATTCTTCTTAGTGAGGAATCTGTTCCAAATCTTGCGGGCGGACTCTCCGGGCTGTTGGATTATGTGACTTAAATCGTCCGCATCCGGAGGCCGGACATAAGTCCCTTGAAAATTGGCCCTGAAAGCGTCCTCGAGTTCCTCCCAACTCCCAATTGAATTTTCGGGGAGGCTTTTCAACCAGTGTCGAGCTGGTCCCTTCAACTTGAGGGGAAGGTATTTCATGGCGTGGAGATCGTCCCCACGAGCCATGTGAATATGCAGGATAAAATCCTCGATCCAGACCCCTGGGTCTGTCGTTCCATCGTATGCCTCTATGTTCACAGGTTTGAAGCCTTGTGGAAATTCATGGTCCAAGATGCTTCTTCGATGAAGCACGGGGTGGGCAGCCCCTCATGTCTGGACGTCTTTGTGGCATGCCGTCGGTCATTTGGGTTGTCTGGTGCATATTCCGAACTGGTATTTGGTTGGTATGATTGTTTTGGTGACCATAGTCCCTCGCCGGGGTGTGTCCTTTAGATCCGTAGATGGGCCTGGCCGCGCCGGCTTTCTTATCAGGGTGCTCACGCAAATCGTGCGCGGCGTCGGTAGGCGCTCTGTTGCGGTTATGAAGCGGTACGTCTGGCCTCCTGGTCGTGTTATTCTTTGGTGGAACGGCCTCGTCGTCGAGTTCTATCAGTAGCTTACGTTTTGGATATCTCTTTGTATGGCGATCGTCGCCATATCTTTCTTCAGTGTCTAGCACTTCATTCCATTTGCGATTGAGCGTTTCCTGTGCGGCTTTTAGCTATTGCTTCTGCTTCTTTAGACTTCTTGCGGTGGCCATAAGCTTTCTGTGGAGGTTATCTCATTCCACGCGTGTTTCCGGGATGATGAATGCGTCGTCATCCGTACTTCGTTCTTGTCCTGGGGTAGTTTGATGAGCTCGTCCCTCGGGATCATTGTGATCGGGCGTCCGCTCCGGACTGTGTTCGGCATGACCTGGATAGTCCTGTTCCATCGCTGGGTCCGTATGGTCATTGTTGCCTTCGGAGTTGACTGGGGTGTCGATCCCTCTGGCGCTCTTGTCGCTATTTTTACTATTGCTGCACTTTGAGCGGCGTCTGCGCCGTCGTTTTGGCTTTTGCCCGGGGGTTTTATCTTCCGGATTGTCGCCGTCCTCCTCCTTGGGCGTGTCCACCATGTATATATCGTGTGACGAGGTAGTAGTCCAGTGCCCCAGAGATTCTGAATCTTCTCCCGCATCGTCGTCCATCCCGTCGTTGCCTTGGGAGTCGAAGTCAAGCACGTCGGTTAGATCATCGAGCGCGGCGATGAAGTGGGTGGTGGGTGGGCAGCGAATTCGCTTCGTCTTTGCTTCCCACTCGAGCCGGACATAGTTCGCCCCGAGCCTCGACAAAGAGAGAGACTTTAATGAGTTAAGTATGTCGCCGAAGGGCGGTCTTTGAAAAAGATATCCGCAGCGGTAAACTCCATTACCGGGGCCCAACCTGGCTCGGCTGGCTCCGGAGCGCGCGGAATGGAACCCGCAACCGGATACGAGTCTAGGGGTCCAGAGTCACAGGCTTCTACAGAGGTGAGACCTGTGTTCGGCTCCAACGCCGATGGGTGTTCGGCCTGCGGGGCGGGTCCATCCCTCTGTCCTTAGGCAACGCAGCCTACTCCGGATTTATGTCCGGGGCTACTGTAGGGGTGATATCCCGAGCATTGTTCGACAGCAGGTCTAAGCCGTGCTCATCGTGACTGTCCGGTGCTCCTGGCACAGGCCCGAATCCGTCAAAGATCAAGTCTCCGCGAATGTCGGCCGTGTAGTTCAAGTTTCCGAACCTGACCCGATGGCCAGGGGCGTAGCTATCGATCTGCTCCAGATGGCCAAGCGAATTGGCCCGCAGTGCGAAGCCACCGAACACGAAGATCTGTCCGGGATAGAAAAGTCTCACCCTGGACCGTGTTGTTGATGATGGAAGGCGCCATCAAGCCTTGCAGCGAGGACACAGAGGAACTCTCAATGAAAGCACCAATGTCGATGTCAAAACCGGCGAATCTCGGGTAGGGGGTCCCGATCTGTGCGTCTAGGCTGATGGTAATAGGAATCAAGGGACACAATGTTTACCCAGGTTCGGGCCCTCTCGATGGAGGTAAAACCCTACTTCTTGCTTGATTAATATTGACGATATGAGTAGTACAAGAGTAGATCTACCACGAGATCGTAGAGGCTAAACCCTAAGAGCTAGCCTATGATGGTATGATTGTAATTGTGATCGGCCTTCTAAGGACCAACCTCTCCGGTTTATATAGACATCGGAGAGGGCTAGGGTTTACATGGAGTCGGTTACAAGGAAGGAAACACAATATCCGGATTGCCAAGCTTGTCTTCCACGCCAAGGACAGTCCCACCCGGACACGGGACGGAGTCTTGAGTCTTGTATCTTCACGCTTCAATAGTCCGGACAATGTATATAGTCCGGCTGTCCGGATACCCCCTAATCCAAGACTCCCTCACCAGGCGAACCGGTGAAGCGGGAAGCAGCAGTTCAAGTTCCGGCCAGGCCTGCTAGGATTGCTGGGCCTGAGTGGGCCTAGTTCTCTTTAACGGATACATATACTGGTGTGTGTGCGTGAATGGAGCCAGGCTGGCGAACGGCTAGAAGCCGGGGCATATCAAGCGCGTGTGGCTCAGGAACTCGATCCCCTCCTCCTCTGATCCCCAATTTGTAATCCGAATGCTTGAATTCCACCATGATTGATGAGTAGAGAGAGTAGTGCTGACAATCTGGTATCAGAGCCCTTTGATCCATCGGCCCTTCCGACTCACCACCGGCACACGCGGCTCGCCGGGCGGCTGCGAGTGGCGGCGATGGAGCACATCCCGCCGGAGACGAAAGTCATCTACGGCCTCCCGCGCGCCGACTTTGACAAGGTCAGCCGCGAGCGCGACGACACCACCACGAAGGCCATCGCGCAGCTCGATGCCAAGCTCGACCTCCTCTCCGGGCGCCTCGACGAGGTCAAGGTCTCGATCGGAGTCGACATCGACGAACTGCGGCAGGAGTTCGACAAGCCTGCACCAGCTGCGGATCCGCATGTTGCACCTGCAACTCCTTCTCGAGCGTCGAGCCACAATTCTTCCAGTTCTGAAGCGCTCCACTCTGAGGCTGAAAATCGGGGCCCCGCTCATCGGGCATACGTTCCGCCTCCAATCAGAGGTACGCATCTTGAATAGGCACTGCATCGCGTTCTGTTTGCATCGTTGTTTTCGAGACAGAATTCTGCTGATGTGTATGGTGTTGGTCCTCGGATTGAGATGCCCCGTTTCGACGAATCCAACCCGAAGCTCTGGCAGGCCCGTTGCGAGGATTATTTCAGGTTTTGGGGCACACCGCAGAATCAGTGGATTTCCACAGCCACTTCCACCGCTTGAAGCATCTGCTGCTAGGTGGTTGGAATCGGTTCGTCGACGAGCTCCTCACGCCACCTGGGATGAGTTCTGCAAACTGCTCCAAAACAGGTTCGGCCGCAACTTGCATCAGACTGTCTTGCGGATTTTTTTAACATTTCTCAGACTGGAACCGTGGAGGATTATGTTGAACGATTCTCTGAGCTGTTTGATCAGTTGTCTGCCTATGAGAGTTTTCCCAACACTGTGCATTATGTTACCCGTTTCATGGAAGGACTGAAACCTGCTGTCAGATTGGCTGTTGGCATTCAGCAACCAGCAGACTTGGAGACAGCTTATCAGTTGGCTATCTTACATGAGGAGTTGGGAACAAGCTCGGTTGGCCCGTCCATGGCTGGCGCCAACTGTAGAGCTTCTGTGTTGCCATTGCCACCCCCCCCCCCCCCCCACAATCCTCGTCGTCCAATACAGTTGCTGTTCGTGTGGTTGATGATAAGAAAGCAACAGAGATTTTCAGAAAACCTCCTCCTGACAATAAGTGAGTGCTCTGCGTGCTTATAGGAGAGCTAAGGGGTTGTTCTTTGTGTGTGGAGAGCGCTAGGGTAAGGATCACGTTTGTAAGCAAGAAGTCCAGCTGCATGTTGTGCAGGAAATGTTGGATTATGAGCAGCATCTTCCACAGGAGTTGGCAACCTACACTGAAACAAATACAGTTTCTGAAGCCAATGCTATGTCACTATCTGCTGTAGCTCTGGGTGATACATCTACAACTCCTGCTATGACAATGAAGATGAAAATTCAGTTGCAAGGCCGTACATTAACGTTTCTGGTTGATTCCGGTAGTTCTCATACATTTTTGAACCGTGCAATAGCTGAGTTGTTGTCAGGAGTGTCAGACAGGCCTGTTTCCATGGTCAGAATTGCCAATGGCAAGTTAATTCCCTGTTCCAAACAACTATTGCAAGGCAGGTGGACTTGTGGTGGTCATAAGTTTGTCAGTAATTTCAGGATTTTCCCTTGGGCTCCTATGATGGATTTTTGGGCATTGATTGGCTAGCTGCACACAGCCCTATGCAGGTGGATTGGTCTACTCATTGGCTTGATTTCCAGCATGATGGTGCTCTCATAACCTTGCTTGGAGAAAATGCTGCTCAGCCTGTTTGCTGCTATTCGATCTCTATGCTCTCACTTACGCAATGTGAATCTTGCTTTCCTGTCTGAAATACCACCTGAAGTGCAACTGCTGTTGGATAAATATGCCTCTGTGTTTGAAGCTCCCTCTGGCCTGCCTCCTAGAAGATAGTATGACCACACTATTCCCCTGGTTCCAGGTGCCACTCCAGTGTCCCTTCGACCTTACAGAATTACCCCTGCTCTAAAAAATGAGATGGAAAGGCAGGTACAAGAGATGCTGGACAGTGGCATTATCAGACATAGTAACAGCCCATTCTCCTCCCCTATGATCATGGTAGAAAAGAAGGATGCAACCTGTTGACCAGTGGTTGACTATAGACACTTAAATAATATTACTGTTAAAAGCAAGTACCCTATACCAGTTATATATGAGTTACTGGATGAACTGGCTGGATCTCATTGGTTTTCTAAGTTGGACCTTAGGGCTGGATTTCACCAAATCAGAATGGCACCTGGGGAAGAATACAAAACTGCATTCCAGACACATATGGGCCACTATGAATTCCTGGTCATGTCCTTTGGTCTCACTGGTGGCCCCAACACATTTCAGTTTGCTATGAATAATGATCTAAAACCAGTCATAAGACGCCATAAGGGGAAGAAATTTGTTCTTGTTTTCTTTGATGATATACTGGTCTTCAGTATCACATATTCTTAGCACTTGCAGCATTTGGAAGAGGTGTTGCAGCTCGTTCAAAAACAACAGTGGCAAGTTAAGTTATCTAAGTGCACCTTTGCTCAGCAGCAGGTTGAATATTTAGGGCATGTTATCGATTAGGTGGAGTTGCTACAGACCCAACTAAAATTGAAACTATTCAGAACTGGCCCGTTCCTGTTACTGTCAAGGAAGTCAGAGGATTTCTTGGTCTGGATGGATATTACACGAAGTTTATCTGGCTTTTTGGAGTGATCAGCAGGCCCCTCACCAATCTTCTCAAGAAGGGGGTGTTCTTCCACTGGACATACATTGAGCAGCAGTCCTTTGAGGCCCTCAAACAAGCTCTTGTTTCAGCACCTGTTCTGGCCCTCCCAGACTTCTCAAAACAGTTTGTGATTGAAACAGATGCATGTGATGTGGGAATTGGAGCAGTCCTCATGCAAGATGGGCATCCACTGGCATATGTTAGCAAGGCCTTGGGCCCTAGAAACTAGACCTTGTCTGTGTATGAAAAAGAATACTTGGCTATACTGCTTGCTGTAGACCACTGGCGTCAGTACTTACAGTTATCTGAGTTTGTCATCAGAACATATCAACGCAGCCTGTCTAGCCTGTCTGAACAAAGATTGCATACGGTGTGGCAGCAGAAGGCACTTACCAAACTTTTGGGGCTCAGCTACACTATTTGCTACAAGAAGGACACCGAAAATGGTGCAGCTGACTCGTTATTAAATGCAGACCACACTCGCTTACGAAACTCTTCCCAAGTTTTGGCGTATGTCGTCGGTTCAGCCAGTTTGGCTCACAGAAATATTGGGCAGTTACTCAGATGATCCTTTCTGTGTTGGATTGCTACAACACCTAGCGACTGATGCTAAAGCTAACAAGAAGTTCTCCTTAAAAGCAGGATTGCTTCGTGTGGATAAAAGCATTTGGATTGGCAATGCACCTTCCTTGCATCAGAAGGTCGTCAGTGCTTTCCATGATAGCCCGGTAGGCGGCCATTCTGGTTTCCCTGTCACATACAAACGAGTTCGTCATCTTTTCCGGTGGGCAGGTATGCGAGGGTTTATCAAACAGTTTGTGCGCTAGTGCTTGACTTGTCAACAAGCTAAGCCTGAACGTACTTCCTACCCTGGGCTTCTGCAACCACTGCCCGTCCCCAACATGCCATGGGAAATGGTCACCATGGACTTCATGGAAGGATTGCCCACTTCTGGAAGATATAACTGTCTTATGGTGATCATTGACAAGCTGCCAAAATATGACCATTTTGTTCCATTGCACCACCCTTTTACGGCCCAAACTGTTGCCGAGGCTTTCTTGAATTCAGTTTATACACTGCATGGGATGCCATTGTCTATTGTGTCCGATCGTGACCGTATCTTTACCAGTCTCTTTTGGAAGGAACTCTTTACCAAGTCTGGAATCTTGCTGCAAATGAGCTCTGCTCGTCATCCTCAATCTGACGACCAAACAGAGCATGTGAATCAGTAGGTCGAGTGTTTCCTTCGCTGCTTTGTCAGTGCTCATCTAGCTCATTGGGCTTAGTGGATAACATTGTGTGAATTTTGGTCTAACACCAATTGGCACTCCGCTACTGGCTTTACCCAATTTGAAATCATTTATGGACACCCTCCGTGCCACTTTGGACTGACGACTGATGACGCAGTTCAGTCTGAAGATCTTGAATAGTGGCTGACGCAGCGTCAAGTGGTCATCGACTCAGTCCGTCAGCACCTGTTGCGTGCTCAACAGCGCATGAAGGCTCAAGCCAACAAGCACCGCACTGAATGCACTTTTGCTGTTGGTGACTATGTCTTTTTGAAGCTGCAGCCTTACCTTCAATCGTCAGTCGCTCCTCGGGCCAATCACAAGCTAGCTTTTAAGTACTATGGCCCCTTCAAGATCATTTCTCGGGTGGGAGAAGTCGCCTATCAATTGGATTTGCCTATTACCAGTCGTGTGCACCAGTGTTTCATGTTTCACTTCTTTGAAGCGAGTGTTGGCCTTGACTGTCGAGTTAGTTCGTTTCAGCCACAGCGGACATTTGCAAGTTCCTGAACAGGTGTTGCAGCAGCGAGTGGTCCGTCGTGGCAATGACTCAGTCGTCCAAGTCTTGATCCGATGGAGCGATTCTATCGAAGACATGGCCACCTGGGAGGACAAAGAAACCCTCAAGCAGTTGTTTCCTCATGCGCCGGCTTGGGGACAAGCCGTTTCTAAGGGAGGAGGAGTTGTCAATGATCAAGTGCCTCCAGGCGAACCGGTGACGCGGGAAGCAGCAGTTCAAGTTCCGGCCAGGCCTCGTCGCAAGCCTCAGCGGCCCGCTAGGCTTGCTGGGCCTGAGTGGGCCTAGTTCTCTGTAACGGATACATATAGTGGTGTGTGTGCGTGAGTGGAGCCAGGTTGGCAGAGTGGCTAGAAGCCGGGGCACGACAAGCGCGTGTGGCTCAGGAACTCGATCCCCTCCTCCTCTGATCCCTAATTTGTAATCCGAATGCTTGAATTCCGCCATGATTGATGAGTAGAGAGAGTAGTGCTGACAAAATCACGAGGAGAATCGGAGAGATCACGCCGGAGATGTGGGATTGGGCGCTGATGCGTTCGTGAACTGGAGATCAGAACGGGGAGGAAGAAGGGGCATGGGGTCCAACCGTCGGTGGAACAGAGAGAAGAAGAAAAGAAAAAGGAAAGATCAAGGCGCCCGGTTCTTGAGCTTCGACTGCTTGAGCTTGCCTACATGTGGTGACGGAATAAGCTATTTGGGTACTGTTGCGATGCGCCGCGTGAGCGGAAGATAGCGACTAGGCAATTGGAGAATAGGTTTTAGTATTTCCTATTTATTTTATTTACAGAAATGACTTTGGCTCCAAAAAAGAATCTAAATCATTTTATAAAAAAACCAAGACACCCACAAAACAATATATAGTTACATACAGCATAGTGAACAATTTTCCAGTCCAAAATACTTATATAGAATACACATAATATTTTTATAAACTTTATTTTTGCACTTATAAAATGTTCCATAAAAAACTTTTGAACTCCGAAAAATATCAAAATTAAAACTGAAACAACTGCCAACTCTTTTATAATGAAGGTATCATATTACCTTCTCTCACTTAGCTTAATTTTTGAGTTGGATTTGTTTCAAAAAGCAGAATCCAATAGCAAGAATATTTGAATAATTTCTAGTTCAATTATTGTGGAAGTCATGTTATCCTCTCTCATATCCAATTTGAAACACTTTCAAATATGCTTACAATTCAAAATAAAATCCAAATGAATATTCGAGAAAGTCCTTTTATTCCCTCTCATTTGTATATTCATTTTAATACCAAAAATTTCAAATCCTACGCAAATTTAGCAACACTCAAGCAACACAAACAAGTTTTAATAAATCCTATTTAATAATTAACATTCCAAAATTTAGAATTTTGGATGTTACAATCAACAGGTGGCCAAACTGACAGAGGACCTTGCCAAGAGCGCCAAGGAAGTCGTGGCTCTCAAGGAGGAAGTGCAAAAGGCGGAGACTCTTCTGAAGGAGGTGCAATCGCAGCTTTCCTCAAAGAGCCAGGACCTTGACACTGCCAAATGGCACTATTACCGCCATGAAGGCAAGACTTGGCACCTTGGAGAGCGGAATCGAGTCTGCCGGAGCTCATGAGAAGTAGCCGATGAAGGACTTGGACAATGCGAGAATCCTCCGAAAGGACGCAGATGACAAACTCGCGAACCAACTTGAGCAACGTGACCTCTGGATCAAGAGTCTGGTTGATATTGCCGAGGGTGATGCGGAGCATCCTTCCATCATCCCCATGGACTCTACACCAACACATCAACCACCACATGGGCCCATGACAAGAGCTAGAGCACGTGCAATAGAATCCTAGGTGTTCACCTCTACTTGATATGCATATGGACACAAACGGAACTTGGTTGTACCTCAACAAAATACTCTATGCCTCATTAGGTATGAAGAGGAGCACCACCAAGAAGCTCAGGAGCATCACCAAGGAGTAGGAGGACCACCTCAAGGCCATGCGGAGCAAGATGGAGCACAACAGCAGCAGCACTGGAAGTCCTAGGTGACCCCGTGCGCACGGGCCCCCGAGACCCCGTGGCGATGTTGCACCCCATGCGCACGGGCGTGTACCATGCACACGGGACCCCCGTGCGCACGGGCCCAACTTACCCCGTGCGCATGGGCCCTACCGGATGGGCGGCTGAGATTGCATTTTGGATGTCCTCTTCTTCCACTTCGTCCCCAAACCTATATAAGTCATACCTAGGGTTATGTTTAGGGTCAGCAAAGACATAGATAAGAATTTGAGAGCTTTGCTCCTTCTACCACCTCCATTGGAGATCAAGGCCTCTTTGGGAGAGGATCCACTTGTGGATTTCAAGACCTCAATCTTGAAGAAGACTACCATCAAGACCTCATCTCCTAGGAGTGGGAAGAACTCTACCATTGTATCTTTCCTTTGATTATGTTTGTGAACTTGTGGATCTTATGTTGCTATTCTAGTGGATGTGTAATTGGGCATTGTTGGAGTGAATTCCTCTTTGTGTTTCTTGGTGTTCATCCCTTTTCCCCTCCAAGTGTGAAAAGATCCATCTTAGGGTTCCACCCTACAACATCTTGGTATCATGAGCAAGGTTGATTCACATCTTGGAGTCCCTAGCCTCCACTTTCAAGCTTGATTTTGTTGTTTTTCGTCCTAATTCGAAAATCCCCAGCAAAAATAGCCCCAAAATTTTTCTTGCAATTTGTTGATCTTGTGAGATTTGGTTGATTTGATCCACGAATTTGGTGTTTGGCAAGTTGATCCCATCCATCAAATTTGGCCACAAAATTGAAAATACCCATGGATCCAAAGCTTTTCGTCCGCTTCCAGAGGACCCCGTGCACACGGGCCTTATTTACCCTGTGCGCACGGACCATCCAGAGCACTTCGGCCATTTTCTGTTTTGCACCATTTTGACGCCCCACCATCACTCATGTTCTTCCGCAATATTTCTCGTGGTTGTTTGAGTTTTTGATTGTGGTTTATCTCGTGTCCTAAGGTGTTTCGGCTACTTGGGCGCGATTTAACGTCATCATCACCGCCACTCGACCATCGACTCAGACTCACCGTAAGCAAGGGCGGTAACCTCGACGACACCGTTGCATTACCCTTGCCATTACCTTGGTAGCTTCGAGCCTATTTTGCGTAGCTTACCTATCGAGACTAGCTTGTTGTGTATTGCCAGGCCACGCCTTTAGTGCACCATTAGTGTTACGTCTCTCCCGTGCATATACTACTTGTTACCTCGCATTGTGGCTCGCATATCAAACATTGTGGCATAGTAAAAAAAAGAGAGAAAAATCTTTTAAGGAAAAGAAAAAGAAGGAAGAGAAGCAAGAGCTTGTAAGAAATAGCATTGAGCCACTTTGCCTAGTTCATCATCTTGGTTCATACATACATAATCATACGTGGGATAGTAGATGACCCGTTTCCCTATTAAGTTGGTGCACTAGCGTATCTATCCCATTAGAGCAATCGATCTAGCGTCTCTCTAGTATCCATACAACAAGAGCATTTTCCGTGGTTCCACCTCCTAGAGATCACACCTTGCTTGTGCGTATCCCATTTATCTTCTGTGTGTGTGTTCCTAGTGATATCCTTGGGTTTGATCTTTTTGTGTTACTTGCCATTTGTGCATCTTTTCAACTTTTTCAATATCTTGATTAACATTTGCTTGAATTATTTGTGCCACTTCCTAACCGAGCTCCTCCATAAGTCTTTTACTTGTAGGTGTGAGAACCAATATCCAGTACCAATTCTACTATTATAGCATCACGTGTGTTTGTACTTGTTACATCCACAATCTTCGGTAAAGGTAACTTTGATTTTGTTCTCTCATTTTCCTACTCATCACCACTTCCACATGATGGATAGGCCTTCTTCTTCGACGAACCCGCTCTTCAAAGAGCAAGATGGCGAACGCGACTACGTCACCAAGAACCACTTCTTCATCGCGCAACGAGTTCTACATCAAGAGAGTGAAGCTTTGGGTGATCACCTCGAGCAACTCGCCACCGACCTACGACAATCGGAAGCACGACAACGGGACTATTTGGACGCCAAGCTCTCCAAACAAATGGATGAATTTCACAACATGCTCGTGAGCCGCGCATCTTCCTCAACCTCTTCACCAAGACGACGCCACTCAAGTGACCACTCATTGTCCTATTCTTCTTCCGATGTGAGTCCTCCTCGGCGTGACGACAGTCATGACTGCCATGCGCAAGAAAATCCGTTCCATGGCAATGGCCTCCGCGACCGAGTTCGAGCACGTGAACAAGTGCGACGCCAAGCGCGAGACGGCATGGATCAAGAACAACCACCACCACATCGTTCACGTCAAGCATCTCAAGATGGCGATGCAATCTGGCAAGAGCACCCAAGCCGTGAAGCTCAAGCCCAAGCGGCTCAAGATGCACTCCGGGAGTCCACTCGGGCCGTTGCCCAACGCAGTCGTCAAGTTCGTGAGAAAGAAGAAGCCCTTCGTCAAGCACGACAAGAAGAAGCCGCTCAACGTGAAGAACAACAAGAAAGGTGAAATTGGGAACATATGCCTCGACACCCTCCTCGGCAACCGGATCGAGTGATCCAAGACCCCCCTCCACGCCAAAGAGACACCAAGCGGATCTAGTTCTTGAAGATCCTCCTCCACGCCAAGAGCAACATCAACATCGTCACTATGATGAAGTACTCCGCTATGGCAAGCTCAAGTTCACCATGCCCAAGTTCTCTGGAAGCAATGACCCCGAGGAGTACCTATCATGGGAATTGAAAGTCGACAAGATATTCCGTCTTCACAACTGTGACGAGGAAAAGAAGATCGCCATGGCATCCCTTGAATTTCAAGACTATGTCCTCATTTGGTGGGAACAAGTGATCAAGCGACGACGTGAGAAGGACGGGCCACCCATCACGACTTGGACACAAATGAAGGACGTCATGCGAGCTCGCTTTATGCCTACGTACTACACACGAGACTCTTCAAGAAGTTGCAACTCCTCAAGCAAGGCACGAAGACAGTGGAAGAATACTATCAAGAAATGGAGATTGCCATGATACGAGCTAATGTCAAACAAGATGATGAGCAAACAATGGCACGCTTCTTGAGCGGCCTCAATCACCCAATACGGAAGATTGCCGATTTCCAACCCTACTCCAACCTTCTCGAGCTAGTTCACCAAGCGACCAAGGCGGAACGACAAGTATAAGAAGACTTCAAATACGCCAAGTACTCATCCAAGACCTATGGCTCATACACTCAAGCTACCTCTACTACGACTTCGAGACCTCCTACCTTGACTAGAGCATCACCAAGTACCGGCGACAAGTCAAGTTCCAAGAAAGCGACGCCTTCCTCGACTCGTCCTCCAGCAAGCAACTACAAGAACAAGACCTCTTCTTCGGCAGCACCAGGCGATCCTGTCAAGACAAGTTCTATCAAGTGCTTCACATGTGGTGGCCGTGGACACATGTCTTTACAATGCATCAACAAGCGAACCATGATCGCCAATGATGATGGCACGTACGAGCTCTCGAGCACGTCGCCATGCACCGTCAAGTGAACAAAGAAGAAGATGCTCAAGTCTATTGTGACAATGATTCAAGTCCCGCTCTCGTGGTCTCCAAGGTATTGAAGCTTCAACACCAACAAGACGAAGACCAAAGGTGTCACATCTTCCACACTAAGGCCGGCATCAACGGGCACTCCGTGAAAGTCATCCACTACAAAAAAAGACACATCCGTGACATTTTGGGCCGAACGAATTTTTTTTCTGTCATACATATGACATTCTATGATGATAATTGTGACAAAACCCGGTATCATCATAGATGTGGTGGGCCTCTACTTCTATGACAAAAAATCATGACGAGAAAATGGGCTTTTCATCTGGGCGGGCCGGAGGCGCAGCTGCATGACATTCTTTGGGCCGTCCATGAGGGAAAAACCATGGTAGAAGCGAGGGGAGGAAAATTTGGGAGTTGCCGTTACGGTGGGAGGTCGGGGCCGAAGCGATGCTGCGTTTCTCTCGTCTGGTCTGCAGCGTGTGTGCAAGGCGTTGGCTCTAACTAAACCCGAGCGAGGCGTTGGGCTCTAACTGAACCCGAGCGATTGCACTGGAAGCTACGCGTTACTGAACCCGAGGGATCGATCGATGGCTGTTAACTGAACCCGATGGAGCGATTCCTTCGCTACTGAAGCCGATCGATTGGATGAGCGATGGCGTTGCGGGGGCTGGATGAGCGATTGGCGGTGGCGTTGCCTCTGGATGAACATGACCCGTGGTGTGGAGGGCTGGATGAGCGGTGAAGCGGTGGAGGGTGGCCGTGGAGGGGTGATTGAACAGGACCTGTGGTGTGGAGGGCTGGATGAATAGTAGGCGGTGGAGGGGTGCCCGTGGAGGGGTGGTTGAGCGATGGCCGGTGGAGTAAGCGCCACGGTGGAGGCTGGATGAATAGGAGCCCGTGGAGGCTGGAGGAGGTCGACGGTGGAGATGAACAGTATCCCGTGGAGTCCCGTTTTGCGGTACGCCACACCCCTCCCGATGAACAGGACCCCCGTTTCGACCGTAGCGCTCCAACACAAGTCCGTTTCGTCCGTTTTGTGGTACGCCACACCCCTCCCGATCAACAGGACCCCCGTTTTGACCGTCGGAGGTCCGTTTCCTCCGTTTTGCGGTACGCCACACCCCTCCCGATCAACAGGACCCCCGTTTCGACCGTAGGAGGTCCGTTTCCTCCGCTTTTGCAACACGCCACACCCTCCCGATCAACAGGACCCCGTTTACGGCGTAGGAGGTCCGTTTCCTCGTTGTCTTGATGCGCGGCCCCTCCCGATCAACAGGATCCCGTTTGAGCGTGGCGGTCGAACACAAGGCCGTTTCCTCCGTTGTCTTTGTCGCCAGCCTCGTTTCCATCGCTGTTCCATCCAAGCCCTCCGATGAATACGACCACGCATTCCGTTTCGACCCAGCCGGTTGGCTCCCCATGAACACGACGGCGACATTGTTTCTCCGTTCCGACCCAGCCATGTATGCGTGTCGTGAGTAGGCGTTCGAGACCACCTGCTGTATGTACGACGTGCGGGTCAGATTTTCCTTCTTGCACCCTACGCCAACATGCGTGCGTGCACATGCTACGTCGGCGCCTCTACTACGACACGTGCGGCGCCTCTACATCTACGACACGTGCGGCGCCTCTACATCGACCGGTATGTATGCATTACCGTTCGCGACGAATGACAACGCCACGTGCGCTTGACCGAGGTGGGTCGGTATCGGGCACTTCCTTGCATGCGAAGATGTAGATTGTGGGTCCCAGCATTCAGGTGTCGAATCGTTTTTTTAGGACGCACTTCATTGAGTGCGAAGATGTAGCTGGTGGGTCCCAATCGGGGCGAATCATTTTTTGCGGACGCACTTCCTTGCGTGCGAAGATGTAGCTGGTGGGTCCCGGCAATCGGGGCGAATCGTTCTTTGTGAAATCTGATGGCCCGTCCGATGGGTCCCCATTGTCAGTGGAGGAATAATTATTTTGCACGTAATAAGGAGGCACTTCCTTGCTGCAGCCATGGACCAAGCTATCGACCTCTCCGCGTCTGATCCACGTCCAGATGGAAGCTGTTCCTTGACCACGTTGACCACGCCGCCGAGAGCACCGAGGCGGTGGGCGGCGGCGAGGCCTATGAAGGGGATGATGGCGTGGCGGGGAAGACACGGTAGTGGATGCCCCCCTTAGAGAGAATCTGAGGGTTCCTTTGGTTCCTGCGGTGTGAGGTTGCCGTCGCCGCGAAATAACTTGAGGGTGTGGGTGAGTAGAGGATGGCCCGCCAGCGGTGGGAGTAGTAGAGGCGGTGAGGCCTCCGCCGCATCGCATAACCGCCACGGGAGGTAGGAGCACGAGGCACGACCGGTCTTTGGTTTGGTAATTTGGAGCAAGAAGACCAGAGGTTGAAGAAGCACTCTGACCCGTTGGATGGACATCGATCTGACCCATTGGAGATAGAATCGTGCATATTGACTAAGTTGACAAAGCCCTCCGTCCCCGTCAACTTAGTAGGCCCACAAGTCAGCCTGCCACTATACTGGGTCCCAGCCACTACTAGGGAAAAGCCTAGCAGCAGCGCGGGTTTTGGGCCTATTAGTAGCGCGGGGGCCGGCGCTACTAATAAGGCGCTACAGCTAACGTATAGCAGTAGCGCGGGTGCCACCCGCGCTACTACTACGTCCGTTAGTAGTAGCGTGGGTAAAAACCCGCGCTACTACTACCAGCGCGGATTTTTTTTGAATTTTTTCGAAAAAAATTTCATTTTTTCCCTAATTTTCAAATTTCTGAATTATTTTAACATCAAATCTCTAATCACCCCTCATCGCTGCTCAATTTAATCTCTAATCACCCCTCATCATTCCAAATCATCTAACTTCCCGAACGGTCACCCACAAGTCAGCCTGCCACTATACTGGGTCCCAGCCACTACTAGGGAAAAGCCTAGCAGCAGCGCGGGTTTTGGGCCTATTAGTAGCGTGGGGGCCGGCGCTACTAATAAGGCGCTACAGTCTAACGATATAGCAAGAAGCGATGGCGGTGCCACCAGCGCTACTACTACGTCCTTAGTAGTAGCTTGGGTAAAACCAGCGCTACTACTACCGGTATGAGTTTTTTTGAATTTTTTGAAAAAATATTTCGATTTTTCCTAATTTTCAAATTTCTGAATTATTTTAACATCAAATTTCTAATCACCCCTCATCGCTGCTCAATTTAATCTCTAATCACCCTCATCATTCCAAATCATCTAACTTCCTGACGGTCACCCATCCTCTCACTACTCCGGCTGAGCACGCTTAACTTCCGGGTTCTATTCTCCCTTGTTTCCAAGTCTGCACTTGTTGTTTTCGACAATAGTAAGATGTCAATCCTATTAACCTCAGGAATTTAGCTTGAGCATAAAGTCACACATTTCACTATTTGAGTTTGAAACTATTGTTCTAAAAAATTACTAACACTAATATTTCTTGAATAATTAGTTTGACCACAGTTTGGCCACAGTTTGGCCATAGTTTGACCAGATTTGACCAAAATTCAAAAAGACTAAAATAATTATTTAGTAACACTAATATTCTAGAATAATTAGTTTGACCATTGTTTGACCACAGTTTGACCACACAGTATGAAATTTTTTCGATTTTTCCACTCTAGATCTTAAAAGCCCCGTAACTTTTCGAGTAGATGATTTTTCATATAAAAATCTTTTTCATCCGATTTAGTATGCAAAAGTTATGCCCATTTTTACAAATTCTCGAGAGATTTTGCAAATAAAGTTGAAATTCATATTTGCAAATTTTCCCAACAACTAGACCACATATCACATGGGAAACTTATTTTCTTTTATTTTTTTGACATCTTCATCATTTTCTTTTATTTTTTTTAAAACTGAAAAGGCGATCAAGGGGGGGGGGGGGTAGAGTTTGAAAATGGGACCATTAGTAGTAGCGCGGTTTTTACCCCTCGCTACTACTATGGCATTCACTTAGTAATGTGAGGGCTAAAAACCAACGCTACTGCTATCAAACTTAGTAGTAGCGAGGTTTTAAAACCGCGCTACTACTATGGCATGTCCCGGGGCACGCAGTAGAGACCGCTTAGTAGTTGCGAGGGTTAAAAACCGGCGCTACTGCTATCAACTTAGTAGTAGCGAGTTTTAAAAACCTACGCTACTGGTAAGTAGCAGTAGCGAGGGTTTTTAACCCTCGCTACTAGTAACTTTCTATGTATAGGCTTTTCCCTAGTAGTGAGCTAACAGGCGGAGTATTCTTTTTTTTGTGCGTAATAAGGAGGCACTTCCTTGCGTGCGAAGATATAGCTGGTGGGTCCGAGCTGTCAATGATAACGTTTTTTTCGCCAAATCTGAAGGCCCTTTCGGTGGGTCCACGATGTCGGTGGAGGAATCATTATTTTGTGCGTAATAAGGAGGCATTTCCTTGCGTGCGGCCGTGGACCCAGTATCGGCCTCTCCACGTCTGATCCACTTCAGATGCATGTCGGTCGTTGACCACGTTGACCAGGCCGGCCGAGAGCACCGAGGATGGTGGACGGCAATGAGCCTAGGAAGGAAACGACGGAGGCAGGAAGACTTAGCGATTGTTTCCCATGCGGAGGGAAATCTGTTGAGCGAGGTTTCTTGGTTACGTCTGCCGTCGCCCGAAGAATAACAACAGTGTGGGTGAGTAGAGGATGGCTAGGGCAGCGATGGGAATCTGATGGGGCGGTGAGGCTACAGCAATACAACCCGGCCTTGTGAGGGAGGAGGAAGCGGCAGTCCAGCCGGCGCTTGTTTCGGTGGGGAAGCGGGAAGAGCGAAGATTGAAGAAGCCCGCCGTTGGATGGCCATCCAACGATCCTTTGCTAATGTCAACCTTTTTTTAGGAAAGCCTCAAATCTGTGGAAAACAACATACAGCCCATCTGCCATTATTTCTAATAATTTACAGCCCATTTGCTAATTCTTAAGGTTTTTTTGGAGCCCATATTCTTTTTGTTAGCATTACAGCCCATACTGTGGCCACAGTTAAAAAATTATAGGAAAGTTTGCATATTTCGGTGCGGTCCAAACTGTTTTTAATCCCGAAAATTCGACTCACATTCAAACTGATTTTAAAAATAAATGCATATCAATATAAAATCCAACAAATTCTCCACTCAAAAATTAATGTAATTTAAAATCTCGAAATGAAAAAAAGATATTTGAAACTAATTGCCGATTTGATGTGTTTTAAAAATGTACAAACCATTTCTCATTAATGATGGGCCATTTTCCTGGCCAGCTATAGGAAAGCTCTCCTCGTCTTGAAAGATTTGCAGCCCAAAAGGCCTGATAAAGCGACTTACTTGGCAAATAACAAAAAAACTGGGCTGTGGCCGTGGACCCGGTATCGGCCTCTCCACGTCTGATACTCTTCCGATGGAAGTGGTTCCTTGACCACGATGACCATGCGTGCGGAGAGAGCACCACGGAGGTGGACGGCGAGGCCTAGGAAGGGGACGACGCGGAGCCGGGAAGACGCAATAGTGGAAGCCCAGCGGAGAGAGTCTGAGGGTTCACGGTTCGACTACGGTGTGAGGCTGCCGTCGCCCTTGAGGGCACAGCCAGCGATGGGAATAGTAGGGGCGGTGAGGCCTCATGGCAGCACAACCAGCCATGGGAGGCGGGAGCATGAGGCACGACCGCGCTGGTTTGGGCGGTGGAGCAAGAAGACCGGAGGTTGAAGAAGCACTCTGGCGTTGGATGGACATCGTCTGATCCTTTGGAGCTAGAATCGTTCTTATTGACTAAGGTGACAAAGCCCTTCGTCCCCGTCAACTTAGTAGGCCCACAAGTCAGCCTCCCACCAAGGTGGGCCCCAGCTAGCAGCGGGAGTATTCATTTTTTTGTGCGTAATAAGGAGGCCACGGTGGGTCCGAGCGGCAATGAGGGGGCATTTTTTTGCGAAATCGGTGGCCCGTCGGTGGGTCCCGGTCGGGGCAAACATTTTTTCGCCAAAATCTGGTGGCCGTCGATTGGGTCCCTAACTGTCGGTTGGAGGAATCATTATTTTCCGCGTAATAAGGAGGCACTTGCTGCGGCCATGGACCCGGTGAGACTCTCCACGTCTGATACTTCGATGGAAGTCGTTCGCTTGACCACGTTGACCTTGCCACGTTCCGTTGCATGCATGCGTCCATGGCGTGGTGCATCCCCACTGTCGACCTCTCACGTCACAGTCATCTTCCGATGACTCTCGATTTATTGACCACGTTGACCACACCGTGCCGAGCGCACCCAGACTGGAACGACTCGGAGATGGGGAAGACGGGGCAGTGGAGTCGCAGATGGAGAGGAGTGGGAAACTTCACTGGTTCGGGTGTGCAGCAGCACAACCACGATGCACGGGAGACAGGAGCAAGAACAGAGGTTGAAGAAGGAGCACGGTTGTTGGATTAACATCCAACGGTCCAGCTGTGTCGGATTTCGGGTTCCGGCAGACCCTTGAGGTTCGAAAACTGGGGTGCACGCGGAGATCTTTCCCCTACCAGCTCACGCGTGAATTGTTTGCAAGGGATCTAAACTAGGAACGAAGAATAGCACAAGAGACACGAGGTTTATACTGGTTCGGGCCACCGTCGTGGTGTAATACCCTACTCCAGTGTGTGGTGTGGTGGATTGCCTCTGGGGCCTAAGATGAACAGTACAAAGGAAGAACAGCCTCGCGAGGGGCTGTTCTTGAGCTGGTGCGATGGACTGCTTGGGTGAGTCCAGTCGCTTCTCTCTCTCTCTCTCTCTCTCTCTCTCTCTCTCTCTGTTCGACTTGTTCTCCTCTCTGTTCGACCTGTTCTCCTCTCTGTTCGACTTGTTCTCCTCTGTGTTCGACCTATTCTCCTCTCTATTCGACCTGTTCTCCTCTCTGTTCAACCTGTCGTCCCTGTTCGACCTGTTCTATTTATAGGGGGAGGCCCTGGGCCTCTTCCCAAATAATAATGGCCAGGAAGGGCGCCAACAATTAGCCATTTTGAAGGGAACATCTAGTACACTTATCCTGACTAAAGTTGGTCTTGACTGCCAAAGGCTCTGGCGGTGACGCCGTCCTGGGCTCCACGATGACCTCCTTCCTGCCGCTCTGCTGGTCTTGGTCTTGTTGCACCGAAGCGGTAACCTTTGCCTGATGCCTTGGCATGTGCTTGCCTCCTTTGCACCAAAGGGGAAACGAGGACACTACGCAGGCCGGCGCCCGCCTGGTCTCGATCGTCATGGCTTGCGTCACGGGGCACCCTCGTGAGGTACCCTGCCTTGATCTCTCCGCCTCCTCGTGAGCACACTTTGTGAGGCTGCTCTGAGGAAGGTTCCCGTCGTCCACCCCGCGAGGCTTGGACCCTCGCGAGGGTCTTGAGCTTGAGCTGATGAAGCTAGGCCACGATGGGCCCCCACTTGAGCCACGTCGTAGGCCGCAGGCAGGCAAGTCTGGGGACCCCCGTTCCCAAAACGCCGACAGTAGCCCCCGGGCCCAAGGCGCGCCCGGGCTTGGCTTAGCAGAGAAGCGAAGGGGCAAGTGCGAAGCGCCGCAGGCCCCAACAACCTGCGACCTTGGGTGCCGCATGGCGATTGATTGGTCGTGGGCGTCTCCGCTTCCCCATGATGCCTCGGCAACCGTCTGACTTGACAAGTCCCTGCACGCAGAAATGGGTCATGATTACCTGTGATCGTGGAGGCCGGCGGTTGGCCTCCTCCGGCTATAAGTACGGAACGGCGCGAGCCCTTCCAGCCCATCTCTTCGTGCTTATTCTTCCTCTCCATCCTTGCCCTTGCTCCACATTGCGACAATGGCTCCGATCCGCTGGTTTTCTGCAGAAAAGAAGGGAAAGGCCCCTCGAGAGGGTCCCGACCCGCTTCCGCCGAAGAAATGGCTAGTCCTCTGCCGCCGAGAGGAAGGCGCCCGGCAGGAGGTGTCGAGGCCCTGGTACGAGCGGCCGCTGCCAGGGTTCCCGCTGCCCTTGTACGCCCGCATCAAGGGCCCTGGAGGAGTAGGCGCCGAGCGCCATGGACGATGCCACCGTCGGCGCCGGCGGGTCACGGCGGTGCGTGTCGTTCCTCCTGGAGTCCACGCCAAGGGCTCCTCCCGAGAGCTTGTGCTCCACGCCGCCATGCCTCCTCAGTCTTGGATTCGCCTTCCTCCTTCCTTTGCCTTTGAGATCCCTTGAGGGCTCTCTGAGACTCTGGTTGCAACATCTTGGCTGCAGCACCCTATGACGGCCCAGGCGGAGGTCGCTGTTGTCGCTTCGGGCAAGGTCTACATGACCCGAGGCTGGAGCGAGATCGCCCGGGTCTGCCGGACAAGGGGCGCCCTCGTGATCCATCTGGAATACGATGGCGCCTCCTTGATGTTCTTCAAGGTCTTGACGCGCGGAAGGGCGCTTGGCTGGAATGCTGCCTCGAGAAGGGCGGTCGGGGTGTCGTCGTGGCGAGGACTAGGCCCGCCGGTCGCCCCCTCGGCAGCTCCTCGGGGAGCAGCGAAGGGGCCGGAGGGTCCAGCGCCTCCGCCGAGCTTCTTGCGACTCCGGAGACGAGCGACGACAGCTACGAGCCCCCGAGCTCGCGACGCGCTCGGAGCCGGGTGGGCGCTTCGAGCTACCGGCGCCGGTGATCTGGATGGGGTTGGCGCCGGCGCCTGGCGGCCCACTGTTGATGATGGCGTCTCCTACGGAGGCACGCGTAGTCGGCGTTCCTTAGGATTAGCACCTTTTATTTCCTGCAAAGAATCGAAGTAGCACCCCGCGGGGGTATGTGAGGTGCTGGCCATGTTTTTGTGAATATTATTCCCTTATGATGAATCGGTGCGAGATGCTTGTTACATGTCGGCTCGGCTCCTCCTTTCTTTCCTCCACGAGGGCTTGGTGCTCTGCTTGACGGGTCCCGATCCCAGGTGAAGCTTCAGCCATCGCTGGTATGCCAGTCGCGATGCCGTGGTCAAGGCCGGAGGTGAGCGGCCCGAGGTCCAGTAAGAGCCCCTGAGTCGCGATGCTCAGTAGGTCCCCTTTAGCGCTCAAGCAGCCTCCGCAGGGCAAGATAGGTAGGCGGCTTTGCCGTGACAGAGCAGCAGTAGGCAAGGGTTTAGCGCTGAGTCCGATCAGTTTTTTGCGTGACTTATCTTACGGGTTTGGTGCGACGTTCAATGAGGTGCCGTGCCTGTGCGATGGCAACTGAGGTGTTGCTGGGTTGGGCCCTCTCGAGCTTCTTCCCTCTCCCCCGCGCTTTCCTTAATGCTCTACGTCCTCAGGTCCCGGCCCTCGAGCGAGCTCAGCCGCCGCTGGTATGACAGGTCGCGATGCCGTGGGTCAAGGCCAGGGGGTGAGGGCTGGAGAGCCAGTAAGAACCCATGAGTCGTGATGCTCAGGTATCCCCCTTTAACGTGCAAGCGGATCGCACCGGAGAGGAGGAGAGAAGGCTCGCGATGCCGCCAGCGTTACTCCTGGAGCAGGTCCTGTGTACCAATCACGAGAGGAAACAAGGTTCGTTGTTACGGTTGCCAGCCAACCATTGGTCGCTCCGAGGGAGTGATCGGGGGCACCGAGGGCTTAGTGAGGTGGCACCTTGCGAGGCTGCCGCGGCCAGAGCTCATCCACTCAGATTTATCGGCATTGCATGGACGGACCCGTGCGCAAGTGCCGTGCCTGAGCGAGCGGCTCCAAAGGTAGGTGTCAATCGAGCAGGCGATTAGGTCAAGCACGTTATGTATGAATAAGCAAATCCATCTAGATAGGTGCGGAGAAAGCATACGCCACTAGGTCCGGCCCGAGTAGCTTGGGGATAATGCAGCCCGAGGGGCGCCCCCAACAAGGTAAGTAAAGAACATAAGCAAAACGGATACGTGCCACAGGGACGGACTCACGCGGCCTGGGAATGATGCAGCCCGAGGGGCGCTCCCAGCTGAAAGCGGAACTTGGAAAGGTGTCACCTGACATGGTCGGAGATGACATGATGTTGAGGTAGCGAATGACGCGTGGTGAGGAAGCCGGCCCTGACGAGCCCTCCAGACCTGGAGCCTCGGGAGGCTCCAGTCTGAGGGGGTCCTCGAGAGCCATCTCCATCTCTGCCAGACGCGCGTTGCTTGACCTCCTGAGCCTCGGGCGCACCTCGTGACGCCGATGGGCGGCGGCAGTCGGCAGCCGAATGGCGTGCGAACATAGCTGTGAGGCGGACCTCATAACGCCCGCAGCGTGAGGGCCAGAGACGCTCCTGAGACGCGGCCTGGTTGAGCCTTGGTATGTCGATGCAGATTCGCAGTCCGGCATCCTCGCCTAGATGCGGGGCCACGGTGGGCAAGCGGCGACAGCCGCGCATGACTCTTGACTCGTGTAGCTCCCGGATGCTCCTCGTGATGAACTCCCCGAGGGTTTGGCCCTCCTTGCCTCATATCTTCCCCGAGGGAAACGTGCCTTGAAGCACGCCTCCAAGTGGTGCCCGAGCGCCTCCCTCGTGACTCCGGCTAGGTCGGTGGCTCGCCATGAAAGAGCCCCCGAGCCCCGCCTAAGGAGGATGCCGGGCGCGCCTTCCTATGCGACAGAGGGTGGCGCCCCTTGAACGGGCATGGGTCCTGTAGGTGCCCTTCCCACGAGGGCTTGGACCAGGCAAAGTCTTCTTCTTCTTAGGGATCCCCTCGGGAAGCCTCCCGCCCCTGTGATCTGGGTCTTCAATTGCTGCAGCTTGGAAGGCACGCTCAAGAGAGCACACTGCATCCCTTTCCTCACAAGGCACTGTGATGACTCCTCCGCTTCCTGGCATCTTGAGGACAGTGTAGCCGTGGTGAGATACTACCATGAACTTGGCCAAAGCTGGGTACCCGAGGATGGCATTGTATGGCAAGCGAATGTGGGCGACGTCGAAGTCGATGAGCTCGGTGCGGTAGTTGTTGCGCTGTCCGAAGGTGACGGGGAGGCGAACTTTCCCTATCGGGATGGTGGAGCCATCGTTGACTCCTGAGAAAGGTTTGGTCGGCTGAAGCTGATCGTATGGCACTTGGAGATCGTTGAATGTCTCGACGAATGGGGACGTTGAGTCCTGCTCCGCCGTCGATGAGGGTCCCGGTGACTTGCACGCGTTGCGATGACCGTGAGCAAAGCATGGGAGGACTCCGGCCGTCGCCGTGCACTTGAGCTGATCCGCCGAAATTTGAGCGTGATAGCGCCATTTACGACCACACGAGAGGGCGTGTGGCCTCTGATGCAGGGAGGACTGCATTCACCTCGCGAGCAAACTGCTTGAAGATGCGCTGAGAGGCTGGGGCCTGAGCGCCACCCAGGATGCAAGCGATCGCGCGCGGCTCCTAGAAGCCCCCAGCCCCCTCGTCCTGATGATTGTCTTCGTACCTCCTTGGCGGCTGTGGCAGAGGTGGGAGCCCTGCGTTGACTTGAGGGCGGTCCTCACGAGGCTGGTCCCTCAAACCTCCCTCGCGAGGCTGGTCCTGCCAACGGTCCTCGCGAGGTCTGTCACGCCATCCTTGGCGAGGGCCACGGTCTTCCCAGCGCCCTGCGCCTCTTCCTCCTCCTCGGCCGTAGCCCCGATCATTGCGCTCGGGGCATCGGCCGATACGCCCTTCTCGCACGGCCCCTGAGCTCCCGGCATTCGTTGGTGTTGTGGGTGTGGAGATCGTGGTATCTACGCATACCGGCTGCCCTTGGATGACTCAGGCTGATCCCCGCCTCGCTTGAGTATGCGGTTCTGCCGTGAGCACGGCAGCCCCCTTGCGCTTCACGTCCTTGGCCTTGGGCTTCTTCTCTTCTGGATCGGCAGCCGGAAGCTCGAGGAGGGAGAGGCACCCTTCCTCAGCCCTGGCGCATTTGGTCGCCAAGTTGAACAGCTCCAGGGATGTGCACAGGTCTTCATGCATTGCTAGCTCCTCCTTCATCTTGACGTCACGCACGCCATCGGAGAAGGCTGAGATGATGGCTTCCTCAGTCACCTTGGGGATTTTGAGGCGGGCGTTGTTGAAGCGCTGGATGTACCTCTGCAGGGTCTCTCCTGGCTGCTGCTTGATGCGGCGCATGTCGCTCACGTCCGGAGGCCGGTCGCGAGTGCCTTGGAAGTTGGCGATGAAGCGAGTGCGCATCTCGTCCCAGGAGGAGATCGTGCAGGGAGCCAGGTTCAGGAGCCAGGTTCGGGCTCCGTCCTTGAGCGCCATGGGGAACCAATTCGCCATGACCTTCTCGTCCCCATTGGCGGCTTTGATGCCCAGCTCGTAGAGTTGAATGAACTCCGCGGGGTCGGCAGTGCCGTCGTAGCGAGGAGGCAGGTCTGGCTTGAACTTGCCGGGCCATGCGACGCTGCGTAGCTTCGGCGCGGTGAAGCGCGGCAGCCTGCGATGGCCACCGGGGCTCTCTGGCGATGCGGAGCTTGCTCTTGTGGATTCTGCGCACCGCTGCACGGAGCAGCGCGGGGTCTTGACGTGGTGGCGGCTGAGGCGCGATCGCGGCGCCCGGTCTTTGGGAGCACGTGAGCACCTTCTTGGGGACGAGGAATCTCCCGGCAGCTCCTTTCTCGTTCTTGGGCGCCGGACGCGGAGGGTCTCGGCAGAGGCCACGCAGCGCCTTGGAGAAGCGATGGCGCCTTCTTGAGGAGGAGGTGGCGGGGCACCTCGGCTCCCTACCTCCCAGCGGGGTGAAGGGCGAGGCAGCGAGAGGGACGGGCGTGGGGAGCCCCTGCGGGCCTGGACGAAGCTCGGCGACGCGGTCGAGCCACTCCTCGTGAAGCGTCGTCGGCAGGCGGTAGCGCAGTAGCTCGTTTGCCGCGATGAGCACGGCTCGAGCCTCCATGGAGCGCTTGCGCGCGGGGCGAAGAACCAGCGAAGCGGCGAAGGAGTAGCGGTGCGGCCTTCTCGCCTCACCGATGGATGCGAGGGCGAGGCACGCTACTCGTTCCCCGCCGGGCGGTGGCGGCGTTGGCGGCGGCGACGGAACGACGGGTGTCTGCCGGCGGGAGCCGTCTCAGGTGACTCGGCCAGCGCGAGCAGCCCGGCGCTTCAGCGCGAGCTTCGGCGGCGTCGACCATGGACACGACGGAAGATCACACGCGACCGGCGGAAGAAAGATTCCCGCGCACCCCTACCTGGCGCGCCAAATGTTAGATTTCGGGTTCCGGCAGACCCTTGAAGTTCGAACACTGGGGTGCGCGTTGAGATCTTTCCCCTACCAGCTCACGCGTGAATGGTTAGCGAGGGATCTAAACTAGGAACGAAGAACAACACAAGAGACACGAGGTTTATACTGGTTCGGGCCACCATCATGGTGTAATACCCTACTCCAGTGTGTGGTGTGGTGGATTGCCTCTGGGGCCGAAGATGAACAGTACAAAGGAAGAACAGCCTCATGAGGTCTTTGTTCTTGAGTGATGCGATGGACTGCTTGGGTGAGTCCAGTCGCTTCTCTCTCTCTCTCTCTCTCTCTCTCTCTCTCTCTCTCTCTCTCTTCGACTTGTTCTCCTCTCTGTTCGACCTGTTCTTCCTGTCTGTTCGACTTGTTCTCCTCTGTGTTCGACCTGTTCTCCTCTGTGTTCGACCTGTTCTCCTCTCTGTTCGACCTGTCCTCCCTGTTCGACCTATTCTATTTATAGGGGGAGGCCCTGGGCCTCTTCCCAAATAATGAGCGGGAAGGGCGCCAAAAATTGGCCATTTTGAAGGGGAACATCTAGTACACTTATCTTGACTAAAGTTGGTCTTCGGCTACCAAAGGCTCTGATGGTGACGCCATCCTGGGCTCCACGATGACCTCCTTCCTGCCCCTCTGCTGGTCTTGGTCTTGTTGCACCGAAGCGGTAACCTTTACCTGATGCCTTGGCCTGTGCTTGCCTCCTTTGCTCCAAAGGGGAAACGAGGACACTGCGCAGGCCGGCGCCTGCCTGGCGCCCGCCTAGTCTCGATCGTCATGGCTTGCCTCACGGGGCACCCTCGTGAGGTACCCTGCCTTGATCTCTCCGCCTCCTCGTGAGCCTTCCTGACGAGGCTGCTCCTGAGGAAGGTTCCCGTCGTCCGCCCCGCAAGGCTTGGCCCCTCGCGAGGGTCTTGAGCTTGAGCTGATGAAGCTGGGCCATGCTGGGCCCCCACTTGAGCCACGCCGCAGGCCGCATGCAGGCAAGTCTGGGGACCCCCGTTCCCAGAACGCTGACAAGCTGCTAGAATCATTTGTTGATTAAGTTGACAAAGCTGTGCGTACACGTCCGCTTAGCAGGCCCACAAGTCAGTCACCAAATCTGACGGGTCCCAGCTGTCAACGGGATGAATAATTTTTTTCGCAAAACAAGGAGGCACTTCCTTCCATGCGAAGATACAACCGGTGGGTCCCAGCTGTCAGGTGGAGGAAACATTTTTTCAGCTTAATAAGGAGGAACTTTCCTTGCGTGCGACCATGGACCTCGTGGGTCCCATCCGTCAGGCTCTCCACGTACAGTCCTCTTCCGGTGACTCTCGTTTGTTGACCATGCTGCACCGAACACAGCGAGGCATTGGACGACGGTGAGGCCCCGGACGGGAACGACTCGGAGATGGGAAAACGCGGCGTGGAGTCGCAGATTGAGAGGAGGAGAAGGGTTATAACTGGTTCTGTTGCGGCGTGGGGCTGTAGTATGTGGAGAATAACATGAGGTGTCGAGGGGTGGAGGGATAGCCTGGCCGGCGGTGGGGTAGCGCTTCGCAGCGATGCGTGCTAAGTAGAGCCGCTAGCCGCCGGAGGCCGGACCAGGCTGTCCCGGCGACACTGGAGGAAGAAGACAAGAGATTGAAGGTGCATGCGGGCCATTGGATATAAATCCAATGGCTGTGGATGACACAATCATTTGTTGACCAAGTTGACAACGCCCTGCGTAGGCTTCGACCTATTGGCCCACATGTCACCGCAAAATGTGGCATATATTTAACCCATGTTTTCTAGAATATACAGTCCATTTCTTTGGGCTGGGTGAACAAATAATTTCACGTCAATCGAGGCCCATTTATATTTTCTAAGAAATCCCAGCCCATTTGCACTTCCTTGAAATACACCTATTAGGTGGGCTCGTTATATATATAATGTTATGTTAGAAGGAGCAATTAATATCAAAGAATAAACCGAGAGGCACATTTTTTATATATATAATTAAGAAATTAGTGAGTTATTGCTCAAAATAAAAATGAGCGCGTTATTATTAAATTGGTCCTTAAAATCTTCGCAAGCTTTTGTACGCAATCACCAGGATTTTCCTTGCCTGTGAGTAAAAAACAACCATGATTAAACATTTACTTTTACAAGTTAATAACACGTGGGATGTTTTTATAATGTATATATAAGTCTCTATAAAATATACGATAATAGTAATAATATAAATATATATAATGTGGTTAGAAGGGAAAACATAAATTGGACACAACATTACTTTTATAAGAGACCTACGTTTTATACCCGACAGTAGGCATACTAACAAGTTCACACACAAATACAATGTAAAAGGTAAACATTCATATCAAACTCAGGTTCACAGGACACATTCATATTCATAGCCAACATTCACTATCAACAACTCAAAAGATTCACATATACACAAGCTCAGCATATCTATGCATCCAAATGATTGATAGATCACACGACAATATTCATACATAATTCACAAAAAGATTCAGATATACACATGTTCAAGATATGTTTATGCATCCAAATGATTGAGATCACAGCCAATATGATCCATGGACGAACTTTAATTACCTAGGGTACAATTTGGTAAATGGTGTTCAATCGGAGGTACTTCTTGCTAAAATTAGTTCTTGTACGAGTAAACTTTTGAGTACATAAGAGGCCTGAGACAATCTGAACTTTTCTTGTAGGTTTATCCTCAAATAGTGGCCTCGTGCGAGGAGGTTTGAGCAACTTGGCCACTAATTTCATCCAACTAGTTTACTGGCTCATCTTGGTCCTGTATCTCGCCAAAATTCTACATTGCAGACGAGAAAGGAGGCGGTTGAGAAAATGAACCACCCAAATTTTTTGTGCAGGTTCAACTGAAATGGAGCATCCTTGGCGTGCAGACTGATTAAGTGCTAGATGAATATACGCATCAACCAACTTTTCTGGAATCTTTAGACTCCATGCCATATAGTTCGCTACCATATGTGCCGATAACCAAAAGGCACAAGTTGGGACCAAAGACTCCACTGCGTTTTTCACCAAGCAATATTTTTGGCGTTCACTCTCCTAATACTTGGAGTTTGACAATTGGTTGACGCCGATTGATACTCGAATGAATATAGGCACTTCTTGTCAACATCGTCCGTGATAGCCCTTTTGTAAAAGGGTCTGCCAGATTCTTAGCCGTCTGGATATAATCCAACGCTATTACTTCGGAGTTTCTTGATTTTCTGACAGATTTCAATCTTCTTCTTATGTGCTTTGTGGATTTCATGTTGTCCTTTGAACTCTTAGCCTTGGCAATCACTGTTTGATTGTCACAGTTCATAAGGACAGCTGGCACTGGTTTATCAACCACCGGCAAATCCATCAAAAGCTCTCGAAGTCATTCTGCTTCGACGCATGGTGTGTCTAATGCTATGAGTTCTGCTTCCATAGTCGATCTGGTTGTCTGAGTGAACTTTGGAGTACATAGCAACAACATAAGTACCTGTCCATCTGATCATTTTGTGCAGTTCTACTGAAATCACCCGATGTAATGATTTGCCTGCGAGTTCAATCTCCAAATTACTCCTTTATGAAATCGGCAAATAGTAGCACAATACCAAATTACCGTTACATATGACAGGCACAATAATCAAGATAAAGACCAGTACCAACCTGTGTGAGGTAGCATATCAATTACTATTTCCTTTGACTGGAAGCCGAGATAAGCCAAGCGACTGACAGCAAAGGAAGAAAGCAAGCGGAGATTAACAACTGACAGGAAAGGACGGACAAAAAGTTTTTCCGTCATCCCATTTTGAGGACTTACAGAAATACCTCGGTCAACTTTATTTGATGGTAGCTTGGAGGATTAGAAATATGACTATTGCTTTCCAATTAGCTGTTTTTGCATTAATTGCGAGTTCCTCAGTCTTAGTAATTAGTGTACCCAAGCTGTCGAGGCAATGAAGCACCCAAAGTTTTTGTACAGTTCCACCAAAATTGAGCATCCCTGTTGGCACATATATTGAGAGAGTGAGGTTACTGTAATAGTGGGACTAGTTGATGAAACATACACTAACAAATAGAAGCACCCTCATTATCTTAATGGGTAAAGTTAGCAACATAGTAGTCTTGCTTAAAGAGAGGTATTAGTTTATTTAATCAGTGCCAATTAGCTCAACTCAACACTCAAAGCATTGCCATTTATCATAGGTTGCAAAACTTTAACGTGCAAAGATAAAGGAGTTTCTCATGACAGTAGCACGATACAAATAGAGATGATAGCAAACTAATATGGACGAAGGCCTTAGGCCCGTACCAACCTGAGAAAAAAAGCTTATTCATGTAGTCCCATAAGAGATGATAAAGCACTCACTAGAGTCACACAATAGTATATATTTTTGTGCACTTCAAATGTATGGTTGAAATCACTCTTGTTTACCAGTGCTGGGATTATATCGAAAGATTATCAAGAACTTCCAGCAGAGTTAAAGCACTGGCTGGGATACAGTTCATTGTAGTGTCTTGTGTAGTTCCACTAAAATGTATGATTGGCACAACATGATCTCTGTTTGCACAAGTAGGAACAAGGTGAAACCTTCATTAGCTTAGTGAGAAAGGATAGGAAGACATTAGCATATTACTCAAACAGTAGCATCAAATTCATGATGGACAATACTCAAAACATTGCCTCATTGAACCAATGGCAATAAATTAACATGCAAAACAATAGCACTATTATGTCATGAAACTAATAATATTCCCTCCCTACTCCACCACATGATTCACCTCCATAGACAAACATACACACGTACATGATTCAACATAGGGTCCTACTAAAGATTTGTTTAACTCCAACATGAAAATTAGGCAGTAATAAATTAGTGGTACTTAAGTACTCCTAATTAATTAAGTGAGACAGCAGAAGTGGAAGGGCTCCACGGAGGATCGTCTCACATGTAAGGTAGTCGCTGCGGAGCCCTTGAATGGCCTCGACCGAGGCCTCACGCTTCAAAGAAGATCGCCTTAACCTTTATTTATTCTTATTCTTCTTCCTCCTCTTCATGCTCTGTTTCTCTTTCTCCTCACCAGTTGGTGAAACCAAGTACATGATTGGCCTTCTAATTCAGAATTGATTCTGTCAGTGAGGGAGTACAAGTGTACTAGTAATAACAGCATTATTTTCTCATGGGAGTCGGAAAATAGAGATGAACACATGCATTAAATATCATTCTTACCTAAAGGAAGGTTATGGCGCCAATATGGATGATGAGGATTGGAACACAGATCTCCCTTTGTGTAGTTCCACCAAAATGAACCAACTGTTCCATTCTGACATTCCAGTTAAACAACACAAAAGTCACTTCTTTTAAGAAGTGTTTTGTGCAGTGCACCAAAAGTCACAACAAAGAACTGTGTGAATTGGATATCCCTGTTTGCACAAAAAGGCACAGAGGAAAGCAGTCGAGTCTCAAACAATTACGGGCAAAAACATTTGGCTAAACTTGTCATGGCTTATAACGGTGGCATGGCTTCATTTTTACCAGGACATTAGATTAAGAACAAGCTGGGGACGGTGGGTGCACCAATGATCCGGCACCATGTACATAAACAGGGGCATAAAGTGGTGATTCATAATTTGTTGCCCCGAGAAACAAACATCCAAGAAACATATCTGGTTGGTCCCATTTTTGTTCACTCTAGCCACCTACTCCTATGTGTGGATAGCAAATCTAGTCCTGGTCATACCACTGTGTACAGCTGTTACCCCTATATTTCCCTTTTTCGACCAAGAGACCGGTTGGATGACCGATGCGTACTACTTTCACCCCTTTCCTTCCTGTTTGTACCAAGTCCGACGTACATACTAAATTCCCCCACCCCCACTTTATTTCTTGTTTGAACCAAGTACAAGATTCGACTCCATGAAGTAGCTTTACCTCTAACAATAGAAGAAAAAAATGTGATGTTGGACCATCGGGTCGAGAGGGGCTGAGAGGTAGAAAGTGATGCACATGCAACGGCGTAGCGAGCTGGGGAAGTAGAGCTAAGGCGGTTTCGAACGAAGATATACCTGAAGGTCGTCGGGATGTGGATAGGTGGGCGGCGGGAGGCCGGATCCGCCCACAGGCAACGACGAAGGGATCGGAGGACCTCTCGCGCCTGCGCTCGGCCAGAGATAATGGTGCGGTCGGCAGTGGGTCTCCTCCCTCGCTGCCGACGACGGCCTAAACGCTGCCCCTCCTCCCCTTCACCGGCGGAGGGGGATAAGTCCGGATCTGTAACCAGCGGTGAGGATAGAGAGCCAGTGGTTTTTGAAGGGAGAAAGACAGTGTTACTACCCCTATCTTGTTTAGATCTGGACAGGATAAGAGTGTGTGAATAGAGCAGCCCTAGCAAGCAAGTGCGGAGGCTCCGGCCTATATATAAGTAGTGGGGTAGTTTTCCTTTTTCACTCCATCAAAACAATCGTTTAAAATTGTGTACTACTACATGCCAGGTCGCGGTTTTTTTAGTTGTTGATTGTTTTTGAGATAGCTACCCGCTTGTTCCAAGTGGTGTTACGGTGTGCTAGGTCGCACTTTGTATCGTTCAAGTCTGGTACTACAAGTCCCTCCATTAAATGAACAACCACCCCTCGTAAAAATTGTGAACAAGCCCACGACTAATATTAGCGGAAACGTGGGTTGCCCCAACATGCATTATAATTTATATTTTCTACTCCCTCCATTCCTAAATATAAGTCTTTTTTATTAGTCACACCTAAGACAAGAATCTTTTTTATTAGCAGTGAACCCCACATGTCATAGACACAAAAATTGTGGCAAGATTCCCTTAGGCAAGACAAACTGTGTCTAACAATTTGAGCAACTCAGGTTAGGCAAGTGTGGCAAGTGTGGTAAAAATAATGTGGCAACATAAGACAAACATAGTCACAATCCAAACAGCCCCGTAATTTTTTGTGACATGCATGAAAATTTGGTGAGTTAAATTTATAGTCAAAATTTGGCAAGGTGCATCAAATCAACACATGCAAGTATCAAAAGGAAAGTCACGGCATGCATGCATGCGTTGTACTCCCTCCGTTTCCAAATATAAGTCTTTTTAGAGATTGCAACAAGTGACTACTCCCTCCGTTCCTAAATTGTCTTCCTAGGCATTTCAAATAGACACAGCATGCGAATGTATGTAGACATATTTTAGAGTGTAGATTCATTCATTTTGCTCCGTATGTAGTCACTTGTTGAAATCTCTAAAAAGACAAATATTTGGGAATGGAGGGAATACATACGAAGCAGAATATGTCTACTCCTACATACGAAGTAGCCCATTTGAAATGTGTAAAAAGACTTTTATCGAGTGCAGTGCTTTGATGTGTCGCGTCAACTCGTACAAGACCGAGAAATTTGATTACAACGACGTCCTCTCCCTCGCGGACGAGCTCCGGTGCCTTAACTGCACCTGCCTTTGGCTGCATGACAGGTGGGCCAACCACCTGTTGGGCCCACCTATCATAGACGCAAAGGCAGGAGCAGTAAGTAGAAGCTTTCGCTACACGCTATCTCTCCCGCACGAGGTGGACGGACATGCAGCAGTGGATTCGATACTGTAGAAGTAGGAGTAACATCATTGTTCGTCTTCTGAAGAGGCGAAGAGCCAAGCGCAAACCGAACGTGGCGATTCGCGAACGCCGCGAGGTGCGGTTCCTTGTAGTACTAGCCGTGCTCTTGCATGAGACAAAATTGCTATTGTTTAACAATTAAAATCCATTATCCATTGGTTGAGACTCATTACGCATAGGTCCACAGCGCTTAGCACCGTTTCCTCCTGGGGTCACCAATGTTTATTTGCTAATTAATAGCATTCCATGCAATGAACTAGCCATTGCAAGTCATTAAAAGCATGCACACCTCTCATCTCTTATTGGTTGATACGTATGCCAAGAAACAAGAAACAGGGTAGAAATTAATGCACCGCGCCTAAGTGTTTTGGGACTATTTGGTTTTTGTAAGATGACTTACACACCTAGACGGAGGGAGTAGTATAGACCTGTAAACCGGAAAGGAGTATTTGCCTTTCTAGAGATTTCAACAAGTGACTAGACTACACCGTGTGCAGTACCCCCTCCCTTCCGGTTTATAGGGCTCAAATCTCAAATATCATGAACCAAGGCATTTTGCGATTGGAGGAATGTATTGTATCTCGTACTTTACAAAACTACCCTAATTAAACTCATGCATTAATTACGTAGTTCTCTCATTTTCCTCTCCGCCTTGGTCGCGTATGACTAGCCGCTCTATCTACATGCGGGACATTTCAAAGCATCCGGGCCCGCGTGCCATCCACCAAATCACAGCGAGGTGCTACAGTCGGGACTCACCTGTCACCCCGGTGTGGCCGTCATGACCCGTCATATCACAAAACCCACACCTTTACCAGCAGTGGTAAGGTGGCCTCCAAGTTGGACTGGACGAAGCAACCATCATTTCATTGGAACACTCGTTCAAGCCCTTTCTTCCATTTCTTGAAGAAAACCTCACTCCAGGCTACTCACTTCTACCATTTTTCTTCTCTACCAACGAAGGAAAGGTGGGCGAATCAGTTTTCATTCCAATAATCTTCTTTTTGCGGAGCACCGACCGATTCTCACATCCTATTCTTTTCCCATTTTCATTGCGATTGTGGTTTACTTTCGATTGCTTTTTGTTTGTCAGTTCATTGATGGATCCTGGAGCACTAGGCAAAGAGTTGCCGGCGGACAACCCACAGGAGACAGCGATCTCCAGGAAGGAGCACCGACCAACGAGTTGACCGTGTTGGCGGGCCAACCCATGGAGACGAAGAACTCCAAGAAACAAGCACTGGCCAAAGAGTGGAGGACGTTGGCGGATGAACTCCTCAAAGAAAGTTGGAAGAACAGCAAGGTCCCCACCGTGCCTACCCCAGGAACTCTGATTGCCACCTATGTGAGGCTCAAGACCGAGTTTGAGGAGATAGTCGCTGTTGAGAAGCAGTATTCCCCTGGAAAGATGATGGCCCCCATCGAGGACAAGGAGATGGCCCCCGGAGGGATGAGATCCCCTGGTGAGCTGCACAAGGTAAAAAAATAATTGCTTATTACCATAGTTGTGGTTTTTGATTATTTGCAATGTGCTTGCTTTTTGATTATTTGCAATGTGCTTGCTAATATGTTAGGGTTGTGCAGGTGCCGATGGTTGTCCTTGATGATTCCGGTGTCGTGGCCCGTCCTGTTGGCATCGCCCCGGAGATCGATTCCGATGCCGCTGTCCATCCTGTGGACATCGCCCCAGAGATCGATTCCGATGTTGCGGTCAGTCCTGTGGACATCGCCCCAGAAATCGATTCCCATGCCGCTGTCCATGCTGTGGTCATTGCCCGAGAGATCGATGACAAGAAATAGTTGGTCGCGCTAATCCTTCAGGGTAGTTTGCATTGCCCTGTGTTTAATTACCAGAACGATGCATGTTATCAAACCATCTTAGGGCTAGTGCATTGTCTTGTGTGGGCGGATCTTGCTACTTTTGTTTGATAGTTAATCATGCGATGAATCATGCGAACCCTCTCCGAGTTATGGAAACAGATGTATCCTCACCAGCTTTTGATGTAATATATGGCATGCTTAAATGTAATTTTGAACTGTTTATCATATCAGCAGGGCTTGTTTGATGATTCTTGGTGTTAGTAGGCTAGCTCTTTGTAGCTATAGTACTTGCAAAGCACTCACCGAAGAGAAACGTTGGGGCTGATGAGCTCGTGGCACGCTTATACTTATCCCTCGTCGATCGACCAATAGCCCTAGCTCCTAAAATTGTAGGCTTAGCAATCGATCAGACAATAGTCGACATACATTCAGGCCTCATTGGGTTCATTGGGTAGGAAAATCGTAGCAAAAGTACAGAGAACGTGCAACACAAAATCATAGCAGTCTTGAGACGTACTCCCTCCGTTCCAAAATAGATGACCTAGGCGGGCTAGTTTGGCCTAGTGGGTTTCGGTGATATGACGTGGTACAATGCCGTCCGGTCTTCGGCGTGTGGTAGCGATATGCGAATACGATAAGTTTTCTTGAAGAAGCGGAATTCAACGAAGTCATGATGGTTCCTTCATCCAAACAACTTAAAGTGGGAAAGGTTGGGCCTGCGATACGACCGGGTAGACCGGGATAATTTTGTGCATGGCGGTGGACCAGATGATCGGCGTCCCACATGTCGGCGAATGAAAGTATTATTTCGATATAGAGGACGAGCAAGCAGTATTCATTGTTTATTTTGATGAAAGCTATTGTCTCCTTTGTTACTCCTTGACTTTGTCAATGCCTCTCTCTCCTCCACATAAGCGAACTACTTGCTATGCATGTAGCGGGCATTTGGCGTCTTGAGGGGCAGGCGATGAGAGCGGGCTCGAGCGGTCCGGACTCCAGCATGGCCCACCTCACATTATCACCATATATTTCTTTGAGTCCGTCGCAAGGGCGGGCGATCTCTTCTCCCTCCCCCATTTCTCTCTTCTCAGCCGACGCCCGCCGAGCGATTAGTTTTCGGCTATCGACGGTTTATTCAATTACGGTCCCACATGTCAATGAAATTGCAAGACAACACATGTCCCCTCTGGTGAGCGGCGTGCGAGCCGGACTGTCGGGGTTGCGACATGTATGAGTCGTAAGTGTGCCGTCTTTTCCTTTAGAACTTGTGAAGCGTAACATTTTCGCGCGATCGATCGATAGAAATCCAGAACAAAATGACGAGGGCGGTGCTTTCCCGCTCGTTAGGCGGGCTAGTTCGAGTGATATGACGTGCTAAATTGCCGTCCACTTGCTCCATTTTTATGTAAGCAAGAGTTTACACTCTTACGCGGGAGGAGTACGAAACACCGCAGATCTGATTTCGATCGAGGGATAACTGTTCCCTGCCAAATAATCGAGGTTTGTTAGCGATTATAGCATGATAGTTAGGGCATCTCCAGCGCTGGCCCACAAATTTACACCGGCATCTGTCCGAGGACACTGATGGATGCCATCCGATGCTGCCCGCATACCTTTCGACAACTATATGAACTAACCAGACGAAATTCGTGCAAACAAAGCAAATTTCAAATTAACCAGATGAAATTCATTATATTTCGAAAACTTTTCCTATAAACTGAACGAAATTCATTACATATTTCACACAAACCATACTAAAACCATCAGAACCTAATCTAAACGATCGTCGGGCCCCGACCACCATGTCCGGCCATGAACTCGAGAAAGCAGGCCATTGCCTTTGCCTCCTCCTTATCCGCCTCGATAACCTCCTCCTCTGGAGCACAAGGTTATAAAGATTTCCGCCTCCACGTCGCCATCAAGCGGCTAATCGGCCGTCAATTTTTATCCCACCAAGCTTGGCGTCGACTGAGTGGAGGAGCGGTGGCCTTCCTAGGACCAGAGCGGTGGCGACCTATCGTGTACTACTCTTCCTCGCTGCCGGCTACCCCCGCGCACGCGCGCCGGCTTCGTGGTCGTGGCGGCGGAGGGCGGCCGGGGGGGGGGGGGAGCCGGCGATCTCCTTCGTTTGCTCCTGCGACAGTACGTCGAAGAGAGCTTTGGAGCGCGCCCGGAGCGGAGCCGCCGATGTCCCTCGTCTGCTCCTGCGACAATACGTCCAAGAGAGCTTCGGAGCGCCAGGAGGCCATGGTTGAAGTGGTGCCGACAGAAGGAAGGGACCGGAGGAGAATAAGTGTGGGTCTTTGGCTATGGCTGGGAGCTGGGGCTCAAGTTAATATAGCGGGCGAATGGCAATGAGCCGCGACAGACGGATGGACAACTGGCGCCGGAGTAGGTTCGTCGGGCGTGAATGGGGACGCTGCTTCAGTGACTTAACTGCAGATGCGTTTGGGTTACTGACATGTGGGCAGAATAGGCGTCTGGCCCGCATGTCAGTGACACACCAATTGCACCTGCAGTTAAGTTCGGTGAATACGACATTGACATTCTGGAGAGACGGTGACCGTTTCAGGCGGGAAGCTCGCGCTAGCGATGGAAGGGGTTTCAGTGTGCAATGGCACTAAGATCAGCCGCTCACGATAGCACATACTCCGTACCATACTACCATAGTACCCTCTCTAGCTTAGGCTGTTTTATAGATTGTCGTTGTGATGGACGATATACATGAGCAAGGCGGCCGAGTATGACCGTTGGTGTTGAGCCAAGTGAATACATGCTCGGCGTTCGCATATGCCTCCATCAAACGTCTAAACAGTAATGTCAGGCAACGCCGGGGCGCACAGGTGATGGGTTAACCGTTTGCGTTGCGCCATGAGCAGGACTTTGATTTAGACGGCGACGTGCCTGCATTAGCATGCTTTGACAGCATGAGCGTGAGTGTCTGACGTGAAGTATTTCATTTTCATTTTGCTGACGAGGGTTCGTTGCAGCGACGAGTCCGTGGTTTGATTCCCCACATACGCATAATTTTGGTTTTTACAGTATTTCTTTTTTCATTCCAAGGTAGGCCCGCGTAGATAGATAAAGAACACGAGCTGATGAGGCGCATGCAGACTGTTTGACTGGTCAACCATACAAATACGGAGCTATACGCTGAGCCAGTGACCGTATAATCACCATATCTCGTATACAATGATCAAAGTGAGCTATCAAGACAAGTTCGATGACCGCCAATGCATTTTACTCGGTAATAAATGACCAGGATTGAAGGGGAATCCTAATTTGCTTCGTCTTCTGTCCTTGAGCTCTTGACAAACCAATGCACTATACGGTTGTCCGGCCACTCCACCCCAGAGCTCTCACCAAGCGTCATTCATGCCACCGCGCCGCACACTAACCGGTAAGGCAGCGATGGCATCCCACTGCCGAAGTTCCTCGCCCACTTACGAATGCACACAAAATGGTAGGGAAGCGATGGCATCCCGCGTGCCGAGTTCATCGCCGCTCGCGACCTCACAACTATGTGGGAGGAATTTGAAGATGCCAAGGCGAATGGGCGGTAGAGCAAGAAAGCGGCCAAAGCCGCCTGAGAGGGCGGAAAAGTCGAAAGCACTCAAGAAAAAGAGGCCCGCCACGCAAGAAAGAAAAGGACGCACGCGCTGCTGCGGAGAGGTCGGCGGAGATCCAAGCACGGTGGGGTGTCGCCGACAAAGCCGGGAAGGAGAACGACGGCGTCTGGCCAGCATGTGAGAAGTAGTAGTACTAGTAGTTAGTGTGTGTGTGTGTCTGAGTACGAGCATGTACCAGTACTACTAGTTACTACTGTAGTTTTTAGAGCAAATTACCAAAGACATTAGCCTAGACTAAATGGAAACATTCCTATCCTATGCATCAAATGGCATCTCTTTCTCTATAGGAATTGAGATGCATGTCATCTCACTTCCTATGATTTTCATATTCCTATCCTATGAACGAAAGGAGGCCTCTGTTGGAGTAAATACTGTAGCTAGCAGTACTGTTGGTACAATCGTTTTCTTCAAGAAGCGGAATTCAACGAGGTCATGCTGGTTCCTTCGTCCGAGCAATTTCAAAGTGGGAAGTGGGTCTGTGATTTGACGGCTGATTAGTCATTGTTACTGGGGCGCGACGACCTGGGTGACTCTCCCTTGGAGTTCTGCGTGCATGGCAAGTGGACCAGGATGGTCGACGTCCCACATGTTGGCGAATAAAAGTATTCTTTCCGATATCGAGGAGCAAGGAAACCGCGTGGTATAGTATCACTGCTGATTGGTTCGCAAAAAAAAATAGTATCACTGCCGATTTATAATTATTTTTATTTCGATGAATGCTAGCGTTTCAACTCTTACGATGAAGGGTGCCAAACACGGCGCGTCTTTGGATGTCCCACACGTCGGCGAAAGGAGTGGGACATGAACAAGATGGTAGAGCCCAAATAGAAAAAAACAGCGTGGTAGAGCGTCTCCACTTCTTCCACTTACGGGTCGGAGACCACTGCGTAGTAGTACTTAGTGGTATGAGCGATACAAAGTGCGACCTGGAGAGAAAGACACGTCTAGTTGGAAGGTCTCGAGGCATACACGTAAACAAATATAAAAGTTAATATGTGCCTCCAACTAATATAGTAGTAGTAGAGTACTTAGGCACGTACTCCATAACATCACCGTGCATTGCCGCATTACAACATTTAGTGGTAGTACGTAGTAAGAGACAAATGCCGCCCAAGAGTTCCCTTCTCGACCTACTTTTGGGTGTTTGGTAGACTGTATGGAGGGTGCATGAGTCCACACTTTAGCACAAATACACTAGAAGCATGCATGAAGAGAGCATGCATGAAGAGAGGTGTTGAGTTGAGCATGCATGAAGAGGGAACAACTATCTTTGAGGCGAGAACACAACCAAACACACCACTGTATGCCACGCATGTTCATACCATTTGTGCCTTTCTACTTCACTTCTTTGCGCTACATTACTCGGGTTCGTCGTCCACTCCACAGGTACATGTCTGTCTCGTAGTTCCAGTCCCACGTGTTCTTCATATAGATGGAATGATCATTGCATAACACGTGCACCTTGATGCTAGATGTCTCGCGTGTTGGCAAAAGGATGAACAAAGCTCACATAAAAAATAGAGTGGAAGAACAATAGATTCCGGACGACCAAGAAGGAGCAAGGAACCTCGTGGTGGAGCGTCTACACTAATAATATTTAATATTATTCAGCGATATAAAATTAACCAATCATCTCCACGATTGGATCGAAGAGTACGAAACATGGCAGCCCAGTGTAGTTACATCATACTAGTACATGGCTAACCCACGCTATCACCATATTTCTTGGCTTCCATGCGACACCTATCTCTAGTAATCCAGCAGCCTGTATCGCTTCTCCCTCCTCATCTCTATCAAAGTGCGGCGGGCTAGCGTTTCTGCCATCTATTGAGGTCGGTTAACTATCACATGTTAGCGACATGCCAAGAGCATTCTAAAAAAATTCCTTTCACGTTCTGTTTTCAAAAAGAAAAAAATCCGTTCACGTACAAATTTGCATGTATGCTTTGAGCAACTTGCATGTCCTATACTGCTTCTGTTTGATACTCTAACTTAGCTAGAGGTTAGACTAACTCATGACTAACCCTGAACTAACTGTAGGCAAAGAGCTGTTTGGGTGACATGGTTAGATTGACAATAAATGCACTTCATGGAGAGAGAAAAGTGATTTTTCAGTGGTCCCAATGAGAACTATCTCCAGTTAGCACCTCTTGGGTGGGATAGTTTTTTTTGGTGGGCTCGGTGCAACTTGCTCCAATTTAAACCCTCATGCTTGGATACTTTAGGGCTATTTGAGCCCCAACTAGCTCAAACTAACTCTAACCCATGGATCCAAACAGGGCCTATGGCGATCTCGGCGTGGGCGATCGCGTGCACCGGAAGCGGCGCTCTCTCGGCCGTCAGCGCCACTTCAAAGCCGGGCGCCCGGTGAGAGGTCGCCTCTGCTGGCCGGGCATTAATGCGCACCGACGGCTCCGAGCGACGCTGACCGTTTCACGCCGGAAGTGCGCGTTGGCAAGGGAGTATAGGTTTTGAACCGTTTCAGGTGTAGTAGCAATGGTAGTTTGCAAAACTACTCAATTATTGCACTCAGTTTCCTAAGAAATTGTGGTACAAAACGTTACTCCACAGCACGCTTACCTTATCCTTCCTGCGCGTGATTTACGTGGCCATGTTAACGTGGTTGTGTCAAAAAAATATCACTTCCTGCTCGTGATTTGCGTTATATAATTACAAGCAAGATTCTCGTGCATTGCACGAAACATCAATATGCATTCTTTTAGAAAACACCTGTTGTGATTGACCCATGCAGGAGTAATCCCATGTGTAAAAAACTAATGATATCTCGAGAATTTTATCGGAAAACTGGTATCTGGATAATGTCATCGAAAAAATGGAAGATGAGAGATAAGGCGAGGAGGAGTGGAGTGTGGTGGTGACTGGTGGTCGGAATGGGCGGAGGCATGGGGATGGACGACGCCCGGTGACGGCAATGGCCACCATGCATGCTAGATTGTTCGAGAGACTTATTCCTTTTTTAATTGCCGAGCAATGATGTTGCGGGGAGATAATGATGTGGAGAGAGGTGCGGGTATCTTTTGTAAAATTATCATAGTTTGCTTTCTATCCGTGGGATATAGATCATACGGTCTACGTATTACAAGATGGCGGGCACACCATCATCGCCAACTCGTTTTTTATAAAGTACGGATGATAAGTTTGCTGACTAATAAAGTAAAGTGGAATCTGTCCATGTTATGCAAGTAAATAAAGGTGATTGTTTATCATACGAGTAAGGTTGGATGAAGGGTGGTAGGAACAAATGCTCCGCCTAGAGCATGTGTGTGTGAGATGGAGTCTTAGTGTGTGTGTGGGGTGTGTGTGAGAGAGAGAGAGAGGAGAGAGAGAGAGAGAGGAGAGAGAGAGATGGAGTCTTAGTTTGTGTGTGTGTGTGAGAGAGATGGAGTCTAAGTGTGTGTGTGTGTGGGGGGGGGGTGCGTGCGTGCGTGTGTGTGTGTGTGTGTGTTTGTGAGAGAGAGAGAGAGATGGAGTCTTATTGTGTGTGTGTGTGTGCGTGCGTGCGTGCGTGCGTGCGTGTGTGTGTGTGCGTGTGTGTCGCGGGGTCCTCTGTGGCGGATGTAATTTAAGTGTGCATGGCTTCATCATAGAGAGGTGATGTGTATTGCAGAGGCCACCAACGATGGGGTGCGAGAGAGGAAATGCCCGTAGAGAGAGAAGAGAAGGTGCGTGCGCGTGAGAGGAGTCGACATCGAGAGAACGTGTTTGTTCGAGAGACACCGAGGAAGACTACTATATATCGATGGTGCATGTAGGCGGGAATTAAACAAAGGGATGGTCTTATTGGTTTGGGATATAGGGGAAGAGTGAGAGGCGGCTGGGGGTAGCTAGAAGGAGATTGTTAAGTGTGAGTGTGTGTTTTGCCCATCCGGTGGAAGTTATGTGCACAAGAGGAGAACAATTCGATGTGGCGTTAGGATTGAGGGTAATTAACTACGTATGGAGACATAGAGACCTTGAACGTGCATGTGTGAGAGGTATACATGTATACGTGGGATGTGTGTGCGTGCGCGCGCATGATTGAGATAAAAGAAAGAAGACGTAAGTCATAAGATCAACGACATGGGAGAGACGGGTCATTATGACAATATGCATGCATGTGAGAATGCAGGGAAGAAGGCCCGACAATTGAGCATGTGTTTTTTTCTTTAAGAGAAGTGGCGTGGGCTGGAGCATGCATCTATGGCGGCGAGAGGGGTGAGGCGCAACAATTGTGCAAAGAGATCAACCTATAAATGCATATGTATGGAGAGACATATATAGTGTGGGTGTTAGGAAGCAAGACTCCGTGACTACATATAGATACAGAGATGGAGATGCTAGCTAGAGGGACATTCGTTAGTTTGGGTGTTGGAGATGACCGTCGGGTGGTTCAAAGGGTGAAGTTATATATGTGTGTGAGAGGGCACTTGACTGCATGTAGAGAGAAACATATGTAGTGTGCGTGATAGGAATCAAGAGTGAGGGCGAGAAAAAGGTTGATGGAGAAAGCAGATAAATAGAAAGATAAAGATGCTAGCTAGTGTGCGTTAGAGATAGGAGTCGAGTGGACGTATAGGCTGGGTTATGTGGGTGGATGTGAGAGAGAGAGAGAGAGGTGCATGTGAGTCACATACAAATAGATATCGAGAGAAATGAGATCCAGACATGACGGAGTTTTGTGTCTGCGAGAGAGAAAGATATTTCACAACGAGAGTGATAGCTAGAGAGACATATGAGGGAACACAAGATATCTCTAGGGAGAGAGGGTGTGTTTGAGCGACATACAAGAGAACAATGGAGAGATATGAGACCCTGGGAGATAGAGTTTGTGTTTGTGTGTGAGAAAGAGATATTGAAGAGGAAGAGTCATAGGTTCTCATATCTAAGGAGCGAAAGACATCTCTATATGAGGGGTGTGCGAGTGGCACACATGGGAATAGTTGAGAGAAATGAGACCCCAGGAGACAAAGGTTTGTGTTTGTGTGAGAGAAAGAGATTCCACATGGAGAATCATAGCTAGAGACACAGAGCGAGATATACTTAGAGAGAGATAGAGTGATGAAGGTCGAGGGAGAGAGTAACGTCAGTGTGTTATGAAGATAAAAGATCATTGTCGACATACAGGTAGCACGAGAGATGCCTGGGAGACGATGAACGCGTATAGGTCTAGAGAGATAGTGCTATATAAGCATGAGTGATAGCTATATGAGACGAATATCTGGATTAAAGGGGATTCAAATATTTAAACTGGAGATCACGACATCGATAATATCATAACGCAAATTGGTGTATCAAACATGCATATTCATTTGAATTTGGGCACACGTGTAATGTTATATAGTTTATCAATATTGGTGATCCATAGATTCTTCAATTACAAACAAGGCATGGTTTATATGCAATTAATGTCTAAACGGGATTAAACTATATGTTGCGTGTGTGAAACACATTATACATGTTTGAGAAGTTAAAAAAAACCCAGCATGAAACACACATTAATTGGAGACAGTTAGCGAGGAATGCATACATTGGATTTCAACATAATGTGGTTTCAAATATTTGAAAATCCAAATTGATGGATACAACCTTATGAATCTTAGATCATGCCATTTGTAAACCATATTTATGTATAAATGGTGTTGTGCTTTTGAAAGTATATATAAAAAAATGATGTATATAGAATGTAATTCCAATTGAAAATGGATCCCGCTTGAAAAAAATAGTAGAATAAAAGCGGGATTCGATTGAGTTGGCACGAAACGCAGCATGCAAAATTTGAGCGAAGCGGGAAAGTCACAAGAACGCCCAAAACCAAAATCTACGAGATGGAAATTACTCACCTATCCTCGCCACATGCAAAGCCTATCTGCTTTGGATCTCTATAGGTTTCGATAGGGGTAGGTTTGTAATTTCACCCAAGCGTGGACGTAACCGCCTCTCACCCGGATTCATACGGTGGGCGCCAAAACACAATGTGCCCTCGGCGAAATCGACTCCCTCCTCGATTCATATTCATACACGGTGGGCGCCAAAACAAACTCTCGTCGGCAAATATTCGTGTATGCGAGATTACCGTCCTATCCCCAACCGACTAATGTTGATGTGATGTAGTAGAAATTTGAAGCAGGGGCTAAGTTTGTAAATTTCCTCGCATTTGAGACAAGCGCGCCCTGAATACATGGTTACCCTTCCTCTCTACCTCCCTTTTCCCCATTAAACTCCGTGGGCGCCAAAACACCCTCTCCACCCCACCCTCCTCTGTTTGCCGCCGTCCGCCACCCCATCCACCGCCGTCCTCCTCCAGCATGCCGGAGCTGATACCCCGACGCCGTCGTCCATTACAAGAGATCGACCTCTCTCATCCACGCCTTCGGACCGGGATCCTTGCATCCCGTCCTCTCGCTTCATCCCATTGCCGTCCACCTTGTCGGCGCTGCTCCTCAAACCGTCTCGTCCACCGTGCCCGCCGCCACCGTCTACCCTCCTAGATCTGCTTCCACGCCACGACAGCCATCGCTACCGCAGCACCGTCAAATTCTCAGCAGATCGTGCAGACGGCGCCGCACTGCAGGCGGTACTCTTTCAGATCTGCTGAACTTATTTATCACAACAAGAAAATAGATCGCCACCGCTTTACTCGATTTCTTGTCTTGGTTGAAGTTGCCTTTGTCCGGTTTGCACCTTTAGATCCGCCATGGCACGCTCAACACTATACTCCCAATGCTTATGGTTTTCCCTTTTATATTCCACACTAGTTAAATCACGATGAGACTAAATTTCAAAATTGGGTCAGTCGATTTTTGAGCTTCACGGAGTTCGCGGTGCGATCCAAGGGGCTCGGGTGGTTGTGGGGCCTCATTGAGCGAAGAAAACTCGACGCTGGTGGGGGTGGGGGTGGCGGAGGAACACCTGATGGCGGCGGGGCAGTAGTCCAGTGGCGGCCCGTGCGGTGTTCAGTATGGGAAGAATTAAGAGCCGAGAAAGAAGAAGGGTTAGGAGACGTAGGATCTTCATCCAACCGCTGAAAATGGTCGAGAGGCAATTTGGGAGTTGCATTCTTAATGCGCTCTGGTTCATCTTAGGTGTGGCAACTGCGCAACCAACATTTTATTATCCAAAATCTGCTTGCTCTTCTTTACCATGTTCGATAGTGCTGGCCTGTCACGTGATCGATAGGCTTTCAATTACTAAGCGGCAATACAACACCGTATTTTCAAGCCGTTCCACCTTACCGATTTATATATCGTGGTTATGGTGTACCCTGTTATGTACACTATGATCTGCCTAGTTGTTGTGTGCTCTTGTTATCATGGTTTGGCAATAAAGTCTGTATACGGATATATTATGAACCTATCATCCGCCAGCTATCCTTTCTTACGGAGACTATTTTTTGTGTACTTGTGCGGATTATATAAATGCACGCACGATATTACAGCACACATGAGCTCTCTCATCAGAATCCAGTGCTAGCACATAAGTGTTTACAGGGACGCCCCTATATTAGAATATCATCTGCATTACCAAGATAATCTCACAACTATTATGTTTTCATGGTTCTCAGATATTATACGCAATAACAGTGAATATCGTAATCAAGCATCGGAAAGAATATTGTGGAACACTGCAATGACTTACAAAATTGGCACCAAGGCATTGGGTGCCATTCTGGAAGCAATGAAACTCGTACGCTCCCCACCTGTTGATTCTTGTTCAGAATATCATCCTAATGACTATTCTAACCTCGAGGAGTCAAAGGTAGATGGCCTGTCCTGTTCACCCATCAAGGTGCCTGTTCCAATTTGGCAAGGTTTTATTGATTGTGCGTATCTTGCATATGTTGTCTTGCATTTCTTCTACTTTGTTGCACCACCATCTGCTTAGTTTACTCATCATATAACTCGAGATGCCATGCCCATCCATTATCAATACATATTCCATCTCTCGTCATACCATGTTTTTCCACTCAAATGTTGTTCTTCTGCATCAGACATCAAAAAGGAAGAGGGTGATTGCCGAACCTGAAGGAGCACCAGCAAAGTCCTTGAAAAATGTGGTGGTGCCGGAGAAATCGAACAACGCCCACTTATATTGGCTGTACAACCCGGTGACACAAAACATAGGACCGACTCCATCGTGACTGTACCCATACTTCACTTTGGCCACACCACTAGCCCCACCACACAGGACCTGCACTCCAGCAAAAAGGTATACCGATTTCATTTGCCATAGCACCAGCCGTACCACGAGAAAAATCCCTCCGACCAAAAAAATGCAGCAAGTCCACCGGCGAAGACCTATCCCAAGCTGCAGAGACGGCCAATTCCTGCAGATTGGAACCCCATTCCATTTATTCCCAGTTTAAAAGACAATGCTTTCAATGTTGTTAGGGACTACGTGCATATATTCCCATCATGGGAAGATTATAGTGAAGACAAACACCATTTTCACATCTTCCTGTCCAACTTACGTGTAAGTGCTATTATTCATGGTTATTATTTTCCTGTTTTACGCTGATCGAACACATCAATGATTTACATTACATTGTTGTAACTAGGTGAGGGTCAATCTGGATAGTCATGACGAGCAAAGCTTGCTTGTGCTTTTCAAGGAAGCATTGCAGCGATGTCGGTGTTACCCGAGGAAATCACACTTTGATGGCAAGTCTATAAGCGAATTTCCGGTGAAGTCTCTTGTGCTAAATTTAGAAGACATTGAATGGAAAAACTTTGTTATGCACCTTTGGTCTCGTTCCTAGGATGAGGTACTGTCTATGAAATCACATGACAATTTGAACTTCTACTTTTCCGCATGTGCCTTACGGATCTTTTTTGCAGGAAATCTGCTCGAAGAAGAATTCCGGTTTGAAAAGAATGATATGATATCACAAATATGCCGCCCACTGATTTGCTCTTGTTAGTACCTATTGTCCTGTATCACTGTACTTCCATACATACCTGGTTCATTATGTGCCAGCAGTATGCATGATAGCTTGCTTATCAATTGTTCGCTCCAAATTATCTAATCTGTATGAATGGTTACATCAGTGTAGAATATATCCAATGCCAATGAATTTTTTTAGCTCTGCATTGTTCTTGTAAGTACATGTTGTCCTTTATCAGTGTACTTATATTGACAGGTAGTTGTTCATGTACCATCACTCTACAGCTTATTTTCCTTTTCCCTCCATTTTCTACACATTAGATCTATATTTACTCGTACCATAAGGTTGGTACTGAAGAAGTTTAGCTGTGCATTGCTCTTGGCTGTGCCTTTTGCCTGTATCGCTGCACATACATTATAGCTACTTGGTTATGTAGCATCACTCTTCATCTTATCTTAAATATTCTCCATTTTTTCGTATATTATCACATCTATATTTACTCTTAATAAAATGTAGAATAAAGTGAATGCTTATGAAGAACATTCTTTGCTAAACTTCTTGAATTGCCCCCCCCCCCCATCAGCATGGACAAGGGCTTTATAGAGCCTGTCTTCACCAGTAATGTAAGTTTGTCCTTCTCAAGCTTTCAAACTTTGTTGTGTATATTTGGTTAGGCATGACTACAACAGTTGTTTATTTTTGGTGTTTGCATCAAATTGCATGTTTAAAGTTTATTATGTAGTTCATAAACAAAAGTTTGTCCTTCTCAATTTAAGTTTTCAGTTGTACAACCAAGTTCCTTCTTCATACCATGTAAATTAAACTATACAGAGCAAGTGATCTTCTTTTTGCACGCATGTATGCTTCATTCTTCATCCGTAATCCAGTGGTGTGGTGAACCTACCCACTACAGCACAATGTCATATTCTGCAATGTCTTAACTATGAACAATGTCATATCGTTCTACTATTATTTAAACCGTCTCTTTATTTGCCAATTTGAAATGGTATAAGTTGACAGCACACTAACCATTGATACTTATGAGTTCTTGATCTGTAATCTAGTGTTGTCGTGAAGCTGCCAGCTCCTTTACAATGTCATTTCCTGCCATGTCTTGACCTGAACAATACCATATTGTGTTAGTGCAATTTTAAACTGTGTCACTTTATTCGTCAGTAAGAAATGTGATGAATTGTCAGCACTGATACTTTTACGTGCAAAACCTGTCATCTGTCTTCGCTTGTTTATCTTTCGAGTGAGGAAGATATAAGTGTTGAACAAGCGCTTGATCTCATCATCTTGCTTAGCTGCTTGCGCCGCAGTCCCAATGAGGCTAACCTTTCTTGAACTCTATTGAAGTCTTTGTCGGTTTTGTATATTATTTTGTCGGCGTGTTTATTTATATTTGGTGGCGATCTTTGATGCCCAAAGGTATGTAATCTCTTTATGCTTGTGCTTTATTATCATAGTGGTGAACTTTGATGCCCGATGGATGTAATATGCCGTGATTTCTTTATTGTATAGTCTAGGTTTTTTTATTCACGATGCTGCGGTTATTTTATCAGATATATATCCTGTCTTCGCGATAAACCGGCCAAACCATAAAATTACGGTACATAATCGGGCCGTCATGCAATCACGATGTATGATCCGCATCATGGGCCCCGTCAAACCGCCCACTAGTAGATTCGGGCCTTTAATAGGCCGAGCAACCCCGACCCTCTTTTCGCAAGAAAACTCAATGGGTTTTAGGAGGTCGAGAAGTAAATTTGGACCTGAAAGCGTCTTGAATAGCTCACGGCGGCTGACAGCCGAAATGGACCCGGCCCATGATTGTGCAAATCAATTCACGAGGCTTTAACGGGCCAAAGTTGTCTCGGTCCTTGTTTGGCCCAATCGGATATCGGTACGAAAGGTGCCGGATGCAAACCGGGCCGTAGTTAGTCCCAACTATATGACGGGCTTTTAACAGGCCGAAACTAATATAGGGCTGAAATGTTAAATGGGCCCTTAACAGCCCGACACTAATATCAGGCCAAATTACTAAATGGGCCTTTAGCAAGTGGGCCCAAAAGCATAGCGTTCAGTCAACAGGCCGAATCTGATATGGGCCATAATTGAGCCCAAAGCCTCTTAAAGGGCCGGACCTGATCTGGGCCGTGATTTGGCCCAGAAAGGGAGGCTTTTAACGGGCTGGATCTTATATGGGCCATTATTAGGCCCGGAACGTGGCAGGCCATTAATGGACCGGATCAAATATGGGCCGGCATTTGGCCCAAAACATGGCAGCCAGTTAATGGGCCAGCCTACTAGGGTCCTGAAACTCTTGTGGGCCTACGGTGGGCGACCCATTAATGTCAGCCGAAATCTCGTGGGCCTTTAGTTGGGCGGCCCATTATGATCCATAAGAATTTTGTGGGCCTTTACAGGCGGCCCATTATGGCACACAAAATTTGTGGGCCTTTCTTGGGCGACCTAATATGGCCCTTGAAATCTTGTGGGCCTTTAGCTCGGGCCAGCCCATTATAGTCCGCAAAATCTCGTGGGCCTTTAAGCTGGGCCGCCCATTATGGTCCCAAAATCTTGTGGGCCTTTAGTTGGGCCGCCCATTTAAACTTGATGGGGCTGTGCCACGTGTCGGCGTATCATAGGCGCCTTCTGTCCAATGAGTGGATGACATCTGTCCCAACGATGAGCCGACACGTGTTTCCTCAGCCAATGATGATTTTACACGTGGAAATTTCCCATTGGTCGGGGCTGTTAACGGGTTATCGGATCCAAAATCCGACCCGATAGCTTAACGACGTTCCGTTACGGTGGATGCCACGTGTCGGTCACCCTTGACGAAAGCACTTCTGTGACGCGCGATTTATCTTCATGGAAGTGGACACTTAGTGATGATAATTTTGGTAATGTCATGGAACACTTCTCTGACGGCCGGTATGACTATCTTGATTACATCATAAATTTGTCATGGATGTACATGCATGACAAAAAACGCGACCTACTGTGCCAAACACGTATCATCACGGAAGTGTATTTTTTTTGTAGTGATCATCGATGGAGGAAGCTGCCATAACTTGGCAAGTGAAGAGCTATGTTCCAAGCCGCACTTGGTCAAGAAGAAACACCCTCGCCCCTACAAGGTCCAATGGCTAAGCGACTCCGGCACAATTAAAGTGGAGCACACCGTGCACGTTTCTTTCAAGATCGGCGCCTACGAGGACACCATTGAGTGTGACGTGGTTCCTATGTCGGTGTGCCATCTTCTCTTGGGAAGACCTTGGCAATTCGATCGCGGTGTCATCCACAATGGGAGAACAAACCACTATAGCTTCAAGATGAAGGGAATGGAGTACGTGCTACGACCTATGTCTCCAAGCCAAGTGATCACCAACAAGCAAGAATCCACACATCATGGATAGACTAGTGAGAAAGTGAACCGCCACAAAGAGAGTGAGCGCCACAAGCCCAAATCGAGTGACTCTTTGCCAAGAGAGAAAAACTTAGTCCTCCTAGCCACGAAAAGAGAGATGGGAGAAGTGTGTGAGAACCATCGAGTGTCATCCACTATGTCCTAATATGCAAATATGAGGTGGTAAAGACTAACACTCGTAATCCTCTTCCTATAGTGTTGTCCGATTTGTTGCAGGAATTCATGGATGTCTTCCCCGATGAGCTCCCTCCCGGTCTTCCTCCTCTACGTGGCATCGAACATTGGATCGACCTCATACCCCGCGCACCTCTTCCTAACAAGGCAACATACCGGGTCAACCCCGAAGAAACCAAAGAAATACAAAGGCAAGTCCAAAATCTCATAGACCACGGACATGTGCGTGAAAGTTTGGGTCGTTGTGCTGTACCGGTCATTCTTGTGCCAAAAAGAGACGGTAGCTTTCACATGTGTTCCGATTGTAGACCCATCAATGATATCACCGTTACATATAGGAATCCCATTCCACGCCTTGATGATATGCTAGATCAGCGTAGCGGTGCCACTATTTCTCAAAAAATGATCTTAAAAGTGGTTACTATCAAATCCGCATACAAGAAGGTGATGAATGGAAAACCGCTTTTAAAACAAAGTTTGGTTTGTATGAATGGTTAGTCATGCCTATGGGTTTATCGGAAGCACCCGGTACTTTCATGCGTGTTATGCATGATGTGCTTCATCCTCACATTGGTGTGTTTGTTGTGGTCTACTTTGACGACATTCTTGTGTTTAGCAAATCCCTCAAAGAACATGTAGATCACCTTAGGGCCGTTTTGCAAACACTTAGAAAAGAGCGTCTTTATGCCAATAGGGAGAAATGCACTTTTGGTGTTGACAAGATAGTTTTCTTGGGCTTTGTTGTGTCTTCCAAGGGAGTTCATGTAGATGAGTCTAAAATTGAAGAAATTAAAACTTGGCCCCAACCTACTAATTTGCAACAAGTGCGTAGCTTCCTTGGTCTCCCAGGTTTTTATCGTTGCTTTGTGAAAGACTTTAACACTATTGCCGCACCGTTGCATGCTTTGAGTAAGAAAAATGCACCCTTTGTTTGGGGACCAACTCAATCTACCGCATTTGATGAGCTCAAATCTTTGCTTACACATGCCCCAATTCTTGCTTTACCCGATTTCACAAAAACTTTTGAGGTTCATTGTGATGCTAGCGGTAACGGGATCGGTGGAGTTTTGACGCAAGAAAAGCGACCCATTGCATATTTTAGTGAAAAACTTTCCGGTGCTCAACTTAACTATCCTATATATGACAAAGAATTATATGCTTTAGTGCGAGTATTGCATGTTTGAGAGCATTATCTTCGTCCACATGAATTTGTCATGCATACCGATCATGAGACACTAAGTACCTAAAAGGTCAAACTAAGTTGAACAAATGGCATGCTAAATGGAGTGAATTTATTGAGTCTTTTCCTTATGTAATCAAGTACATTAAGGGCAAAGAAAAATGTTGTGGCGGATTCTCTTTCCCGCATATGCATGCTTGTTACTCAACTTGAGTTGAATGTTATAGGCTTTGAGCATATTAAACATCTTTATGCGAACGATCCTTCCTTTGCACTTCCTTATGCAAAATGTATTACTCACACTTATTGGGAGAACTTTTATCTCAAGGATGGCTACCTTATGCGTGCTAACAAAATTTGTATACCCGAGTCTTCCCTTCGTTTGTTGCTTTTGCAAGAGGCTCACGGAGGTGCACTCATGGGACATTTCGGGCGCGACAAGACCTTCGCCACACTCTCCTTCAAGTACTTTTGGCCAAAGATGTTCCGCGACGTCACGCGCTTCACCAACAAATGCTTTACATGCCGTAAAGCTAAGTCCAAAGCTCAATCTCATGGTTTACATATGCCACTTGCAATTCCATATCTACCGTCGGAAGATATTAGTATGGATTTTGTGCTTGGTTTGCCTAGGACTAGAAATGGAAAGGATTCCATATTTGTTTTTGTGGACCGATTCTCAAAAATGGCACATTTCATCCCATGCAATAAGATAGACGATGCTTCACATATTGCTAATCTTTTTTGTAGGGGAATCTTGCGGTTGCATGGAGTACCAAGGACCATTGTGTTGGACCGGGACGTCAAGTTCTTAAGCTACTTTTGGAAGACCATATGCGCGAAGCTCGACATCAAGCTTCTTTTCTCCACGGCCTATCATCCCCAAACCGATGGTCAAACGGAAGTCACCAATCGGACACTATCTACTCTTCTACGCTTGTTGATAAAAAAGAACATCAAGGAGTGGGAGGCGTGCTTACCCATCGCCGAGTATGCCTACAATCGAGCTCGACACACTACTACCGGTAAGTCCCCCTTCGAGGTTGTCTACGGCTTCAACCTATTGTCCCCTTTGGACATTCTACCTCCTCCGCTCCAAGAACACGCAAACATGGATGCAAGTGCAAGAGCAAGCTTTCTCAAGAAGATGCATGAAGATACAAGGGCAACGATCGAGCGTCAAGTACATCGCATCACCACCAAGCTCAACATCAACAAGACACCAATGGTGTTCCAACCAAGAGATCTTGTATGGCTTCATCTTCACAAGGACCCTTTCCCCAACGAGCGCAAGTCAAAGCTTCTACCACGAGCCGACAACCCATTCAAGGTGCTAGCACTCTACAACGACAACGCCTACAAGATCGACATCCCACACGACAAGTACAACGTAAGCGACATCTTCAACGTCAAAGACTTGGCCAAGCACCGTGGTGATGAAGATCACGATCCATGGACGGATCTCTCCCAAGGGGGGGGGGAGATGATGCGGAGCATCCTTCCATCATCCCCATGGACTCTACACTAACACATCAAGCACCACGTGGACCCATGACAAGAGCTAGAGCATGTGCAATAGAAGTCGAGGTGAACTCCTTCCTACTTGATATGCATATGGACACAAACGGAACTTGGTTGCAACCTCACCAAAATACTCTACGCCTCATTAGTTACGAAGAGGAAAACCACCAAGAAGCTCAGGAGCATCACCAAGGAGTAGGAGGACCACCCCAAGGCCATGCGGAGCAAGACGGAGCACAATAGTGATAACCCACAAGTATAGGGGATCACAACAGTTTTTGAGGGTAGAGTATTCAACCCAAATTTATTGATTCGACACAAGGGGAGCCAAAGAATATTCTCAAGCATTAGCAGTTGAGTTGTCAATTCAACCACACCTGAATAACTTAGTATCTGCAGCAAAGTATTTAGTAGCAAGGTAATATGGAAGTAACAGTAATGGTAGCAAAAGTAATATTTTTGGGTTTTTTAGTGATTGTAACAGTAGCAACGAGAAAGTAAATAAGCAAAAACCAATATAGGAAAAGCTCGTAGGTATTGCATCGGTGATGGAGAATTATGCCGGATGCGGTTCATCATGTAACAATCATATCATAGGGTGACACAGAACTAGCTCCAATTCATCAATGTAATGTAGGCATGTATTCCGAATATAGTCATACGTGCTTATGGAAAGAACTTGCATGACATCTTTTGTCCTACCCTCCCGTGGCAGTGGGGTCCTAATGGAAACTAAGGGATATTAAGGCCTACTTTTAATAGAGTACTAGAACAAAGCATTAGCACATAGTGAATACATGAACTCCTCAAACTATGGTCATCACCGGGAGTGGTCCTGATTATTGTCACTTGAGGTTGCGGATCATAACACATAGTAGGTGACTATAGACTTGCAAGATAGGATCAAGAACTCACATATATTCATGAAAACATAATAGGTTCAGATCTCAAATCATGGCACTCGGGCCCTAGTGACAAGCATTAAGCATCGGAAAGTCATAGCAACATCAATTTCAGAACATAGTGGATACTAGGGATCAAACCCTATAAAAACTAAATTGATTACATGATAGATCTCATCCAACCCATCACCGTCCAGCAAGCCTACGATGAAATTACTCATGCACGGCAGTGAGCATCATAAAATTGGCGACGGAGGATGGTTGATGATGATGACGGCGATGAATCCCCCTCTTCGGAGCCCTGAACGGACTCCAGATCAGCCCTCCCGAGAGGTTTTAGGGCTTGGCGGCGGCTCCGTATCGTAAAACGCGATGATTTATTCTCCTTGATTTTTTTCTCCCTAAAAGCAAATATATAGAGTTGGAGTTGGCGTTGGAGGATTTCTAGGGGGCCCACGAGGTAGGGGGCGCGCCCTAGGGGGGAGGGCGCGCCCCCACCCTCATGGACAGGGTGTGGGCCCCCTGGTCTTCATCTTTTGCAAGGATTTTTTATTATTTCCAAATAGACGTTCCGTGGAGTTTCAGGTCATTCCGAGAACTTTTGTTTCTGCACATAAATAACACCATGGAAAGTCTGCTGAAAACAGCGTCAGTCCGGGCCAGTTCCATTCAAATCATGCAAGTTATAGTCCAAAACAAGGGCAAAGGTGTTTGGAAAAGTAGATACGGCGGAGACGTATCAACTCCCCCAAGATTAAACATTTGCTTGTCCTCAAGCAATTCAGTTGATAAACTGAAAGTGATAATGAAAAACTTTTACAAACTCTGTTTTCTCTTGTTGTTGTAAATATGTAAAGCCAGCATTCAAGTTTTCAGAAAAGATTATGACTAACCACATTTGCAATAACTCTTAGGTCTCATGTTTACTCATATCAATAGCATAATCAACTAGCAAGCCATAATAATAAATCTCGGATGACAACACTTTCTCAAAACAATCATAATATGATATAACAGGATGGTATTTCGCTAGCCCTTTCTGAGACCGCAAAACATAAATGCAGAGCACCTTTAAAGATCAAGGACTGACTAGACATTGTAATTCATGGTAAAAGAGATCCAACCATAGTCATACCCAACATAAATTAATAGTAATGGATGCAAATGACAGCTGCGCTCTCCAGCTAGTGCTTTTTAATAAGAGGGTGATGACTCAACATAAAAGTAAATAGATAGGCCCTTCGCAGAGGGAAGCAGGGATTTGTAGAGGTGCCAGAGCTCGGTTTTGAAATAGAGATAAATAATATTTTGAGCGGCATACTTTCATTGTCAACATAACAACTAAGAGATGGAGATATCTTCCATGCTACACACATTATAGGCGGTTCCCAAACAGAATGGTAAAGTTTATACTCCCCCTCCACCAACAAGCATCAATCCATGACTTGCTCGAAACAACGAGTGTCTCCAACTAGCAACAGTCCCAGGGGGAGTTTTGTTTGCAATTATTTTGATTTAGTTTGCATAAAGCATGGGACTGGGCATCCCGGTGACCAGCTATTTTCTCGTGAGTGAGGAGCGGAGTCCACTCCTCTTGAGAATAACCCGCCTAACATGGAAGATAAGGGCAGCCCTAGTTGATACATGAGCTATTCGAGCATACAAAACAGAATGTTTATTTGAAGGTTTAGAGTTTGACACATACAAATTTACTTGGAACGGAAGGTAGATACCGCATATAGGAAGGTATAGTGGACTCATATGGAATAACTTTGGGGTTTAAGGGATTGGATGCACAAGCAGTATTCGCGCTTAGTACAAGTGAAGGCTAGCAAAAGACTGGGAATCGACCAACTAGAGAGCGACAACAGTCATGAACATGCATTAAAATTAATAAACATTGAGTGCAAGCATGAGTAGGATATAATCCACCATGAACATAAATATCATGAAGGCTATGTTGATTTTGTTTCAACTACATGTGTGAACATGTGCCAAGTCAAGTCACTTAAATCATTCAAAGGAGGATACCACCCCATCATACCACATCACAACCATTTTAATAGCATGTTGGCATAAGGTAAACCATTATAACTCATAGCTAATCAAGCATGGCACGAGCAACTATGATCTCTAATTGTCATTGCAAGCATGGTTATTCATAATAAGCTGAATCAGGAACGATGAACTCATCATATTTACAAAAACAAGAGAGGTCGAGTTCATACCAGCTTTCTCATCTCAGTCACTCCATCATATATCATCATAATTGCCTTTCACTTGCAGGACCGAACGAAGTGAACAATAATAAGAGTGCACGTGCATTGGACTAAAATTTGGAATCATGCGAGCATTCAATAAACATGAGAAGACAAGGCAATATGTGCTCTTGGTTAAATCAACAATAATGCATATAAGAGCCACTTCAACAATTTAATCATGGTCTTCTCCTATCGACCCCCAAAGAAAAGAAAAGAAATAAAAACTATTTACACGGGAAAGCTCCCAACAAGCAAAAGAAGAACGGGAAATATTTTTGGGTGTTCTTTTAATTATTACTACTACCACAAGGAAAGTAAACTAACTAGAAGCTACACTAATTTTTTTTGGTTTTTCTTAAGGTTTAACAAACACACAAGAAGAAAGCAAGAAGAAAAAAATAAAATAAACTAGCATGGATATTACAGTGAAAGAGTATGAGCACCGACATCTAGCAATGAGTGTGTGTGAACATAAATGTAATGTCGGTGGGAAATACGTACTCCCCCAAGCTTAGGCTTGGTTCATTGCCAGGGATGGCCTGGCGGATATCCGTAGGTGTAGCTGGGGCATACTGAGATGCAGCGGTTATCGCCTCCTGAGCTGCAGCGTGGCGGCGAGCTGCCTCCGCCCTCCTCTCGTACTCATCTGCCTTCCCTCTGGTAATAACATATCTTCCTTTTGCCTGATAATCAAAGAAGGCAGGAGGCGAGGAGTAAATGTCTGACAGCACGCCGTTTGTCAAAGATTAATCGATACTAGAGATGTGATTCATTCCTCTCGACAAACTGGTGGTAGACCATAGAATTGTAGTCTAAATAAGTAGGAGGCAACTCAGTGTCATCCTCACGAACGTCCACATCAAGAAAATCAGTTGAGCGGGTTGCATAAATTCCACCAAAGAAATCTCCATTAAATCTATTATTATGCAGCCTACGTGCAACAATGGCTCCCAAATTATAAGATTGGTCTCCTAACACAGCACTCCTAAGAATACTGAGGTCAGGCACACACATATGACATGCTTCATCCTTACCATTTATGCACCTACCTATGAAGAGAGCAAAATAATGTATAGCAGGAAAGTGAATGCTCCCTATGGTAGCTTGTGCTATATCTCTAGATTTCCCTACGGTTATACCGGCAAGAAAGTCTCTAAATTCAGATTTACGGGGATCACTAACACTACCCCATTGTGGAAGTTTGCAAGTAGAAGTAAAATCCTCTAAGTCCATGGTATAAGATTTTTCATAAAGATCAAACATGACAGTTGGAGAATTACGTGAAGATGAAAATTCAAACCTCCTCACAAATGAACTAGTGAGATGATGGTACTGGGGGCATTTGTCTGCCTCAAAGCTCACAAGATCAGCGTTACGCAAATATGCGTTAAATTCCTCTTTGATTCCCGCTCGATCCATAAAATTTTCTGAAGGCCACTCACAAGGCCGCACTGGAGCGTCTCTTGGTGGCTCGTCATTAGCATCACGCATTGCAAGCCTGGGTCCTTGCTTCCTTGGAACATTTTCCTAACACTGCATTTGGATGTCCATATTGGAAGGCTCTGTAATGAATTGGTTGGAACACCATTTCAGCAAGGAAACTGAAATGGACATGAATACGAATTCACTTGTTTGGTTGTTCACTAAATTGCCTCATGGAATCTGTGAGGTTTCAATACCAAATCCTGTTTGGATGACAAACATTGAAATTGCATATTCACATTCATTGTGAAGCTTTTATCCTTCTATCTACAGGAAACATCAAATTAGTCCATACACATACGCACAAGAATCATTAAATTTGCCCACATCCACACACATATAGAAACCAAGAGTAGCCGAGTAGGCAAGCATGGTCGAAGCTTCAGCAGATCGGGAAGCGAGGGGCAGGGCGTCTTGAAGCGTCAGCGCTTCTCAGCGAGAGTGACCTATCTTCAACACGGAGGTGGTGCAATGTGCAGTGGTGGAGGGACCGTCCGTGGCAGACACCCATGGCCGATGCGCCGGAGGCGGTCGAGCGGACGAGCCTGTGGCGGACGCCCATGGCCGCCGAGATGGAGGCAGTGCACGACACATCAGTGGAGGGGACGGGTGAGATGCGGCGGTGCCGGAAGATGCTGCAGGTGGAGGGGGCCGGGGAGGAAACACACCTGGACGGCGCCGAGCTTTGCAGCCGCCGCCCAGCTCGGAGCTCGCTGTCTCCCTTCCTACCTTTTCCACTTATTTGTTCGCGAGTGGGAAAAAGGAAGCGAACCGGTACGTTTTGCGGGATGGGCGATTCCAACGCAATTCGGAGCCGGAGGCCTCCATATTGTGGGCAAGCTGTTTGCGTGGGAGTGATTTCTGCCTGAATTTAGTTTCATTACCAACCGCTAATTCAGTGTCCAGCCAAAAAGGTGAAATGAAACTTACCAATACCAAATCCAATACAAGGCCCCCAATGAAGACATCCAAACACAGTGTAAGCATATTTCTTCCTGTGAAAAATTCTGAATTTTTTAGTAACTTCAAACAGAAGTGAACCAACCTTAGTAAGATTGATAGCGATTACTCCTACAAGTGCCTAGAGCCTATATCATGCATTAGAACTACTTGGAACCATATAAATTTGACATGCAAGCTCAAGAACATGGTCACCTAGGCAGCACAAATTTGCAATGAATAGAGCACTAGAACAAAAACTAATTGGACCAATGGAGGAGTCACATACCAAGGAACAATCTCCCCAAGCAGTTTTGTGATAGGTGCTTTGAGCAAGGAGATCGAAAATCGCAGCAAAATAAGCTAGAACTCGTGCTTGAGCTGGATATTGGTGTTTGTGGGAGGAAGAAGGAGTGTATGGGTGCAGGAATAAGTGGAGGAGGGCCACCGTGGGACCACGAGGCAGGGGGGCGCGCCCTCCACCCTCGTGGCCAGGTGGTTGACCCCCCTTGTTGTGTTCTCAGTTCCAGAAATCCTCAAATATTCTAGAAAAAAACATATTTCATTTTCAGGGCATTTGGAGATCTTTTATTTTTGGGGTATTTTCATATTGCACGGATAAATAAGAAAACAGACAGAAAAAATACTATTTTTACTTTATTTCAACTAAATAACAGAAAGTAGAGAGAGGGTACAGAAGGTCGTGCCTTCTAGTTTTATCCATCTCATGCTCATCAAAAGGAATCCACTAACAAGGTTGATCAAGTCTTGTTAACAAACTCATTCCGAATAACATGGAACCGGAGAAATTTCGGATAACACTACGTTACCTCAGTGGGGATATGCACATCCCCTATAATAAGAATATCATATTTCTTCTTGACAGTAGGAAGAGGAAATTCAAAACCTCCAAATATAATCGATGGAATTTTTCCAATAGGGTTGATACTATGAACTTGAGGTTGTTTCCTCGGGAAGTGTACCGTATGCTCATTACCATTAACATGAAAAGTGACATTGCCTTTGTTGTAGTCAATAACAGCCCTTGCAGTATTCAGAAAAGATCTTCCAAGAATAATAGACATGCTATCGTCCTCGGGAATATCAAGAATAACAAAGTCCGTTAAAATAGTAACGGTTGCAAACACAACAGGCACATCCTCACAAATACCGACAGGTATAGTAGTTGATTTATCAGCCATTTGCAAAGATATTTCAGTAGGTGTCAACTTATTCAAATCAAGTCTACGATATAAAGAGAGGCATAACACTAACATCGGCTCCAAGATCACATAAAGCAGTTTTAACATAATTTCTTTTAATGGAGCATGGTATAGTGGGTACTCCTGGATCTCCAAGTTTCTTTGGTATTCCACCCTTAAAAGTATAATTAGCAAGCATGGTGGAAATCTCAGCTTCCGGTATCTTTCTTTTATTTGTAACAATATCTTTCATATACTTAGCATAAGGATTCATTTTGAGCATATCAGTTAATCGTGACACGCAAAAAGATAGGTCTAATCATTTCAAAGAAAGCGCTCAAAATCCTCATCATCCTTTTTCTTAGATGGTTTGGGAGGAAAAGGCATGGGTTTCTGAACCCATGGTTCTATTTCTTTACCATGTTTCCTAGCAACAAAGTCTCTCTTATCATAACGTTGATTCTTTGGTTGTGGGTTATCAAGATCAACAGCAGGTTCAATTTCTACATAATTATCATTACTAGGTTGAGCATCATCATGAACATCATCATTAACATTTTCACTAGGTTCATGGTCATTACCAGATTGTGTTTCAGCATCAGAAATAGAGATATCATTTGGATTCTCAGGTGGTTCAGCAATAGGTTCACTGGAAGCATGCAAAGTCCTATCATTTTTCTTTCTTCCTTTTAGAAGGACTAGGTACATCAATATTATTTCTCTGAGAATCTTGCTCAATTCTCTTAGGGTGGCCTTCAGGATACAAAGGTTCCTGAGTCATTCTACCAGTTCTAGTAGCCACTCTAACAGCATAATCATTTTTCTTACTATTCATTTCATTGAGCCAATCATTTTGAGCCTTAAGTACTTGTTCTACTTGAGTGGTAACCATAGAAGCATGTTTTCTAACGAGTTTAAGTTCACCTCTAACATTAGCCATATAATCACCCAAGTGTTTAAGCATATCTGAATTGTATTTCAATTGTCTACCAAAATAAGCATTAAAATTTTCTTGTTTGACAAAAAATTATCAAACTCTTCTAAGCATTGTCTAGAATACTTATGGTGAGGAATACCACCTTCATCAAATCTATAGAGAGAATTTACCTTTACTACCTGTGTTGGGTTATCAAGACCATGAGGTTCTTCAATAGGTGATGGATTAAGATCATATGTTTCTTCAACAAAGTGATAGATTAAGACCATGTATTTCTTCAATAGGAGGTAAATTCTTAACATCTTTAGTTTTAATACCTTTTTATTTCATAGATTTCTTTGCCTCTTGCATATCTTCAGGACTGAGAAATAGAACACCTCTCTTCTTCGGAGTTGGTTTAGGAATAGGCTCGGGAATTGGCTTGGGAGCTGGCTCAGGAGCGGGCTCAGGAAGTGTCCAATTATTTTCATTTGTCAACATATTATTCAATAGAATTTCAGCTTCATCCGGTGTTGTTTCCCTGAAAACAGAACCAACACAACTATCTAGGTAATCTCTGGAAGCATCGATTATTCCATTATAAAAGATATCAAGTATTTCATTTTTCTTTAGAGGATGATCAGGCAAAGCATTAAGTAACTTGAGAAGCCTCCCCAAGCTTGTGGGAGACTCTCTTCTTCAATTTGCACAAAGTTGTATATTTCCCTTAAAGCAGCTTGTTTCTTATGAGCAGGAAATATTTAGCGGAAGTAATAAATCATATCCTGGGGACTACGCACACAACCAGGATCAAGAGAATTAAACCATATCTTAGCATCACCCTTTAATGAGAACGGAAATATTTTAAGGATATAGAAGTAGCGAGATCTCTCGTCATTAGTGAATAGGGTGGCTATATCGTTTAATTTAGTAAGATGTGCCACAACAGTTTCAGATTCCTAGCCATGAAAAGGATCAGATTCAACCAAAGTAATTATCTCAGGATCAACAGAGAATTCATAATCCTTATCGGCAACACAGATAGGTGAAGTAGCAAAAGCAGGGTCAGGTTTCGTTCTATCTTTAAGAGATTGCTTATTCCATTTAGCTAATAACCTCTTGAGTTCATATCTATCTTTGCAAGCTAAAATAGCTAAAGAAGCTTCTTCATCAAAAACATAACCCTCAGGAATGACAGGCAAGTCTTCATCATCACATTCATCGATACAATCAGTTTCAATAATTTCTTTCTCTCTAGCCCTAGCAATTTGTTCATCAAGAAATTCACTAAGGGGCACAGTAGTATCAAGCATAGAAGTAGTTTCATCATAAGTATCATGCATAGCAGAAGTGGCATCATCAATAACATGCGACATATCAGAACGAATAGCAGAAGCAAGTTTAGGTGTCGCAAGCTTACTCAAAACAGAAGGTGAATCTAGTGCAGAGCTAGATGGCAAGTCCTTACCTCCCCTCGTAGTCGAGGGATAAATTGTTGTCGTAGTGTCTTTCAAGTTATTCATAGTGACCAGCAGATATAAATCCCAAGTGACTCAAAGAATAGAGTTATGCTCCCCGGCAACGGCGCCAGAAAATAATCTTGATAACCCACAAGTATAGGGGATCGCAACAGTTTTCGAGGGTAGAGTATTCAACCCAAATTTATCTATTCGACACAAGGGGAGCCAAAGAATATTCTCAAGTATTAGCAGTTGAGTTGTCAATTCAACCACACCTAGATAACTTAGTATCTGCAGCAAAGTATTTAGTAGCAAGGTAATATGGAAGTAACGGTAACGGTAGCAAAAGTAATATTTTTGGGTTTTGTAGTGATTGTAACAGTAGCAACAAGAAAGTAAATAAGCGAAAACCAATATAGGAAAAGCTCGTAGGCATTGGATCGGTGATGGAAAATTATGCCGGATGCGGTTCATCATGTAACAATCATATCATAGGGTGACACAGAACAAGCTCCAATTCATCAATGTAATGTAGGCATGTATTCCGAATATAGTCATACGTGCTTATGGAAAAGAACTTGCGTGACATCTTTTGTCCTACCCTCCCGTGGCAGCGGGGTCCTAATGGAAACTAAGGGATATTAAGGCCTCCTTTTAATAGAATACCGGAACAAAGCATTAGCACATAGTGAATACATGAACTCCTCAAACTATGGTTATCACCGGGAGTGGTCCCGATTATTGTCACTTGATTGGCGGATCATAACACACGCATGGGTGACTATAGACTTGCAAGATAGCATCAAGAACTCACATATATTCATGAAAGCATAATAGGTTCAGATGTAAAATCATGGCACTCGGGCCCTAGTGACAAGCATTAAGCATAGCAAAGTCATAGCAACATCAGTCTCAGAACATACTGGATACTAGGGATCAAACCCTAACAGAAATAACTCGATTACATGATAGATCTCATCCAACCCATCACCATCCAGCAAGCCTATGATGGAATTACTCACGCACGACGGTGAGCATCATGAAATTGGTGATGGAGGATGGCTGATGATGACGACGGCCATGAATCCCCCTCTCCGGAGCCCCGAACGGACTCCAGATCAGCCCTCCCGAGAGGTTTTAGGGCTTGGCGGCGGCTCCGTATCGTAAAACGCGATGATTTCTTCTCCTTAATTTTTTCTCCCCGAAAGCAAATATATAGAGTTGAAGTTGGCGTCGGAGGATCTCTAGGGGCCCACGAGGTGAGGCGCGCCCTAGGGAGGGCGCGCCCTCCACCCTCATGGCCAGGGTGTGGGCCCCCTGGTCTTCATCTTTTGCAAGGATTTTTTATTATTTCCAAATAGGCGTTCCGTGGAGTTTCAGGTCATTCCGAGAACTTTTGTTTCTGCACATAAATAACACCATGGAAAGTCTGCTGAAAACAGTGTCAGTTCGGGTCAGTTCCATTCAAATCATGCAAGTTAGAGTCCAAAACAAGGGCAAAAGTGTTTGGAAAAGTAGATACGACGGAGACGCATCAAACAGCAGCAACACCGGAAGTCCCAGGCGACCCCGTGCGCACGGGCCCCCGAGACCCCGTGCCCACAGACTACCAAGGGAGTTGGCGCTGTAGCACCCCGTGCGCACGGGCGTGTATCGTGCACATGGGACCCCTGTGCGCACGGGCCCTACAGGATGGGTGACTGAGATTGCATTTTGGATCTCCTCTTCTTCCACCTCATCCCCAAACCTATATAAGTCGTACCTAGGGTTATGTTTAGGGTCATCAAAGACATAGATGATAATTTGAGAGCTTTGCTCCTTCTACCACCTCTATTGGAGATCAAGGCCTCTTTGGCAGAGGATCCACCTGTGGATTTTAAGACCCCCTTCTTGGAGAATACTACCATCATCAGGACCTCATCTCCTAGGAGTGGGAAGAACTCTACCATTGTATCTTTCCTTTGATTGTGTTTGTGAACTTGTGGATCTTGTGTTGCTATTCTAGTGGATGTGTAATTGGGTATTGTTGGAGTGAATTGCTCTTTGTGCTTCTTGGTGTTCATCCCTTTTCCCCTCCAAGTGTGAAAAGATCCATCTTTGGGTTTCACCCTACAACAGAGCGCCTCTCTGCCCAGATCGCATCGATGGATATGAAGAGCTGGGCCTTCTTGGTCAACATGCATGAGGTTCCAAGCGTCAAGTTAGCGCTCTTCTTTGAAGGCTTGATCGAAGGGCTGAAGACATACGAGGAATAAAGAGCTGCTTGTTTTTCAAAAGAGTCCCAGAAGGTTGCTCGTGATGCCCTCTTCATGGTCTTGAGCAACCTCGCCTATGTACATCCAGACCTCAACCTTGCTGATGGCTTCAGGAGGCTGCCGACAGGTGCCGATGTTTCTGATGCCCAGGAGAAGGCTGTCCCTTTGCCGACAAGGTTCTCTCCGTCCCCAGGGTCCCCTAAGGCTGCCAAGCACAACCTTGAATCATTATTGTCATCGTGGTGCCCTATAATAAAATATTATGCATGTCTCGTGTTTAGGCCCCGTACTGTTTCTGTTCTTGCTTCTGTCGAACTGATGTTTAATCATATTTAAGTGCATGCTATCCCTCTTGCGGTTTCCCCATGAATGTTCGTATGGTTAGTTTCTTTCTGTGTGTTTTGGTTGCCCGCCAGTAACATGCTGCCGTGATTGCTGTGAGGAGTGGGTCCTTAGCATTCAGCTGGCGAGGACATGCCCCGGCAGGTTTTTCCTTAGGAGTCTTTGATGCTGCCGCCCACTTCGTTGAGCAGGCTCGAAACAAAGCGGGAGCGCAGACAAATACAACAAGGTGCCATCACACGAAAGATTAACCAAAAAAAAACTTGGTTGTCCGAGGGATAAGCAAATGCAAACTTTGGATAAAAAGTAAGTGATCAAGTTGACTTAGCTTTTGCTCAGGTTTCCCTCCTTTTGCTGGACGTGCATCCGATATCTCCGTCCTTAGTCGCGGTTGTTCATCACGTCTGTATATCTTGAGGGCATAGCGTTTGCGTATCTGCCTCAAGTCTATAAAATCAACAACGGAAAAATGCGCAAGAAGAAAACTTGGCAGTTTATCAGTTGCACGTCCACCCCCGGTAAGGGCCGGAGGGGATAACAGAACACTTGCAGGTGATAACGCATGGTGACGAGGAAGGGTCGCCTCCTCCCTCATCCTCCTTACACTGTTAACGATATCACGGCGGCAGGCATTCAGGTCACACTGGCGTGGACGACCCTGCCAGAGCATGTATTCTTGTCGGGGCGTCAATCAACGGATTCGCACCAGGTTTCACTCAGGATTTTCCCTTGGCAGGGTAAATGCTGGATCGGGTTCCGCGTGGGCTTATCAATGTTGATGATGCTACCCCCGCATAGCTCGATCACCGACGAGCAAAAGTGAAGGAGCAGGAGGAGAGCATATACCATATTTACTGCTTGCCCCAGCGATTCTCTCGGGCACCGGGCATGTCCAGCGGGAACTCGCAGGAAGGACGGCAATGCCGCACGCCTCGCTTCCCCCTTGGATAGGGGCAGCATGGTGGCCACGCCACCCGAGCCGTCCGGGGTCGCTGCATTGCCACCACCTTCCGTTCCCGCCACCGCCGCGACTGTGGTGGAGATGGGCAACAGGACCTGGGTAGGACGGGACGAGGGAGTGGTGTTGCCTTTCTCCTCTAAAGCCGTTGACGGAGGGAGTGTCGACGCTGATGACGATGCAGCTTGAAGCGCTGTTCACAGCCTCGGGTTCATGCAAGCGCCGCCCCCCTACTTTGCGCGCCAAAGATGTCATGGTGGAACACGGTCACCTATGGGGCCATTGGCCCCTTGTGGTTCGGGAAGGGGGAAGGGCACATTGCACAAAGAGCAGAAGCCATGGAACAACACGACAGAGGTGACACTAGTGTTTTTTACCTAGGTTCGGGCCGCTGAGAAGCATAAAACCCTACTCCTGCTTTGGTGGACTAAAGGGAGGACCGTAGTGGACACGCAGCTCTCAAGCCCTGCAAGGTCTCCTTGGGGAGAACGGCTACACGCGTATGAGTTTACAAGGGTCTAAATCATGTTTTAGGTTGCCATGGCCCTCCTTTTATAGGCTAAGGGTTTACACAGTGGCAAATCAGTCATTATCTACTGATTAGATAGCCAACAGTGCTATCATACCTAACTCAAAAAGTTAGGACAAAGTGCATTAAATGCACTGCTAGGTGTCACGCTGAGGATGTAGCCCGGCAAGCCTGCCGTGCCGCTTAACCATCTTCTACCTATCTGCATGACACCCCTCTGGATGGGTGTCATATAGGGGGAATCTCCCTTCCAAATGGCTGCCACGTGCCAAATGACAGCCACTTAATCACTTGGGGGCTCGACACCACACAGATCAATGACTTGTATCGCTGTGCAGTGGGGAGGTGGAGTCTTGGCGGGGAGATTGGCCCTTGGCGGCCCCGGCAAGCCTACCGGGGAAATTTTGGGACTTGTTCTTGGTGACGCCTCGACCTGACCAGGCTCGCCTACTCGGTAAGGGGGTCTTTTCTTAGTGACATCTTGTTCTCTTGGCTTGTCTTGGTCTTCTTGATCCGCCCTTTGATTCCTCAAAGAGCTATCTCTCTCGCAAAGTCCCGTCGTGGGAGCTTGGTGCTGCCGGGTTGGGGGCCTACTGTCCGTGCACAAGTCAGGGGAAACATACACCCCTGTTTGTGTACCCCGACACCAGGTGTGGTTGAGTTGACAACTCAGCTGCTAATACTTGCAAATATTCTTTGGCTCCCTTCGTGTCGAATCTATAAATTTGGGTTGAATACTCTACCCTCGAAAACTCTTGCGATCCCCTATACTTGTGGGTTATCAAGACCTTTTTCTGGCGCCGTTTTAGGGGAGCATAGCTATATTTGTCGAGTCACTTGGAATTATCATCCATTTATCACTATGAAGAATCTGAAAGATACCAAGACTAAGATATTTCCGTCTAAGATGAGGGGAGGTAAGGAACTGCCATCTAGCTCTGCACTTGATTCACCTTCTATTTTCAGTAAACTTGCAACACCACCACATGATATTAATCCTAATATGTCGCAAGTTATTGGTGATGCTACTTCTGCTATGGATAATGCTTTTGATGATGCTAGTACCTTGCTTGATGATAACGTGCCACTAGGTGAATTTCTTGGCGAACAAATTGCTAGAGCTAAAGATATCGAGAATGCTGAAACCGATGAAATTATTGAAATTGATGAAGTACTTGAAACTGAAAATCTTGAAACACCTATTAGGCCTAGCTCTCCTAGATATGAATTTCCTAAGATACCTGAAGGTTATGATATGGATGAGGAGACAACTAGAGACTTTCTTACTTGCAATGATAGGGATGATCTGAAAAAATTGATATGCAAACTGAAAGAAAAATCTTTGAATGCTAGAATGAAATGTGATCTGTTGGGGTACACAAAAAGAGGTGTATGTTTCCCCTGACTTGTGCATGGACAATGAGCCTCCGAGCCTGGCAGCCAAAGTTCAACAAAAAGCAAACTGCACCAAGCATACAAGTCAAGACCAAGCCAGATAAGCAGCTCTTTGAGGGATCAAAGGGCGGATCAAGAAGACCAAGACAACCCAAGGCAGCAAGATATCACTAAGGGAAAGCCTCCCTTGTCAGGTAGACGAGCCTGGTCAGGTCGAGGACGCCCCAAGGGCGAACCCAAGATTTCCCTGGCAGGCTTGCCGGGGCCGCTAAAGGCAAATCTCCCCGCCAAGACTCCACCGCACCACGACGCAGGTCATCTATCAGTGCGGTGTCGAGCCCCCAAGTGATTAAGTGGTAGTCCTTGGCACGTGGCAACCATTTGAGGGAAGATTACTCTATATGACACCTATCCAGAGGCGTGTCAAACAGACAGGTAGAAGATGATTAAGCGGCGTGGCAGGCTTGCCGGGCTGCATCCTCAGCGTGACACCTAGCAGTGCATTTAATGCACTTTGTCCTAACTGCCAGAGTTAGGTATGATAGCACTGTTAGCTATCTAATCACAAGAAAAGAATGTTTTGCCACTGTGGTTACCCCTTAGCCTATAAAAGGAGGGCCACGGCAACGTAGAAAAGGATTCAGACCCTTGTACACTCATACGCGTGTTGCTGCTCTCCCGAGGCGACCTTGCCGGGCTTGAGCATGGCGTGTTCATTGCGGTCCTTCCCTCAATCCAGCAAAGCAGGAGTAGGGTTTTACGCTTCACAGCGGCCTGAACTTGGGTAGAGACCACCAGTGTCACCCCTGCCGTGCTGTCCCATGGCTTCTACTCTTTGCGCAACGTACCCTTTTCCCTTGCCGAACCACAAGGGGTTGATGGCCCCATAGGTGATCATGTACCACCATGACATCTTTGGCGCGCCAGCTAGGGGGGAGCGCTTGCACGAATCCGAGGTTGTGAACAACGTGTCAGGCTACGTCATCATCTCCGTGAATCCCCTCTTCGTCAGCGACTACAGAGAGGAAGGACAACATTGCTTCGTCGCTTTGTCTCGTTCGGATTCCGTCGCCCATCACCACCACAACTACGACAGTGACGGGATCGGAAGGCGATGGAGATATGTCGACCGCAGGCAGCTCGAGTGGCATACCCACCTTGCTACCTGCATCCGAGAACAGAAGCAAGGTGAGCGGCGATGTCGCCCTCCTCGCGGACTCATGACAGGCATGTCCGATGCCGGATGGTATCGTTTGGGCAAATGAGAGGAATGGTACGCGGACGGTCCCTCCCTCCCTTCCCACTCGTCAATGGTCGAGCCATGCAGCGGTGGCATCACCAGCTTTGATGAGCCCATGTGGAGCTCAGTTTGGCATTTATCCCACCAAGGGTAAATCCTGAGTGGAACATTGGCGCGAATCCGTTGGTCGACGCCCCGGCAAGTGTGCTCCGGTAGGGCCTCTCACATCAATGTGGCCTTTGTACCCGCTGCCGTGGGATCCTTGACAAATATGAGGAAGGGGAGAGAGGAGCCGAGCCTTCTTTTCTACCATGCCTCGTCAGCTGCAAGCATTTAAATAAGCCCCGCTGGCTCTTGCCGGGAATGGGCGCATAACTAATAAACCGCCAAGTCTATCCCTTGTGCACCTTTTCGTTCGTTGTCTTTTCAGAACAAGGGTGGAAACCCAAATGGGAGGAACAATCGCAAGAGGAGAAGAAAGTATTGTACGTTACCAAATGTACAACCGGTGAAGAAGAGAGACATGAACAAAAGCTAAGTCAGCACGCTCATCGGTTTTTCTTCAGAGTTTTTGCGTCGTTATTGCTTGGACCCCCAGGAGTTTTGTATGACAAGCCTTTCTCGTATAATGGTACCTTGTTGTATTTGACAACGCCCCTACTTTGTTTCGAGCATGCTCAACAAGGTAGGCGCGTCGAAGACCGATAAGGAAAAACCTGCCGGGGCATATCCTCGCCAGCTGAATGCTAAGGACCTGTTCCGCGCAGCAATCACGGTAGTATGCTACTGGTGGGCAACCGAAGTACGCAAAAAGAGACTAACCATATGAACCTCGATGGGTAAACAAAAAAGGGGCAGCGTGTTGTGACATAATTAAACATCAGTTCAACAAGTGCGAAATCAGGAATAGTACAGGGCCTAAGCATAGGACACATGATTGTTTTTGTTGCAAGGTACCAGGGCAATGAAAATGGTTAAAGGCTGAGCTTGCCGGCCTCTAGGAACCCTGGGGACTGAGAGAAATTTGTCAGCAAAGGGACCAGCTTTCTCCTTAGCGGCAGAAACATCGGCACCCGACGACAGCCTCCTGAAGTCGTCGGCAAGGTTGAGATCCGGGTGGCGATAAGCGGGGTTGGTCAAAACAATAAAGAGAGCGTCGTGGGAAAGCTTCTGGGACTTGTTTGCAAAACAAGCGGCCCTCTCGTCTTCATATGTCTTCAACTCTTCGATCAAGCCTTCAAAGAACAGCGTCAGCTTGATGCTTGGAACTTCGTGGCTGTTGACTGAGAAGGCCCAACTCTTCATGTCCATCTTCGAGATCTGGGCAGTGAGGCGCTCGGCAATATCAACCAACCTTTTGATCCAGAGGTCGCGCTGCTCAACTTGGTTCTGCAATTTGTCCTCCACGTCTTTCCGGAGGGCTCTCGCATTATCCAAGTCCTTCATCAACTGCTGCTCACGAGCTCCAGCAGAATCCCACTCTCTAAGGTGCCAAGCCTTGCCTTCATGTCAGTAATGGCGCCGTTGGTGGCATCGAGGTCCTGGCTCTTAGAGGAAAGTTGCGATTGTACCTCCTTCGGAAGGGTTTCTGCTTTCTTCGTTTACTCTTTGAGAGCCACGGTCTCCTTGGCACTCCCAGAAACGTCCTCAATCAGCTTGGCCACCTGTTGATCAAGAATAGCCTTGGCAGTAGATGCAGCGGCAAGTTCATCAGTAATCTTCTTCGGTTGAGCAGCAGAGTCGAGGGTGAGCGTGTCAAGAGTTGCCTTGTGCTTGTTCTCCAAATCCTCGGCGCACTGCTGGACAAGCGCTTCCAGTTCTCCATCCTTGTTACTGAGGACGGCCTCAAGGTTCCCTTCCCAGGAAGAGATGTCTTTTACCTTGGCGTTCAGAATTGCTTCACGCTCCGCCAGGTGGACCTCGTGGGCAGCGATGTCCTCTTTGGCCATGGTTATCACCTCCTGTTGCCGCTGGAGGGATTGGAATTGTCTGCTATGCCACTCGTGCAGTTCGCTGCCCTTGTCCCTCAGTTTCTAATCCATGAGGCCGGCGGAGTCGCGCTGCTCCTTGATCACCTGCCACTTCAAGCTGTACCTGCTCTGCATATCCTTGATGCCTGTTGCCGCAGACACCAGGAAGGACAGGGCCCTAGCCACACCAACGGGATCATCTGTTTCTTCAACTCACTGGGACGATGGTGCTAGGATGCGCTGGATCTCTCCATCAAAATACGCACCCACAACAACAGATGAGACGGGGGCTCCATGCCCAGGTTGGGTAGCGCCAGCTTGCTCGATGATGGCTGTGGGGCTGCGGCTGATGTACCAAACGGAGGGAGGGGCCCTTGGTTTGCAGGGATCTTCTCATCCACAACCATGTCCTGGCCAGGTGTGCTGCCCTGGGCTTTCTCCGCCCTTCCAGGAAGTTCTTGTATGGCCCCGACAGCCTGATTTTGGCCTTCCATGGTAGAAATACTGGTGGCCTCCTTGGCGGCGTCTTTTCCAATGCTGGCCACTTCTTCCAGCAGCTCAGGTTCCTCGGCCAACTAAGCTGCAGGATGATTTGACAAGCAATGGTAAGGAGATACTACAAAGCACTGGGTCGAAGACCAGGAAATAAAGTAATCTAGATAAGAAGAAGCAAGAGCAAGTAGATTACCCCATGGCGCTTGCCGTGGAAGAACGTCGGCCTCCCCGGCAACATCAGTTGTCGTGGTTCGGCCTGTGTCCCATTCCTCGGTAACCATGACCTCAACATGGGCCTACCGTTCGATGGATCCCCTCTCTGGTGATTTCCCTACTTAGACAGCGGATGGGGTGGGGCCCACCTTAGTGGGTCTCGTCTCCTTCCTTGGCGGGGGATGAAGCGCGATCTACCACGTCTCTCCTGGCGGGCAAAACTTGCCCCATTCTATCGTGCCGGGGGTTGGGCCAGGCACAGGATCTTCTATGTTATCTCCCGCCAGGCCCGTGTCTGCCAAAGGCCCTGGCGGTGCCACCTATTTGGTTCACTTAGCTCGATGGACGAGGAGTTCTTTGTCCCTGACAAGTCAGCAAGCAAGACTGAGATAAGCAAGCATCAAAATACATATTTTTCTCAAGCGAGAAAAGTCAGCAATCTCCTTACTCTGGATCGATGAGCGTGGAGCCCAGTGCGTATCGCATGGGTGGCGGGGCTGCCCTGCTCCTCTTCAGGGTCGGAGGAACGGAGCTTCCTGGCAACTTTGAGCTCTTTGATGGAACCAGGGGCTCCACCGGGGTTGAGCTGCACGAAGAAGCTAAACTTGACTGGGGGCTGGGATCAACCCCACTAGCCATTCGTCGCTTGGCGGGAGGGGTTTTGGCCTCAAAAAGGCGGGAGCAGTGGCGACGCTCCATATCCGGCTTGTCACTCTTGGAGGCGATCTTCTTCACCCTCTTGGTAGCTGGCACGGGACCAGGTGCCACTGCCCCCCGGCTGGCCCGCCTACGAGGTCGCTCATCCAGGTACAGCTCTGGAGCTTGCGGGACCGCGGCAAGCCATTACTCCTTAGGCTGCTCTGCTTCTTCGGCCCCGCCCCCTCCTTGGGCCTCTGCTGCTGTGGCCTGAAGAATTTCGACCTCGGCAGTGTCGATCCCGACAACCTCCTCGGCGGTGTGTTCCTCACTCCGTTCATATGAGGAGCCTTCGCCTTCGGCCTCCACTTCTTTCTCCTCCTCCTCCTCTTCTCTGGGCCTTGCCTTCCCGGCAGCCCGAAGCTGATGCGGAGCATCCTATGATCATCCCCATGTACACTATGACGAGACCTAGACCTCAAGCATACACCATTGGACACAGGGTGAACTCGCTCCTAAGTCCTTCCCCTTTGCATTCAAGCGAGACATGGTTTCTACCTAATGCAAAGACACTACATGTGCTCATGAACCAAGGACTAAAGAAGGAAGAACAGACGGCGTCAAGACTTGTGCAAAGTTTCTGCCACGCCCGGAACCTCTGGCCCCCGGACCTTCCGGCCAGCCCGAAACCTCCAGCCCTCGACACTCCAGGCGACGACCGGACGCGCCAACTCTCTGGATAGCCCGGACCATGCCCAGAACTTCCAGAGCCTGGACCTTCCGTCCCTGCCCAGAACTTTCGGCCTGCTTGCGCGCAGAGTCACTGGGCCGAGGTCCATGTACCTGTTTCACCCCTCAATTACCCCTTTGTGGCCCTAGACTACATTGTTGAAAATATGCCCTAGAGGCAATAATAAAGTGGTTATTATTATATTTCCTTGTTCATGATAATTGTCTATTGTTCATGCTATAATTGTATTGATCGGAAAACGTAATACATGTGTGAATACATAGACCACAACATGTCCCTAGTGAGCCTCTAATTGACTAGCTCGTTGATCAATAGATGGTTGTGGTTTCCTGACCATGGACATTGGATGTCACTGATAACGGGATCAAATCATTAAGAGAATGATGTGATGGACAAGACCCAATCCTAAGCATACAACAAGATCGTGTAGTTCGTTTGCTAGAGCTTTTGTAATGTGAAGTATCATTTCCTTAGACCATGAGATTGTGCAACTCTTGGATACCGTAGGAATGCTTTGGGTGTATCAAACGTCACAATGTAACTGGGTGGCTATAAAGGTGCACTGGTGTATCTCCGAAAGTGTCTGTTAGGTTGGCACGAATCGAGACTGGGATTTGTCACTCTATATGACGGAGAGGTATCTCTGGGCCCACTCGGTAATGCATCATCATAATGAGCTCAATGTGACTAAGGAGTTAGACACGGGATCATGCGTTACGGAACGAGTAAAGAGACTTTCCAGTAACAAGATTGAACGAGGTATGGGGATACCGATGATCGAATCTCGGGCAAGTAACATACTAATGGACAAAGGGAATTGTATACAGGATTGATTGAATCCCCGACATTGTGGTTCATCCGATGAGATCATCATGGAACATGTGGGAGCCAATATGGGTATCCAGATCCCTCTATTGGATATTGGTCGGAGAGATGTCTCGGTCATGTATGCATGGTTCCCGAACCCGTAGGGTCTACACACTTAAGGTTCGGTGACGCTAGAGTTGTTATGGGAAATTGTATGTGGTTACCGAAGGTTGTTCGGAGTCCCAGATGAGATCCCGGACGTCACAAGGAGTTCTGTAATGGTCCGGAGGTGAAAATTTATATATGGGAAGTCCAGTTTCAGTCGCCGGAATAGTTTTGGTGGTTAGCGGTATTGTACCAGGACCATCGAAAGGTGCCTGGGGGTCCACCGGGTGGGGCCACCTACTCCGGAGGACTTAGTGGACTGTATACGGGTGGGGACCAGCCCCTTAGTGGGCTGGTGCGCCCCCCTAGGGCCCAAGGCGCCTAGGGTTGGAAACCCTAGGGGGAGGGGGCACCTCCCACCTGCTTGGGGGGCAAGTATCCCCCTCCAGGCCGCTGCCCCCCTCTAGATGCATCTAGGGCGGCCGGCCCCCCTCTCCCCTTCACCCTATAAATAGTGGGGGGGAGGCTGGGAGGGCAGCTGCACCATTCCCCTGGCGCAGCCCTTCCACCCTCCAACTTCTCCTCCTCCTCCTCCGTAGTGCTTGGCGAAGCCCTGCCGGAGAACCACAAGCTCCACCACCATGCCATCATGCTTCCGGAGCTCTCCCTCAACTTCTACTACCCCCTTGCTGGATTGATGAGGACATCAATACCATTGTTACACCCACAGCCCCTACTGTTACATATACTGGACCAATTACTAGAGCTCACAAGACGCCAATTGAATTACTGTACTTTCGTTTCTTGGTAATGATTCTAATGTTCATGAGAATATGATACCGCTTAAATTGGATACATTTGTTTTGCTTACAAATGAAGGGTCGAGCTTGGAGAAGGATGAACATTGGAGCAAGAACACGCATGGAGTTGATGGCATGCTAAGGATCAAGGACGGAGTTACAAGTGATGATTTCAGGACTTTGAAGCCACCATAAGGAGTGCATGAAGCCTTGGACGAAATATACAAGATGCCACTTCATAATATTCGTCCATAGGCTATTCTAGGTGTCACGTCACCTTATTATTGGGCCAGGCCCATGTAATTTCGAAATACTTAAGTACAGGCTATTTTTAGAGTCCGTATGTGTGGGGAAACAAGAGTTAGGGTTGGTTTCGGACCCCACCCTCAAGGGCCACGAAATTCCCTCCTCTTCCCCCATATATACAATCCTTAGGGCGTCGTTTAGACTTTGGTTTTGTTTAAATTAAAAGTTCGCCATAGCTGCAACGTCGCGTACTTCGTTTGTGTTCAACGACCAGACCAAGGCGTCACAGAACCCCACCTTCATTAATAAAGCTTTCCTCTTATATTCGCAATATCCAGATTGCAATCTTAGTTTCTTGCTTGTTCTTCATTTGCTCGCAGGAAACAGGCCCTCGTGGTCAGGTTGATGCGTGCTCGGCGTGGTCAATAACCCTCGGAAGTTGGTTTAGCGATTGCTAAGGCGCGACGTCTCGCACGTTCGTAGTCGGATCGTCAAGGTCGACTTCCACAGGAAACGATAGCCACCATCTCATCAAAACATCGGGACACCTTTGCCTCTATAAAGTGGTATCAGATTTCCAGGTTGCTCAGTGAGATTTTACAGTTTTTCATAGTTTAGATCGAGTCTGTTCTTCATACCTATAGTCCACGAAAAAGCCAAAAAAAATTAGGGTTAGTTCATCCCATCCGAACCAATCGAGCCTTTGCATAATCTTTTTCAGATTTGCTTTGTTGAATTTGCGGTTGCATCGTCGTGTCAAGTTGCTTTGGTCTTAGCGCCTAGTCCTTTAGAGTTTCGAAGTTCTGTTCACATGTTGTCACGTCGCCACGCCATATATCACCACCGCATCATCATCATCGCCGCCATATACCACCACCGCACCAACTTCATCACCGCTGCCATATACCACCACCACATATTCACCGCCAATCCTAGTCCATATACGCCACCACATATCCGTCGCCATCACGCCAATCCGAGTCCACCTGCAACATATATCCGCCACCAGTCCGAGTTCCACCAGATTCATCTCTGCCACCAGTCCGAGATTCCACCAGATTCCTCTCCGCCACCAGTCCTAGTCCGAGTCTAGTAATTGTTGCTTTGTTTTGGATTTCCAGATCACGCCATACTCCAAGTGGTGACAGAGAAGGACTCCCCAACTTCCGTGTTACCCACAGTAGAAAAATAGTTCCAGTTTCAAAAAAAAATTCTGGCTAGGCAGTTTTTAGACCATTTGTAGACTTTTTCGAAAAAAAATTGTTATGAGCAAAAAAAGAGGAAAAAGTGCAAAAAAAAGAAAAAAAAATTCAGAGTGTGCTCCTCCCTTGTTTACGTGCAGCGCCGTGATTTTGTTAGTGTTCTAGGCTCGCGTCTCTAGCACGGTCTAGCCTAGGACCAAAGACAAGATCGTTGAGCGTTTATTCAACTTTGCATCTCTAAATTGATTATTGCTGACCCTTTTTTCTACCATATTATAAGCCTTCCCAGCTCCTCATACATCTACGTCGTGCGTTTGACTCTCCCTGGCAGTCGCTCTATCCAAGCTTTTGAGAGTTTTGACTACAACGGTTGCCGATCACTTCGTCATTGGGTAAGAACTGGTAAGAATTTGAGATTTGCTTGACGGATTTGTGACACCCACCACCACCTCTTGTTAGTAGTCCGTAGGATCATATTCTTGTGTGTTTCTATTGTCGCTAACCATGCCAGATCACAAGCCGACGAGACCGATCGGGAGAACATGACGAATAAAGAGTTGAATGATAAATTTCAGCACATGATGAGTGGACTGGTGCAAGATGTGCTAAACAGATTTGAAGAGGCCATGGAGAAGATAGATGGCATGGAGAAGACGTTCGAAACAAAGCTCGATAACAAGTTTAATGAATTGCTCGCGCATCTTCCACCACCACCACCGGCTGCACCTAACACACCTCTACAACCACAACAATAGCAACGACTACCTCCACGTCGCGGAACAGCCCTCCGCCGAGCGAGCCGTGTCCCTCTTGCGCTTGGCCAAACTGTTGGTGCTGCTGTCGATACTTCTGTGGCTCCTGCTGCTAATGTAGAGGAGGATGATTATGTGGGACATTACGAGGATGAAGTTGATCAAAATCAGAACTACGTGCAACCACCAGCACCACAACCACCAGGTCGTCCACATGCAAATAACGGCAATTTTAGGGCTCCCCTTCAGGTACGAGATCATGACCATCTCCCTAAACTGAAATTGAATATTCCACCATTTGAGGGTAGATATGTTCCTGATATATATCTTACTTGGGAGTTAGAAATTGAGCAACGATTTACATGTTTACAATATCCTGAGTTGAGACGTGTTCCTGCTGCTGTTTGTGCTTTCACTAGCTTTGCATGTGTTTGGTGGTCTGAACTTTGTCGATTATATCCTGTTCCAGTGTAGCGACCCGACCCGAATGGGTCAAGTCTCTGTGCTTACGTGTCATCCCTGGATCGGTATGCTGACACACACAGTACTCGAGGATTTATAACAGAGGTAAACCACATGTATAAATAACGTAAATACTATTACCTCAATCCAAAATATAGCGGAAGCAACAAGGTTGTGGATTCCCATCAACACCAACGACAAAGTTGAGTGTAGAAATCGTAACCCTAACGTATCACTTACTCGTCGTCTGAAAAGTCTGCAACATGAAACGTTGCAGCCCGAAAACGGGTCAGCACATGGAATATGCTGGCAATGTAACACATAGAGAGTAATGAAGGAATAAGCCTATACTACATGCATATATGGCTGGTGGAAAAGCTCTATGGTTATAAGGTTTTGCGAAAAGCCAATTTTTCCCTACTACAAAGGAATAAATTTATTTAACTATCATGGTGGTTGTTGAACATTGAGAATGGTTGACATCCTCAATCCCAATTAAAAGTACTCATTAAAACCCAACAATATTAATTAGAGTAACATGATGAGATCAACAGGATAATCCAAGAACTAGATACTCAAGATTGTCCATAACCGGGGACACGGCTAACCATGATTAGTTTATACACTCTGCAGAGGTTTGCGCACTTTTCCCCACAAGACTCGATCGCCTCCGTTTGATTTCTCGCACTACATGGTGTTTGAGAGACGGATGACCGAGACATAGTCTTTCAGAAGCGCTAGCACCTTACATGTGGGTAGACCGTACCAACCTACAACCCCTACATCTGCTAGTCTACCCGTAAGAGTTTGCACAACTTAATCAACTATGCCAGAGCCCATAATGGCTTGTGGCTGCACACGGAAGTTTCTAGTTTGAATAATCTCATGATCCCTTTGAGCCTGGGTGGCGGTCCGAAGAAATACAGGCAAGTCCTGATAGAAACCAGGTGCCTCAATCCACCCAGATGTGTGTTTAAGTTGCCACCTTAAATAAACCATTAAATAACAATCTCACATCTGTCATGGATACACTCACCCAATCCACGACTACTTAGCATAGCATAGCATAATAAGCAAACGTAGAAGTAACTCCCAAGGGTTTGATAATAAAACAGGTAATAGGTACTACCTCAACTACTTCCCATCCCACAATTTATTTAGATCCTAATCATGCAAGTGTTTGAGGATAGATCTAATGCATAAAAACTGGGTATGAGAAGAGGTATGATCAAAGTGTTATTTGCCTGCAATGTTGATGAAGATGAGTCGCACTCAAAACTCTTGATAGCTCTACTCGTCACACTCCAGTCAATCTATCATAAGCAAGCAATAGTAACCACACATAAGCAATCACTCAAAAGATTGGAAAGAACATAGAAAACAAATCAGAAAACATCAAAACCCAGCAAATAACTCGTGCAACATAAAACAATTTCTAACAGTACCAAAATTATGTGAATTTGGCCTTATCAGAAATTTTATGTCAAGAGCTTTAATTTGCAAAAAGAATCAACTAAATCGGAGTTACGAAACTCAAGTTATGATCAAACGAAGTTCAAATTCAAATCTGTTTGAAAACAAATTTTAAAATTTTCAAAAACATGCTTAAGTTGGATTACTGGATAGAGGGGATCATAACTAAGAAGTGGGCGTCGGTTTCGTTGGATTTGGATAAACGGATAAAAAGTTATAGTCGTTTGAAAGCTAGGGGCTAATCTGTAGAAAAAGTATTCACAGATGGGTCCCTGGCCGAAAATTAAACAGAAAAAGAAAAAGTCTAAATAGTGAACGTTCGCTCCCGAACGCTAACGAACGAAAACGTTCGCTCCCGAACGCTAACGAACGAAAACGTTCGCTAGATCTACCTAAACAGAAAACGTTCATTACATAGCAAAACTAAATAGAAAAACGGGTTTTTTTTAACAAAACCGAACCTCTAAAATAAAACCGGTTCGGACCGGGGCGGTTTTACTGGCCGAAAGAAAACCGGCGGTTGGATCGGGATCGGGCGCCGGCGAGTCGGCTAGTCCGGGCGGCGGCGGCGGTTTGGATAGGCTCCGGCGAGGGGCGAGGCAAGATGGCGGCTCCGGCGCGGAACGGCGGCGGGGCGAGGGCAGCGCGGGGAGCGAGGGCGGCGAGGTGGCGCGCGGTGGTGGTGCAGCGTGAGGTCGGATGTGGGCTCCGGCGAGGGGCGGGAGGAGGCGGCGCGAGAGGAGAGAGAGGGGATCCGGGCGGCGCCCGTATTTATGGAGGGGCGGAGAGGCGCGCGGGTTGCGTGGGGAGGGCGCGAGGCGGACGCGAGTCCAAGCGGCGACAAGCGGCGATCCGTGGCGGTTGAGGTCCTCTGAGCTCGGGACGCGCGGGCGTCGGGCTGGGCCGTGGCCTGGCCGGTTGGCTGGGCCGGCCCAGTTCGGCGGAAAGGGTTTTTTTTAAACAGTCTAACAAAAATAAAAACAAAATAAATAGAAATATTATATAGGCATATAATATATCAAAATTTTCAGAAAAAGATTTCCTACAAGATGAACTTTATTCTAGCTTCAAATAAAATACACAAAAATTTAAATAATTCAAACTGTGCTACTGCCCTAATAAAATCCACTGAAAATCATTTTAAAAATACCAAAATTAATTCAAATTTATTTCTCTCCAATTATCTGCTGTAGGGAATCGTGTTACCCTGTTTTCCATATATTTTATTTTTGGAGAAAAATAATTTGAATAAAACTCAAATAACTCCAAATTGAAAATAAATTCTAAAGAACTTTGAATTTAATTCTTTGAAACTCCCAACTCATATTTCATATGTTTTGAAGAAGTCATTTTATCTTCGCTCGTGAAAATCATTGAGTTGCATAAAGTTTCAGAATTGGAAATATTTTCCAAATGAAATTCAAATATTTTCAACACCCCTTGTCATTTAAATAAATGTAAGAAGTCATGTCATCTTCTTTCCAGGGTTTTGTGATGAAAAGAATTTGAATTCCCGAAGATCATAAAAGCAAAAATGAAAGTTTGGGAAAGTTCTTTTATTCCCTCTCATTTAACTTTCAAAAAGTTTCAAACTTCACTCACTTTCAGTCAATCAATCAACAATCAATCAAAACTATCTATTTATTATAACATTCCAAAATATAGAATTTTGGGATGTTACAAAACTACCACCCTTAAAAGGAATCTCGCCCCTAGATTCGGAGAGGCTAGAAAGAAATAGGTTAGGGTTTGGGGGTCTTCTCAAAAATCCATCGATCGTCTCCGGGGTCTCGGGTGCTACCACCCTTAGAAGCATAGTTATGGTTCTGTCAAACTCATATACGCCATCCTTATTGTTGACAGTGTCGGTCTTCTTAGATCGTAAGGATAATTCCTTCTCTGGGCTCTTCCGGTAGTGGCATAACCTTTTCCTCAATTCTTTTGTCCTTTACTCTTGGTAAGGTTATTCCGAGACTGGGTCTTCTTAGCTGACGGGTCTGGCGCCAATACTAATCAGCTATCGATATCTCATGGTGGTCAACAATTTATGGTTTCTCCTGCAGAAAATGGGTCTAGGTTGAACCTCACCGTATCACCTACGGTAGGCAACAACTGCCTGTACAAGGGAAAAAATAAATACCTATACCATTCTAAGGTTTAAACAAGGTTTTGATCGTCGTCTCTCTACTATAGGTAAGTCACTCAGATTTACCATCCCATATAGCAAAGCGAATAATAAGAGTAAGTCGGTATGGTGATCAATCCATCCCGCACCCAAATCATTACCTTGTACATGGTTTAGCGAATCTCGCATTCTAACACTCATCATCCTCACAAGCATTGCAGAATTTCTCTTGTCGACGAACCAAGTTCGGATAAATCCATTGATTCTGCAAGCCAAACAAACATCTATCGTTTCTTCGCAACTCTCAGGGTTTGCGTAAACTCCTATAGAATCGTCTGTTCACAAAATCGTAACTTCTTCCAGGGTTTTTCCTTCAGCAATAGTGTGCTTGCTTCTTGGCAGGTCCTGGGGCCTGTGGGTTATGGCCCATCTCATCACTTGTAAACCTTGAACTCATCATCGCGGGTAACTGATCATTATCCCAACATCCAACTTCCTGGCATACTTAAAATCCATCCAATCGTATTGTCTCCTTCCTTCTATTGGCACTAAACTAGGACATGATTACTCAGACTCATCATGGAATTTTCCATTGATCCATATTTCCAACATCCTACCTCCTTTATATCCAATAGTAATTCATATCTTCATCCTCGTGGGATGTCCCACATACCGAGATAAAAACTCATACTTATGAATTCCATACTCCACTTCGTGGAACCTCATTATCTTTTCCAGGGTCAAGCGTCCTTACAGGGGAATATTGGCCATCTCTGCATGGCACTACTTCAACTGGGAAACGTGAAGCACATCATGAACTCCTAATAGTCCTTCGGGTGACTCCAACTTGTTAGCCAATTCTCCCATACGTTCCAAACTCGGTATTGTCCTACAAATCTCGGGGCTAACTTTCCCTTAACTCCAAATCGTTTAACTCCTCACAGAGGGGACACATGAAGACATGCTCTGTCTCCAATTTCAAAGGCTACCTCCTTGCATTTTTGAGTCTGCATAACTCTTCTGCCTGGACTGGGCTACCTTCAGTCTATCTCGATCAACTTTAACATTCTCTACTGACTCCTTGATCACATTTGGTCCAAACAACTGACGGTCTCCAACTTCATCCCACATCATCGGTGTCTGGCTCCTCATCCCATACAAAGCTTCAAAAGGGGCCATCTTCAAACAGTCTTGGTAACTGTTGTTGTATGAGAACTCCGCGTAAGGTAGATTATCATCCCTACTAGATCCAAAATTTAGCGCACACGCTCTCAACATGTCCTTCAGAATCTGATTGACTTTCTCGACGTATCCATCTGTCTGCGGATGAAAGGCTATACTGAACTCTAGCCTAGTACCCAAAGTGTGGCGCAACTGATTCCAAAACTTTGGGGTAAACTGTGTCCTCTACGATGGTCCTCGAACTCCATGCGCATATACGATCCTTGTGAAATATATCTTGGCCAACTTCGACTTGTATAGGTGGTTTTCACGGATAAAGTGAGCCACTTTGGTCAAGCAAATCAACTACTACCCGAGATAGAATCATATCCCGATCGGGTTCGGGAAATCCGGTAATGAAATCCATGCTGTTTATCTCACTTCCATTCGGTATCAAAGATAGGTTGTAGTAATCCTGGCCTGGCTTCGATGCTCGCTTTTACTCCCTCCGCATACATCACTTACGGCTACATACTCCGCAATATCCTTCTTCATACGATTCCACCAGAAACACTCTTTCAAATCCAAATACTTCTTGGTGTTTCCAGGGTGAATCGAGTATGGGGAGTCGTGAGCCTCCTGAAGTATTAACTTCCTGATCTCTGCATTATTAGGCACATATACACGCTCCTCGTACCATAAGGTGTCGTGCTCATCCTTACGAAAACCTTTGGCCTTTCCTTTGCTCATCCTCTCTTTTACCTCAGCAATCTCTTTGTCATCCTTCTAAGCTTCACGGATCTTTCCCAACAAGGTAGACTGAACTTCCATTGCTGCAATGAAACCTTTTGGGACAATCTCCAACCGAAGTTCCCTGAGATCCTCGGCTAACTCCTTTGGTAATCCTCCGCTTATGAGGGTATTCGTCCTAGTTTTCTTTATGGTTGTGTCCTATTTCTCCACAAAACTTGTATGCACAAGGTTTCTTCATATCCTTTCCATAAGGCCTCAACTTCTGGGACACAAACCGAGACTTTGGCAAAGTCAACTTAAATTCTTCCCAAGTGGTTACTCCTTGCCATCCATTGATGGTTTGGTACATCCTCCACCAAGTAGCAACATCTCTTTCAAAGCACTAAAGAGCATGTTGGGTCATATCCTTTCCAGCTATAGTGTTATACTCCATGTGATCCTCCATGTTCTGAATCCATCGGTCTGTCTCCAATTGACTCATTGGTCCAGAAAATACAAGCTCATCTCCATCCATCCTCTAATGGGTCCATGGGTTTGGGGTGGGATAAGAGAGATCGAGAGGGATGCACACAATACAAACAATTGTTTTGAAAAGACATATTTTATTGTGGCTGTCGGAAAAACATCAAACAAATGAAAGCTCACAATCGTCGCATCTAACGCAGGTATATACAGGGGTTTGGTCTTCTAAAGGTCAATAGATCTTCAAGGTCATCAAACTCTTCCAGTCTTGATCATGTCTCAGATGGCTTCTTCTGATCATGCTTGTCCTTCTCAAGATGCTATGCCAGATCTCTGTTGACGTGAAATCTCTCGTGGCGTCCTTCAATATTTCTGGGGTTGTATTCCAAACTTCTGGATTTCATCAACCTCGATATGAACGATGATCCTACTGTCCTTCAGTCCTGACGAATCTTTGATGTCTCAAGGTTTTGCTCCTTCAGCTTGTCTACCTTCAGCTTTCGGGTCCTGAGTTTCTTCACGAAATACTTCTTTGTCAAATATAGCTTCCTCAAGTCCATCTTAACTTCTTGATGTAATACTCCAGATCCTGGTGATGCACCCGCTATGTTAAAACTGCATCCTTCGCTGATAGATGCTCCTTATGCCTTCTTCCATCCAATCATTTCATGCATCTGCATGCTTACCACGGTGACAATAGCATAAGCGGGCGATAACATCATGGATAGCGTGTTTCTGCTCTTGTCATTTCCATGAGCTATCATTCCATAGTTGATATCTCCTGCCTTAGGGTTTTCCTGAGAAAACTTTGAGTTTCTAACTCTCCATGTTCCGGTCTTACTCCAATACACCTTGATGTCGGATATTGATAACTTCCATAGTCTGTCAAGTTCCATAAGGGGTGCCTTCCTAGGTCATACAAATCCGGAAATTCTTCAAAGCCTTCAAATTCTCCTAGTCTTCGGAGTCTTCAACAGTTGTAGTTTCCATTTACACGGTAAAATCCTCTTCATTCCAAATGGTCTTAGTTGTCCGATATCTTATCGCCTTGGAGTGGTCACATCAGTTGAACCTTTGAGTGGTCAAAATCGAAAAGGGGTATGGTCTCACTAAAAGGAAATATTTGAATAAGCTCAGAAGAGAAGAGAGGTAAAAGATCCTTTTGAAAATGAAGTTGTAGAGAAAAATCTTTCCTATGGGCTTGTCAGTTTCTAGGGTCACGTCCTCACAATCAACATGTGCTCGATACCATCTTGTAGCGACCCGACCGAATGGGTCAAGTCTTCGTGCTTACGTGTCATCCTCGGATCGGTATCTTTGACACACCGCGATTTCGAGGATTTATAACAGAGGTAAATCACATGTATAAATAATGTAAATACTATTACCTCAATCCAAAATATAGCGGAAGCAACAAGGTTGTGGATTCCCATCAACACCAACGGCAGAGTTGAGTGTAGAAATTGTAACCCTAACGTATCACTTACTCGTCGTCTGAGAAGTCTGCAACATGAAACGTTGCAGCCCGAAAACGGGTCAGCACATGGAATATGCTGGCAATGTAACACATAGAAAGTAATGAAGGAATAAGCCTATACTACATGCATATATGGCTGGTGGAAAAGCTCTATGTTTATAAGTTTTTGCGAAAAGCCAATTTTTCCCCTACTACAAAGGAATAAATTTATTTAACTATCATGGTGGTTGTTGAACATTGAGAATGGTTGACAAAGCATCCTCAATCCCAATTAAAAGTACTCATTAAACCCAACAATATTAATTAAAGTAACATGATGAGATCAGCAGGATAATCCAAGAACTAGATACTCAAGATTGTCCATAACCGGGGACACGGCTAACCATGATTAGTTTATACACTCTGCAGAGGTTTGCGCACTTTTCCCCACAAGACTCGATCGCCTCCGTTTGATTTCTCGCACTACATGGTGGTTGAGAGACGGATGACCGAGACATAGTCTTTTAGAAGCGCTAGCATCTTACATGTGGGTAGACCGTACCAACCTACAACCCCTACATCTGCTAGTCTACCCGTAAGAGTTTGCACAACTTAATCAACTATGCCAGAGCCCATAATGGCTTGTGGCTGCACGGAAGTTTCTAGTTTGAATAATCTCATGATCCCTTTGAGCACAGGTGGCGGTCCAAGAAATACAGCAAGTCCTCGATAGAAACCAGGTGCCTCAATCCACCCAGATGTGTGTTTAAGTTGCCACCTTAAATAAACCATTAAATAACAATCTCACATCATCATGGATACACTCACCCAATCCACGTCTACTTAGCATAGCATAGCATAATAAGCAAACGTAGAAGTAACTCCCAAGGGTTTAATAATAAAACAGGTAATAGGTACTACCTCAACTACTTCCCATCCCACAATTTAATTTGATCCTAATCATGCAAGTGTTTGAGGATAGAACTGATGCATAAAAACTGGGTATGAGAAGAGGTATGATCAAAGTGTTACTTGCCTGCAATGTTGATGAAGATGAGTCGTACTCAAAACTCTTGATAGCTCTACTCGTCACACTCCGGTCAATCTATCGTAAGCAAGCAATAGTAACCACACATAAGCAATCACTCAAAATATTGGAAAGAACAAATAAAACAAATCAGAAAACATCAAAACCCAGCAAATAACTCGTGCAACATAAAACAATTTCTAACAGTACCAAGATTATGTGAATTTGGCCTTATCAGAAAGTTTATGTCAAGAGCTTTAATATGCAAAAAGAATCAACTAAATCGGAGTTACGAAACTCAAGTTATGATCAAACGAAGTTCAAATTTAAATCTGTTTGAAAACAAATTTTAAAATTTTCAAAAACATGTTTAAGTTGGATTACTGGATAGAGGGGATCATAACTAAGAAGTGGGCGTCGGTTTCGTTGGATTTGGATAAACGGATAAAAAGTTATAGTCGTTTGAAAACTAGGGGCTAATCTGTAGAAAAAGTATTCACAGATGGGTCCTTGGCCGAAAATTAAACAGAAAAAGAAAAAGTCTAAATAGTGAACGTTCGCTCCCGAACGCTAACGAACGAAAACGTTCGCTAGATCTACCTAAACATAAAACGTTCATTACATAGCAAGACTAAATAAAAAAACGGGTTTTTTTAACAAAACCGAACCTCTAAAATAAAACCGGTTCGGACCGGGCGGTTTTACCGGGCCGAAAGAAAACCGGCGGTTGGATCGGGATCGGGCGCCGGCGAGTCGGCTAGTCCGGGCGACGGCGGCGGTTTGGATCGGCTCCGGCGAGTGGCGAGGCAAGACGGCGGCTCCGGCGCGGAACGACGGCGGGGCGAGGGCAACATGGGAGCGAGGGCGGCGAGGTGGCGCGGCGGTGGTGCAGGCAGCCCGGCGGATGCGGGCTCGGCAAGGCAGGAGGAGGCGGCGCGCGAGAGGAGAGAGAGGGGATCCGGGCGGCGCCCGGTATTTATGGAGGCGGAGGCGGCGCTGGGTTGCGTGGGGAGGGGGCGCGAGGCGACGCGTGAGTCCGGGCGGCGTCTGGCGGCCCGCGATGCCGTCAAGGCCGACAGGGGTCCCGCTGGAGCTCGGGACGCCAAGCGTCTCACTGGGCCGCCCAGCCAAGTGGAAAGGGTTTTTTAAACATTCTAACAAAAATAAAAACAAAATAAATAGAAATATTATATTGGCATATAATATATCAAAATTTTCAGAAAAAGATTTCCTACAAGATGAACTTTATTCTAGCTTCAAATAAAATACACAAAAATTTAAATAATTCAAACAGTGCTACTACCCTAATAAAATCCACTGAAAATCATTTTAAAAATACCAAAATTAATTCAAATTTATTGCTCTCCAATTTTCTGCTGTAGGGAATCATGTTACCCTATTTTCCATATATTTTATTTTTGGAGAAAAATAATTTGAATAAAACTCAAATAACTCCAAATTGAAAATAAATTCTAAAGAACTTTGAATTTAATTCTTTGAAACTCCCAACTCATATTTCATATGTTTTGAAGAAGTCATTTTATCTTCGCCCGTGAAAATCATTGAGTTGCATAAAGTTTAAGAATTGGAAATATTTTCTAAATGAAATTCAAATATTTTCAACACCCCTTGTCATTTAAATAAATGGAAGAAGCCATGTCATCTTCTCTCCAGGGTTTTGTGATGAAAAGAATTTGAATTCCCGAAGATCATAAAAGCAAAAATGAAAGTTTGGGAAAGTCCTTTTATTCCCTCTCATTTAACTTTCAAAATGTTTCAAACTTCACTCCCTTTCAGTCAATCAATCAACAATCAATCAAAACTATCTATTTATTATAACATTCCAAAATTTAGAATTTTGGGATGTTACATCCAGCTACTTGGGCTGCTTTGAAAACTGCTATGCGTACTCGTTGGGTTCCACCATATTATCAACGTGAATTACTTCAAAAATTGCAGTGCTTAAGACAAGGAAAAAATAATGTAGAAGAATATTATCGTGAATTACAAACCGCTTGATTAGATGTGGTATTGTTGAGGAGAATGAAGCTATGCTTGCACGTTTTCTGGGTGGATTAAATAGAGAGATTCAGACCATTCTAGACTATAAGGATTATAATAATATCACTCGTTTATTCCATCTTGCTTGTAAAGCTGAACGTGAAGTGCAGGATCGACAGGCATTGGCGTGCACTAACTTTTCTGCAGGTCGACCTTCATCATGGACACCACGTGCATCATCTACTTCCACTGCACCATCACCTCCTTCAGTGCCACCTCCAATCTGTGATACAAGAAAGCGTGCACAACCACCACTATCTCGCCAAGAGCACACTGTCGGGTTTGCACAGAGCTCTTCTTCTTACATGGCGTCAACAGGGCACACAAGTGATATTATTTGTCGTCATTGTAAGGGAAGAGGACATTTTAAGTAGAGAATGCAAATCTCAGCGTGTGATGATTGCTACCGAGGATGGTGGGTATGAGTCCGCTTAGTGACTATGATGAGGAGACTTTGGCTCTTATTACACATGAGGAACACGGTGGAGATGATTCCGATCATGAGACACAATACATGGCTGAAGATGCCGGACAGTATGAATGTTTAGTTGCTCAACGTGTTACGAGTGTGCAGGTTACACAAGCTGAGCAAAATCAGAGGCATAATTTGTTCCATACAAAGGGAGTTGTGTAGGAACGTTCTATTCGCGTCATCATAGATGGAGGGAGCTGCAACAACTTGGCTAGCATGGAGATGGTGGAGAAGCTATCTCTTAGCACAAGACCACATCCACATCCTTACTACATCCAATGGTTCAACAACAGCGACAAGGTTAAGGTAACACGTCTTTGTTAGGTGTGCATTTTAGTATCTCTACATATGTTGATTATGTTGATTGTGATGTGGTACCTATGCAAGCATGTTCCTTATTACTTGTAGACCATGGAAATTTGATAAAAATTCATACACCATGGTAGAAACAATCAAGATACTCTTGTTCATAAGGATAAAAATATTACTTTGCTTCCTATGACCCCTGATTCCATTTTGAAAGATGATATTAGTAGAGCTAATAAAGCAAAACAGAGAAAAATAAGAGTGAAAATCAGATTGTGGAAAAGAATTTGAGCAACAAATGAAGCCTAATAATAAACCATCTCGTTGCTTCTGAAATTAAATTGAAAAGTGCATGTTTACTTGCCACCAAATCTTATATTGATGAGGTAGATTTTAGCAAATCTGTTTGCTATGCTTTTGTGTGCAAAGAGGCATTATTTTCATTCGAGGACGTGTCTTCCTCTTTGCCCCCTGCTGTCACTAACATTTTTCAGGAGTTCGCTGACGTCTTTCCACAAGACGTGCCACCGGGATTACCACCTATTCGTGGGATTGAGCATCAAATTGACTTAATTCCCGGTGCATCGCTACCCAACCGTGCACCATACCGTACCAATCCAGAGGAGACGAAGGAGATTATGCGTCAAGTACAGGAGCTGCTCGATAAAGGTTATATACGTGAATCTCTTAGTCCGTGTGTTGTTCCTATTATACTAGTGCCTAAAAAGGATGGTACGTCGCGTATGTGTGTTGATTGTAGAGGCATTAATAATATTACTATTCGTTATCGTCATCCTATTCCTAGGCTAGATGATATGCTTGATGAATTGAGTGGCTCTACAATATTATCCAAAGTTGATTTATGTAGTGGATACCATCAAATTAAATGAAATTGGGAGATGAATGGAAAACAGCATTTAAAACTAAGTTTGGTTTATATGAGTGGTTAGTCATGCCTTTTGGGTTAACTAATGCGCCTAGTACTTTCATGAGACTAATGAACGAAGTTTTACGTGCTTTCATTGGACGATTTGTGGTAGTCTATTTTGATGATATATTGATTTATAGCAAATCTTTGGAAGAACATTTGGAACATTTACGTGCTGTTTTTATTGCTCTACGTGATGCACATTTGTTTGGTAACCTTGGGAAGTGCACCTTTTGCACCGACCGAGTATCTTTTCTTGGCTATGTTGTTACTCCACAGGTAATTGAAGTTGATAAAGCCAAGATTGAAGCTATTGAGAGTTGGCCGCAGCCCAAAACGGTCACACAAGTGAGGAGTTTCCTTGGCCTCATTTGGTTTCTATAGGCGTTTTGTGAGAGATTTCAGCACCATTGCTGCACCTCTCAACGAGCTTACAAAGAAGGATGTGCCTTTTGTTTGGGGTACCGCATGTGAAGAAGCCTTCAAGGTATTGAATGTTAATTTGACACATGCTCCTTTACTACAACTTCCTGATTTTAATAAGTCTTTTGAGCTTGAATGTGATGCTAGTGGAATTGGATTAGGAGGTGTGTTATTACAAGATGGCAAACATGTTGCATACTTTTCTGAAAAACTGAGTGGGCCTAGTCTGAACTATTCTACTTATGATAAAGAATTATATGCTCTGCTCGACTTTAGAGACATGGCAACATTATTTATGGCCCAAAGAATTTGTTATACATTACGATCATGAATCTTGAAACATATTAAAAGTCAAGCTAAACTGAATCGTAGACATGCTAAATGGGTGGAATTCATTGAGACTTTCCCTTATGTCATTAAACACAAGAAGGTAAAGAAAATGTTATTGCTGATGCTTTGTCTCGTCGCTATACTATGCTTTCACAACTTGACTTCAAAATATTTGGTTTGGAGACCATCAAAGATCAATGTGTGCATGATGCTCATTTTAAAGATGTAATGCAGAATTGTAAAGAAGGAATAACATGGAACAAATTCGTTGTTAATGATGGTTTTGTGTTCCGTGCTAACAAGCTATGCATTCCTGCTAGCTCTGTTCGTCTTTTGTTGTTGCAGGAGGCGCATGGAGGAGGATTAATGGGACTCTTTGGCGTGAAGAAGACGGAGGACGTACTTGCTACACATTTCTTTTGGCCAAAGATGAGACGGGATGTTGAGCATTTTGTTGCTCGCTGCACTACATGTCAAAAAGCTAAGTCACGACTCAATCCTCATGGTTTATATATGCCTTTGCCTGTGCCAAGTGTTCCTTGGGAGGATATATCTATGGACTTTGTTTTAGGTTTACCTCGAACAAAGAAGGGGAGGGATAGCATATTTGTTGTCGTGGATAGATTCTCGAAAATGGCACACTTTATACCATGTCATAAAAGCGATGATGCTGTTAATGTTGCTGATTTGTTCTTTCGTGAAATTATTCGCTTGCATGGTGTGCCAAATACTATTGTTTCAGATCGTGATACTAAATTTCTTAGCCACTTTTGGAGATGTTTAGGGGCTAAGTTGGGGACTAAACTGCTTAATAGTAATACATGTCACACCCAAACGGAGGGCCAAACTGAAGTAGTCAATAGAACATTGTCTACTATGCTTAGGGCTGTTTTGAAGAATAATAAGAAAATGTGGGAAGAATGCTTGCCTCATATTGAATTTGCTTATAATCGTTCGTTGCATTCTACTACTAAGATGTGCCCTTTTGAAATTGTGTATGGTTTCCTACCTCGTGCACCCATTGATTTGTTGCCTCTTCCATCTTCGGAGAAGGTTAATTTTGATGCTAAACAACGCGCTGAATTGATCTTAAAAATGCATGAGTTAACTAAGGAAAACATTGAGCGTATGAATGTTAAATATAAACTTGCTAGAGATAAGGGTAGAAAACATGTTGTCTTTGCACCTAGAGATCTTGTTTGGTTACATTTGCGTAAGGATAGGTTTCCTAATTTGCATAAATCAAAGCTAATGCCACGTCTTGATGGTCCATTTAAGGTGTTAGAGAAAATAAATGATAATGCATATAAACTTGAGCTGCCTCACGAATTTGGGGTTAGTCCCACTTTTAACATTGCAGATTTGAAGCCATATTTGGGTGAGGAAGATGAGCTTACACGAGGGCGACTTCATTTCAAGAAGGGAGGATGATGAGGACATCAATACCATTGTTACACCCACAGCCCCTCTTGTTTCATATAATCGGACCAATTACTAGAGCTCACAAGACGCCCAATTGAATTACCGTGTACTTTCGCTTTCTTGGTAATGATTCTAATGTTCATGAGAATATGATATCGCCTAAATTGGATACATTTGTTTTTCTTACAAATGAAGGGCCGAGCTTGGAGAAGGATGAACATTGGAGCAAGAACACGCATGGAGTTGATGGCATGCTAAGGGGATCAAGGACGGAGTTACAAGTGATGATTTCAGGACTTTGAAGCCACCATAAGGAGTGCATGAAGCCTTGGACGAAATATACAAGATGCCACTTCATAATATTCGTCCATAGGCTATTCTAGGTGCTGCGTCACCTTATTATTGGGCCAGGCTCATGTAATTTCGAAATACTTAAGTATAGGCTATTTTTAGAGTCCGTATGTGTGGGGAAACAAGAGTTAGGGTTGGTTTGACCCCACCCTCAAAGGGCCACGAAATTCCTCCTCTTCCTCCATATATACATCCCTTAGGGCATTGTTTAGACTTTGGGTTTTGTTTAGATTAAAAGTTCGCAATAGCTGCAACTTCACAGATTTCGCTTGTGTTCAACGACTGCACCAAAGGCGTCCACGTAACCCCACCTTCATTAATAAAGCTTTCCTCTTATATTCACAATATCCAAATTGCAATCTTAGTTTCTTGCTTGTTCTTCGTTTGCTCGCAGGAAACAGGCCCTCGTGGCTGTGTTGATCGTGTTCGGCGTGGTCAATAACCCTCGGAAGTTGGTTTAGCGATTGTTAAGGCGCGACGTCTCGCACGTTCGTAGTCGGATCGTCAAGGTCGACTCCCATAGAAAACGATAGCCACCATCTCATCGAAACATCGGGACACCTTTGCCTCTATCATGGATCAAGAAGGAGGAGACGTCCCTGAGCTATACGTGTGTTGAACGTGGAGGCGCTGTCCGTTCGGCGCTTGGATCGGATCTTCCGCGATTTGAATCGTCGCGAGTACGACTCCATCAACCGCGTTCTTGTAACGCTTCCGCTTAGCAATCTTCAAGGGTATGAAGATGCACTCCCTCTCTCTCGTTGCTAGTATCTCCTAGATTGATCTTGGTGACATGTAAGTAAATTTTGAATTATTACTACGTTCCCCAATAGTGGCATCAGAGCTAGGTCTATGCGTAGATTCTATGCACAAGTAGAACACAAGTAGTTGTGGGCGATGATTTGTTCAATTTTCTTACTGTTACTAGTCTTATCTTGATTCGGCGGCATTGTTGGATGAAGCGGCCTAGACCGACCACACACGTACACTTACGTGAGACAGGTTCCACCGATTGACATGCACTTGTTGCATAAGGTGGCTAGCGGGTGCCTGTCTCTCCCACTTTAGTCGGATCGGATTCGACGAAGAGGGTCCTGATGAAGGGTAAATAGCAATTGGCATATCACCGTTGTGGATTTTGCGTAGGTAAGAAACGTTCTTGGTAGAAACCCATAGCAGCCACGTAAAACATGCAACAACAATTAGAGGATGTCTAACTTGTTTTTGCAGGGTATGCTATGTGATGTGATATGGCCAAAAGGATGTGATTAATTATATATGTGATGTATGAGATTGATCATGTTCTTGTAATAGGAATCAGGACTTGCATGTCGATGAGTATGACAACCGGCAGGAGCCATAGGAGTTGTCTTAATTTATTGTATGACCTGCGTGTCAATGAAAATGCCATGTAATTACTTTACTTTATTGCTAACCGTTAGCCATAGTAGTAGAAGTAATAGTTGGCGAGACAACTTCATGAAGACATGATGATGGAGATCATGATGATGGAGATCATGGTGTCATGATGGTGAAGATGTGATCATGCCGCGCCTCGAAAATGGAGATAAAAAATGCAAGCTGATATTGGCCATATTGTCGGATTTCGGGTTCCGGCAGACCCTTGAGGTTCGAACACTTGGGTGCGCGCGGAATCTCACCCTCTGCCTACCTGCACCCTGTCGCCTCGCTTGGATCTAAACTACGAAAGGAACAACACAAGAGACACAAGGTTTATACTAGTTCGGGCTACCGTTGTGGTGTAATACCCTACTCTAGTTTGTGGTGTGGTGGATTGCCTCTTGGGCTGATGGTGATGAACAATACAAGGAAGAACAGCCTCGCAAGGGCCTGTTCTTGGCCGGGGCGATGAACTGCTTAGGGGAGTTCAGTCGCCTTCTCTCTCTCTGTCCAAGGTGCATCCGGCTACTAATCAGATCAAGGTGCCCCTAGCTCTGTGTGTGGCTAGTCCTATTTATAAACAGAGGCCCTGGGCCTCTTCCCAAATATTGAGCGGGAAGGGCGCCAACAATTGGCCATTTTGAAGGGGAACATCTTGTACACTTATCCTGACTAAAGTTGGTCCTCGCCTGTCAAAGGCTCTGGTGGTGACGCCGGATTGGGCTCCACAATGACTTCCTTCCTGCCGTTGGACTGGTCTTGGTCTTTTTGCACCGAAATGGACGCCTTTGCTTGATGCTCTTGCCTGCGCTTTCTCCCTTTGCACCAAAGAGGAAGGAGGACACTGCGCGAGCTGGCGCCCTTGGTCGTCATGGCTTGCGTCATGGGCACCTCGTGAGGTACCCCGCCTTGATCTCTCTGCCTCCTCGCGAGCCAGCCTGATGAGGCCGTGCCTGAGGAAGCTCCCTGTCGTCCGCCCCGCGAGGCTTGGCCCCTCGCGAGGGTCTTGAGTTTGTGTTGATGAAGATGGGCCGTGTTGGGCCTCCCCTTGAGCCACGCCAGCAGCCGCAGTGTGCAAGTCTGGGGACCCCCGTTCCCAGAACACCGACAGTAGCCCCCGGGCCCAAGGCGCGCCCGGACTTGGTTGAGCAGAGAGGCGAAGGGGCAAGTGCGAAGCGCCACGGGCCCTAACAGCCTGCGGCCTTGGGCGCCGCGTGGCGGTTGATTGGACGTGGGCGGCACTGTTCCTCCACGCCTCCTTATTTTGTGCCGTGCTAGGCGGACTCGTAGCCGCACACAGCCGCTCCCTTTTTTGCTGCTCGACCGTCCCCCACTCTTCCTCCTCTCGAACTCCAGCTTCTGCTCCCAATCCAATCTCGAACCTTCCTCCCCCCTTCCGTTGCCATGGCTCCGACGAAGAAGGGAAGAGGGAAGAAACCCATGCCTCCGCCTCGCTCGCCGTCGTCGGCGGCCCCCGCCGTCGATCGGTCAATCATACTCAATCGAGAGGGCTTGGGCAAGGTCAGCTCGTCTTTGGCCACCATCTTCAACAAATGCGGGCGGACGACGGCCTGGCCCGCGTCCCACTTCGCCATCGACAGGATAATCACTGAGGTCCAGTATTTTGCCGACACCCTGTGGGCGGGGCTGGTTCCCCCCTTCTCTGATTTCTTCAATGCTGTGCTCTCCCACTATCAGATCCATATGATGCACTTGGGTCCGGAATCCATCACTCTTCTTGCAGTCTTTGCCTTTGTTTGCGGCGATGATGGGCATCCTTCCCTCGCTTGCCTTGCCGTGCCACTTCTTCTCTCTCAAGGTTTTGTTGACCCCACCCAATGTTCGGGTGTGTGAACTTCATTGCTGCATCTGAAACAGCGGCTTGTGGATCGACTTCAGCCTTCCTCCGCCTGCCGCTGGGTTCTCGCGACGGTGGTCAGACGTGGACGTGGGGTGCCCAGCCCCTGCAATGGAGCCAACATCACCCGTTGTCCCCAATTCAGGCTGGGACCAGGAGACGCTCACGAGCCCCCGGCTCGCCTTCGTCCGGCGTCGCTTCGCGTTCCTGAGGGCGCTCGAGGTGACGGCGCCCAAGGTGGTGAAGGAGTTCTGTTGTCAAGATTGCCCCTCTCCAGCGCCATTCCCGCTGGATGTGGGCCTTCGATGGCGTGAAGACCGCATGAGGCTCTGGAGGAGGACTTGACGCTGAAGCACCGAGGAAGGTGCTCTTGGTCTTGATCGGGGACCCCACCCCTGGCAGCATCCGGCAAGGGGGTGCTTTGTTGTACTTTTGCTCAAGCAGGGGTGACTTTGTGAAGCAGATGCCCAGCTTCGACGAATGGGGGCTGCGCCCCGTAGGCCTCATGGGGTCTCGCGAGAACCCGGTGATGGTGACTGCCTTTCCAGTCGGCCATGGCGGCTCTTCCTCGAGTGGCAGAGCAGGGAGGCACGAGCCGCTGGAGGCTGAGGGGCCTCCAGGTGACGGTCCCAAAGCGGCGCTCTTGAGGGAGCAGCTCTCGAGGCCCAGCTGCCGCTGGCCGGGGTGGCGAGCGGTTGCCCGTAGTGCTCAAGGGCCGAGGCCCCGGGGCCCCTGGATTACTCTTCTTGGTGAGGTGACGGCAGCGTGCATCGTAGACGCACCCGACGCTGGTCGTCTCGACGCTCCTTCCTCGTCAGCAGTTGACCCTGCGCTCAACTCTTGGGTCGCTTCCGCGTGGACTTTGAGGCTCTCCGGAAGAGAAGGGAAGCCTTGGGCGACGATTACCCTTGTCGCCTGCTGAAGCGCAGGAAGTACTTCGCCACCGATGAGTAAGCTTTCCCCTTTTCTGGCTCCTGATTCTTCTGTTTCTTCTACCGATCCTTGCTCCGCAGGGCCCTTCCCGCCGAGCTCATGAAGATGCCTGAGGAGCCATCCCCCTGGGTTCCGCCTTCTCTGCCGCCTTCGAGCGCTCCGAGCAGCAGAGCCCTTGTGGTGAGGCCGGCCGGAGAGACGAGCCATCCTGAGGCGCATCGCGTCCCCGCGCGCCTCGCGACCCTCCTTCGCGAGCCTTCTCGTGGGATAGCCAGCCTGCCGTGGGCTTCTCGTCTGGTCGTCGACCGAGATTGGCTGAGGCATTCCCTGCGCTCTCCTTTGGGGGATGGGCTGTCTCCTGGCCGGGCTTCTGGCGAGGCGTGCCCGGCCGTGGCGAGGGCGCCAGCCCCCAACCCCCTGCCCGGAGGGGGAGTACTGATTCGTGGCCCTCGGCGCTCGCCTGGGGCGGATGATGGTGTCGAAGACGTACTTGAGCGCGCCCGGGAGCGTCGCGCTCTTCGCCATGGGTTTCTTCGGAGGGCGGCTGATGCAGTGAGCCTGCTTGGTGAAGAGCTCGCTGATGAAGACGCGCGCCTCGAGGCCGAGGGCCTGCGCCTGGCCGCGGAGAGGCGCGAGCTAAAGGCGGTTGTCGCCCTTGCACGCCATCAACGTGGTCTTGACGATGAGGAGGCCAAGGTGTTGTTAGCGGCCTCTCGGGAGGTCCGTTCTCCGGCTGTTGAAGAGGCTCGGGAAGCTGACCGGCGGCGAGAGGCGGCGGAGGAGCGGGCGTGGGAACTCCTGGCCCGATGCCGCTCACTGGAGGAGCAGGTGGAGCTGCGCGAGACGGCCCTTGCGTCGATGAGGGTGGCCTCAGGCGACCAGCCAGAGCTCCGAAGCGGGAGCAAGCGCCGACGCCGAAGCCGCCGAATGCGCACGCGAGTACGAACGCCTGGAAACAAGGGAGCATTTGGTGATGAGGGCGGAGGATGATGTCGCTGCGCGGGAGGCCCGTGTCCTGGAGGAGGTCGGGCGTCGGGTGGCGACGACGTGCTTGAACCTCGGGCGCGAGTTCGAGGAAAGGCTGGGGTTGATCCGGGCTGAGGCCGAGGGTAGGACCGCTGCCTTGAGGGCCAAGCAGGAGGAAGCGACGCGGCGGGCCGATGCTTTTTGGGCTGCCCTTGAGGTGGCGCAGGAGGAGTTAACTACCTCCCGTGCCGAGGTGCTTCTTCTTCACCGACGGGTGGACGAGGCGGAGGACGTCGCGCGACAGAATGCGGACAAGATACGCCAGCGGCAGATCCTGGAGCATGAGCACGGCCCCATGCTCACCACGCTCCGGGAGAGAGCCAACACAGCCTTGGGTAACATCTGCGAGACGGCTGTCGGCGAGCCGCACGCAGCTTAATCACGCCGCAACCTTGATTCTTCACCGACGTGGTGACTCGGCCGAGGCGCGGTCGGTCAGAACCAACAGGTTGGTGGAGGAGGAGCCGCGCCCTGCTCGGGCGCGCCTTTTCTCGCGTCTTCAGCCATCTCCGGGATATGGACCCCCACTTCGACTTCGACGCCGCCATCGCCCTAGTACCCAGGCCGTCCGGGACGACCTGGCACATTGGGTGGAGGACAACATGGACGCCCCTGTCAGGGCCTTCGCTTCAGACAACGATGGCGTGATCGTGGCCGCTGATGAAGGCGGCGTGGTGAACGGCCCCGATGTTACCGGTGACGACGCAGAGCGACGGCGAGGCCAGCGACGCCAGCCGACAATTGAGGAGGTGCCCCGAGGATGCATTGGGGATTTATCCGACCGATCACCGCGACCGCTCCTCGCTTCTCGCATTTAATAGAGCTCAGGTTTTGCCCTGACAGTTGTGAGAGCATTTTGGGAGGGGGAGCCCCTCATGTAAAACTTGTGTTCTGCGTATTGGTTGATGCTATATCACCCGTACGCCTGTGCCAAGTGGCTGGCTAGTTTACCTTTGTCCCGCGCAGGCCCCGAGATAGCCTGTGGAGGCCTGTGGCGTCTCGAGTGTCTCCCGATCGAACCCGTAGGATCTGCAGTAAAAGCCTCCTGAGAGGATGCGGCGGCGGCAGTCTGGGCTGCACACAAGCTAGGCCCAACCCGGCTCGCGAGGGGCTCACGAGGAGAGGCAGCTGAGGCAAAGCGGCGACCAGAACGCGAGAGATTGCTCGAACGAGACTAAACACACCCTTCCCTAAACACACGCAAATCTCAAATTCGAATCCAACTTAAATCCGACGGGGGAAATTGACAACCAAAGGGAAAGGCAATGAAAGCAAACCGAAAAAGGCCGCGTCCGGCACCTAGTCTAGTCTTGGACATCTTCTCACCAGCGCGGAGCTAAGTGCTGCCACTGGGCGTGGGACGGAGCCCTGTGGCCCGAGGCCGCACCCCGAGACTCGAGGCGTGTACAGCCCCACTCATTATTACGTGAGAGTGTCACGGGCGGCGAAGCTTCACAGCACCGGCCTTCTTCACAGTACCGGCCTTGCTTCATATCGCCAGACGAGGGCCCCGCCTTTGCGCCAAGACTCTAGTGCCATCAACGACGACCGGAAACCAGGACGCCGCCGATGGGGTAGAGCGGTCGCCAGCCGTTCCCCGACGACCACGGGTCCTCCGCCAGCAGGCCCCGAGGCACCTCCCAGCAGAGGGCCGACCTCCCGAGAACGCCTTGCTCAACGCCGCAGCAGGTGATGCCGGATCTCGGCCCCTCTCCTGCAGCCCCCGATGCCCTCCTCCCGAGGGGTAGGAGACTGCGGGAGCGGGGCAGCCGCTCGCTGTGGCGACATGCACCTCCTGCGATTCATGATTAACATATGCCTGCTCCTGAGGAATTAGTGGTACCCGGTAATCGTCGCTTCCAGCGTGGCCGGTGGGGCCTTCACGGGGCTCCTGGAAGAGCTCAGCTTCTGTCGCCTCGTCCCCCCAGCGTGGGCTGAGGAGCGAGCCTTGTCCGCCCTCATGCTAGTGCCCTTGGTCCATCATGTGGGGCACGCATTCTTCTGGGGCCATCATCCTGAAGGCCGCGCCATAGTGCTCCACGTGCCATGCAGCTCTGCTTGAGGCACCCACCTGGGGGTGGTAGCGCGGCGGCCCACTGGGGCCGGGGGTCGCGGCGAGTCCTTCTTCGCTGGCCGGGAGCGGAGGCAGCGCCATCAACCCCGGTCTTGTGACAAACCGCCCGGTGTTGGAGTAGCCTTGGAGCCATGCCGCTGGGTGGAGCCCCAGCTGGCCGCCTGGACCCGAGGTGGGAGCTGGGTGCGAAGGATGAGCCTCGAGGAGGCAAAGCCTAGGAGCTCGCCACCCGCTCTAGCAAAGACGTCATGGACGCCTTCCAGCAGCCTGCACTGCAGTAGCTCCTGCCACCGTGGCGCGCCTCGAGTTCGCCTGCTCCCGGCGGGTGTCTGGCGTCGCTGACCTCGGCGTGGTTGGAGGCCCTCGCTGCCGACCGCCCGCCATGGGCGTGAGAGTTGTTGAAGCCTGTCCGCGTCGCCCGCTGACCCTGCAGCTCCTGCGGACCATGAGCTGCCTGGGCATGGGGTCGCCCGAGGCGAGCTCTGCGTCGTGGGCCAAGCCGCCGCCCGGACCGGGGTTGCCTGCCTGGTCGCCGGACATGATGATGACGATGCGACGGAACACGAAGTGGCAGGAGGTGGATCCCGGCGCACCCCTACCTGGCGCGCCAAATGTCAAATTTCGGGTTCCGGCAGACCCTTGAGGTTCGAACACTGGGGTGCGCGCGGAATCTCACCCTCTACCTACCTGCACCCCGCCGCCTTGCTTGGATCTAAACTACGAAAGGAACAACACAAGAGACACAAGGTTTATACTAGTTCGGGCCACCGTTGTGGTGTAATACCCTACTCTAGTTTGTGGTGTGGTGGATTGCCTCTTGGGCTGATGGTGATGAACAATATAAGGAAGAACAGCCTCGCGAGGGCCTGTTCTTGGCCGGGGCCTCTCTCTCTCTCTCTCTCTCTCTGTCCAAGGTGCATCCAGCTACTGATCAGATCAAGGTGCCCCTAGCTCTGTGTGTGGCTAGTCCTATTTATAGACAGAGGCCCTGGGCCTCTTCCCGGATATTGAGCGGGAAGGGCGCCAACAATTGGCCATTTTGAAGGGGAACATCTGGTACACTTATCCTGACTAAAGTTGGTCCTCGCCTGTCAAAGGCTCTAGTGGTGACGCCGGCTTAGGCTCCACAATGACTTCCTTCCTGCTGTTGGACTGGTCTTGGTCTTGTTGCACCGAAATGGACGCCTCTGCTTGATGCTCTCGCCTGCGCTTGCTCCCTTTGCACCAAAGAGGAAAGGAGGACACTGCGCGGGCTGGCGCCCGCCTGGCGCCCTTGGTCGTCATGGCTTGCGTCATGGGCACCTCGTGAGGTACCCCGCCTTGATCTCTCCGCCTCCTCGCAAGCCAGCCTGATGAGGCCGCGCCTGAGGAAGCTCCCTGTTGTCTGCCACGCGAGGCTTGGCCCCTCGCGAGGGTCTTGAGTTTGTGTTGATGAAGATGGGCCGTGTTGGGCCCCCCTTTGAGCCACGCCGCAGGCCACAGGCAGGCAAGTCTGGGGACCCCCGTTCCCAGAACGCCGACACATATCATGTCACTTTATGATTTGCATGTGATGTTTGTCATGTTTACATCTTATTTGTTAGAACGACGGTAACATAAATAAGATGATCCCTCACTAAAATTTCAAGAAATGTGTTCCCCCTAACTGTGCACCGTTACGAAGGTTCGTTGTTTCTAAGCACCACGTGATGATAGGGTGTGATAGATTCTAACGTTCGCATACAACGGGTGTAAGCCAGATTTACACATGCGAAACACTTAGGTTGACTTGACGAGCCTAGCATGTACAGACATGGCCTCAGAACACGAGAGACCGAAAGGTCGAACATGAGTCGTATAGTAGATGCGATCAACATGGAGATGTTCAACGTTGATGACTAGTCCGTTTCACGTGATGATCGGACACGGCCTAGTCGATTCAGATCATGTATCACTTAGATGACTAGAGGGATGTCTATTTGAGTGGGAGTTCATTAAATAATTTGATTAGATGAACTTAATTATCATGAAATTAGTCTAAAATTGTCTTTAGAATCTACCTTGTAGATCCAATGGCCCACGCTAATGTTGTCCTAAACTTCAACGCGTTCCTAGAGAAAACCATGCTAAAAGACGATGGTAGCAGCTATACGGACTGGGTCCGTAACTTGAGGATATCCTCATAGATGCCAAGAAATCATATGTCCTTGAAGCACCACTAGGTGATGCACCCACTTTCCCAGCAACTCAAGACGTTATGAACGCCTGGTAGTCACGTAGTGATGATTACTCCCTGGTTCAGTGCAACATGATTTATAGCTTAGAACCGGGGCTCCAAAAGCGTTTTGAGCAACATGGAGCATATGAGATGTTCCAAGAGCTGAAAATGGGTTTCCAAGCTCATGCCGGGGTCGATTGATATGAAGTCTCCGACAAGTTCTACTGTTGTAAGATGGAGGAAAACAATTCTGTCAGAGAGCATATACTCAAAATGTCTGGGTTGCACAACCGCTTGTCTCAGCTGGGAGTTAATCTTCCAGATGACTCGGTCATTGACAGGATCCTCAAGTCGCTTCCACCTAGCTACAAGAGCTTTGTGATGAACTACAATATGCAAGGGATGAAGAAGTCCATTTTTGAGTTATATTTAATGCCGAAATCAGTGGAGGTGGAGATCAAAAAGGAACATCAAATGTTAATGGTGAATAAGACCACTAGTTTCAAGAAAGGCAAGGGTAAGAAGAACTTCAAGAAGGACGGTAAGGGAGTTGCCGCGCCCGGTAAATCAGTTGCCAGGAAGAAGCCAAAGAATGGACCCAAGCCTGAGACTGAGTGCTTTTATTGCAAGGGAAATGGTCACTACAAGCGGAACTGCCCCAAGTACTTAGCGGATAAGAAGGGAGGCAACGCCAAAGGTATATACGATATACATGTTATTGATGTGTACCATACCAGCGCTCGTAGTAGCTCCTGGGTATTTGATACCGGTGCGGTTGATCACATTTGTAACTCAAAACAAGAGATGCGGAATAAGTGGAGACTGGTGAAGGACGAGGTGACGATGCGCGTCGGGAATGGTTCCAAGGTCGATGTGATCGCCGTCGGCACGCTACTTCTACATCTACTATCGGGATTAGTTTTAAACCTCAATAATTGTTATTTAGTGACAACTTTCATCATGAACATTGTATCTGGATCTCGTTTAATGCGAGATGGCTACTCATTTAAATCCGAGAATAATTGTTGTTCTATTTATATGAGAGATATGTTTTATGGTCATGCCCCACTTGTGAATGGTTTATTTTTATTGAATCTCGAACTGATGTTGCACATATTCATAGTGTGAATGCCAAAAGGTGTAAGGTTGATAATGATAGTCCCACATACTTTTGGCACTGCCGCCTTGGTCACATTGGTGTCAAATGCAAGAAGAAACTCCACGCAGATGGAATTTTGGAGTCTCTTGATTATGAATCATTTGACACGTGCGAACCATACCTCATGGGCAAAATGACCAAGACTCCGTTCTCCGCAACAATGGAGCGAGCAACCAACTTGTTGGAAATAATACATACTGATGTATGCGGTCCAATGAGCGTTGAGGCTCGCGGTGGCTATCATTATGTTCTCACCCTCACTGATGACTTAAGTAGATATGGGTATATCTACTTAATGAAACACAAGTCTGAGACCTTTGAAAAGTTCAAGGAATTTCAGAGCGAGGTGGAGAATCAACATGACAGGAAAATAAAGTTCTTACGATCAGATCGTGGAGGAGAATACTTGAGTCACAAGTTTGTCACACACTTAAGGAAGTGTGGAATTGTTGCACAACTCACGCCGCCTGGAACACCTCAGCGTAATGGTGTGTCTGAATGTCGTAATCGCACTCTATTGGATATGGTGCGATCTATGATGTCTCTTACCTATCTACCGCTACCATTTTGGGTTTATGCTTTAGAGACTGCCGCATTCACTTTAAATAGGGCACCGTCTAAATTCGTTGAGACGACACCGTATGAATTATGGTTTGGGAAGAAACCTAAGCTGTCGTTTCTGAAAGTTTGGGGATGCGATGCTTATGTCATGAAACTTCGGGTCAAGTTGCTACTGAACTTCGTAGGTCCACGAGGACACGTTCTGCACCAGAGTGGTATGGCAACCTTGTCCTGGAAATCATGTTGTTAGACAACGATGAACCTTCGAACTTTGAAGAAGTGATGGCAGGCCCGGATTCCAACAAATGGCTTGAAGCCATGAAATCCGAGATAGGATCCATGTATGAAAACAAAGTATGGACTTTGACGGACTTGCCCGATGATTAGCAAGCCATAGAGAATAAGTGGATCTTTAAGAAGAAGACTGACGCGGATGGTAATGTGACGGTCTATAAGGCTCGGCTTGTCGCTAAGGGTTATCGACAAGCTCAAGGGGTTGACTACGATGAGACCTACTCACCCGTAGCAAAGATGAAGCCCGTCTGAATCATGTTAGCAATTGCCGCATTCTATGATTACGAGATCTGGCAAATGGACGTCAAAACGGCATTCCTTAATGGTTTCCTTAAGGAAGAATTGTATATGATACAGCCGGAAGGTTTTGTCGATCCTAAGAATGCTGACAAAGTATGCAAGCTCCAGCGCTCCATCTATGGGCTGGTGCAAGCATCTCGGAGTTGGAACATTCGCTTTGATGAAATGATCAAAGCGTTTGGGGTTTATATAGACTTATGGAGAAGCATGTATTTACAAGAAAGCGAGTGGGAGCTCTGTAGCATTTCTCATATTATATGTGGATGACATATTGTTGATGGGAAATGATATAGAACTTTTGGAAAGCATAAAGGCCTACTTGAATAAGTGTTTTTCAATGAAGGACCTTGGAGAAGCTGCTTACATATTAGGCATCAAGATCTATAGAGATAGATCGAGACGCCTCATTGGTCTTTCACAAAGCACATACCTTGACAAGATATTGAAGAAGTTCAATATGGATCAGTCCAAGAAGGGGTCTTGCCTATATTGCAAGGTGTGAGATTGAGCACAGCTCAACGTCCGACCTCGGCAGAAGAACGAGAAAAGATGAGTGTCATCCCCTATGCCTCGGCCATAGGCTCTATTATGTATGCCATGCTGTGTACCAGACCTGATGTGAACCTTTTGATAAGTTTGGTAGAGAGGTACCAAAGTGATCCGGAGTGGAACACTAGAAAGCGGTCCAGAATATCCTGAAGTACCTGAAAAGGACTAAGGATATGTTTCTTGTTTATAGAGGTGACGAAGAGCTTGTCGTAAAGGGTTATGTCGATGCTAGCTTCGACACAGATCTGGATGACTCCAAGTCACAAACCAGATATGTGTATATTTTGAATGGTGGGGCAGTCAATTGGTGCAGTTGCAAGCCAAGAGTCATGGCGGGATCTACACGTGAAGCAGAGTACATAGCTGCTTCGGAAGCAGCTCAAGAAGGAGTCTGGATGAAGGAGCTTATCACCGACCTAGGAGTGATTCCCAATGCGTCGGGCCTGATGACTCTCTTCTGTGACAACACTGGAGCTATTGACATTGCCAAGGAGCCCAGGTTTCACAAAAAGACCAAGCACATCAAGCGCCGCTTCAACTCCATTCGTGAATATATTCAGGATGGAGACATAGATATTTGTAAAGTACATACAGATCTGAATGTCGCTGGTCCCTTGACTAAACCTCTTTCACGAGAAAAATATGATCATCACCAGAACTCTATGGGTGTTCGATTCATCACAATGTAACTAGATTATTGACTCTAGTGCAAGTGGGAGACTGTTGGAAATATGCCCTAGAGGAAATAATAAAATGGTTATTATTATATTTCCTTGTTCATGATAATTATCTATTTTTCATGCTATAATTGTATTAATCGGAAACCGTAATACACGTGTGAATACATAGACCACAACATGTCCCTAGTGAGCCTCTACTTGGCTAGCTCGTTTATTAATAGATGGTTGTGGTTTCCTGACCATGGACATTGGATGTCATTGATAACGGGATCACATCATTACGAGAATAATGTGATGGACAAGACCCAATCCTAAGCATGGCACAAGATCGTGTAGTTCGTTTGCTAGAGCTTTTCTAATGTCAAGTATCATATCTTTAGACCATGAGGTTGTGCAACTCCCTGATACCGTAGGAATGCTTTGGGTGTATTAAACGTCACAACGTAACTTGGTGGCAATAAAGGTGCACTACAGGTATCTCCGGAAGTGTCTGTTGGGTTGGCACGAATCGAGACTGGGATTTGTCACTCCGTATGACGGAGAGGTATCTCTGGGCCCACTTAGTAATGCATCATCATAATGAGCTCAATGTGACTAAGGAGTTAGCCACGGGATCATGCGTTACGAAGCGAGTAAAGAGACTTGCCGGTAACGAGATTGAACAAGGTATGGGGATACCGACGATCGAATCTTAGGCAAGTAACATACCGATAGACAAAGGGAATTGTATACGTCATTGATTGAATCCCTAACATCGTGGTTCATCCGATGAGATCATCGTGGAACATGTGGGAGCCAATATGGGTATCCAGATCCTGCTATTGGTTATTGGCCGGAGAGATGTCTTGGTCATGTCTGCATGGTTCCCGAACCCGTAGGATCTACACACTTGAGGTTCGGTGATGCTAGAGTTGTTATGCGAAATTGTATATGGTTACCGAAGGTTGTTCGGAGTCCTGGATGAGATCCCGGATGTCACGAGGAGTTCCGAAATGGTCCATAGGTGAAGATTTATATATGGGAAGTCCAGTTTCAGTCGCCGGAATAGTTTTGGGGGTTATCAGTATTGTACCTCGACCACCGAAAGGTGTCCGGGGGTCCATCGGGTGGGGTCGCCTGCGCCGGAGGACTTAGTGGGCTGAATACGGGTGGGGGCTGGTGCGCCCCCAAGGGCCCAAGGCGCCTAGGGTTGGAAACCCTAGGGGGAGGGGGTGCCTCCCACCTGCTTGGGGGGCAAGTCTCCCCCTCTTGGCCACCGCCCCTCTCTAGATGCATCTAGGGGGGCCGGCCCCCTCTCCCCTTCACCCTATAAATAGTGGGGAGGGGGTGGGAGGGCAGCCGCACCCTACCCCTGGCGCAAACCCTCCAACTCCTCCTCCTCCTCCTCCGTAGTGCTTGGCGAATTCCTGTCGGAGAACCGCAAGCTGCACCACCATGTCGTCGTGCTGCCGGAGCTCTCCCTCAACTTCTCCTTCCCCCTTGCTAGATCAAGAAGGAGGAGACATTCCCGAGATGTACGTGTGTTGAACGCAGTGGCGCCGTCCGTTCGGTGCTTGGATCGGATCTTCTGCGATTTGAATCACCGCGAGTATGACTCCATCAACCGCGTTCTTGTAACGCTTCCGCTTAGCGATCTTCAAGGGTATGAAGATGCACCCCCTCTCTCTCGTTGCTAGTATCTCCTAGATTGATCTAGGTGACACGTAAGAAAATTTTGAATTATTACTACGTTCCCCAACATATATATACTCCTCCACCTCCACCATTTTAGGGTTAGCAAAGGATTAGCTCATTTGAGAGATAGAGCTTTGCTCATCCACTTGGTTACTTATCCATTGGAGACCACGACCTCTTCGGAGAAGATCCCCCAAGCGGATTCAAGACCCCTCATGGGAAGACCCCCTCAAGACCTCCTCATGGAGAAGCAATTGCTACTTGTATTGTCCCTTGTTGATCATGGATCGTGTATCTCTTTGTGTTTCAAGGATCTAGCACATGTGTAATCGAATCTTGTTGGTTTGAGTGATTCTCTCGTGTTTTCCTCTCGTGTTTTTCGTGTTCATCGCGGGATCCGCCCGTATCGTGAAAGATCGGGCACCTAGGGTTCTACCCTACATCATCTTGGATCAGAGCAAGGTGATCACGAATTTGGAGCCCCTACCGCCTTGTTTTCTTGCCTAATTTTGTTGATTTCGTCCTAAATTCGAAAATCCCCACCAAAAATAGCCCCTAATTTTTTTTGTGATTTGTTGGTTTGGATGATGTTTTGTTGATTTTGATCCATGGATTTGCTTGGTTACAAGTGGATCTAGCCTTCCCCATCTTTTCCCCCGTTTACATCCACAAAATCTTCTCAATTTTGCCCCAGGAAATCGTGTTTTTCCGCCCCCGTTCTCAGATCTGGAATTTAGGGTTCGTCCCAGAAGAAATTCCCCGAGCCCCGGAACTTCCGGACTCCCCCGAAACTTCCGTCCTAGCCCCGGAACTTTCGGGCTAAATAGAAAGTTTACCACAAAAATCCCCAGACTCCTCGCACTTTTTCCGCGACCCCCGGAACTTCGTGATCCTGGAACTTCCGGCCCTAGGCCCGCAACTTCTGGCCTAACCAGAGAGTTTCACCGAAAATTCAGCATCAGCCTCCTTCATCGTTTTCATCATAACTTATCACTCTGAACTCCGAGTTGAGCATTCTTTGGCTCGTTTTGAATCTATCGACGTGCCCGAGGTCCTCACATTGGTTTCACCACCATTTGACTCCATCAAATATTTGGAACTTTGGCATCTTTGCCTAGGCCTTCCACCATATCACCCGCGTAACCACCATCGACTTCCACAACCTAGCCCATTTTGTTCCCCATAGCATTTGAGGTTGTTTGAGTAGTGACTCGAGTCTCCTAAGGTGTTTCAGCTACTTAGGGATGATTGCTTCTTCATCAACCACCACCATACACTTCCGCCACCCCAACTTAACCTAATTTTGTTTGTGTTGTGAGTTGTGTCTCCTAAGGTGTTTCGGCTACTTAGGGACCATGCTCTCAATTCCGACATCGTGTATAGCCCATCATATCCTTCCACCACCATAACCCATTTTGACTGGGTTTCCGCAATACTTCCGCAACCACCATTTTGACATTTGATGTTTGAGATTTTGAGTTCGCGTTTTTTCCGTTTCCTAAGGTGTTTCAGCTAATTAGGAACGGTTCGACATTGAGAACACCGCCACTCATCATCGCCACGAGGTTGCCATCGTACATAAGGACGGTAACTTCGATGACACCATTGTATATTCCCCTTGCAATTGCATTGATAACCCCTAGCCCATTTTGCGTCACTTGCCTATCGAGACTAGCCTTTGAGTATTGCCGACAATGTTACTTGCGCACAATAGTGATCATCGATCCACCCTTCCATTGCATACATACCATATCATATTGGTATCGTCTTGGTATCATATCATCTCTTGTGTCACAAGATTGTTCCCGTATATACACAATTGCTATCTTGGTTTGTGCATTTTGCAAAAGTGGCCACAGAAAAAAATAATAAGCTCTTAAGCAAAAGAAAAAGTGAACAAAGAGCTTGTAAGCAATAGCCATAGCATCATACCACATTTCATATAATATTTTCATATCCAATCATCTTGAGAGAAACACCGGGAACCATACATACATATCATGCTTGGGATAGAAGTCGTTGCATTTTTGTCTCTTATAGGTTGTGCACAAGTGTCATATCTGCCTATTGAGCAATCATGCTAGCGTCTCTCTAGAGTTGTGCAACAAGAGCATTTCCCGTGGTTCCACATTTTGAGCTCATTCCTTGGTTGCACGACCCCATTTATTTATCCGCGTGTGCGTTTCTGTGTGCCATTCATTGTTGTTGGTCTACTTGTTTCACTTGCGAATTTGTGAATCTCTTTCAACATTATTGACTCTTGCTAACATTTTGCATCAAATTTTTGTGCCACTATCCTCACCAAGCTCCACCAAAAGCTTTATTTGTGTAGGTGTGAGAAATCGACGAGATCGGTACCAATTGTGTTATTTCCTTGTTACATCATTGAGTGATCATTGATCCATTCTCAACATCGGTCAAGGTACATTTGGTATAGTTCTTTCCTTTCTTCCACTCATATTTGCTCGAGTCTTGTGATGGATGGGCAATGCATTTCATCTCCGGTCATCCATGACAACGGTGGCGCGAACAACTACAACACCAAAACTCCCCACTTCAGACTGCAACGAGCAATGCAAGTCATCAACAACACCACCACCGACTTAGGACATTCCGAAGCAAGGAGAAGGGACTACTTCGACAACAAGCTTTCCGCACAAAAGGAGGAGCAAGATGCAAGGATGGAAGAGATACGCACCTTGATGGCCAACTTCAAGTCTTCTTCCCCTTCATCATCTTCAAGGTGGCGGCGAGCGAGTGAACCATCTTCGGAGCGCCCATGCGATGCAGCCGCAATTCGTCCACGTCCACATCTACATGGCGACCATCATCACATTCGTGATCCACATGTCACCTCCAAGCATCATGTGCATGACGAAAACGAATGACATCTACTACGAGCTCAAGTACGACAACGACAACATCTACATGAAGATGCTTGAGACGCGCAAACCTACAAGTCCCAACAAGCTCTACATCAAGCTATGACCAAACTTGATGAGCACAAGAGAAGACCGCGAGACAAGCACCACCAAGAGGAAGCTTCGACTAGCACTTCGGCATCTTCGCCAAATGCTATCAAGGCATCTTCGCCTTTGAACATACGACATCTTCGCCTACTTCCCATGAGTTCGCCTACATCGACATCTTCAACAACAAGGCGACCACCTACTAGCGAGGGCGACACTTACATCTCCGGAAGACCCTCAAGGAAGATGGCCGAGCATGGGGAATTCCCTTCGGTCATGGAGACGAGCTACGAGGTGCCACATCATATGGGCCTCCTACAACAAGATGGCGACAGGACGGTCAGCAAGGGCCATCCCCTTCGACAACGGCAGCGAGTACGAACCTCTTCAACAACATGAAGACGGCGCCCCAATATGTATCCTAATCCGAGTCAAGATACGAGACCACACATGAGACCTTCTCTTTGATCTCGGAGGAGAGTGATGATTTGCCACGTCCTATGACATTCATATTTGGAGGCGTTATGGATCAGGAGGTTGAGCATGGGTGATGCGGAGCATCCTACGGTCATCTCCATGTACACCTTCATAGCACCTCAAGCCCCAAGTGGACCTACCGGACTTAAGGTGAACCCGCTCCTCTTCGATATTTACGTGAATACCCATTGGACTTGGTTGCTACCTCACCATGGAACATTGTGCATCATTAGGTACGAGGGAAACCGCCACCAAGCAGCTAGGAAGACTCCCGGAGGCCAAGGAGAAGTACCCTAAGACCCAAGAGCTGACCGGAAGTGTCAAGATGAAGAAAAGGAAGCATGCATAAATTGCACTACCGGACAGTTCGGTCCCCACAGTGGATAGTCCGGTCGCACCGAAATTGCACTACCGGATAGTCTGGTCCACAGAGCGGACAGTCTAATGGCACCAAAAAATGCATCTGGACACACTGGACTGTCCTACCACCGGACTGTCCGGTCCGCCCAGTTTCACTGTGAATTGGGCAAAAAGGCCCATGTAACCACCGAGGCCCATACCCCTTCGCCCCTAGACTATATGTTCGTGCTCCTCTCAGTTTTTAGGGTTAGCTAAGATTAGAACTAGACATTACAACTTTGCTCATGTATCTTCCCTTGTGGGTTTCCTCTTGAGGGAGAAGACTCCATTGGAGTTCAAGGCCTCCATTGGAGAAGATCCTGATACGTCTCCGACGTATCTATAATTTTTGATTGTTCCATGCTATTATATTATCCATCTAGGATGTTTTATATGCATTTATATGCTATTTTATCTGATTCTTGGGACTAACCTATTAAACTAGAGCCCAGTGCCAGTTTCTGTTTTTTCCTTGTTTTTGAGTATCGCAGAAAAGGAATACCAAACAAGGTCCAATTGAGCTGAAAATTCACGGAGATTGTTTTTGGACCAGAAGAAGCCCACGGAGTACCGGAGATGGACCAGAAGAGTCCCGAGGCCACCACGAGGGTGGAGGGTGCACCCTACCCCCTTGGGTGCGCCCCCTACCTCATGGCCACCTCGTGGACCCCCCTGGCTTGTTCCCGACGCCAACACCTCTTATATATCCCCAAACTTCCAGAACATAACCTAGATCGGGAGTTCTGCAGCTGCAAGCCTCTGTAGCCACCAAAAACCAATCGGGACCCTGTTCCGGTACCCTGCCCGAGGGGGGATCCCTCACCGATGGCCATCTTCATCATCCCGGCGCTCTCCATAACGAGGAGGGAGTAGTTCACCCTCGGGGCTGAGGGTATGTACCAGTAGCTTCCTTTTTGATCTCTCTCTCTCTCTCTCTCTCTCTCGTGTTCTTGATTTGGCACGATCTTGATGCATCACGAGCTTTGTTATTATAGTTGGATCTTATGATGTTTCTCCCCCTCTACTCTCTTGTAATGGATTGAGTTTTCCCTTCGAAGTTATCTTATCAGACTGAGTGATGTGGACATAATTATCATACATACGTCTAAAAATATTACACGACATATTTTTCAGGTGATTTCTAGTAATAAGTGTTTAATTCTTTGTTTTACTAGTGGATACAAATATACTACACATTTTATTATTGTATGCAGAGTTAAAGAAGATTTGTATCCGCCACGTATGAAGACGTGTGTCTCCAGATTCATACAAATGTGTGTGCATGTGCATGCATTAGCACTATCAATGAGTCACAGTCATTGTCAAGAAGGTGGGACCATGTTGCATGCAAATCCATGTGAATGTCTAGGAAGTTCTGGCTGCGATGCAAGGCATGCAACGACCTGGCGTACAATCCTTCGTCCAAGAAACATCAACTAACAGGCGGGTCCCAGCATGGGCCAATTTTTGGTGCTGCTTGCGTGAGCCTCACGGCTTGGTCCAGTACATCATGCGCCGCTAGAATCCGATCGCCGCCCGCCTGGTCGAGCGTGTCTCCGCACTTAATAAATAGTTAGTCTACGTTAGGGTTTAGACTCGGGTTTTGTTTAGAGAAGTTTAGCTATATTGCTACTTTTATTTGTCTTTGCTCGTAGCGGATAGTGCGACCGTCAAGACATCCTACCGGAACCCCATCTTGTGAGATTAATCCCATCTAGCATATTTGCAATTTTGAGATTGCTTGGCTATTATTTTCTTGCATGTTCATCGATTTCCTTGCAGGAAAAATCATTCGTGGATAGGTCGATCGCGCCGTTGGCTCGGTCGATAACGCCGTGGAGTTGGTTCAGCGATTGCCGTGGATATCAGTCGTGTACGGTTCTCCCTGTACGGTTGGTAGTTGGATCGTGAGGGTCAAGTCCCACCCAAAATCATAGTTATCTCCCTCTCATCAAAAGATTGGGCCCCAGTTCACATCACCGAGTCTTTAAGGATTTGAGAACACTTGATGTATGTCTTGCCAATGGGGTATTCTATTGATTCACTTGATGTATGTTTTGGTGATCAACTTGCGGGTTCCGTGACCTTGGGAATCTATGCATAGGGGTTCGCACACGTTTTCGTCTTGACTCTCCGGTAAAAACTTTGGGGCACTCTTTGAAGTTATTTGTGTTGGTTGAATAGATGAATTTGAGATTGTGTGATGCATATCGTATAATCATACCCATGGATACTTGAGGTGACATTGGAGTATCTAGGTGACATTAGGGTTTTGGTTGATATGTGTCTTAAGGTGTTATTCTAGTACGAACTCTAGGATAGATCAAACGGAAAGAATAGCTTCGTGTTATTTTACTACGGACTCTTGAATAGATCGATCAGAAAGGATAACTTTGAGGTGGTTTCGTACCCTACCATAATCTCTTCATTTGTTCTATGCTATTAGTGACTTTGGAGTGACTCTTTGTTGCATGTTGTGGGATTGTTATATGATCCAATTATGTTATTATTGTTGAGAGAACATGCACTAGTGAAAGTATGAACCCTAGGCCTTGTTTCAATGCATTGCAATACCGTTTGTGCTCACTTTTATCATTAGTTACCTTGCTGTTTTTATATTTTCAGATTACAAAAAGCTATATCGACCATCCATATGGCACTTGTATCACCATCTCTTTGCCGAACTAGTGCACCTATACAATTTACCATTGTATTGGGTGTGTTGGGGACACAAGAGACTCTTTGTTATTTGGTTGCAGTGTTGCTTGAGAGAGACCATCTTCATCCTATGCCTCCCACAAATTGATAAACCTTAGGTCATCCACTTGAGGGAAATTTGCTACTGTCCTACAAACCTCTACACTTGGAGGCCCAACAACGTCTACAAGAAGAAGGTTGTGTAGTAGACATCAAGCAATTTCTGGCACCGTTGCCGGGGAGGTGAGTGCTTGAAGGTATATCTTTAGATCTTGCAATAGTTTCTTGTTTTATGACTAGTTTAGTCTATAAAAGAAAACTCCAAATAAATGGACTTGAGGGTGCCTCATATGCTTCATCTTTTTAATGTCTTCCGTGAAAATAAGGATTCTGATAATTGTGCTCGATTGCTAGAGGAAGAATGCATTAGAATGTTTGGCACTAAATCTTTGAATGAGGAGCATGATTGCAATGTTGTTAGTACGTACTCTTTGAATATCCATAGTAGTAATGATGATTGCAGTAGTCATGATGAAACTGTCTCTTATAAGCATGTCAATTTTTGTGGAGTGCATAAAGTTTGCAAGTACCCACCAAATAGGGAAGATAGATTTTGCAAGAGGCATAAGTATTTAGAAACTAAATGGTTGCAGGAAAGGCTAGATGTGTGTGCTGAAATTTTAAATTTTCTTAGCCATCCTTGTGAACTTTGTAATGAACATGGTCATTTAAATATTCAATGCAAATTGTTTCATGATCGAATCGTGTCCAAAAATTGTGATGACTTGATTTCCCTTGCGCATCATAATGACCTTATTTTGCTTCTGGGTTATGAAGAAATGAAACGTATAACTAAGAATATTCTAGAATTTGCCCTTGAGAGAGTGCTTGATTTTGATCTAGAAGAAATTTTTAAGTATTGTGCGGTGAACTGCATTGAAATTCCTTATATTGCCAATTACATAAAGACAAGAAAACAAATAGAAGATGAAGAGAATACTAATGAAAGGGAAGAGACTTCCCAATATCCTCCTATTATTTCTTACGATGAATAAGGTAACGAGGAGGAGCCTTCTATTCAACCAATCTCATTAATAAGGAGGTCCAAAAAGAGGATTAAACCCACACATGATGCGAAGAAGAAAAAGAAAAGACGGAGAAGCAAAGGTAAAAAGGTATCCCTCCCAAATGATGTTGCTCCTATTACTCATTGTGATGATGATAATTGCTATACTATTGGTGCTATCCATACTATTAATGATGAGAGTGATTATGCTTATGATATGAAAAGGACGAAGCTTGGGGATGCTATGTTTGGTGAGAATAACATGTTTGAGAATTTATTTGCTGCAATTAATGTTTGTCCCAAGATTGGGGATGCTATGTTTAATGAAGATGATATTTTCAGCCTCCCAAGTTTTGATGAGCAAATTTATTATAATGATAGCATGCCTCCTATTTATGATGATTATTGTGATGACACTTATGCTATAAAAAGAAGTGATGATTATATTTATAAAACTTGTCATGATTATGATTACCCTTTTTCTGAACATTACTCTTTTAATGTGAAAACAATTTATAGTATTCGAGTCTCTTATGATACTCCCACTATTTCGAATGAGAAGAATTTTGCTTATGTGGAGAATAATAAAATTTCTATGCTTGTAGATCATGAAAAGAATGCTTTATGTGATGGTTATATTGTTGAATTTATTCATGATGCTACTGAAAATTATTGTGAGGGAGGAATATATGCTTGTAGGAATTGCAACAATATCATGTTTCCTCCCTATGTGTTAAAAGTTTTGAAGTTACGCTTGTTTTGCCTTCCTATGCTAGTTAATTATTGTCGGATTTCGGGTTCCGACAGACCCTTGAGGTTCAAACACGCGGTGCACACGGAGATCTTTCCCCTACCGGCTCATGCGTGTAAGGATTGCAAGGGATCTAAACTACTAACAATGAACAACACAGAGACACGAGGTTTATACTGGTTCGGGCCACCGTGGTGGTGTAATACCCTACTCCAGTGTGTGGTGTGGTGGATTGCCTCAGGGGCTGATGATGAACAATACAAAGGAAGAACAGCCTCGCGAGGGCCGGTTCTTGAGCTGGTGCGATGAACTGCTTGGGTGAGTTCAGTCGCCTCTCTCTCTTTGTGTGTGATCTCGATCAGATCGATCCCCTTCTGTGTGACCTCGATCAGATCGATCCTCCTCCCTCTCTCTGTGGTGGCTAGTCCTATTTATAGAGGGAGGCCCTGGGCCTCTTCCCAAATAATGAGCGGGAAGGGCGCCAACAATTGGCCATTTTGAAGGGGAACATCTAGTACACTTATCCTGACTAAAGTTGGTCTTGGCTGCCAAAGACTCGACGGTGACGCCCGTCACAGGCTCCACGATGACCTCCTTCCTGCCGTTCTGCTGGTCTTGGTCTTGTTGCACCGAAGCGGTAACCTTTGCCTGATGCCTTGGCCTGTGCTTGCCTCCTTTGCACCAAAGGGGAAATTAGGACACTGCGCGGGCTGGCGCCCGCCTGGCCTTGATCGTCATGGCTTGCGTCACAGGGAACCCTCGCGAGGTACCCTGCCTTGATCTCTCCGCCTCCTCGCGAGCCTGCCTGACGAGGCTACTCCTGAGGTAGGTTCCTATCGTCCGCCCCGCGAGGCTTGGCCCCTCGCGAGGGTCTCGAGCTTGAGCTGATGAAGCTGGGCCGTGCTGGGGCCCCACTTGAGCCACGTCGTAGGCTGCAGGCATGCAAGTCTGGGGACCCCCGTTCCCAGAACGCCGACAGTAGCCCTCAGGCCCAAGGAGCGCCCGGACTTGGCTTAACAGAGAAGCGGAGGGGCAAGTGCGAAGCGCCGCGGGCCCCAACAGTCTGCGGCCTTGGGCGCCGCGTGGCGATTGGTTGGCTGTGGGTGTCTCCACTTCCCCACGATGCCTCGGCAACCGCATGACTTGACAAGTCCCTGCATGCAGAAACGGGTCATGATTACCTACGATCGTGGAGGCCGACGGTTGGCCTCCTCCGGCTATAAGTACGGAACGGCGTGAGCCCTTCCGGTCCATCTCTTCTTGCTTCTCCTTCTTCTCCATCCTCGCCCTTGCTCCACATTGCGACGATGGCTCCAATCCGCCGGTTCTCCACAGAAGAGAAAGGAAAGGCCCCCCGAGAGGGTCCCGATCCGCTTCCGCCGAAGAAACGGCTAGCCCTCTGCCGCCGAGATGAGGGCGCCCAGCAGGAGGTGTCGAGGCCACGCGGCGGCCGCCGCCAAGTTCCCGCTGCCCTTATGTACGCCCGCATTGAGGGCCCCGAAGGAGTTGATGCCGAAGCGCCACGGACGACGCCGCCCGTCGGCGTCCCGGGCGGTCACGGCAGTGCGCGTTGTTCCTCCCGAGTCCATGCCGAGGGCTCCTCCCGAGAGTTTGTGCTCCACGCCGCCATGCCTCCTCGGCCTTGGATTCGCCTTCCTCCCTCCTTCGCCTTCGAGATCCCGCAGAGGGGCTCTTCTGAGCTCGTTGCAAAGATGTTGGCTGCAGCACCCCTTCGACCGGAGCGGAGGTTGCGGTCGCCGCCCGCAAGGTCTTCATGACCCGGTGGGGCGAGATCGCCCGGGTCTGCTGGAAGAGGGGCGCCCTCGTGATCCACCTGGAGTACGATGGCGCTTCCTTGATGCTCTTCAAGGTCTTCGACGCGGAAGGACGTCGGCTGGAATGCTGCCCCGAGATGGGCAGTCGTGGCGTCGTCGTCGCGAGGACTAGGCACGCCGGTCTCCCCCTCGGCAGCTCCTCGAGCAGCAGCGACGGGACCGGGGGGGTCCAGCACCTCCACCGAGCTTCTGGCGACTCCGGAGACAAGCGACGACAGCTACGAGCCCCTGAGTTCGCGCCGCGCTCGGAGCCGGGCGGGCGCTTTAGGCTACCAGCGCTAGTGATCTGGATGGGATTGGCGCCGGTGCCTGGCGGCCCACTGTTGATGATGGCGTCCCCAGCAGAGGCTTGCGTAGTAGGCGTTCCTTAGGATTAGCACCTTTTATTGCCTGCAAAGAATCGAAGTAGCACCCGCAGGGGTATGTAAGGCGCTGGCCATGTTTTTGTGAATATTATGCCCTTATGATGAATCGGTGCGAGATGCTCGTTCTGCCCCAGCTCAGCTCCCCCTTTCTTTCCTCACGAGGGCTTGGTGCTCTATGCTAACAGGTCCCGGTCCCCAGGTAGGCTTCAGCCGTCACTGGTATGACAGATCGCGATGCCGTGGGTCAAGGCCAGGAGGTGAGTGGCCGGAGGTCCAGTAAGAGCCCCTGAGTCGCCATGCTCAGGAGGTCCCCTTTGGCGCTCAAGCATCCTCCGCAGGGCAAGAAAGGTAGGCAGCTTTGTCGTGACAGAGCAGCAGTAGGCGAGGGTTTTAGCGCTGAGGCAAATCAGCTTTTGGTTTGACTTATCTTGCGAGTTTGGAGCGGCGTTCGATGAGGTGTCATGTCTGCGCGACGGCAACTGAGGTGTCGCTGGGTCGGGACCTCGCGAGCTTCTTCCCTCTCCCCTGCGCTTTCCTTAATGCTCTACGTCCTCAGGTCCCGGCCCTTGAGCGAGCTCAGCTGCCGCTGGTATGACAGGTCGCGATGCCGTGGGTCAAGGCCAGGGGGTGAGGGCTGGAGAGCCAGTAAGAGCCCATGAGTCGCGATGCTCAGGTACCCCCCTTTTAACCACAAGCGGATCGTGCCGGAGTGGAGGAGAGAAGGCTCGTGAGGCCGCCATCGTTTGTCCTGGAGCAGGTCCTGTGTATGAATCACGGGGAGAAACAAGGTTCGTCGTTACGGTTGCCAGCCAAACATTGGTCGCTCCGAGAGAGTGATCGGGGGCACTGAGGGCCTAGTGAGGTGGCGCCTTGCGGGGTTGCCGCGGCCAGAGCTCGGCCACTTCAGATTTATCAGTGTTGTGGGGACGGACCCGTGCGCAAGCACCGTGCCGGAGCGAGCGGCTCCAAAGGTAGGTGTCAATCGAGCAGGCGATTAGGTTAAGCATGTTATGTATGAACAAGCAAATCCATCTAGATAGGTGCGGAGAAAGCATACGCCACTGGGTCTGGCCCGAGCAGCTTGGGGATAATGCAGCCCGAGGGGTGCCCCCAACGAGGTAAGTAAAGAACAGAAGCAAAACGGATACATGCCGCAGGGACGGACCCACGCAGCCTGGGAATGATGCAGACCGAGGGGCGCTCCCAGCTGAAAATGAAACTTGGAAAGGTGTCACCTGATATGGTCGGAGATGGCGGGGTGTTGGGGTAGCGGATGACGCGTGACGACGACTCCGGCCCTCACGAGCCCTCCGGACCTGGAGCCTCGGGAGGTTCCGGGGGTACGGGGGGTTCCTCGAGAGCCATCTCCATCTCCGCCAGATCAAGGCTGCTTGACCTCCGAGCCTCAGAGCGCCCCTCGGCGCCGATGGGCGGCAATCGCTGCGTTCGGCAGGCCGAAGGCATGCGAACGTAGCTCGAGGTGGACCTCGCAACGCCCCCACGCGAGAGGGCCAGAGGCGCCTCGAGACGCTGCCTCGGTTGAGCCCTCGTATGTCGATGCAGATTAGCAGCCCAGCATCCTCGCCTGGATGTGGGGCCACGACGGGCAAGCGGCGACAGCCGCGCATGACTCTTGACTCCTGTAGCTCCTGAGTGCTCCTCGTGATGAACTCCTGAGGGTTTGGCCATCCTTGCTTTGCTCCTTCCTGAGGGAAATGTGCCTTGAAGCACGCCTCCAAGTGGTGCCCGAGCACCTCCCTCGTGACTCTGGCTAGGTCGGTGGCTCACCATGAAATAGCCCCCGACCCCAGCCTGAGGAGGGCGACGGGCGCGCCTTCCTATGCGTCAGAGGGTGGCGCCCCTTGAATGGGCGTGGGTCCTGTTGCCAAGCCTCCAGAGGTGCCTACCCCACGAGGGCTTGGACCAGGTGAGGCCTTCTTATTCTTGGGGATCGTCTCGGGAAGTCTCCCACTCCTGTGATCTGGGTCTTCGATTGCCGCGGCTTGGAAGGCATGCTCAAGAGAACACACTACATCCTTTTCCTCGCAAGGCACTCTGATGACTCCTCCGCTTCCTGGCATCTTGAGGACATTGTAGCCATGGTGAGTCACTGCCATGAACTTGGCCAAAGCTGGGTACCCGAGGATGGCATTGTATGGCAGGCGAATGTGGGCGACGTCAAAGTCGATGAGCTCGGTGCGGTAGTTGTTGTGCTGCCCGAAGGTGACAGGAAGGCGGACTTGCCCTATCGGGACGATGGAACCATCGGTGACTCCGGAGAAAGGCTTGGTCGGCTGAAGCTGATCGTATGGCACTTGAAGATCGTTGAATGTCTCGACAGGTAGGACGTTGACTCCTGCTCCGCTGTCGATGAGAGTCTTGGTGACTTGCACGTTGCTGATGACTCGTGAGCAAAGCATGGGGAGGACTCCGCCGTTGCCGCGCACTTGAGCTGATCCGCTGAACTGAATGTGATAGCGCATGACGACCACCTGAGAGGGCGTGTGGCCTCTGGCTTGGGGAGGACTGCATTCACTTTGCGAGCAAACTGCTTGAAGATGCGCTGAGAGGCTGGGGCCTGAGCGCCACCCAGGATGCAAGCGGTCGCCATGCCTCGAAGCCCCCACCCCTACGTCGATGATTGTCTTCATACCTCCTTGGCGGCTGCGGCAGAGGCGGGAGCCCTGCATGGCCTTGAGGGCGATCCTTGCGAGGTTGGTCCCTCCAACCTCCCTCGCGAGGCTGGTCCTGCCAGCGGTTCTCGCAAGGTCTGTCACGCCATCCCTGGCGAGGGCCACGGTCTTCCCAGCGTCCTTCGCCTCTTCCTCCTCCTTGGCCGTAGCCTCGATCACTGCGGTCGGGGTGTCGACCGATTCGCCCTTCTCGCACGGCCCTAAGCTCTTGGCATTCGTTGGTGTTGTGGGTGTGGAGACCGTGGTACACGCAGTACCGGCTGCCCTTGGAAGACTCAGGCTGATCCCTGCCTCGCTTGGTGTCTGGTTCTGCCGCGAGCACTGCAGCCCCCTTGCGCTTCACGTCCTTGGCCTTGGGCTTCTTCTCTTCTGGATCGGCATCCGAAGCTCAAGGAGGATAGGCGCCTTCCTCAGCCTGGCGCATTTGGTCGCCAAGTTGAACAGCTCTAGAGATGTGCATGTGTCTTCATGCATCGCCAACTCCTCCTTCATCTTGACATCACGCACACCATCGGAGAAGGATGAGATGATGGCCTCCTCGATCACCTTGGGAATCTTGAGGCGTGCGTTGTTGAAGCGTTGGATGTACTTCGCAGGTCTCTCAGCTACCGCTTGATGCGGCGCTGTTGCTCACGGCAGGAGGCCCGTCATGAAGTGCCTTGGAAGTTGGCGATGAAGCGGGTGCGCATCTCGTCCCAGGAGGAGATCGTGGCGGGAGCCAGGTTCGGGCTCCATCCTTCAGTGCCATGGGGAACCAATTCGCCATGACCTTTTCATCCCCGTTGGCAGCTTCGATGCCCAGCTCATAGAGCTAAAGGAACTTCGCAGGATCTGCAGTGCCGTCATAGCAAGGAGGCAGGTCTGGCTTGAACTTGCCGGGCCATGCGACGCTGCGTAGCTCGGCGGTGTGGGCGCGGCAGCCTGCAGTGGCCACCGGGGCTCTCTGATGATGCGGAGCTTACTCTTGTGGATTCCCGTGCACCGCTGCCTGGAGCAGCGCGGGGTCTTGACGCGGTGGTGCTGGAGCGCGCAACGCTCCGGTGCTGGGAGCATGCGAGCACCTTCTTGGGGACGAGGGATCTCCTGGCAGCTCCTTTCTTGGTCTTGGCGCCGGGCGCGGAGGGTCTCGCCCGGGGCCACGCGCTTGGAGCCAGGCGCCTTCTTGGGAAGGAGGTGGCGGGGCACCTCCAGCCCCCCTGCCTCCCGCGTGGTGCGGGGCGAGGCAGCGAGAGGGGACGGTGGGGAGCCCCTGCGGGCGCGACGAGCTCGGCGACGCGGTCGAGCCACTCCTCGTGAACATCGTCGACGGGCGGTAGCGCAGAGCTTGTTTGCCGTGATGAGCGCGCTCGAGCCTCCATGGGAGCGCGGAGCGCTGGGAAAAGAACCAGCCGGCGGCGAAGGAGTAGCGGTTCGGCCGTCTCGCCTCACGGACGGATGCTGGGACGAGGCCTGCTGCTCGTTCCCCGCTAGGACGGTGGCGGCGTTGGCGGCAGGCGACGGGGAACAACGGGGGTGTCTGCCGACAGGAGCCGTCTGCACGACTCGAGCGGCGCGAGCAGCCCGGCGCTCGGTGCGAGCTCGGCGAGCGTCAGCCATAGACACGACGGAAGATCACACACGAAGAAAGATTCCGGCGCACCCCTACCTGGCGCGCCAAATGTCGGATTTCGGGTTCCGGCAGACCCTTAAGGTGCGAACACTGGGGTGCGCACGGAGATCTTTCCCCTACCGGCTCATGCGTGTAAGGATTGCAAGGGATCTAAACTACTAACGATGAACAACACAGAGACACGAGGTTTATACTGGTTCGGGCCACCGTGGTGGTGTAATACCCTACTCCAGTGTGTGGTGTGGTGGATTGCCTCAGGGGCTGATGATGAACAATACAAAGGAAGAACAGCCTCGCGAGGGCTTGTTCTTGAGCTGGTGCGATGAATTGCTTGGGTGAGTTCAGTCGCCTCTCTCTCTCTCTGTGTGTGATCTCGATCAGATCGATCCCCTTCTGTGTGATCTCGATCAGATCGATCCTCCTCCCTCTCTCTGTGGTGGCTAGTCCTATTTATAGAGGGAGGCCCTGGGCCTCTTCCCAAATATGAGCGGGAAGGGCGCCAACAATTGGCCATTTTAAAGGGGAACATCTAGTGCACTTATCCTGACTAATGTTGGTCTTCGACTGCCAAAGACTCTGACGGTGACGCCGTCCTGGGCTCCACGATGACCTCCATCCTGCTGTTCTGCTGGTCTTGGTCTTGTTGCACCGAAGCGGTAACCTTTGCCTAATGCCTTGGCCTGTGCTTGCCTCCTTTGCACCAAAGGGGAAATGAGGACACTGCGTGGGCTGGCGCCCGCCTGGCCTTGATCGTCATGGCTTGCGTCACAGGGCACCCTCGCGAGGTACCCTGCCTTGATCTCTCCGCCTCCTCGCGAGCCTGCCTGACGAGGCTGCTCCTGAGGTAGGTTCCTGTCGTCCGCCCTGCGAGGCTTGGCCCTCGCGAGGGTCTTGAGCTTGAGCTGATGAAGCTGGGCTGTGCTGGGCCCCCACTTGAGCCACGCCGCAGGCCGCAGGCAGGCAAGTCTTGGGACCCCCGTTCCTAGAACGCCGACAATTATTGTTCCATTAAATAGTTTGCTCACAAAATCCCTATGCATAGGAAGTGGGTTAGACTTAAATGTGCTAGTCATATTCTTCATAATGTTCTCTTTATGTTTCAATTCCTATCTTTTATATGAGCATCATTGAAATCATCATGCCTAGCTAGGGGCGTTAAACGTTAGCATTTGTTGGGAGGCAACCCAATTTTATTTTTGTTCTTTGCCTTTTGCTCCTGTTTAGTAATAAATAATTCCTCTAGCCTCTTTTTGGATGTGGTTCTATGTTTTAATTAGTGTTTGTGCCAAGTAGAACCTTTGGGAAGACTGGGTGAAGTCTTTGCGATCTTATTGTAAAAAACAGAAACTTTTCCGCTCACGAGATTAGCTGCCATTTTTTACTGGAGAGTGATTTTAGGTTGATTATTTTTGCAGATGATTAATAGACAAATTCCTCACGTCCACCAATTATTTTCAGAATTTTTGGATTTCCAGAATTATTCGAACAAATCAGATTGCTACAGACTGTTCTGTTTTTGACAGATTCTGTTTTCATTGTGTTGTTTGCTTATTTTGATGAATCTATGAGTAGTATCAGAGGGTATGAACCATAGAGAAGTTGGAATACAGTAGATATTACACCAATATGAATTTTTAATGAGTTCACAACAGTACCTAAGTGGTGATTTATTTTCTTATACTAACGGAGCTTACGAGTTTTCTGTTGAGTTTTGTGTTGTGAAGTTTTCAAGTTTTGGGTAAAGATTCGATGGACTCTGGAATAAGGAGTGGCAAAAGCCTAAGCTTGGGGATGCTCAAGGAACCCCAAGGTAATATTCAAGGACAACCAAGAGCCTAAGCTTGGGGATACCCCGGATGGCATCCTCTCTTTCGTCTTCGTTCATCGGTAACTTTACTTGGAGCTATATTTTTATTCACCACATGATATGTGTTTTGCTTGGAGCATCATTTTTTTTGCTTGATGTTTGAATAAAATATCAAGATCTTAAATTCTTAAATGTTAGAGATACTTCACATAGTTACGTAATTATTCAACTACTCATTGATCTTCACTTATATCTTTCGGAGTAGTTCGTCGTTTGCTCTAGTGCTTCACTTATATCTATTTAGAGAACGGTGGTGGTTTTATTTTATAGAAATTATTGATCTCTCATGCTTCACTTATATTATTTTGAGAGTCTTTTAGAACAGCGTGGTAATTTGCTTTGGCTATAAAATTAGTCCTAATATGATGAGCATCCAAGATGGGTATAATAAAAACTATCATATAGAGTGCATTGAGTACTATGAGAAGTTTGATGCTTGATGATTGTTTTGAGATATGAAGGTAGTGATACTAGAGTCATGCTAGTTGAGTAGTTGTGAATTTGATAAATACTTGTGTTGAGGTTTGCAAGTCCTGTAGCATGCACGTATGGTAACCGTTGTGTAACAAATTTGAAGCACAAGGCGTTTCTTTGATTGTCTTCCTTATGAGTGGCGGTCCGGGACGAGCGATGGTCTTTTCCTACCAATCTATCCCCCTAGGAGCATGCGCGTAGTGCTTGGTTTTGATGACTTGTAGATTTTTGCAATAAGTATGTGAGTTCTTTATGACTAATGTTGAGTCCATGGATTATACGCACTCTCACCCTTCCATCATTGCTAGCCTCTTCGGTACCATGCATTTCCCTTTCTCACCTCGAGAGTTGGTGCAAACTTCGCCGGTACATCCAAACCCCGCGATATGATACGCTCTATCACACATAAGCCGCCTTATATCTTCCTCAAAACAGACACCATACCTACCTATTATGACATTTCCATAGCCATTCCGAGATATATTGCCATGCAACTTTACACCATTCCATTTATTATGACACGCTTCATCATTGTCATATTGCCTTGCATGATCATGTAGTTTACATCGTATTTGTGGCAAAGCCATGATTCATAATTTTTCATACATATCACTCTTGATTCATTGCCCATCCCGGTACACCGCCGGAGGCACTCATATAGAGTCATATTTTGTTCTAAGTATCGAGTTGTAATCCTTGAGTTGTAAATAAATAGAAGTGTGATGATCATCATTATTAGAGCATTGTCCCGTGTGAGGAAAAAAAAGAGAAGGCCAAATAAAAAAGAGAAGGCCCCCCAAAAAAGAGAGAAAGGCCAAAAAAAGAGAAGGCCCAAAAAAATGAGAGAAAAAGAGAGAAGGGACAATGTTACTATCCTTTTTCCACACTTGTGCTTCAAAGTAGCATCATGATCTTCGTAATAGAGAGTCTCTTATTTTGTCACTTTCATATACTAGTGGGAAATTTTCATTATAGAACTTGGCTTGTATATTCCAACAATGGGGTTCCTCAAAATGCCCTAGGTCTTCGTGAGCAAGCAAGTTGGATGCACACCCACTTAGTTTCTTTTGTTGAGCTTTCATACATTTATAGCTCTGGTGCATCTGTTGCATGGCAATCCCTACTCCTCGCATTGACATCAATTGATGGGCATCTCCATAGCCTGTTGATTAGCTGCGTCGATGTGAGACTTTCTCCTATTTTGTCTTCTCTACCTAACCTCCATCATCATATTCTGTTCCACCTATAGTGCTATGTCCATGGCTCACGCTCATGTATTGCGTGAAAGTTGAAAAGGTTTGACATACTAAAGTATGAAATAATTGCTTGGCTTGTCATTGGGGTTGTGCATGATTGGAGCATTTTGTGTGACGAAGATGGAGCACAACCAAACTATATGATTTTGTAGGGTTGAGCTTTCTTTGGCTATGTTATTTTGAGAAGACATAATTGCTTGGTTAGTATGCTTGAAGTATTATTATTTTTATGTCAATATTAAACTTTTGTCTTGAATCTTTCAGATATGAACATTCATGCCACAATAAAGAAAATTACATTGATAATTAAGTTAGATGGCATTCCACATCAAAAATTCTGTTTTTATCATTTACCTACTCGAGGACTAGCATGAATTAAGCTTCGGGATGCTTGATACGTCTCCAACGTATCTATAATTTTTTATTGTTCCATGCTATTATATTATCCATCTAGGATGTTTTATATGCATTTATATGCTATTTTATATGATTTTTGGGACTAACCTATTAACCTAGAGCACAGTGCCATTTTCTGTTTTTCCTTGTTTTTGAGTATCGCAAAAAAGGAATACCAAACGGGGTCCAATTGACCTGAAAATTCACGGAGATTGTTTTTGGACCAGAAGAAGCCCACGGAGTGCCGGAGATGGACCAGATGAGTACCGAGGTCACCACGAGGGTGGAGGGCGTGCCCTACCCACTTGAGCGCGCCCCCTACCTCGTGGCCGCCTCGTGGACCCCCTGACTTGTTCCCGACGCCAACACCTCTTACATATCCCCAAACCTCCAGAACATAACCTAGATCGGGAGTTTCGCCGCCGCAAGCCTCTGTAGCCACCAAAAACCAATCGGGGCCCTGTTACGGCACCCTGCCAGAGGGGGGATACCTCACCGGTGTCCATCTTCATCATCCCGACGCTCTCCATGACGAGGAGGGAGTAGTTCACCCTCGGGGCTGAGGGTATGTTCCACTAGCTATGTGTTTGATCTCTCTCTCTCTCTCGTGTTCTTGATTTGGTATGATCTTGATGTATCGCGAGCTTTGCTATTATAGTTGGATCTTATGATGTTTCTCCCCCTCTACTCTCTTGTAATGGATTGTGTCGGTGTACAAAAGTAGGGACTCTCCTTTGTACCCCTTTACTTATGCACGGGCAGTCAGAGCCGCTCCCACGGCCGCACTAAGTAGGGCAGAAGAGGGAAACCGGAGCATAAGGCAATCAAAGCAATGCCAAGACCAGAGACACAAAGAGCAAGAGGGCGAGGCGGACTCCCCCGGCAAGACCCTTGCCGGGGCAGCCTCCGCGGCCCCGGCAAGGACCTTGCCGGGGCAACTTTCCCAACACCAGCAGAGCCAGCCACCCTTGAGCCCGAGGGTCCCAACGCCGCTAACAACCACATTGGGGCCGAGGCTCGGGAGGCACCTTTGTGGTGGCAAGCAGATCTTAGTCAAGACCATAAACACACAAGATCAGATGAGGACCAGAAGACGACGATCCTCGGCGGGATCCTAGCCGAGGAAATCCACGAGACCCCCGGCAAGACCCTTGCCGGGGACGACCACTGTGCCACGTCAAGACCCTTGCCGGGGCCCCGGCAAGGCCCTTGCCGAAGACACCTATAGAACCGCAGCCAGGCCCGCGTCCTCCAGGGCTCCACCACCGTTCCCATACAGCTGCCAGCCCAACCAGCTGGGCAGGCACCTGCGTGGCGACGTGCGGCTTCCAGACCAGCTCAGCAAGCACCTGCGTGGTGACATGCAGACATTCGTCAAGATCCTTCCACCATGCCATCTCAGCAGCCTGCCAGCCTACGTGGCGCTGCATGCCTCGCTGGCCTGGACGCGCGTCGGAGCAAGATGGAGCAGCGACGGACGGGACATGCCTCATTGTCATCCCCAGTAAAGCAACAGGACACCTAAGGGGGCGCATTTAATGCGTCTTGTCCCGTAATGACAAGCGATAAGCTTGCACACTGTACACCTTTGCACCTCCTGTGTGTCACTGTGGCGACCCCTTTTGTCTATAAAAGGAGGCCCGAGGCGTCCAGGAGAAGGATTCGGGTCTTTTGGGCAACAGACACACCATAGCAAGCTCAAGAGCTCAAGAACACTCAAATACATACACCAAAGCAGGACTAGGGTATTACACATCTTCGCGGCCCGAACCTGGGTAAACGATTCTTGTGCTGGCCGCCAAACCCGCTCTTTGCACAACCCCGCGCCCGCCAACCATAGAAGGGATCCCAGTGAATCCATAGGCGTCGTTTCCCCGACATCTTTGGCACGCCAGGTAGGGGGTAATGGCGCAGTTGTGGAAATCTGGTCTGGTTGGAGTAGCGGCTTCATCGTGGTCGTCACTCCAAGGGACAAGACGACCAAATGGGCGGCGTCACCTGTGGATGCGATGAATGCCCGCGCTACGACAGAAAAGCTAAGTCACGCGAAATCTTGGTTATTTTCACTTATATAAGGCTGTTCTCCCTGAGAGATCTCGTTCCTTGTACGGGAAACCTACACGCGATGGGACCCTTCCGCTGTTGGCAACGCCTTTGTTTCTATCTTGAGCCCGCTCGACAGTTCATGCGGCCGTGCTGGCGGCGGCAAGGTGGCCTACCCGTTCCCAGCTGCGCTCTTGTCCTGCCTCAAGTCCGCTCGACAGTTCAAGCGACCGCACTGGCGGCGGCAAGGTAGCTCACCGGCAGCAAGCGCCCTTCCGGCAGGGTGCCCAGGGATCTGTCCTTAAAGCACCACGGCATGGGTTTACGCACCGACAACCTTATCTCAACAAGCGTAGGGTACAAACATACGAAGAAAGATCTAACGGGAAGATAACACGCATGATATTAAAGTACTGTAGAGTTATATTACATCAATTGTTGTTGCGGTTCTAACTAAAGATAAAAATTGTCCTAGCCATGAACCTGCAGCGGCAATGAGAAATGGGGTGCCTAGTCCCGGCGCTGGCCTTGTATCCTCCGAACACCATCGACACAGCTGATGACGGGCTTGATACGCTCCTTGAGCGGCGCAAGGTCCACACCCTCCGGCAAGCTCTCCAGTGCGGCGTCGAAGTCGAGGTTGGGGTTCCAGTACGCCACCTTGGTGAGGACCTTGGTCATGGCAACCCGGGAAAGCCTCCGGGCCTCATCGGCCAGCGAGGCCGCCCGGTTGGAGCGGAACTGCTCCAGGGCTCCAAGAACACCCTCGAAGAACAGGGTTAGTTTGGCATTGGGACTCGCATTCGGCTCTAGGGCGTACCTCACGTGCGGCATCCCCATGGTAGCCAGCTGCATGGTGATCCGGCCGGCAACGTCGGCGAGGCGGCTGATCCATAGGTTTTCGCCCTTCACGAAATCTGCGTGGTTGGCGGCCTCGTTCTTCCGCAGCTGCCTCTCCTTCTCTAGATTCTTGGTCAGGGTCCCTTCCCGGGCCCTGACCTCCAAGAGCGTCGCCTCAAGACCCTCCAGCTTCAGCTTCAGGTCTTTGATGGAGTCGTTGGCCTTGGAGAGCTGCTCAGCCTTGCCGAGGACCTCGCCCTGCGCCTCCACCAGAGCACCGTTGAGCGTATCCTTCTCCTTTGCCAACTTCAGGGCCTAATCCTTCAGCCCGTCCCACTCCACCTCCAGCTCTTTCACCTTGCCGGTGATGACCCACAAGTATAGGGGATCTATCATAGTCCTTTTGATAAGTAAGAGTGTCGAACCCAACGAGGAGCAGAAGGAAATGATAAGCGGTTTTCAGCAAGGTATTCTCTGCAAGCACTGAAATTATCGGTAACAGATAGTTTTGTGATAAGATAATTTGAAACGAGCAACAAGTAACAAAAGTAAATAAAGTGCAGCAAGGTGGCCCAATCCTTTTTGTAGCAAAGGACAAGCCTAGACAAACTCTTATATAGAGAAAAGAGCTCCCGGGGACACCTAGGAATTATTGCCAAGCTAGTTTTCATCACGTTCATATGATTCGCGTTCGGTACTTTGATAATTTGATATGTGGGTGGACCGGTGCTTGGGTGTTGTCCTTACTTGGACAAGCATCCCACTTATGATTAACTCCTATTGCAAGCATCCGCAACTACAAAAGAAGTATTAAGTTAAACCTAACCATAGCATGAAACATATGGATCCAAATCAGCCCCTTACGAAGCAACACATAAACTAGGGTTTAAGCTTCATCACTCTAGCAACCCATCATCTACTTATTACTTCCCAATGCCTTCCTCTAGGCCCAAATAATGGTGAAGTGTCATGTAGTCGACGTTCACATAACACCACTAGAGGAGAGACAACATACATCTCATCAAAATATCAAACGAATACCAAATTCACATGACTACTAATAGCAAGACTTCTCCCATGTCCTCAGGAACAAACGTAACTACTCACAAAGCATATTCATGTTCATAATCAGAGGGGTATTAATATGCATATAGGATCTAAACACATGATCTTCCACCAAATAAACCAACTAGCATCAACTACAAGGAGTAATCAACACTACTAGCAACCTACAGGTACCAATCCTAGACTTAGAGACAAGAATTGGATACAAGAGATGAACTAGGGTTTGAGAGGAGATGGTGCTGGTGAAGATGTCGATGGAGATTGGCCCCCTCCCGATGAGAGGTGCGTTGGTGATGACGATGGCGATGATTTCCCCCTCCCGAAGGGAAGTGTCCCCGGCAGAACAGCTCCGCCGGAGCCCTAGACTGGTTATGCCAAGGTTCTTCCTCGTGGCGGCGGAGTCCCGTCCGGAAAGCTTGCTTATGATTTTTTTTTCTCGGACGAAAGACGTCATATAGCAGAAGATGGGCACCGGAGGGCCACCAGGGGGCCCACGAGGAAGGGGGCGCGCCCACACCCTCATGGCCAGGGTGTGGGCCCCCTCTGGTATTTTCTTCGCTCAGTATTTTTTATTATTTCCAAAAACAACTTCCGTGGAGTTTCAAGACTTTTGGAGTTGTGCAGAATAGGTCTCTAATATTTGCTCCTTTTCCAGCCTGTAATTCCAAATACCGGCATTCTCCCTCTTTATGTTAACCTTGTAAAATAAGAGAGAATAGGCATAAGCATTGTGACATAATGTGTAATAACAGCCCAGAATGCAATAAATATCGATATAAAAGCATGATGCAAAATGGACGTATCAACTCCCCCAAGCTTAGACCTCACTTGTCCTCATGCGGAAGCCGATAACGATAAATATGTCCACATGTTTAGAGGTAGAGGTGTCGATAAAATAAAATACGGACATGAGGGCATCATGATTATTCTTATAACAGCAACATATATGGATATTGTCATATTATTTCTTATGCTCAAGTAATAATCTATTCACAAAGTCAAGTATGAATCAGAAACTTTATTGAGAATCAACAAACTATAATCTCAGTCGTTGAAGCAATTGCAATTTATCATAACATCAGAAAGAGTCTGTGTTAGAGCTTTTCAGCAAGCCCACATACTCAACTATCATTTAGTATTTCACAATTGCTAACACTCACACAATACTTGTGGTTATGGAGTTTTAATCAGACACAGAGAAAGATAGGGGCTCATAGTTTCGCCTCCCAACGTTTTACCTCAAGGGTAATGTCAATAATAATAGTTCATGCTAACTTACATCCAACTAGATATATATATATATATATATATATATATATATATATATATATATATATATATCGTGATCTTTCCAACACACTGTGCTTGCCAAATGCCAAAGGATAAAATGTAAAAAGGAAAGGTGAAGATCACCATGACTCTTGCATAAGGTAGAAGATAAAAGTAAAATATAGGCCCTTCGCAGAGGGAAGCATAGGTTGCCATGCGCTTTCAGAGTAGGATGCAAAAAACCTAAATGCGAAATAACATCACTTTATATTGCCACTTGTGATATGGACCTTTATTATGCAGTCCATCGCTTTATTTCTTCCACATCACAAGATCGTATAAAGCTTATTTCCTCCACACTAATAAATCATACATATTTAGAGAGCAATTTTTATTGCTTGCACCGATGACAACTTACTTGAAGGATGCTACCTAATCCATAGGTAGATATGGTGGACTCTCATGGCAAAACTGGGTTTAAGGGTATTTGGAAGCACAAGTAGTATCTCTACTTGGTGCAAAGATTTTGGCTAGCATGAGGGGGAAAGGCAAGCTCAACATCTTGGATGATCCATGACAATATACTTTATCTCAGACATAAGAAAACATAGCCCATTACATTGTCTTACTTGTCCAACATCAACTCTTTAGCATGTCATATTTTAATGAGTGCTCACAGTCACAAAAGATGTCCAAGATAGTATATCTATATGTGAAACATATCTTTCTTTATTACTTCCTATTAATTGCAACAATGACCAAAACTATGTTTGTCAACTTTCAACAACTTTTAATCATCATACTCTTTCTATGTGAAGTCATTACTCTCCGTAAGATCAATATGATCTCTTTATTTCTTTTTATTCTTTTTCTTTTCTTTTATTCACTCAAGATCATAGCAAAATAATCAAGCCCTTGACTCAACACTAATCTTTATTATATAGCTCACGGACTCGATTACATAGAGGGATCATAAAGCAAAACTCAAAACTAGATCATACTAAAACTTTTATTCTACTAGATCAAGATAGTACTAAAAGGATCGAACTAAGAAAAACAGTAAAGATAGAGATGTGATGGTGATACGATACCGGGGCACCTCCCCCAAGCTTGGCAGTTGCCAAGGGGAGTGCCCATACCCATGTGATTATATTTCCTTTTTCGGAGGTGATGATGATGGAGTTGTTGATGATGTAAATTGTGCTTTCAGCTTCTTCATATTGTAACTGAGGAGAGCAATTTCCTCCTTTAAATCATCGACCTCCGATTCCAGCTTCAAGATCTTGTCACATAAACCTCCTTTGCTTTTCTGTCGAAAACGAGAAGGAATGGATCAGTTGTTAGATAGTTTAGCCCTCTTAGGGAGACTAGATTTCTTGAACTTCACGTGCATATCTCCAGGTTGAGGTAGAGGGACATCCTCCTCCTCCGAACTTGAATTGTTGATCCTCATCAAATGAGCATCCTCCTCCTCATCCGTAGTTCGACCACAAGGAGATAGATGATTATGTATTGCTATACAACTCTCGTTCATGCTTTTCCATAAACCATTTTATACGGAGACATACCCATTGGATTTTTATATGCAGTTCTATAAGCCCATAATGCATCATCAAGTTTCTTGGACCAATTCTTTCTAGATATATTAACAGTCTTTTTGCAAAATTAATTTGAGCTCTCTATTACTCAATTCTACTTGACCACTAGACTGTGGATGATAAGGAGATGCAATTCTATGATTAACATCATATTTAGCAAGCATTTTACGGAAAGCACCATGAATAAAATGTGAACCACCATCAGTCATTAATTATCTAGGGACTCCAAACCTCGGAAAAATAACTTCTTTAAGCATCTTAATAGAGGTGTTGTGATCAGCACTACTAGTTGGAATAGCTTCTACCCACTTAGTAACGTAATCAACAACAACTAAAATATGTGTATATCCATTAGAGGCAGGAAACAGTCCCATATAATCAAAGCCCCAAACATCAAATGGTTCAATAACAAGTGAATAATTCATAGGCATTTCTTGACATCTACTAATATTACCAAATCTTTGACATTCATCACAAGATAAGAAAAACTTACGGGCATCCTTAAAGAGAGTAGGCCAATAAAAACAGGATTGCAATACCTTATGTGCAGTTCTGTCTCCAGCGTGGTGTCCTCCATAAGCTTCGGAGTGACACTTGCGTAGGATCTTTTCCTGTTCATGCTCAGGTACACAACGTCTAATGACACCATCTACTCCTTCTTTATAAAGATGTGGTTCATCCAAGAAGTAATGTCTTAAATCATAGAAAAACTTTTTCTTTTGCTGGTATGTGAAACTAGGTGGTATAAATTTAGCAATAATGTAATTAGAAAAATCAGCATACCATGGAGCAGTACGTGAAGCATTTATGACATTTAATTGTTCATCAGGAAAGCTATCATCAATAGGTAGTGGGTCATCAAGAACATTTTCTAACCTAGACAAGTTGTCTGCAATGGGGTTCTCAGCTCCCTTTCTATCAATAATATGCAAATCAAATTCTTGTAGCAAGAGAACCCATCTAATAAGTCTAGGTTTAGCATCTTTCTTTTCCATAAGATATTTAATAGCAACATGATCAGTGCGAATAGTTACTTTAGAATCAACAATATAAGGTCTAAACTTATCACAAGCAAATACAACTGCTAAGAATTCTTTTTCAGTAGTAGCATAATTTCTTCGGCATTGTCTAGAGTTTTACTAGCATATTGAATAACATTTAATTTTTTATCAACTCTTTGCCCTAGAACAGCACCTACAACATAATCACTAGCATCACACATAATTTCACAGGGTAAATTCCAATCAGGTGGTTGAACGATAGGTGCAGAAATCAATGCTTTCTTAAGTATTTCAAATTCTTCTACACAATCATCATCAAAGACAAATGGTATATCTTTTTGTAATAAATTAGTTAGAGGCCGATAATTTTTTTTAGAAGTCCTTAATGAACCTCCTGTAAAACCCGGCATGACCAAGGAAACTTCTTATACCTTTGATGTCCTTGGGACATGGCTTCTTTTCAATAGCATCAACTTTAGCTTTATCAACTTCAATACCTCTTTCAGAAATTTTATGCCCCAAGACAATGCCTTCATTAACCATAAAGTGGCACTTCTCCCAATTCAAGACAAGATTAGTTTCTTCATATCTCTACAAAACTCGATCAAGGTTGCTCAAGCAATCATCAAAAGAGGATCCATAGACGGAGAAATCGTCCATGGAAATCTCATAAATATTTTCACAAAAATAAAGAATATAGCCAGCATGCATCTTTGAAAGGTAGCAGGTGCATTACATAAACCAAAAGGCATACGTCTATAAGCAAAAGTACCGAAAGGACAAGTAAATGCGGTATTGGCTTGATCATCAGCTGACACAGGTATTTGAGAGAAACCAGAATAACCATCTAGAAAGCAAAAATGTGTATGTTTGGATAATCTTTCTAGCATTTGATCAATAAAAGGTAAGGGGTAATGATCTTTTTAGTAGCTTTATTTAATTTGCGGAAATCAATTACCATCCTATAACCTGTAATAATTCTTTGCGGAATCAATTCATCTTTATCATTAGGAACGATAGTAATACCTCCCTTCTTAGGGACACAATGGAGAGGACTCACCCACTGACTATCAGCAACGGGATAGATTATACCTGCCTCAAGGAGCTTTAGTATTTCCTTTCTTACCACTTCTTTCATCTTCGGATTCAGCTGTCATTGGTGATCAATAACTGGTTTGGCATCTTTCTCAAATTTATTTTGTGTTGACATAGAGTGGGACTAATGCCCTTAAGATCATCAAGAGTATATCCAATAGCATCACGGTGCTTCTTCAGAGTTTTCAATAATTTTTCTTCCTCCTTCTCTGAAAGGTTAGCACTAATAATAACAGGATATATCTTCTTTTTATCAAGATAAGCATATTTAAGGGTATCAGGCAATGATTTAAGCTCAAACACAGGATCACCCTTGGGTGGAGGAGGATCCCCTAGGATTTCAACAGGCAAGTTGTGTTTCAGAATAGGTCCTTGTTTAAAGAACACTTCATCTATTTCCATTCTTTCATTCATAAACATATCATTTTCATGGTCTAGCAAATATTGTTCTAAAGGATCACTAGGAGGTACGGCAATAGAAGCAAGACCAATAATTTCATCTTTACTAGGCAATTCCTCTTCACGGTGTTGTCTATGAAATTTAGAAAAGTTGAACTCATGAGACATATCATCCAAACCAACAGTAACAACATCCTTTTTGCAATCTATCTTAGCATTAACAGTATTTAAGAAGGGTCTACCAAATATAATAGGACAAAAGCTATCTTGTGGGGAACCAAGAACAAGAAAATCAGCAGGATATTTAGTTTTCCCACACAAGACTTCAACATCTCTAACAATCCAAATTGGTGAAATAGTATCTCTATTGGCAAGTTTAATTGTAACATCAATTTCTTCTAAATCAGCAGGTGCAATATCATGCATAATTTCTTTGTATAAGTCAACAGGTATTGCACTAGCACTAGCACCCATATCACACAAGCCATGATAACAATGATCTCCTATTTTAACAGAAATAACAGGCATGCCTACCACAGGTCTATGTTTATCTTTAGCACAAGGTTTAGCAATTCTAGCAGTCTCATTACAGAAATGAATAACATGCCCATCAATATTATCAGCCAAGAGATCTTTAACAATAGCAATATTAGGATCAACTTTAACTTGCTTAGGAGGTGTATAGGTTCTAATATTGCTCTTACGAACCATAGTTGAAGCTTTAGCATGATCCTTTATTCTAACAGGGAAAGGTGGTTTCTCAACATAAGCAGTAGGAACAATAGGATAATTATAAGTGATAGTCTTTTATACAACTTTAATAGGTTCAACTACTTTTACTTCTATGGGAGGATGATATTTAAACCACTTCTCCTTAGGGAGATCAACGTGAGCAGCAAAAGATTCACAAAAAGAAGCTACTATCTCAGAGTCAAGTCCATATTTAGTGCTGAATTTATGGAAAACATTGGTCTCCATAAAAGATTTAACACAATAAAACTTAGGTGTTATACCTGACTCCTTACCTTCGTCGAGGACCCAATCTTCAGAGTTGCGTTTAATTCTTTCCAATAAATCACATTTGAATTCAATAGTCTTCATCATAAAAGAACCAGTACAAGAAGTATCGAGCATGGTGCGATTGTTGTCAGAAAGCCAATCATAAAATTTTTGAATAATCATTTCTCTTGAGAGCTCATGATTGGGGCATGCATATAACATTGACTTAAGCCTCCCCCAAGCTTGAGCAATGATTTCTCCTTCATGAGGCCAAAAATTATATATATAATTACGATCATGATGAACAAAATGCATAGGATAAAACTTCTGATGAAATTCCAATTTCAATCGCTTATAGTCCCATGATCCCATATCATCACATAGCCTATACCATGTCAATGCATCTCCCTTCAAAGATAAAGGGAAGACCTTCTTCTTGATAACATCATCGGGCATACCTGCAAGCTTAAATAATCCACAAACTTCATCCACATAGATTAGGTGCTCATCAGGATGTAATGTTCCATCTGCAAAAGGATTAGCTAGCAGTTTTTCTATCATACCTAAAGGAATTTCAAAGTAGTCATTTTAATTTTCAGTAGGTTCGGTAGGTTGAGGAGCAACTCTTTGCTCTACTGGTCAGGGTGAAGATACCCAGAACAAGCCCCTCAGAGGATTACTTTCCATAGTAACAAGTGACAGTAAATTTCAGCACACTATATAAATTTTTCCTTACCAAATTCCACCTACAAAAGGCGCTTCACTCCCCGGCAACGGCGCTTTAAAAGAGTCTTGATGACCCACAAGTATAGGGGATCTATCGTAGTCCTTTAGATAAGTAAGAGCGTCGAACCCAACGAGGAGTAGAAGGAAATGATAAGCGGTTTTCAGCAAGGTATTCTCTGCAAGCACTGAAATTATCGGTAACAGATAGTTTTGTGATAAGATAATTTGTGACGAGCAACAAGTAACAAAAGTAAATAAAGTGCAGCAAGGTGGCCCAATCCTTTTTCTAGCAAAGGACAAGCCTGGAAAAACTCTTATATAGAGAAAAGCACTCCCGAGGACACCTGGGAATTACCGTCAAGCTAGTTTTCATCACGTTCATATGATTCGCGTTCGGTACTTTGATAATTTGATATGTGGGTGGACCGGTGCTTGGGTGCTGTCCTTACTTGGACAAGCATCCCACTTATGATTAACCCCTATTGCAAGCATCCGCAACTACAAAAGAAGTATTAAGGTAAACCTAATCATAGCATGAAACATATGGATCCAAATCAGCCCCTTACGAAACAACGCATAAACTAGGGTTTAAGCTTCTGTCACTCTAGCAACCCATCATCTACTTATGACTTCCCAATGCCTTCCTCTAGGCCCAAATAATGGTGAAGTGTCATGTAGTCGACATTCACATAACACCACTAGAGGAGGGACAACATACATCTCATCAAAAATCAAACGAAAACCAAATTCACATGACTACTAATAGCAAGACTTCTCCCATGTCCCCAGGAACAAACGTAACTACTCACAAAGCATATTCATGTTCATAATCAGAGGGATATTAATATGCATATAGGATCTGAACATATGATCTTCCACCAAATAAACCAACTAGCATCAACTACAAGGAGTAATCAACACTACTAGCAACCTCTGTGTACCAATCCTGCACTTAGAGACAAGAATTGGATACAAGAGATGAACTAGGGTTTGAGAGGAGATGGTGCCGGTGAAGATGTCGATGGAGATTGGCCCCTCCCAATGAGAGGAGCGTTGGTGATGACGAGATGGCGATGGTTTCCTCCCGGAGGGAAGTGTCCTCGGCAGAACAGCTCACGAGCCCTAGATTGGTTCCGCTTGAGTTCCGCCTCGTGGCGGTGGAGTCTCGCCCAAAGCTTGCTTATGATTTTTCTCGGACGAAAGACTTCATATAGCGTAAGATGGGCACCGGAGGGCCACCTGGGGCCCACGAGGTGGGCACGCCTGTGGGTAGGCGCCCCCACCCTCGTGGCTGTGGTGTGGGCCCCTCCGTATTTTCTTCGCTCAGTATTTTCTATTATTTCCAAAAACAACTTCCTGGAGTTTCAGGACTTTTGGAATTGTGCAGAATTGGTCTCTAATATTTGCTCCTTTTCTAGCCCAGAATTCCAGCTGCCGACATTCTCCCTCTTTATGTAAACCTTGTAAAATTAGAGAGAATAGGCATAAGTATTGTGACATAATGTGTAATAACAGCCCATAATGCAATAAATATCGATATAAAAGCATGATGCAAAATGGACGTATCAGCCGGCTTGTACCAGAGCTTGGGCATTGAGCGCCCCCTTGTGCCTCTGCTCCAGCTCCTGGGTCCGCTGCACCACCACCTCCTCATCCTTGCCGTGGAGTGTTGCGGTGAGCTTCACCTCACGAGCGGCAAGGTCCTCCTCTTGGGAGCTCAGGTCGGCCTGGTGCTGGTTCCGAGCGGCCTCGTCCTTGGCGGCCTGCTCCCTCACCAGCTCCCGGGCCTTCTCAATATCGGCCTGCTTCATGACAAGCTCCAGCTTGCGCTTAGCCAACACATCCTGGGCGGCCTTCAGCTCCTGGTGGGCCTAGCGGAACCAAGCCTGCGCCTCGGTGACATGGTCCTCGAGGTCCGCCTCCGCTTTGTCCACCACCGCCATCCTGGACTTGGCTTTGTCCAGGCGGGCACGGTGTAGCGCCTGGAGCTTCTGGAAGTTGGCGCTCATGGCCTGGAGGAGCCGCTCTTCCTGGGAACCGCCACCACCGGCGCTCGGTTCATCAACAACCTCAAGCCCGGCGGCGGCGAGCACCTCGTCATCAAACCCTTCCCCCTCGGTGGGTGCCCCGGTGCTCGCCGTCCCTGGGAGGTGGACGAACAGGTCGTCGCTCACCTTCAGGTACCTGCCCGGGCTAGAGGCAGCGGAGGAGGAATGTTGGTCGTCGACCGCCCCCTCCTCGGCAGCGGCCTTGCCGGCCTCCCCGGCAGGCCCCTTGGCAGCGTCCTCAGCACCGGCCTTGCCGGCCTCCTCGTGGGGCCCCTTGGCAGCATCCTCAGCAGTAGTCTTGGCGGCCTCCTCGGCGGCGATCTTCTCGGCCTCGGCCTTGGCGTCCCTGGCGACCTCCCCGATTACCGTGTCGATATCCTCCTGGTCCGCCGAGGAGGGGCCTAGACATCAAGAAAGGGAATGAGGTGGAGCCAAGGCCAGGGCCCGAGAAGGAGAAAGAAGCAAGAACAGGAGCAAAAGGCAAATACCTCACCCACACCGGGCTGGGAAGAAGTGGCCCCTCCCCACCGACATTCGGTGCCGGGACGGAGCCACCAGCGCCCATGTTCGCTTCCTCCTCCTCCGTGCGCATGGGCTTGGTGCCCTTGCCGGGGATGCCCCTCGGGGCGGCATGTTGGGGGTGGCCCTCAGTGGCTCCTCCTGTTGTCGTCCTCCTCCTACAACCACGGCGAGGTCAGCGCCAAGAGATCGTACCCCAACACACGTGAATGAGGAGCGAGTGGTGAACGCACGCTTGGGGCTACGCCGGGGGCTGCTGTCCGGGCTGCTCTCCACCACCAACGGCGTACTCAAGGTGCCCGCTGGGGGATGGCCGCCCGACGAGGCCCTGTCTCTCTTCGCCACCCTCTGGGCCAGCGTCTCCACGTCCCTGCAAAACTGAAAACAAGTCAAGAAAAGCGGCACAGTCTGAGGGGAAGGAGATGACAAAAGACAAGATACTTACTCATCCTCCGCCTCTTCTTCCATTGCCTTCCTCTTCCTCCTCGGGCTAAGGGACCCGAAGTCGAAGATGACCTCCGTGTCGTCATCTGCAGGAGGAGGGGAAGCGGGTGGAGTCCAAGGACACTTGGATGAAGAAGAGGCAGTCGCCTTCCTCTTCTCCACCGCGACCTTCACCACCTTCTTCGTTGCCGCGGCCCTCGTCAGGCGCACGGACTCTCCCTGGGTCTCATGCCGCTGTTCGGTCCTACCGGGCCGGACCGGCTCGCCAGAGGTAGCCCGCCGCAGGACGCGCCTTCTCTCAAAGGCCGGAGGATCGTCAGCCTCAGCCTCTTCCTCGGTCGACTCGTCGACCACGTCTTCAATGAGGGGAGCCCCGGTGTCGGCACTGCTGGCCTCCCTAGCGGACTCCGCCGACCCGGCAAGCTCCTTCTCCTCCGTGGCAGCCTCGGCCTCGTCCTCCACGTGGCCGGTGCTGCCAGCCTCCTTGGCAAGCTCCGCCTCCGCCGCCCTGGTAGCGATGTAGTCCAGCTCCACCTGGCTGGTGTCCTGGACGAGCAGCGGCTTGGCATGGACATACTTCTCTGACAGCTTGTCGAAGAACTCCTGCACCTGATCCTCCCCCGGCTCGGCCCAGTTTGGGTCAAGGTCGTGCGCGTTGAAGTCCGGCATCATGGCGATGATGTCGTTTTAGCGAGAGTTGTTGCTTAGTGGGACCACTCCTGCCGGCAGCCCAAACAAGGGCCCCTTGATGACCTTGCCGGCCTTCGCGGCCTTGCCGTCGTGGTACACATAAAGTTGAAAAAGCCTTTGGCACAAGTGGGCGTGCCTGATCACCGTGAGGTTGTGGTCCAAGCCAGGGCGAAGCCTCATGATGTCGGCCGCGTTCGTGAAGAGCCAGGCCGACCCCCCCTTGTTGTGCAGCGGGGCAATTCGGCGACGGATGAAATCCTCCCCAAACATCTCAAGGGTGAGCCCGGCCGTGGTGAGGCGGTGAATCCTTGTGGTGGCGACCTGAGCTTCTCATCATCGGCGTCGACATTACTCCAATCATCTTTGCGAACCGGCGGCGCCTAGCGGACTCAGCAAAATTCATGTGGATCCTCCTCCTCGATCCAGCACCATCGGCCCCGCCATTCCTCCCACCTCTCCTTCTGGGTGCCCTCAGGATATGTCCCCTTCCCCTGGCCCCTTGGGATCCAGGCGACACAACCGGAGATGGCGCCTCCCTTTTGGATGTGGGGAAAGAAGTAGTGGCGGAAGAGCGCCATGTTAGGGTGCACCCCGGCGAAGCCCTCGCAGAGATGGGTGAAAAGAGCCATGCACACCACAGCATTTGGAGTAAAATCCAGAAGGTGGAAGCCATAGGTGTGCATGACGTCATTGAAGAAATCGGAGAAAGGGGGGCAGAGCCCGCAAGAAAAGTAGTCGATGAAGAATGGGTACCGATTTTGGGCCGGCCTCGGCGAAACCGGCGGGGATGACGCGCGTGGCAGGGTGCCCCTTCGTCTTGCACCCCCACAGGGGCTTGAAGTAGTCTCGGAGGTGGATCACGTCGAGCGTCGAAGGAAAGTAGGCGAGCTGCGTCTGCCGCGCCGCCAACTCACTCTCCGGCGCCTCCCTCTCTCCGGCATCCTTGGCCACTCCCTTGCCCCTGCTGGACTTTGGTGCCATGGCGGCTGGAGGAGGGATGAAGAATCAAGAGCAATGGGGGCGGAGGCGGCAAGCGAATGCAAGGGCTTGAGAAGGAAGAAGGAAGGGACGGCGGGTTCCGAGATTGGAGAGAGCACAAGGGGGTAAATGGGCGTCACGCCCGCAGTTTCTCCTTTTTTATGGGGAAGGCGCGGGCCGCTTCGTTACCATTTACCACGATGTGACACATGAGGACAGCGACCGCCCCATGCATGCCCCCCACGTCATGCACGACCCCCCATGACACGCATTCAACACGGGTCGTGGGGAAGCACAGCGAGCAGAGGAATTACTGCAGTAAAAATCCGCCCCGCCTGCCCGCGCACCGTTCTGGGCCTAGCCTAACAACGCGTCGCGCTTATGTGTGGCCCAGGCCTGGGGGCTCCTGTTGGTGTACAAAAGTAGGGGCTCTCCTTTGTACCCCTTTACTTGTGCACGGGCAGTCAGATCTGCGCCCACGGCCAAGACCAGAGACACAAAGAGCAAGACCAGAGACACAAAGAGCAAGAGGGCGAGGCGGACTCCCCCAGCAAGACCCTTGCCGGGGCGGCCTCTGCTGCCCCCGCAAGGACCTTGCTGGGGCAAATTGCCCAACACCAGCAGAGCGAGCCACCCTTGAGCCCGAGGGTCCCACCGCCGCTAACAACCACAGTGGGGCCGAGGCTCGGGAGGCACCTCTGTGGTGGCATGCAGATCTTCGTCAAGATCATAAACACACAAGATCAGATGTGGACCAGAAGACGACGATCCTCGGCGGGATCCTAGCCGAGGAAATCCATGAGACCCCCGGCAAGACCCTTGCTGGGGACGACCACGGTGCCACGGCAAGACCCTTGCCGGGCCCCCGGCTAGGCCCTTGCCGAAGACACATACGAGGCCGCAGCCAGGCCCGCGTCCACCAAGGCTCCACCGCCATTCCCATATAGCTGCCAGCCCAACCAGCTGGGCAGGCACCTGCGTGGCGACGTGCGGCTTCCAGACCAACTCAGCAAGCACGTGCGTGGTGACATGCAGACCTTCGTCAAGATCCTTCCACCACGCCATCTCAGCAGCCTGCCAGCCTATGTGGTGCTGCATGCCTCGCTGGCCTGGACGCGTGTCGGAGCAAGACGGAGCAGCGACGGACGGGACATGCCTCGTTGCCATCCCCAATAAAGCAATGGGACACCTAAGGGGGCGCATTTAATGCGTCTTGTCCCGTAATGACAAGCGATAAGCTTGTGCACTGTACACCTTTCCACCTCCTATGTGTCACTGTGGCGACCCCTTTTGTCTATAAAAGGAGGCCCGAGGCGTCCAAGAGAAGGATTCGGATATTTTGGGCAACACACACACCGTAGCTAGCTCAAGAGCTCAAGAACACTCAAATACATACACCAAAGCAGGACTGGGGTATAAGCATCTTCGCGGCCCGAACCTAGGTAAACGATTCTTGTGCTAGCCGCCAGACCCGCTCTTTGCACAACCCCGCGCCCGCCAACCGTAGAAGGGATCCCAGTGATTCCATAGGTGTCGTTTCCCCGATAGATTGAGTTTTCCCTTCGAAGTTATCTTATCAGAATGAGTCTTTAAGAATTTGAGAAAACTTGATGTATGTCTTGCATGGGATACCCGTGGTGACAATGGGGTATTCTATTGATTCACTTGATGTATGTTTTGGTGATCAACTTGCGGGTTCTGTGACCTTGGGAATCTATGCATAGGGGTTATCACACATTTTCGTCTTGACTCTCCGGTAGAAAGTTTGGGGCACTCTTTGAAGTTCTTTGTTTTGGCTGAATAGATGAATATGAGATTGTGTGTTGCATATCGTATAATCATACCCACGGATGCTTGAGGTGACATTGGAGTATCTAGGTGACATTAGGGTTTTGGTTGATATGTGTCTTAAGGTGTTATTCTAGTACGAACTCAAGGATAGATCGAATGGAAAGAATAGCTTCGTGTTATTTTACTACGGACTCTTGAATAGATCGATCAGAAAGGATAACTTTGAGGTGGTTTCGTACCCTACAATAATCTCTTCGTTTGTTCTCCGCTATTAGTGACTTTGGAGTGACTCTTTGTTGCATGTTGAGGGATTGTTATATGATCCAATTATGTTATTATTGTTGAGAGAACTTGCACTAGTGAAAGTATGAACCCTAGGCCTTGTTTCAATGCATTGCAATACCGTTTGTGCTCACTTTTATCATTAGTTACCTTGCTATTTTTATATTTTCAGATTACAAAAACCTATATCTACCATCCATATTGCACTTGTATCACCATCTCTGCATCGAACTAGTGCACCTATACAATTTACCATCGTATTGGCTGTGTTGGGGACACAAGAGAGTCTTTGTTATTTGGTTGCAGGGTTGCTTGAGAGAGACCATCTTCATCCTACGCCTACCACAGATTGATAAACCTTAGGTCATCCACTTGAGGGAAATTTGCTACAGTCCTACAAACCTCTGCACTTGGAGGCCCAACAACGTCTACAAGAAGAAGGTTGTGTAGTAGACATCAGATCCCTAGGGATTCAAGACCCCTTCTAGGGAAGGATCTATCTATATAATCAAGACCTCATCTCCTTTGGATTTGGGATGAACTTTACCTTATATCTTTCCCTTTGTTGTTCTTATACCTTTGTGGATCTTGTTTGATTGAGTCTACTGGATGTGTGGTTGGACTTGTTCTTGAGTGTTTTCCTCTTGGGATTTCCCCTCTTGTTCTTTGGGTTCTTCGTGTTCTTCGTGGATTCCCCTCCAATTCGTGAAAGATCTCCACTTAGGGTCTCCACCCTACGGCATCTTGGTATCATGAGCCACGTTGATCACGAATTTGGAGTATCCCACACCGTTTTCTAGCCTAATTTTGTTGATTTCATCCTAAATTCGAAAATCCCCACCAAAAATAGCCCCAATTTTTTGTGATTTGTTGCTTTGATGATTTTTTGTTGATTTTGATCCATGGATTTGTTGTGTTTAGAGTGGATCTAGCTTCCCCAGAAGTTTGCCACCCTCCATCCACGAAATCTCCTCAATTTTGACCCCAAAATCATCCATTTCTGTTGGGGAACGTAGTATTTCAAAAAATTTGCCTACGATCACGCAAGATCTATCTAGGAGAAGCATAGCAACGAGCGGGAAGAGTGTGTCCACGTACCCTCGTGGACCGAAAGCGGAAGCGTTTAATGCTGATTGATGTAGTCGAACGTCTTCGCGATCCAACCGATCCAAGTACCGAACGCATGGCACCTCCGCGATCTGCACACATTCAGCTCGGTGACGTCCCTCGAATTCTTGATCCAGTTGAGGTCGAGGGAGAGTTTCGTCAGCACGACGGCGTGGTGACGGTGATGAGGAAGTTACCGGCGTAGGGCTTTTCCTAAGCACTACGACGATATGACCGAGGTGTGTTTCTGTGGAGGGGGGCACCGCACACGGATAAAAGATCAACTTGTGTGTTCTAGGGTGCCCCCCTTTCCCCCATATATAAAGGAGGGGAGGAGGAGGCCGGCCAACAAGGGGCGCGCCAGGGAGAGGGGAGTCCTACTAGGACTCCAGTCCTAGTAGGATTCGGCCCCACCCATTTTTCCTCCTACCGGAGAGGGGAAAGGGGAAGGAGAGGGAGTAGGAGAAGGAAAGGGGGTGGCGCCCTCCAAATCGGCCTCCTCCCTTGTGGGGGACGCACCAGCCCCTTGTGGGCTGGTTAGCCTCCCTCCTATGGCCCATAAGGTCCATATCTTTCCCCGGGGGGTTCCGGTAACCCCTCTGGTACTCCGGTATGTACCCGATACACTCCGGAACCTTCCGGTGTCCGAATACTACCTTCCAATATATCAATCTTTAACTCTCAACCATTTTCGAGACTCCTCGTCATGTCTGTGATCTCATCCGGGACTCCGAACAAACTTCGGTCATCAAATCACATAACTCATAACACAAATCGTCATCGAATGTTAAGCATGCGGACCCTACGGGTTCGAGAACTATGTAGACATGACCGAGACATATCTCCGGTCAATAACCAATAGCGGAACCTGGATGCTCATATTGGCTCCTACATATTCTACTAAGATCTTTATCGATCAAACCGCATAACAACATACGTCATTCCCTTTGTCATCGGTATGTTACTTGCCCGAGATTCGATCGTCGGTATCATCATGCCTAGTTTAATCTCGTTACCGGCAAGTCTCTTTACTCGTTTCCTAATGCATCATCCCTTAATTAACTCATTAGTCACATTGCTTGCAAGGCTTATAGTGATGAACATTACCGAGAGGGCCCAGAGATACCTCTCTGATATATGGAGTCACAAATCCTAATCTCGATCTATGCCAACTCAACAAGCACCATCGGAGACACCTGTAGAGCATCTTTACAATCACCCGGTTATGTTGTGACGTTTGATAGCACACAAGGTGTTCCTCCGGTATTCAGGAGTTGCATAATCTCATAGTCACAGGAACATGTATAAGCCATGATGAAAGCAATAGCAATAAAACTAAACAATCATTATGCTAAGCTAACGAATGGGTCTTGTCCATCACATCATTCTCTAATGATGTGATCCCGTTCATCAAATGACAAAACATGTCTATGGTTAGGAAACTTAACCATCTTTGATTAACGAGCTAGTCAATTAGAGGCATACTAGGGACACTCTGTTTTGTCTATGTATTCACACATGTACTAAGTTTCCGGTTAATAAAATTCTAGTATGAATAATAAACATTTATCATGATATGAAGAAATATAAATAACAGCTTTATTACTGCCTCTAGGGCATATTTCCTTCAGTCTCCCACTTGCACTAGAGTCAATAATCTAGTTCACATCGCCATGTGATTTAACACCAATAGTTCACATCATCATGTGATTAACACCCATAGTTCACATCGCCATGTGATCAACACCCAAAGGGTTTACTAGAGTCAATAATCTAGTTCACATCGCCATGTGATTAACACCCAAAGAGTACTAAGGTGTGATCATGTTCTTGTGAGAGAAGTTTAGTCAATGGGTCTGCCACATTCAGATCCGTATGTATTTTGGAAATTTCTATGTCTACAATGCTCTACACGGAGCTACTCTAGCTAATTGCTCCCACTTTCAATATGTATCCAGATTGAGAGTTAGAGTCATCTGGATTAGTGGCAAAGCTTGCATCGACGTAACTCTTTACGACGAACTCTTTTATCACCTCCATAGCCGAGAAATATTTCCTTAGTCCTCTAAGGATAATTTTGACCGCTGTCCAGTGATCTACTCCTAGATCACTATCGTACTCCCTTGCCAAAATCATGCTAAGGTATACAATAGGTCTGGTACACAACATAGCATACTTTATAGAACCTATGACTGACGCATAGGGATTAACTTTTCATTCTCTTTCTATTTTCTGCCGTGGTCGGGTTTTGAGTCTTTATTCAACTTGACACCTTGTAACACAGGCAAGAACTCCTTCTTTGAGTGTTCCATTTTGAACTACTTCCAAAACTTGTCAAGGCATCTACTCATTGAAAAAATTTATCAAGCGTCTTGATCTATCTCTATCGATCTTGATGCCCAATATGTAAGTAGCTTCACCAAGGTCTTTCTTTTGAAAAACTCCTTTCAAATACTCCTTTATGCTTTCCAGAAAATTTTACATCATTTCCGATCAACAATATGTCATTCACATATACTTATCAGAAAGGCTATAGTGCTCCCACTCACTTTCTTGTAAATACAGGCTTCACCGCAAGTCTGTATAAAACTATATGCTTTGATCAACTTATCAAAGCGTATATTTCAATTCCAAGATGCTTGCACGAGTCCATAAATGGATCGCTGGAGCTTGCACGTTTTGTTAGCACCTTTAGGATTGACAAAACCTTCTGGTTGTATCATATACAACTCTTTTTTAATAAATCCATTAAGGAATGCAGTTTTGATATCCATTTGTAGGATTTCATAAAATGTGGAAATTGCCAACATGATTCGGACAGACTTTAAGCATCGATACGAGTGAGAAAATCTCATCATAGTCAACATCCTGAATTTGTCAAAAACCCTTTTCGACAAGTCGAGCTTTGTATATAGTAACACTACTATCAGCGTTCGTCTTCCTCTTGAAGATCCATTTATTCTCAATGGCTTGCCGATCATCGGGCAAGTCCACCAAAGTCCATTCTTTGTTCTCATACATGGATTCTATCTTAGATTTCATGGCCTCAAGCCATCTCTCGGAATCTGGGCTCATCATTGCTTCCTCATAGTTCGTAGGTTCATCATGGTCTAGCAACATGACTTCCAGAATAGGATTACCGTACCACTCTGGTGCGGATCGTACGTTGGTTGACCTATGAGGTTCGGTAGTAACTTGATCTAAAGTTTCATGATCATCATCATTAACTTCCTCACTAATTGGTGTAGGCATTACTGGAACTGATTTCAGTGATGTGTTACTTTCCAATTTGAGAGAATGTACAATTACCTCATCAAGTTCTACATTCCTCCCACTCACTTCTTTCGTGAGAAACTCCTTCTCTAGAAAGGATCCATTTTTAGCAACAAAGATCTTGCCTACAGATCTGTGATAGAAGGTGTACCCAACAGTTTCTTTTGGGTATCCTATGAAGACGCACTTCTCCGATTTGGGTTCGAGCTTATCAGGCTGAAGCTTTTTCACATAAGCATCGCAACCTCAAACTTTAAGAAACGACGGTTTAGGTTTCTTGCTAAACCACAGTTCATACGGTGTCATCTCAACGGATTTTTAGACGGTGCCCTATTTAACGTGAATGCAGCTGTCTCTAATGCATAACCGCAAAACGATAGTGGTAAACCAGTAAAATACATCATAGATCTCACCATATCTAACAATGTACGGTTACGACGTTCAGACACACCATTACGCTGTGGTGTTCCAGGTGGCGTGAGTTGCGAAACTATTCCACATTGTTTCAAATGAAGGCCAAACTCGTAACTCAAATATTCGCCTCCGCGATCAGATCGTAGAAACTTTACTTCTTGTTACGATGATTCTCAACTTCACTCTGAAATTCTTTGAACTTTTAAAATGTTTCAGACTTATGTTTCATTAAGTAGATATACCCATATCTGCTCAAGTCATCTGTGAAAGTCAGAAAATAACAATACCTGCCGCGAGCCTCAACACTCATCGGACCGCATACATTGGTATGTATTATTTCCAATAAGTCAGTGGTCGCTCCATTGTTCCGGAGAACGGAGTCCTAGTCATCTTGCCCATGAGGCATGGCTCGCAAGCATCAAGTGATTCCAAAAGTCCATCAGCATGTGAGTTTCTTCACGTGCTTTACACCAATATGACCTAAGCAGCAGTGCCACAGATAAGTTGCACTATCATTATTAACCTTGCATCTTTTGGCTTCAATATTATGAATATGTGTATCACTACAATCGAGATTCAATAAACCATTCACCTTGGGTGTATGACCACAGAAGGTTTTATTCATGTAAACAGAATAACAATTATTCTCTGACTTAAATGAACAACCGTATTGCAATAAACATGATCCAATCATATTATGCTCAACGCAAACACCAAATAAAATTTATTTTAGGTTCAACACTAATCCCGAAAGTAAAGGGAGTGTGCGATGGTGATCTTATCAACCTTGGAATCACTTCCAACACACATCGTCACCTTGCCCTCAACTAGTCTCTGTTCATTTTATAACTCATGTTTCAAGTTACTAAACCAGTATCAAATACCCAGGGGCTACTATGAATACTAGTAAAGTACACATCAATAACATGTATATGATATATACTTTTGTTCACTTTGCCATCCTTCTTATCCGCCAAGTATTGGGAGCAGTTCCGCTTCCAGTGACCATTTCCTTTGCAGTAGAAGCACTCAGTTTCAGGCTTGGGTCTAGCTTTGGTCTTCTTCATGGGAGTGGCAACTTGCTTGTCATTCTTCTTGAAGTTCCCTTTCTTTCCCTTGCCCGTTTACTTGAAACTAGTGGTCTTGTCAACCATCAACACTTGATGCTTTTCTTGATTTCTACCTTCACCGATTTCAGTATTGCGAAGAGCTCGGGCCATCGTTTTCTTCCTCCCTTGTATATTATAGTTCATCACAAAGTTCCAGTAACTTGGTGATAGTGACTAGAGAACTCTGTCGATCACTATCTTATCTGGAAGATTAACTGCCACTTGATTCAAGCGATTGTAGTACTTAGATATTCTGAGCACATGCTCACTGCTTGAGCTATTCTCCTCCATCTTGTAGGCAAAACTACTTGTCAGAGGTCTCATACCTATCGACTCGGGCATGAGTCTGAAATACCAATTTCAACTCTTGGAACATCTCATATGCTCCATGGCGTTTCAAAAAAAAACTTGAAGTCCCGGTTCTAAGCCGTAAAGCATGGTGCACTAAACTATCAAGTAGTCATCATACCGAGCTTGTCAAACTTTCATAACGTCTGCATTTACTCCTGCAATAGTTCTGTCACCTAGCGGTGCATCAAGGACATTATTCTTCTGTGCAGCAATGAGGATAATCCTTAGATCACGGACCTAGTCTGCATCATTGCTACTATCAACTTTCAACTTAGTTTTCTCTAGGAACATATCATAAATAACGGGGAAGCTATACGCGAGCAATTGATCTACAACATAGATATGCAAATACTATCAAGACTAAGTTCATGATAAATTTAAGTTCAATTAATCATATTACTTAAGAACTCCCACTTAGATAGACATCCCTCTAGTCATCTAAATGATCACGTGATCCATATCAACTAAACCATGTCCGATCATCACGTGAGATGGAGTAGCTTTCAATGGTGAACATCACTATGTTGATCATATCTACTATATGATTCACGTTCGACCTTTCGGTCTCAGTGTTTCGAGGCCATATCTGCATATGCTAGGCTCGTCAAGTTTAACCCGAGTATTTTGCATGTGCAAAACTGGCTTGCACCCGTTGTATGTGAACGTAGAGCTTATCACACCTGATCGTCACGTGGTGTCTCAGCACGAAGAACTGTCGCAACGGTGCATACTCAGGGAGAACACTTATACCTTGAAATTTTAGTAAGGGATCATCTCATAATGCTACCGTTGTACTAAGCAAAATAAGATGCATAAAAGATAAACATCACATGCAATCAAAATATGTGACATGATATGGCCATCATCATCTTGTGCCTTTGATCTCCATCTGCAAAGTACCGTCATGATCTCCATCGTTACCGGCATGACACCATGATCTCCATCATCTTGATATTTTATCAATGTGTCGTCACGTGGTCGTCTCTCCAACTATTGCTTTTGCAACTATTGCTATCGCATAGCGACAAAGTAAAGCAATTATATGGCTCTTGCATCTTATGCAATAAAGAGACAACCAAAAGGCTCCTGCTAGTTGCCGATAACTTTAACAAAACATGATCATCTCATACAACAATTTATATCTCATCACGTCTTGACCATATGACATCACAACACGCCCTGCAAAAACAAGTTAGACGTCCTCTACATTGTTGTTGCCAGTTTTACATGGCTGCTACGGGCTTCTAGCAAGAACCGTTCTTACCTACGCATCAAAACCACAACGATTTTTCGTCAAGTGTGCTATTTTAACCTTCAACAAGGACCGGGCATAGTCAAACTCGATTCAACTAAAGTTGGAGAAAAAACACCCACTAGCCACATGTGTGCGAAGCACGTCGATAGAACCAGTCTCAAGAATGCGGTCATGTAATGTCGGTCTGGGCCGCTTCATCCAACAATACCGCCAAATCAAAGTAAGACATACTGGTAAGCATTATGACTATTATCGCCCACAACTCATTGTGTTCTACTCGTGCATATAACATCTATGCATAGACCTGGCTCGGATGCCACTGTTGGGGAACGTAGTATTTCAAAAAAATTGCCTACGATCACGCAAGATCTATCTAGGAGAAGCATAGCACGAGCGGGGAGAGTGTGCCCACGTACCCTCGTAGACCGAAAGCGGAAGCGTTTAGTAACGTGGTTGTAGTCGAACGTCTTCACGATCCAACCGATCCAAGTACCGGATGCACGGCACCTCCACGATCTGCACACGTTCATCTCGGTGACGTCCCTCGAACTCTTGATCCAGTTGAGGCCAAGGGAGAGTTTTGTCAGCACGACGGCGTGGTGATGGTGATGATGAAGTTACTGGCCCAGGGCTTCGCCTAAGCACTACGACGATATGACCGAGGTGTGTTTCTGTGGAGGGGGGCAGCGCACACGGCTAAAAGGTCAACTTGTGTGTTCTAGGGTGCCCCCCTTGTCCCCGTATATAAAGGAGGGGAGGAGGAGGAGGCCGGCCAAGAAGGGGCGCTGGGAGTCCTACTAGGACTTCAATCCTAGTAGGATTCGGCCCCACCCTTTTTTCCTTCTACCAGAGGGGGAAAAGGGGAAGGAGAGAGAGTAGGAGAAGGAAAGGGCGGTGGCGCCCCCTTCCCAAGTCCAATTCGGCCTCCTCCCTTGTGGGGGGCACACCAGCACCTTGTGGGCTGGTTAGCCTGCCTCCTATGGCCCATAAGGCCCATATCTTTCCCCAGGGGGTTCCGGTAACCCCTCCGTTACTCCGGTATGTACCTGATACACTCCGGAACCCTTCCGGTGTCCGAATACTACCTTAAAATATATCAGTCTTTACCTCTCGACCATTTTGAGACTCCTCTTCATGTTCATGATCTCATCCGGGACTCCGAACAAACTTCGGTCATCAAATCACATAACTCATAATACAAATCGCCATCGAACGTTAAGCGTGCGGATCCTACGGGTTCGAGAACTATGTAGACATGAGTGAGACACATCTCCGGTCAATAACCAATAGTGGAACCTGGATGCTCATATTGGCTCCTACATATTCTACGAAGATCTTTATCGGTCAAACTGCATAACAACATACGTCATTCCCTTTGTCATCGGTATGTTACTTGCCCGAGATTCGATCGTTGGTATCATCATAACTAGTTCAATCTCGTTACCGGCAAGTCTCTTTACTCGTTCCGTAATGCATCATCCCATAACGAACTCATTAGTCACATTGCTTACAAGGCTTATAGTGATGAGCATTACCGAGAGGGCCCAGAGATACCTCTCTGATACATGGAGTGAAAAATCCTAATCTCGATCTATGCCAACTCAACAAACACCATCAGAGACACCTGTAGAGCATCTTTATAATCACCCAGTTATGTTGTGACGTTTGATAGCACATAAGGTGTTCCTCCGATATTCGGGAGTTGCGCAATCTCATAGTTAGAGGAACATGTATAAGTCATGATGAAAGCAATAGCAATAAAACTAAACGATCATTATGCTAAGCTAACGGATGGGTCTTGTCCATCACATTATTCTCTAATGATGTGATCAAATGACAGCACATGTCTATGGTTAGGAAACTTAACCATCTTTGATTAACGAGCTAGTCAAGTAGAGGCATACAAGGGACACTTTGTTTTGTCTATGTATTCACACATGTACTAAGTTTCCGGTTAATATAATTCTAGCATGAATAATAAACATTTATCATGACATAAGCAAATATAAATAAAAACTTTATTATTGCCTCTAGGGCATATTTCCTTCAATTTCCGCCCAAAAAAAAATTCAATTTCGGGCCTTCCCAACCCGCACCAGACTGTCCGCTTGCATGAGGAGCAAATCGCTCATAGACCGGACTGTCTGGTCTGCTATACTGGACTGTTTGCTCGAGTCAGAAGGGTTTCGGACAAGGACCGGACTGTCTGCTCAGTAGGACCGGACTGTCCGCTTGTTCAAAAACTGCTTAGGCTGATTTCTTGTTTCGACCATATCTTCCACATCTGGACTCCGATTTTGACGTTCTTTAGCTCGTTGAGTAGCTAATGACATCCCCATACATCTAGATATGTTCCAACATATTTTGACTCCATCAAAAGTTTGACATTTGGACATCTTTGCCTAGGCCCTCCACCATATCATCCGCAAAACCACGATAGCTTTCCGCAACCTAACCCATTTTGATCCATATAGCATTTGTGGTTGATTGAGTGGTGAATTTAGTCTCCTAAGGTGTTTAGGCTACTTAGGGACGGTTTCTTCTTCATCAAGCACCACCACCACTTCCGCATTGTCAACTCCGGAACCACCAACTCATTCCGCTATCACCATTTGACATTTTCCATTTCCTAGGGTGTTTCAGCTAACTAGGAACGGTTCGACATCGACAATACCACCGCTCAACTTCACCAAGGGTTCGACATTGGCCACCTTCACCTTTTTGACAACCTAACCGTAAGCAAGAATGGTAACCTCTATATCATCTCGGTATCGTGGTATCCCATCATTGTACATTCATTCTTGCCATTGCATTGTTAACCCCTAGCCCATTTTGCGTCACTTGCCTATCGAGACTAGCCATTGAGTATTGCCGGCAATGTTACTTGTGCACATTAGTGATCCGCACCTCCCAATGCATACATACCATATCATCTTGGTATCATGATATCATCTCTTGTGTCACAAGATTGTTCGCGCATATACACAATTGCTATCTTGGTTGGTACATTTCGCATAGTGGCCATAAAAAAAGAATAAGCTTTTAAGCAAAGAGAAAACAAAGAGCTTGTAAGCAATAGCCATAGCATCGCCACATTGAATATCATACTACCATATTGATCACCTTGTATCGTTGTGTGCGTAACACCAAGAACCATACATAATAGCATACTTGGGATAGAAAGTTTATCCATTTTGCATCTTATAGGTTGTGCACAAGTGTCGGATCCGCCTATTGAGAAATCGTGCTAGCGTCTCTCTTGAGTTGTGCAACACGAGCGTTTTCCGTGGATTCCACATTTTGTGCTCACTCCTTGGTTGCACGACCCCATTTATCTATCCATGTGTGTGTTTCCATGTGCCATTCATTGCCATTGGTCTACTAGTTTCACTTGCGAATTGGTAAATCTCTTTCAACATTATTGACTCTTGCTAACATTTTGCATCAAATTTTTGTGCCACTTGTCCTAACCAAGCCACTCGATAAGCTTTACTTTGTAGGTGTGAGTGAGCAAGTCCGGTACAAATTCCACTATTCTTTCCTTTCACATTGAGTGAAACGGGATACTGATACGTCTCCAACGTATCTATAATTTTTTATTGTTCCATGCTATTATATTATCTATTTTGGATGTTTAATGGGCTTTATTATGCACTTTTATATTATTTTTGGGACTAATCTTGTAAGTGCATCTAGTGCCCCTTAGTGATTTTGGTGTATTGAAGACTTATAGGTTAAGGGACTAATGTGTTTATGAGTGTACACGGGTCTATAAGTCTATGAGGAGTTTGATATTTACAGAGAAAGTCGACCCTAAAAATTAAGTTCTTTTACTGAAGACTTTGGTTTTCTTATGACTTTCTGAAGTCTTCGTAAGTGATGAAATTGGTGTGACCTTGATGACTTGGTTTTCTTTTGAGGATCATGATGCGTGAAGATTTTTGTTTTCGTAGTTTCGCTTTCTCTTTCTTGAGTCATAGGAAACACCGTCTTTGTTAAAGGGGTCGAGGAAATACTAAGGAAAAATTTCCATGTGATGCTCAACTCAAAATCCTACACCTACCAATCCCTTCGAAAGTGAAGCCTTTGGAAATCTCATACAACTCGGTCAATTTCTTGATGTGAGACGAAGTTCTTACAGTCATTTGAGGAATTTGTTCGGCGAGGAGTTAGGAATTCGCCGGTCTTGATTGCCTACACAGTGAGGAACATGATAGCCACAGGAATTTGAGAGTCAAATTTCCGACCGTTCTTGTCTTCTTGGCACTGTTCCAAAATATCTTATCCACCTAACGGTCATATCATTGAAGGGCATTTATGTCTTATCATGTCGGGCTGCTCCCTAGGCTATAAATAGCCGCACCCTACAACCACTAGCTGGTTGGCTGCTCCGAGAGAACTTGACACTTTTAATCTGAGAGCAACCCATCCTCCGAGGACTTTGAGCGAAAATCATCGAGTGAGGAAAAACCCAAAAACCAAACCCCTACAAACCCAAAGTGATTGAGCATCACTGAAGAGATTGATCCTGCATGGATCCGACGCTTGTTACCTTTGAAGACTGTGCTTCTTCAAGACGGTTAGGCGTCATGGTCTAGAAGCATCCAAGAGGAATTGTGGATCGCCGGGTGACCAAGTCTGTGAAGGTTTGGAAGTCGCCTAAAGACATACCACGAGTGATTGGGACGAGGTGCATGTGACCTTAGTTCAAGGAGAATACGGTGAGGACTTCGTGTCCTGAGCTGCGTGCTCGGCCGATCGGGTGTCCGGATCGTGTGTCCTCGAGTTTAAATACTCGGCCCGCTCAACCAGACGTACAACCGAGACAAAGTTGGAACTGGTCTCTGAAATCATTGTCTTCACCAACCTAACTAGTTCTATTTCCTCAACTCTTTCATTTCCTCATTCCGTGTTGAGTGTTCGTTCATATCTGTGTTTGAAGACTTTGGTCAAGACTTTCTCAATTTCCTCAGTTCAATTCTTGATCTGTTTGTCTTCATCTTGTGCTATCCTCGTGTTTACGCTTTACATACTCTTTGATTGTCTTCATTTCATCATGATGACCATGCCCGCATTCTCTTATGCTTACTTGTGAGTTCTTATTACGCTTCAAGTATTTCTTCACTTAGGAATTTACTCACCGGAAAATTAGTCATTGAAGAATTCATAAAAATAGCATATTCACCCCCCCTCTAGTCGATATAACGCACTTTCAATTGTTATCGAGCACAGTACTCCTTGTTACGTGTGATTTTGGTTTAACCACGGAGTTTTAGTTATGTCGATTGCAGGTATGATCAAGGTCTCACTGGGTGTCCTACCTTTGATGGGACGGACTACCCCTCTTGGAAAAACAAGATGCGAATGCATCTTGAGGCAATTGACAACGATCTACGGTATGTTGCGGAAAATGGTGTTCCCTCTGTCTCACCGAAATCCTTTGAACGTTGCCGTTGTGAAGAGATTCAAGCAACTCGATTCTCAAGCGAAGAATATCATATGTGGCCATCCGAGCAAAGGACAATATGGAAGAGTGAGTGCTTTGGAAGCTGCTAAGCTCATCCGGGACGAGCTGTCCAAAGTAAATGAAGGAGTCTCAACTCAGCATGACTCTCGAGTTGATGTTCTTCGAAATCTCTTCAACCGCTTTAAAAGACTCGACAATGAAAATGTTCAACAAACCTTCGATCGCCTCACTGACATCTCAATGGAGCTTCAAGCGCATGGTGCCACTGACATCACCGACCATGAGGTGGTGAAGAAATTGTTGAGATCGCTTGATTCCTCATTTGATACTCTGGCACTGATGATACAAGAGTGTGCTGACTACAAGTCACTTGATCCAGCTGATATCCTCGAGAGGTTAAATACTCATGAGTTCTAGCTATGGAAAATCACGTGCCCTGAAGGCTAAGGCTGTGTCTGAATCTGATTGTGAAGACTCTGGTAGTATCCTTGGAGATCCTGAAGAATTGAGCCAGGAGCTAGCACTGCTCGTGAAGAAATTCCAGAAGTTCTCAAGACGTGGTTGCTTTGGAAAATCCTCAAGGAGCAATGATTCCTCATCCAGTGACTATAAGAGAAGACTATGCCACAAATGCAAGAAACTTGGTCACTACATTCAAGATTGTCCTCAGTGAGAAAAGGAATTAAAGAAGAAGAAATACAAGGATTACAGTTCTGATGACGCTAAGAAGAAGAAGAAATCGTCGAAATCTTCATCATCAAAATCCTCAAAGTCTTCTTCTCACAAGAAGAGCAGCTCCAAGAAGGCTCGGGCATTCATTGGCAAGGAAATGGACTCAAGCTAAATCGAGGAACATGAGGAAGAGGAGGCATCGAGAAGAATCCGAGTGCAGTGTGGCGGGTGGCTCTCGCTCTTGCTTTTCGTCGACAAGTCCATCTTCTACTCTGAAGAAAATTACCTCACCAACAAAGCTGATGAAGATAGTGATGACTGCGCTCCCACCTATTGCTTCATGGCAAAGGGTGCCAAGGTACTCAAATATACCTCCTCTGAATCTAGTGAAAATGAATGTGATGAAGATCTCAAGCCCAGCTACTCAAAACTTGCTAAGATTGCTATAAAACAACAAAGGGCTTTTGAAAAGGTTCAAAACATGCTAGACAAAAGTGATGATATGTTGGGTGAAGAAATGGATCGCACTAAAGCCCCGATTGAAAATCTTGAGACTTTGGTCTAGGTTTGACAACCTTCAAGGTCATCATAACACTCTCTTGTCTGATCATGAGAAAGTTTCTTATGAATTTCTTCAAAGAAACCAAGATCTTGAGAAGCTAAGAGTGAGTTATGAAGATCTTCAGAAGGAGCGCGATTCATTGCTAGCTCAACAAATCAGCGCTTCTCAGGAAGAATTTGTTCCTCCATGCTTAAAGTGCATTGAATGTGAATCTGCTAATTCTTCACCTGAATGTTCAAATGCTTCAACTGTTACAAATTCTTCACCTGCTCCTGCTATCACTAATTCCTCATCCGAGGACATTGCTAGTATCACCTTGACGATGCAATTTGAAGGAATTGTACATGACAGGCATGTACAAAATCCTCAAAGGGCATCAGACTCTTTGTGATGTGCTTAAAAAGCAGATCCTCAACAGGAATCCTAGGAAAGAGGGTATTGCCTTCATGGGTTGCTGCAAAGGGACCTCCAGTTGATCCATATAACTTATCTGGCTTTACATGTGAATCTCCTCATTCTTCTGATGAGTCATTTGACTCCAACTATAAACTGTTCAAAAATCAGAATGGTGAAGTATTTGCTAGATATGTTGGCACTAATCGCGAGAACGGTTCCCCTATGAAGAAAATCTGGGTTCCCAAGAAGTGCCTTGAAAGTCTTCGGTGAATGTCCTCATGACACCACACCGTGAAGAATAGGAACCCCAGATCAAACTCTTCATATGGACCAAATTCTTCATATGGATCCAAGTCCTCATACGGACCAAATTCCTCACATGGATCAAAGTCCTCATATGATTATCATCGTGCTAACAACTCTGTTTGAGGGTAGAGCTAAGGGCTATGAATATGTGCATTATTCTTCTAACCAATATGTTCATAAGTCCTCGTAGAATTTCTCTGCTTTTTCATATGCTTACCCTAACCTCTCTTATGTGAAGCGAAATGGATTGGCTTCTATGCCACCATTCTCATATGGAGCTTGTAGAGTGATGAACTCTTTGCCACCCCTTCGGATGTGGGTGGTGAAGAAAAGGAACTAATCTCTTCTGCAGGTCAGGTCTCGGGCGTGCTTTAACGTCTGATGAATTTCTTTGGGGGCACGACAAAAATGCACGAAAGGGCCTTGAGGCTAATCATGAAGAAATGAACTTCATTTCACACGTCCTCATCTTGCTTATCTATTATACTTTGCTGATGAAATTCATCTGATGAAATTGATATCATATTCTTCACTGATGAAGTATATGAGATCGTAAGTTGCACTAATTCATCTGCAGGATGATCAACCCAAAGCCAATGAGTGGGTCCTCGATAGTGGATGTACAAATCACATGCCCAGTGACAAGAATCTATTGATGGATGCTCCCTTATCACCGTCACATCTGAAGCATATCATCTTTCTTGACAAAGGCAAAAGTCGTGTATTGGGTCTTGGTAAGGTTGCAATCTCTAAGGACATACACATGGACAAAGTCATGCTTGTTGAGTCCTTAGGATACAACCTCATGTCAATCTCAATGCTTTGTGATCTTGATATGGTTGTTGTCTTTGGCAAATGTCGTTGTGTTGTGATCATGGAAGGTGACAATTCCAAAGTCTTCTAAGGCTTTAGGAGAGGAGACTTGTATATTGTTGATTTCTCTGAGGACCACAACCAGCCGTGTGTCTACTTGCAAAAGCTTCGGAAGGCTGGCTATGGCATCGACGACTTGGTCACGCAGGCATGAGGAATTTACTGCACTTGCGAAGAAGAAGCATGTCATTGGCATTGAGAATGTCAAATTCCTCAAGGATCACTTGTGTGGAGCACGTGAAGCTGGAAAAATGACCAAGGCCAAGCATCCAAAGAAAGACTATCATGACCACTACTCGTCCCTTCGAATTGCTTCACATGGACCTCTTTGGTCCTAATCATTACTCAGCAATCACTAATGATGCATCTCTATATGGCTTTGTTATTGTTGATGATTACTCTTGTTACACATGGGTACACATTGTTACTTACAAACATGAAGTGCGTGAAGTCTTCAAACGATTTTCCTCGAGGGCTTCAACCAACTTTGGTGTGAAGATCAGCACATCGGGGGTGACAATGGAACTGAGTTCAAGAATTACGGTCTTGATGACTATCTTGATGAACTTGGTATTACTCATGAGTTATCTGCTCCCTATACTCCTCAGCAAAATGGCGTCGTGGAGCGCAAGAACAGAACTCTTGTTGAGATGGCTCGCACTATGCTTGATGAATACAAAACGCCTCGTTGTTTTTGGATTGATGCAATTGATACCGTGTGCCACATCATCAACAGATTATATCTTCACAAATTCTTCAAGAAGACTACCTATGAACTCCTCACTGACAAGAAACCCAATGTGAGTTATTTCAAAGTCTTGATTGCTAAATGCTTTGGGTTAGAGATCCTCATCACAATGCTAAATTTGCACCAAAGCACATGAAGGTTTTATGCTTGGTTACGGAAAGGACTCGCCCACCTACGAGTCTTCAACATCGCTCTTCACAAGATTGTTGAAATCAGATGTGCGGTTCGATGAAACTAATGGCTCGCAAAGAGAGCACCTACCTTCTGTGATAGATGAACCAAAGCACCGGAGGAATCTATCAAGTTCAAGGCTCTTGAGGATGTAATTCCCTCTTGAAGAATCTCTTTGAAGAATTCATTCCGAGCGCGAAGAACGTCGAAATGATGCACTGAAGATAATCTTTGAAGAAAATGGTCTGTGAAGAAAATGCTGATCAAATTCCTCGACGACAACTAGCTCATCCTCGCGTTGCAAAAGAAGTGCAAGTTGACAAGATCATCAATGACATTGAAGCGCCAGGTCCTCTCACACGCTCAAAAGCTTCACATTTAACTAACTTTTGTGGGCACTATGCTTTTGTCTCTATCATAGAGCCCACTAAGGTAGATGAAGCATTTACGGAGCCCGAGTGGATTCGAGCAATGCAAGAAGAATTACATCGATTCGAGCTCAACAATGTCTGGAACTAGTCAAACGTCTGAGATCCTCGCAAGCATAATATCATTGGCACAAAGTGGATCTACCGCAACAAGCAAGATGAAAATGGCCTTGTGGTGAGGAAAAAGGCACGACTTGTAGCTCAAGGCTACGAGAGGTTGAAGGAATTGATTTCGATGAAACTTTTGCACTGTTGCTAGACTTGAGGCTATTCGCATATTACTTGCTTATGCTAACCATCATAATATCACTTTATATCAAATGGATGTGAAAAGTGCATTCCTTAATGGTAAGCTTGAGGAAGAAGTATATGTTGCTTAACCCCCAGGTTTTGAAGATCCAAAGAATCCCGACAAAGTCTTCAGACTCAACAAGGCCCTCTATGGCCTCAAACAGGCCCCATGGGCGTGGTATGATACATTGAAGGAATTCTTCGTGAAGAATGGCTTCACACCCGGTTCACTCGACCCTACTCTCTTTACTAAATCATATGATGGTGAACTGTTTGTGTGCCAAATATATGTTGATGATATTATCTTTGGTATCTTGACCAACGTTATAGTGATGAATTTGCCTATATGATGAGTGAAGAATATCAAATGTCTATGATGGGAGAATTGAAATTCTTCTTAGGTCTTCAAATTCGTCAACAACACAATGGCATATTCATATCTCAGAGAAATACCTCAAAGATGTTCAAGAAATTCGGCATGCAAGATTGCAAAGGCGTCAAAATTCCTATGCCCACAAATGGCCATCTATGCAACCGATGAAAATGGTATTGACTTGATCACAAGGTATACCGCTCCATGATTGATTCTCTATTGTACTTATGTGCATCTAGGCCAGATATAATGCTTAGTGTTTGCATGTGTGCCCAATTTCAAGCTACAAGAAGGAATCACACCATAAAATTTGTGAAGCATATTCTTCGATATCTAGCTCACACACCAACACTAGGATTGTGGTACCCCAAGGGCTCTACGTTTGATCTCATTGGATATTACGACTCGACTATCTTTGGTGATCGTGTGGACCGCAAGTCAACATCTGGTACTTGTCATTTCCTCGGACGATCTTTGATCTGTTGGTCCTCGAAGAAACAGAATCACGTATCACCGCTTCATCGCGAAGTCGAGTACATTGCTTCTTGGCTCTTGTTGTGCTCAATTGTTGTGGATGAAGCAAACTCTCAAGGACTACGGCATCAACGTGAAGAATGTGCCTCTCTCTTTGTGACAATGAGAGTGCCATCAAGATTGCTCACAACCCAGTTCAGCACTTTCGAAGACAAAGCACATTCAGATTCGTCATCATTTTCTTCGTGATCATGTGTTGAAGGGCGACATCTCCATCGAGCATGTGAAGACCAAGAACAGCTAGCCGATATCTTCACAAAGCCCTTGGATGAGAAGAGATTTAGCAAGTTGCGGTGTGAGCTAAATATCTTAGAATCTTGAATGTTCTTTGAAAAGGACACACATCCGACACTTATGCAAAATTGATGACTTAGATGTGCAACACATGAAGAAACTTTTTCTTCAATCAATGAAGAATAAAACTCTAAGTGTGAAGAAATTAATGAAGAATTTGATTCTCGAGAACCCTCGACAATTGTATGCGGTGTGTGCGAAATCATCATTCTTATATGGTGGGTCACGCCACCACCAAAATTGAAAATCTTCAATTTGAGTTTTTCCTCGATTTTGAAATTCTTGAGTTTTCAAATTCTTCAACTTTGCAAAATCTTCACTGCTTCCGTTGTCTTTCTTCATTGACTATATATATATATATATATATATATATATATATATATATATATATATATATATATATATGGGTTTATGTCCTCTCTGACATTCACTTATGGCTATTTCTTCAAGTTGCTTTTTACGCTAAGTGAATGTGATCGGACCCTTCCCCCTCTATGTTATACTCAACCCAAGCTATTCACAAATTCTTCATGTGTGTTCTATTTGAAACTCGTTCAAAATCTTCACTGTGTCCTTGTCAGCTGAAGAAATTGCGAACGGAACTTTTAACTTATCTTATCCAAATTTTTCGCTTTGCCGCTCAAACCGTTCCGCATCCCACGATAAACTTATCTACTCACCCACGATCTACCACAATCTCCACTTTTCAAAGACGTGGGTGACACATGTCAGCGAATGAAAAGGGCGAGGCACGTTCGTCCAAAATCTTGAGTGACGGTTTTTCACCGTGGCTATATATACCCCTCTCCCTTCCTCACTTCCTTTACTCCGCTTAACCGCTCTCTCTCTCTCGCTCAAGCTTCTCAAACCCTAAGCGCCGCCGCTACTCCATCGTCACGGTGAGGAAGAGCTTCCTTTGCCTCGACCTCGTCGCCCGTCAGACTTTCGCGCCCGACCATGGAAATCTTCACTCCGCCGCCGCGTTAGCTGTCTTCCTCCGCCGAGTTAGGGCGTGGGAGATCTGAACTGACGAACGTCTAATCTACACTTCTCTGTTCATCGTGTTCTTCAGTTCGGGTAATTAAAAGTTACTTTTATTACTCGCTTTGATTCTCAAACCTTCCTGGAAATCTTCAAAGGTGTTTATTCTTCAAATCTTCACACATATGAACACCTCAAATGAAATATGCTCTTGATTCGTTTCTCTAAGCAATGATTTTTCTTCAAGATTCCTCAATTGTGTGGATCCTCGATCTATACAACTCTGGAACCTAAGACAAAGATCGCTTAGTGAAATTCTTCAAGGCTCATCTGGTCAAATTCCTCAAACTAGTTCTTTTTGAAAAACCTTCTGAGAACGCATATGACCTCTCCAAATTCCTCGCAACTATACTCTGTTCACGGTACTCATGTCCGCCTTTGAATCACTAGGTTCTCATCAACTTAACTCATTTGCAGCGTTCCTCGAAGAGAAGTTGCATACTTCTTCAGAGAATTCGATTGTTCAAATTCCTCAGCTGAAGAATATGGCAGAAGGAAAGAAGCCACAAAAAGGAGGAAAGAGGCCTAAGGTCATGACTGCTTTCGAGATACCTGAGGACATATATGCTGACTATTGCACACCTGATGAAGCCAAGTTTGGCAAGGAAAACAAAAATCAGCGCAAGGTGCGCATTCAGAGGATTGAAAGGAGATGGGCAAGGGAATGGAGGGAGTACAGATATGTTACTCCAAAGTACATGAAGAAATTTGCACTGAATCCTCCATGCCCAAGAGCTCCATTGGCACTGCCAAGAAGTCGACCCCACCGACATCAAGCGTGGTGAGGACTTTCTGAAGAATGGGCCAAGCGCCAAGCCAAGTTGGCGAGACAAGCCAAAGAAGCGGTGAGGAAATTCAATGAAGACTCACATCTGCTGCTGCCACTTTGAGGCCCTGTTCAGCCCGGAAGATCAATGGCAAAGAAGCCAGCCAAGACAAGCCAAGTGCTTCACCAACAGTGCCCTCACAGCCAAAATCCTTAGCAATGCCCTCACGGCCAGAATCTTCAATGCCCTCACGGCCAGTTCCTCATGCTGCTCCTGCTAATCCCAAATCCTCAGCTCCTACAAAGTCCTCAGCAGCTCCTCCAAAGTCCTCAGCACCTGTGCATCTGGCCACGTGTCAAAGGACAGCAGGCATCTCCATTTCCTCTGGTGTCTCAGCAAGTTCCTCAGCTGCACCAAATTCTTCATCAGGCCCCACTCTGCTGAAGAAAAAGGCAACTGCTGGACGAGGTCCTCGGCCAAGTCCGAAGAAGAAACAGGTCGCCTTCCAAGTGCCATCTGATGATGAAGCTGATGATGATGAACTTGCAGAAATCATCAGAGACCGACAAGAAAGGGCCGCTAGAGCCAAAGGCACACCTGTGCCACTGCTTTTGGATCCAAGGGCGATCCTCGAGTACATTGATCTCTGGCACAAGGATCCAGAGACACCTATGCCTGATTTTCATCTGACACCTGGACAAAGTCACATGCTGACCCATTTCATCTCTGAAGAGAAATGGAAATTTGAGAAGGCAAGGCATATCAAGAAGGCTCAATTCGGGAAAGAGAAGTTCCTGAGGAATAACGTTGTCAGAATGACAACTGAGGAACTCCTCAAGATCCAGTCTGATATCAAAGCCCTAAGTGATAACTATGATGCCTATTATGCTGAATGGCAAGGAGCCAAAGTCAGATTTGTCAATCTGACAAAGAAGTTCACAAATGTTGCAGCCCCAACGCAACAAGAAATTCATCGGTGGAGCCTCTGCTTTCACCTGAAGAACATGCCAAGACACCGATGATTTTCAGCCTGCTGAAGACAATGCTAGTTCCAGGGCTGATGACTCCATTCCAGCCGCTGAAGAAATTGCCAGGGCATCCACTAGTGGTGCGCCTGAAGAAACTGAAGAAGTCAGGGCAACTGCATCAGTTGCGCCTGAGGAAATTCAACCAGATTCCTCAGCTCCTCCTGCACCTACACCAACTCCAATCCTTCCATCTGCATCTGATGTGAAGAAGACCAAGGCTGCAGAGCGAGCTGCAGTGAAGAAAAGGAAAGCATCACCGCTTCAAATTCTTCACCCGAAAAAAATGAAGCCTATGACAAGCTCTTTTGAAAATCCAATCGATGTCTGTTCCAATTTCCTCTATTTCATCAAAGGACCTTGTTCCTTTTGGTGAAGAGTATGAGATCTAGCGAATCGATGAAGAAAATCATTCTGCTTCGTTAGAGCAGATTGATGAAGAAATTGAAGTGGATGCAATCCCTTAAACACCAATCATTTCCTCGCCTATGCCTCGGTTCACACGGTGAAGAGGTGGTGTTGAGGAAATTGAAGACGAAGACGTGGATATTGGATGCACCACGCTGTGATGAACGATGACTTTTGGGAAAGTCAACATCCCAATTCTCCACTCTTCACCCCAATCCAACAGATTCCTCGGTCCCCGCTCCAACAGTTCAAATGGGCTCAAGAAACTCATCCCAACTCATCGATTGCATGAAGAAATTCCAGCCACTAGTCTTTGAAGAACACTGCATTCTTTGATCCTATGAACACGCAGACCGCATATGAAGAGGAACCAGAAATTCCTCACCTGAAGAACACGAGATTGCGATTCACGAGGTCGTGATGCAACTCATCGACACTCCTTTGCTAAAGCCAAAGAATCCATTCTCAACGAAGCAAAAGTTCAAGGCTGAAGATTTCTTGGCGACATGTATTCTTCATCGACTACAACCCATATGACTCTGCTCGCATAAGGAAGAGGCGTTTCTGGACTGCTAGTCAAGCCAACTTCTATTCCTATGTGCTATTCAACAAAGACAAAGTCTTCGATCATGCACATATTCCTCATGTGGACATGGAATCTCTACCAGGCTTCGAGCCAGTCCTCAGTGTTCTTCATGATGCAGGATTGCTGAATTTCTCGTGACCGACATCTCGTGATTGGAATGAAGAACTCATTCTTCAATTCTATGCGACGCTGCACATCACGGAGATTACGAAGATGTGAACTCATGGGTATTGGACCGGATGACGAGAAAATACTCACTACAAGGCACCGACAAGCTGAATTGCTTCGTGCCCTCCCACTCAGTCCTCCCCTTGATGGTGCTCGTTGCATCTACAACGAACCTGAGCTTTCAAATCATTACATGCAAGTGTTGATGAAGCCTTTGAAGCCGGGACAGGCACCTCGAACCAAATTCTTCGTCAAGGAATTACTGTATGTGCCTCGGACTGTCTATCGCATTCTGACAAAGACAATGAGTCCTATCAAAGGCCACGACTCAAATGATGAAGAAGTCGTTGGCATCATGAAGAATATGCTTTTCAATATCATTCATGGCGTTCCGTCAACTTCCATGATTTCTTCATGAGGACTCGGCAAATATTGCTATGTCACCTTTTGAGCTGAAGCCTTATGCACCATGGATTATGAGGTTCATCGGGACAAGGTCTTCACTCAATTACAAGGCTGATACTACGAACCACTGCAGCTACTTGCCTCCAATTGAAGTCCTCAAGCGGACATTTTCCTCGGTGATGACAAGGGCAAGGCAAGCTGCTGTGATAGATGAAGGCATTCGTCCATTGGATGGTCAATTTCAAAGCTGCATCCTACTCCACCAATGATGACTCGCCACACATGACTCTGCCGCCAATACCTCGGCCAAGCAAAATCCTCAAGCCACAAGACCCGGGGTGATGACCGATCGTGAGTTACTCCTCAGTCTTCATCAGAAGGTTGATCGCAATCATAAATGGGTCAAGCGTCGGTTTGGTTCAATTCTTCACAACATGACCTCAACGCACAATGCAGTGAAGAAAAACCAATACTACCTCCATGAAACCTTCAACCACACTTGGGCTGTTATTTCTAATGTCTACAGCGCAGAAGAACTGAAGACAATGGGTCTCAAGGAAGAATTTGACTGGTCTGTACCTCCACCGAAGAAATTAAAGAAGGTCAAGGTTCCTTCCTTGGTATCCAGAACCTAATCTTCATCGCGCGACAATGATGAAAATGAAGACTAGGACGACACTGTGGAAGGCCCTACTACGAAAACCGACCCCGACAACGCTGGCGCTCCTTCATTAACTTGAAATTCTTCAGGGGCGTTAGTCCTCAGTTTCAATCCTTTTGGTCATTTGATGACAAAGGGGGAGAAATGTGAGTTAGTCTTCAAGCGGGTCTACTATATGGGCGTTTTTTGCTAAGTTACAACTCTCGTTCTTCTGAAACTTTATTGGTCGAGTTGTAATCTTAAACCCGATGGTGCTCTGATACTTTTGATGTGTTCCTCTGCATGCTTATTCCTCATTATATGTTAATACACGCATGCTGGACTACATCAGTCACCATATTTCATATTGCATTTCAAATTCTTCATATTATATGTCAAATGTGTGTATGAATTACAAGATATAGGGGGAGATCTCCATGATTCAACTCTTCAAATGTGCAATGCCTCAAAAGCAAAATTCCTCACTATGCACATCTTCAGGGGGAGTTCTTCTATATCTTGCAATCAAATTCCTCAATATCGTATTTACACTTCATATGTTTATCCCGTTGAAAACTTAACCTATATTGTCATCAATCACCAAAAGGGGAGATTGTAAGTGCATCTAGTGCCCTTAGTGATTTTGGTGTATTAAAGACTTATAGGTTAAGGGACTAATGTGTTTATGAGTGTACACAGTCTATAAGTCTATGAGGAGTTTGATATTTACAGAGAAAGTCGACCCTAAAAATGAAGTTCTTCGATCAAGACTTTGATATTCAAGACTTTCTGAAGACTTTGAAAGTGAAGAAATTGGTGTGACCTTGAAGACTTATTATTCATTTGAGGAACATGAAGCGTGAAGACTTTTGTTTTCGTAGTTTCGTCTTCTCTTTCTTGAGTCATAGGAAACACCGTACTTTAAAGGGGGTCGAGGAAATACTAAGGAAAATTTTCCATGTGATGCTCAACTCAAAATCCTACACCTACCAATCCCTTCGGGTGAAGCCTTTGGAAATCTCATACAGCTCAGTCAATTTCTTCAAAGGATGTGAGACGAAGTTCTTCCGTCATTTGAGGAATTTGTTCGACCGAGGAGTTAGGAATTCGCCGGTCGGATTGCCTACGATGAGGAACATGATAGCCCCGAGGAATTTGAGAGTCAAATTTACGATCACGTTGTTGTCTGCCACCTGTTCCAAAATATCTTATCCACCTAACGGTCATATCATTGAAGGGCATTTATGTCTTATCATGTCGGGCTGCTCCCTAGGCTATAAATAGCCGCCCCCTACAACCACTAGCTGGTTGGCTGCTCCGAGAGAACTTGACACTTGTCATTTGAGAGCAACCCATCCTCCGAGGACTTTGAGCAAAAATCATCGAGTGAGGAAAAACCCAAAAACCAAACCCCTACAAACCCAAAGTGATTGAGCATCACTGAAGAGATTGATCCTGCGTGGATCCGACGCTTGTTACCTTTGAAGACTGTGCTTCTTCCAGACGGTTAGGCGTCATGGTCTAGAGCATCCAAGAGGAATTGTGGATCGCCGAGTGACCAAGTCTGTGAAGGTTTGGAAGTCGCTCAAGACTTACCACGAGTGATTGGACGAGGTCTGTGTGACCTTAGTTCAAGGAGAATACGGTGAGGACTTGGTGTCACGAGTTGCGTGCTTTCGGCCGGGTGTCTGCACCTTTGTGTGTCCTCGAGTTTAAATACTCAGCCGCTCCAACTGTGACGCATAACCGAGACAGCAGTTGGAACTGGTCTACCAAATCATTGTCTTCACCAACCTAACTGGTTCTATTTCCTCAACTCTTTCATTTCATTATTGTGTTGAGTGTTCATTCATATCTGTGTTTGAAGACTTCGACTGAAGACTTTCTCAATTTCCTCAGTTCAATTCTTCAGTCTATTTGTCTTCATCTTGTGCTATCTTGTGTTTACGCTTTCTGTACTCTTTGATTGTCTTAATTTCATCATGATGACCATGCCCGCATTCTCTTATGCTTACTTCTGAGTACTTATTCCGCTGCAAGTAGTTCTTCACTTAGGAATTTCCTCACTAGAAAATTCCTCATTGAAGAATTCATAAAAATCGCCTATTCACCCCCCCCCCCCTCTAGTCGATATAACGCACTTTCAAATCTATTAACCAAAGGCCCAGTGCAAATTGTTGTTTTTTTGCCTATTTCAGTGTTTCGCAGAAAAGGAATATCAAACGGAGTTCAAACGGAATGAAACCTTCGGCAGAGTTATTTTTGGAACAAACGCAATCCAGAAGACTTGGAGTGGACGTCAAGGAAGCAACGAGGCAGCCACGAGCTATGGAGGCGCGCCCCCACCCTCGTGGGCCCCTCGTGGCTGCACCGACCTACTTATTTCACCTATATATACTCATATACCCCGAAAACATCCAGGAGCACCACAAAACCCTATTTCCTGTGCCGCAACCTTCTGTACCCGTGAGATCCCATCTTGGGGCCGTTTCCTGTGCGCTATCGGAGGGTGAATCGATCATGAGGGCTTCTACATCAACACCGTAGCCTCTTCGATGATGTGTGAGTAGTTTACCATAGACCTTCGGGTCCATAGTTATTAGCTAGATGGCTTCTTCTCTCTCTTTGGATCTCAATACAAAGTTCTCCTCGATTCTCTTGGAGATCTATTCGATGTAATTCTTTTCGCGGTGTGTTTGTCGAGATCCGATGAATTGTGGGTTTACGATCAAGATTATCTATGAACAATATTTGATTCTTCTCTGAATTCTTATATGTATGATTTGATATCTTTGCAAGTCTCTTCGAATTATCAGTTTGGTTTGGCCTACTAGATTGATCTTTCTTGCAATGGGAGAAGTGCTTAGCTTTGGGTTCAATCTTGCGGTGTCCTTTCCCAGCGACAGTAGGGGCAGCAAGGCACATATTGTATTATTGCCATCAAGGATAAAAAGATGGGGTTTATATCATATTGCTTGAGTTTATCCCTCTACATCATGTCATCTTGCCTAATGCGTTACTCTATTCTTATGAACTTAATACTCTAGATGCATGCTGGATAGCGGTCGATGTGTGGAGTAATAGTAGTAGATGCAGAGTCGTTTCGGTCTATTTGTCGTGGACGTGATGCCTATATACATGATCATGCATAGATATTCTCATAACTATGCGCTTTTCTATCAATTGCTCGACAGTAATTTGTTCACCCACCGTAGAATTTGCTATCTTGAGAGAAGCCACTAGTGAAACCTATGGCCCACAGGTCTATCCTCCATCATATTAATCTCCCGTCAACTAGCTATTTCTGTCGTCGTTTATTTTGCAATCTTTACTTTCCAATCTATATCATAAAAGTACCAAAAATATTTACCTTATTATCTCTATCAGATCTCACTTTTGTGAGTGGACGTGAAGGGATTGACAACCCCTTTATCACGTTGGTTGCAAGTTTCTTATTTGTTTGTGCAGGTGCGAGGGACTTGCGTGTAGTCTCCTACTGGATTGATACCTTGGTTCTCAAAAACTGAGGGAAATACTTACGCTACTTTGCTGCATCACCCTTTCCTCTTCAAGGGAAAACCAACGCATGCTCAAGAGGTAGCCAGAAGGATTTCTGGCGCCGTTGCCGGGGAGGTTTACGCCAAGTCAAGTCAAGATTTGATCTCTCGTCAACTTGCCAATTTCCGGCGCCATTGCCGAGGAGATCTCTGCACAAGTGAAGACATACCAAGTACCCATCACAAACTCTTATCCCTCGCGTTACTTTATTTGCCATTTGCCTCTTGTTTTCCTCTCCCCCACTTCACCTTTGCCTTTTCTTTGCCTTCTTCCCGTATGTCTTTTTGTTTGTGTTTCCATGTGCCTTCTATTTGCTTGCATCTTTGGTTGCTAAAAATCTATTGATATGGATCCACTTAAAGTGTTCTACTTGGATCATCTTCAATCTATATGTGCTCGTGCTGAAACCCCAACTAGTTTAGTTGAGGGAAAATCTTTAGATGAGCATGCTCATTTTGTGCGTCATCGTTTGTCTTAAAAGGGGAAGCTCTTATGGTATCAAATAAATAGTTTGCTATGCTATGCTTGGAATCTTTGTGAAGTTTATGACTTTAATTGTTGCTCTAAGAACCCTAAAAAACACCTTCCCTACTTATGTGAGTTTAATGATAATTAAATCTTATCTTCTTATGCAAAGGGTGTTTATAGTAACTATGATATCGAACAAATTGAAGAATTTGTTGTTTTTAAGGGTGCTTATGAAGTTGCTTCTTTGATTGAAAAGTATGATATTACTCTCTACAAATCTGAAAATTTTGACATACTTAATTATTGCTATGAAAACTATGCCCATAATGTCTATGTCAAAGAACTTATGACCGTTGCTTTAGAAGAAAATAATGATATGCATGAACCTATAGATAACTGTGATTCTGATGATTTGATTGAAATATCCCTTGATGAACATGATGCTTGCTATTCTTGTGGTCATGATGCCAATATTTATGAAGACGAATTTGCTATAGTTCCTTATGTTAAACATGAGATCGTTGCTATTGCACCCATACTTGATAGTTCCTTCGATGAAAAGCATGATTGCAAAATTCTCTTGATGTCAATTGTGCTAATATATGCAAAACCCTAAGCTTGGGGATGCTAGTTTTGCTATGTCTACTACTTGTTGCAATGATCATGATTGGGGTGATTGTTCTTATGATCTTGAAAATTAATTTAAGCCCCATGATGAATATGAGATTCATAATAGTGTTCGCAATAATATTGAAAGTGGGTTTGGAGAGGTCATGACTTTAGTTAATGATAATCCCACTATTTTGGAAGAGTGTCAACTTCGCATGCATGTGGATTGTGTTGAGAATATGTTATGTGATAGCTATTTTGTTGAATTTGCCTATGATCCTACATGTAATTATTAAGAGAGAGGAAAATATGGTTGTAGAAATTTTTATCTTACTAAATTACCTCTCGTCATGTTGAGATTGCTATCGTCTCTTTCTTCTTCCTTGCATATGCTAATTTTTGCTTGCTATGATAATTTGATTGCTTATAAAATTCCTATGCATAGGAAGTATGTTAGACTTAGATGTGTTTTTCATATGCTATATGATGCTCTCTTTGTGCTTCAATTCTCGTCTTTCATGTGAGCATCATCGAAATTATCAATGCCTAGCTAGTGGCGTTAAACGATAGCGCTTGTTGGGAGGCAACCCAATTTTATTTTTGCTCCTTGATTTTTGTTCCTGTTTAGTAATAAATAATTCATCTAGCCTATGGTTAGATGTGGTTTTATGTTTTAATTAGTGTTTGTGCCAAGTAGAACCAATAGGATCTTCTTGGGTGATAATTATTTGATCTTGCTGAAAAAGACAAAAACTTTGCGCTCACGAAAATAATTGTTAAAATTCACCAGAACGTGATAAAATACCAATTCTTTTTGAACTAGATCAATATACAAATTATCTAGGTTGTCCTAGTTTTTAAGAATTTTTGGAGTTCCATAAGTATTCGAACAAATTAGATTGCTACAGACTGCTCTGTTTTTGACAGATTCTGTTTTTCATGTGTTGTTCGCTAATTTTAATGAATCTATGGCTAGTATGGGGGGGGGGTATGAACCATAGAGAAAATGGAATACAGTAGGTTTAACACCAATATAAATAAAGAATGAGTTCATTACAGTACCTTATTGTGGTGGTTTGTTTTATTTCGCTAACGGAGCTCATGAGATTTTCTGTTGAGTTTTGTGTTGTGAAGTTTTCAAGTTTTTGGGTAAAGATTTGATGGATTATGGAATAAGGAGTGGCAAGAGCCTAAGCTTGGGGATGCCCAAGGAACCCCAAGGTAAAATTCAAGGACAACCAAAAGCCTAAGCTTGGGGATGCCCCGGAAGGCATCCCCTCTTTAAATCTTCGTCCATCGGTAACTTTACTTGAGGCTATATTTTTATTCACCACATGATATGTGTTTTGCTTGGAGAGTCTTGTATGATTTGAGTTTTTGCTTTTTAGTTTACCACAATCATCCTTGCTGTACACACCCTTTGGAGAGACACACATGAATCAAAATTTATTGGAATACTCTATGTGCTTCACTTATATCTTTTGAGCTAGATAATTTTGCTCTAGTGCTTCGCTTATATCTTTTTAGAGCACGGTGGTGGTTTTATTTTATAGAAATCATTGATCTCTCATGCTTCACTCATATTATTTTGAGAGTCTTATAGAACAGCATGGTAATTTGCTTTGGCTATAAAATTAGTCCTAATATGATGAACATCCAAGATAGGTATAATAAAAACTATCATATAAAGTGCACCGAATACTATGAGAAGTTTGACTCTTTATGATTGTTTTGAGATATGAAGATGGTGATATTAGAGTCATGCTAGTTGAGTAGTTGTGAATTCGAGAAATACTTGGTCAAAAGTTTGTGATTCCCGTAGCATGCACGTATGGTGAACCGTTATGTGATGAAGTCGGAGCATGATTTATTTATTCATTGTCTTCCTTATGAGTGGCTGTCGAGGACGAGCGATGGTCTTTTCCTACCAATCTATCCCCCTAGGAGCATGCGCTTAGTACTTCGTTTTGATAACTAATAGATTTTTGCAATAAGTATGTGAGTTCTTTATGACTAATGTTGAGTCCATGTATTATACGCACTCTCACCCTTCCTGTAACACCCCGGTAATAGTGCTACAGTAATCTCCTTCTAATTACTGCAAAGTCATCACAATTATTTTGCTAATCATCACTTTGTTCCAAATCAAAACCAAATTCAAATTTAAATAAAGACAAAATTTTATTTCCTTAAACAGTAAAACAAAAATGTTTGTTGTGTTGAAAATATTCAATAAGAACTTTTGATGAATTAACCAAACTCATTTGAATTATTAAAATGCCCCTAACAAATTAATATGTGGTCCAACAACACATAACTTGGCCGTTTTGAATTCAAAGAAATAATTATCCTTTTACAAATATTCTACAGACTTGTGTGTAGCTCAACAATATTGCCCTGGGTTTTTCTGCGAAGTTTCACCTTCGAATAAATTCATTTGGTCACCCAATTAAAATGTAGAGTAGTAAAGAAATAAAGAAAACCAAAAAAAGACTAGCTAGAGGAAAATAGAAAAGAGGAGGACCTACTCACCGGAAGATTTGGCCCATCTAGCACCATAGCAGGCCCAGCCCACGCAGGCCTCCTTCCGCCTCCAGCTGCAGGAGGCAGAGAGGTCATGGCGTGCATCCATGGCGCCTTGGCCATGGATGGCCTCCACGTCGCCCTCCCCACGACCTATATAGATGTCGACCGAAACCCTAGAGCACTCCCTTCCTTCCCCCCTCAATCCCCCTTCGCCCCCTACCTCTACTGCTCGAATTTGAGCTCAGAAGATCCACGGTGACCGCTGCCTCTCCGTCGATTGACGCATCCACAGGCCCCTCTGGCGTGCGGGGGCACGTCTTGGAGGTCCGTCCCGGTCGACAGCGTCCGTTCCGGCCGTTGGAGCAAGCAGGGGAGCCGCGTAGAGGGCGTCATCGTCTTCTTCTTCGTCCGGCCGTCGCAACCCCTCCGTCACCAGCGCCTCTCTGGTCCACCTCAGCCTTCCTCGAGCACCTCTTCTGGCTTGCAGTGAGCTCCTCTCCCGTTTCCCCTGTTTTCGTGATTCGATTCATCGCCTTAGATGCCGCCGCGCAACGCCGCGCCTGCCATGGCCGAAACCCCGCCGTAGCCGCCCCGGGCTCGCCCCGCGCGCGCTCGCTGCACCCGTGGTCGTGCTCCCCGCGGCTCTGGCCGTCCCAGGCCGCGCCCTCGTGCGTGTGTCCGCTCGGGCCGCGCCCCTGCTGCTGCTGCGCTGGTAATTGCTGCTGCTTGTGACTGCCGCTGCTGCTTGCTTTTCCTCTTACCTGCTGCCGCTCGCTGGCTGCTAGCATCGCTGCTGCCGCTGCCGTTTACTGCTGCTCTTCTTGCTGCTTTGGCTATTGCTGCTGCTGATGTGCTATGCTGCTACTGCTCCTAGCCACTACTGCTGATATTCGCTAATACTTGCTAGATGTAGTTGCTCTGCTCCTACGGCTGGCCATGGCCATGGCCAGTGTGCTGGGTGTGTGCGCCTGAGTGTGTGTGTTGTGTGTGTGCAGTGTGTGTGCGTGAGTGTGTAGCCGGCCCTTGCTTAGATTAGTACTGCTTAGATTAGTTTTACTAGGTGTAGCTAGTATTAATTAGTGCTAAATTAGTCTAGTAGTAGATGACATATAGGCCCCCTTTAAATGAGTTAGGTTTATTTATTTGTTTAGGTAAATAGTCTATGACATGTGGGCCACACCTTCCCTTTTGACTAGTCAAATTGACTTGGTCAGTTCGGATTAAACTAAATATAATAATTACAGAAAATGATTTTAAAACTTTGTCAAATCATAGAAAATAAACCGTAAGTCAGATGAAAATACTTTGTACATGAAAGTTGTTCAGAACGACGAGACGAATCCAGATACGCTCTTCGATCATCTGTCGCGTGCCCCTAGCATAGTGAACCTGCAACCGTCCCCCTCCGGGTCGTCTGTCCGAAAATGCCAAACTTCGGGAAAGCATTCCCGGATGTTATCCCCCTTCGCCGGTAGCGTGTAGCACCGCATTAGAACACGTCTAGCTTTGCATGTTGTCCTGTTATTCACTTGCTTTCTCTCTATTTACTGTTTATGCCCCCTCTTCTCTCCGGTAGACCCCGAGACTGATGATGCCGCTGTGATCGACTACGTCGATGACGACCCCTCCTTGCCAGAGCAACCAGGCAAGCCCGCCCTTTGATCATCCCGATATCGCCCATTTCCTTTCTCTCATGCTTGCATTAGATTTTGCTATTGTAATTGTTTGCTCCTATTCTGATGCATAGCCTGCTTTTGTAACCTGCTTATTGTTACCTACCTGCTTATCCTAAACTGCTTAGTATAGGTTGGTTAGTGATCCATCAGTGACCCTCACCATGCCCTTGTTGCCCCTACTTCATCATCGAAGACCCGATCAATGGGATTGACGACCAGGCCCCGGCACCGCACATCACTTTCCCCTTAGTTGCTCGACACTACTTGGTTACTATCGAGTGCCGAGGGTGAGACCTCTTCAGCACTTCTGATGTTAACCCTGTAGTGTAGCTATTCGGTCGTGGTCATCGAGGGTGATTTCCTCCTTAACCACTTCCGATACGGCTCTGTCGTGCAACCCCTCAAGTGTGAACCTCGAGGGTGGTTCCTCTTACGTTCACCTTGATGATTACATCGAGTGGAATTCACCGGGGGTGATTCCTTGGGTTTTCCTCTTGATGTTTGAACACACGGATACTTGGACTTTACAATGTTACTTGGAAGGGCGGGTCGACCCTGAGGGGTACCCGCGAGTGATGTGGAGACAGGTTGACCTGGAGGGTGCCCGCGAGATAATTACGAGGCATGGCCGGGCATTCCTAGCCCTTGCCGCAAGTCCTTGAGATGGGGCAACGGGGTCACATCTTTCGTGAGTGTATGCTTGTTACCGCGCGTTCCTAATCCACTACGATTTGGATATTTGATCCGAGGGGCCTCTGGCCTGATAGCACTAACCATCACGTGGGCATAGTATGGGCGTTAGTAAATGCGCATCAACCGAAGCTTAATAGGCGTCGGCTGGCCGGCTAGTTGGACTGGTAAGCACCTGCCTTTTTAAAGGAGGTAGCTAGCTCGCTCACCGGCAGACGTCACATAGCGTCTGAGTTCCGGGGAGATGGCCCATGACCCCTGGGGGCATAGGTTTAGTCCGACATGCTGACCTCTCTATTAAGCCTAGGTCGGGTTGCGGCGTATTGTTTGGCCGAGGCCGGGCATGACCCAGGAAAGTATGTCCGGCCGGAGTTAATCAGCGTGGTGGATAAGTTGGTGCACCCCTGCAGGGAAGAAAACATATATCGATAGTCTGTCCTACGGTAACGGACACTTGGAGTTGTATCCCGGTCGATACAACTAGAACTGGATACTTGAGATGAGACATGGATATGAGGTGATAAATGGATAGTATGGCTCTGGGATTGCTTTCTCGCAGGGAGTCGAGAAAGGATCTCTGGCCGAGGTTGATAACACTACTACTTCTTTACTTTATGCTACTCTTATTTCTCTTACGATCTTTCAGTAAGATGCTTGGTCTTTGCTTGAAGATGCTAGTCTTCGATAGGCTAGGTTTTCCCCTTCTCTTCTGGCATTCTGCAGTCCAGTCCACAGATACAGCCCATTTCATTGATACCAATGCATATGTAGTGTAGATCCTTGCTTGCGAGTACTTTGGATCAAGACTCACGGTTGCTTTGCTCCCCTTTCCCCCTTTCTTCTTCTTTCCGGTTGATGCAACCGGATGCCGAGCCAGGGCGGATGCCACCGCCAATGCCTACTACTATGTGGAGACCACCGATGACCAGGAGTAGTTAGGAGGCTCCCAGGTAGGAGGCCTTGCCTTTTCGATCGATGGTGCTTTTGTGCTATCCTTTTTAAGGAAAACTTGTTTAACTCATGTCTTTACTCAGATATTGTTGCTTCCACTGACTCTTGTGTATTCGAGCCCTCGAGGCCACTGGCTTGTAATATAAAGCTTGTATTATTTTAATTTGTGTCTAGAATTATGTTGTGATATCTTCCCGTGAGTCCTTGATCTTGATCGTACACATTTGCGTGTATGATTAGTGTATGATTGAATCGAGGGCGTCACAAGTTGGTATCAGAGCCGACTGCCTGTAAGTAGCCCCCTTTCCAACTCCTTGGTCGAACTTGAGTCTAGTCTTTGAAAAACTTTGACTAACATGGTTGTGTGGCTTACGGGCCCACGTCGCCAATTGGGTGGTATTAGGATTTTTTATTCCTCGTCTATACTCTGGGACTCTGATCTCTCGTCTATTCGGGTTAAACATTTTACTAACTCTGACATTAGGTTCACGTACCCACTTCCTCCCGGAGAGCCCCGACATTACCGATGATCGCTTGCTTCGTCAGAAGATTCGGCGGATACTCCTCGATATTTCCTGAGACCCTGTGCCCACTGCTTTGCACTTCCTGACCACCGATAAGTCCCCATGGATAACATCGTTGCCGTTTGTACCTTCATCCCCAGTTGCTCTTGTTGTTAGAAGTTACCCCTAGTACTCTCCATTGTTCCGAGAATCCTTTATGCCTTCTGCTTTGCAGCTTCTTTTCGCACTGCGGATAATTCACTTAACCGAGGTTCGTCCGTCCCCAGTTGTTCATATGCTTTCCAAAGTTCTTCGAAATGCTATTCGATCTCCCGAAGATCCTCTGCAGCCTATTGCTCCTGAAAGTCTTGTCAGCCTGCTTTATGGATTCATCCATATATATCCAATATTCATTAGCATTCCTTGTCATTGTCATTCTGAGTCTATTGATTCTATATGAATAAGAGTAATCCCTATCATCCGTCGATTCCTAGAATTCATCTTTCGGCTCAGAAGTCATTCCGAATATGAGTTGGTTCTTGGCCAGTCGAGTTATGATCGATTGTGCCTCTAAGTCTATTAAACTTACTCATCTTTAATCAGAGCATCTGATTCTGATCCCTTGATTTGGAAATCATAATTCCTTTGCATTTGAGCTTGAATTAGTCAATTGTTATATAATCAGATCTCCTTGCATTCTTTCATCTTCTGGTTGAGTACCGATGCTCACATCAGATCCCTTATGGACCACTAGATCCTTTGTTGGATTTTATCCGAGAACGTCCTTCATATTCAATAACCTTGTGAGCCTTTCCTCGGATACATATGCCTTTGGTAAATTGCATCCTCTGCTTTCTCGACTGTGCTCTGCTTTCAAGCTTGAGTTTTTAATCCTGAAGTTCATGGTATATGTTCCTAAGATGCCCGAGTGGGTTGAAATTATGCCTTCCATAATCCGTGTGAACCCAAGAGTTCTCACGAGTCTTACTCTTCTGGTACTTCACCAGGTAAATCCTGTGCTCTACAATTCTTCGAAAAACGGGGAGTGAATGAAAGGTTATGCATTGAAGAAGTGGGAGTCGACCTTGAACCCTTGTGTTCATGCCCATGGACCCGATGTAGAACTTATCATGGAAGCTGCTCATAAAAATAATTATTTCTTTGGTACAAGCTCATCTTGTATCTATGAATTGATCCTTTGCAATCGTGGTTCCGACCATATTTCCTCCTTGATTCCATTTACTGGATAAGTTAAAATACTTTTCCTCTGCAAATCATTCCCCCCGTCCAACCTCTACTCCGATTTACCTTCCGGCATTACACCTAGTACCTGATATTGGGAAGTTTTATACCCCATCACATCATTCCTAGCCTGATCGGCTATATTTTATCGTGTCAACTTTTAACTGTGCTACCTGGTCCTTATGACCGGAGCAACTTTCGACGATGAGCTAAGCTTACGTCGATCTTCCTCATCTTATCATTTCACCTCGAACAACAAGCTTGACTTCGAGCTCGTGTCGAATCCATGGTTCTCATAGCCTTTCACTTCATCCTTCCTTTTCTGCTCGATGGCGTCTTCATAGAGTCTCTCGACAAAATCTGTCGTGATCACCGTCTACACTTTGGCTTCTTCAGAGATGTCAATTGAATTCATGGCTAGAAATACCATCCCTGCCCCTCGATGATTTGTTATATCATCAATGACATCTTGACTTTCTACCAACACAGACCTGGTTGTGCTTGGTTATTCCTTACATTCTGAGATATCTTGGAATTGTTTCTAGGTATCTCTTGAGATCTTCGAACCCAATCTTTACTTGACACCATATCATTGCCGCATCGAAGCATGACTATGGTATTCCGAATATCAACCAGAACATCGGAAGCATAATACAAAAAATTTCTCGTTCATTTACCCTCACACCGTTGTATGGGTAATATCATGATTCTTCCCTCTCCCCATTATCTAAATGTTTTTGAACTTGCTGTCCTATCATGTATATCCTGCTCCGCTTTTCCTTGGGAAGGATATACTCCCAACTCTTATGTGTAAACACATCTTCCTTTCCTTTGGGTTGTTTGATTCGATAATCATATTTTTCCTTTCCGTTGGTTTGTTTAACCCTTCTTGTGATCTATATGATATAAGAAGTAATAATTCCCTGCTTGTGTAAACACCTCAGTGTACAACTCTATCAGTAAGACCCTATTACTATTGTTGATGACATTTCGGTAACCACCGATGGACGAGAACCTTGCCTATGGTTCCGCCTCGTTTAACGAGCAGGAAAATGGTTCTCTTCTTCCCTCGCCCTTGGTACCAACGTTGTTGCCAATTTATCTGACAGACTATCCTTTGACATGCCTTGCTATCAGGACCATACAAGATGTCAGCACCCTTCCTACTTTTTAACCCACATGGTGGGCCCATAACCCACAGTTCCACAGGATCGAAACCTAACTCTCCTGTACACCCTGTTTCCAAAGTTATTCCTCGCACATGGCCTCGTATGTAATTCACGGGCCACCTTCCTAGTGATCTATTCTAGTAACAGACGCAATACTCAATCTCGTTGCTCTGGACCCCTTCCGCACATTGTTTCAGACATCGAACGATTGCCTATCCATTTGAAACTTCTCATGGTACCTTCTTACCTTGCTCTCGATATGTTCTTAAGTTTCAAATTCGAGAGTTACTTTCCACCACCTTCCCTGATGTTATTCTCTGGATAAACAACCTTGTAGAGGTCTGCTCTTTCAAAGATACCCTTACCTATTCGTAAGTACGATGGATTTCCCAAAGAAAGGATGTCGACTTCATCATGATGACCCGAAGCAGAGAAATTAGGACATTAACGTAATGGATCGACCTCTTCGAGAAGAGCAAAGATCGAGAACATCCATTAGTACTTCGTCACCAGAACTTCCCCCTTACTCCACCTCTTAAATCTCGGGACGAGATTTCTTGTAGTGGAGGAGCTTTGTAAAACCCCGATAATCATGCTACAGTAAACTCTTTCTAATGACGGCAAAGTCATCACAATTATTTTGCTAATCATCACTTTGTTCCAAATCAAAACCAAATTCAAATTTAGATAAAGACAAAACTTTATTTCTTCAAACAGTAAAATAAAAATGTTTGTTGTGTTGAAAATATTCAATAAGAATTTTGATGAATTAAACAACCTCATTTGAATTATTAAAATGCCCCTAACAAATTAATATGTGGTCCAACAACACATAACTTGGCCATTTTGAATTCAAAGAAATAATTATCCTTTTCCAAATATTCTACAGACTTGTGTGTGGCTCAACAATATTGCCCTGGATTTTTCTGCGAAGTTTCACCTTCGACTAAATTCATTTGGTCACTCCATTAAAATGCAGAGTAGTAAAGAAATAAAGAAAACCAAAAAAAGACTAGCTAAAGGAAAATAGAAAAGAGGAGGACCTACTCACTGGAAGTTTTGGCCCATCTAGCAAGATAGCAGGCCCAGCCCACGCAGGCCTCCTTCTGCCTCCAGCTACAAGAGGAAGAGAGGTCATGGCGTGCATCCATGACACCTTGGCCATGGATGGCCTCCACGTGGCCCTCCCTTCCTTTCCCCCCTCAATCCCACTTCGCCCCCTACCTCTACTGCTCGAATTCAAGCTCAGAAAATCCACGGTGACCGCTGCCTCTCCGTCGATTGACGCATCCACAGGCCCCTCTGGCGTGCGGGGGCACGTCCCGGAGGTCCGTCCCGGTCGACAGCGTCCGTTCCGGCCGTTGGAGCAAGCAGGGAGCCAGCGTGGGCGTCATCGTCTTCTTCTTCGTCCGGCCGTCGCAACCCCTCCGTCACCAGCGCCTCTCTGGTCCACCTCAGCCTTCCTCGAGCACCTCTTCTGGCTCGCGGTGAGATCCTCTCCCGTTTCCCCTGTTTTCGCGATTCGATTCATCGCCTTAGATGCAGCCGCGCAACGCCGCGCTACCGCCATGGCGAAACACCGTAGCCGCCCGGGCTCGCCCGCGCACTCGCTACACGTGGTCGTTTTCCCCGGCTCTGGCCGTCCCAGCAGCGCCCTCGTGCGTGTGTCCGCTCGGGCGCGCCCTGCTCTTCTTCTTGCTGGTAATTGATCTTTGCTTGTATTGCCGCTTGCTTTTCCTCTTATCTCTTTGCCATCATTGGCTGCTAGCTTATTCTTTGCCCATTGCCGTTTACTCTTGCTCTTCTTGCTGCTTTGGTTATTGCTGCTCTTGATGTGCTATCTGCTCTTGTTCCTAGCCACTCTGGCGATATTCGCTAATACTTGCTAGATGTAGTTGCTCTGCTCTCTGGTGGCCATGGCCATGGCTTGTCTTTGGTGTGTGTGCTGAGTGTGTGTGTTGCGTGTGTGTGCGGTGTGTGCGTGAGTGTGTGTGACCCTTGCTTAGATTAGTACTGCTTAGATTAGTTTTACCAGGTGTAGCTAGTATTAATTAGCGCTAAATTAGTCTAGTAGTAGATGACATGTAGGCCCCCTTTAAATAAGTTAGGTTTATTTATTTGTTTAGGTAAATAGTCTATGACATGTGGGCCACACCTTCCCTTTTGACTAGTCAAATTGACCTGGTCAATTTGGATTAAACTAAATATAATAATTACAGAAAATGATTTTAAAACTTTGTCAAATCATAGAAAATAAACCGTAAGTCAGATGAAAATACTTTGTACATGAAAGTTGTTCAGAACGATGAGACGAAACCAGATACGCTCTTCGATCATCTGTCGCGTGCCCCTAGCATAGCGAAACTGTAACCTTTCTCCTCCGGTTCGTCTGTCCGAAAATGCCAAACTTTGGGAAAGCATTCCCGGATGTTATCCCCCTTCACCGGTAGCGTGTAGCACCGCATTAGAACACGTCTAGCTTTGCCTGTTGTTGTGTTATTCACTTGCTTGCTCTCTATTTATTGTTTCTTCCCCCTCTTCACTCTGGTAGACCCCGAGACAGATGATGCCGCTGTGATCGACTACGTCGACGACGAACCCTCCTTGCCAGAGCAACCAGGCAAGCCCCCCCTTTGATCATCCCGATATCGCCCATTTCCTTTCTCTCATGCTTGCATTAGATTTTGCTACTGTAATTTTTTGCTCCTATTCTGATGCATAGCCTGCTTTTGTAACCTGCTTATTGTTATCTACCTGCTTATCCTAAACTGCTTAGTATAGGTTGGTTAGCGATCCATCAGTGACCCCCACCTTGTCCTTATTGCCCCTGCTTCATCATTGAAGACCCGATCAACGAGATCGAAGACCAGGCCCCGGCACCGCACATCACTTTCTCCTTAGTTGCTCGACACTAATGGGTTACTATCAAGTACCGAGGGTGAGACCTCTTCAGCACTTCTGATGTTAACCCTGTAGTGTAGCTATTCGGTCGTGGTCATCGAGGGTGATTTCCTCCTTAACCAATTCCGATACGGCTCTGTCGTGCAACCCCTCAAGTGTGAACCTCGAGGGTGGTTCCTCTTACGTTCACCTTGATTATTACATCGAGTGGAGTTCATCGGGGGTCATTCCTTGGGTTTTCCTCTTGATGTTTGAACTCACGGATACTTGAACTTGACAACTGTTACTTGGAAGGGCGGGTCGACCCTGGGGGGTAACCGCGAGTGATGTGGAGACGGGTTGACCTGGAGGGTGCCCGCGAGATAATTACGAGGCGTGGTTGGGCATTCCTAGCCCTTTCCACAAGTCCTCGAGATGGGGCAACGGGGTCACATCTTTTGTGAGTCTCTGTGTCGGTGTCAAAACCGGCGGATCTCGGGTAGGGGGTCCCGAACTATGCATCTAAGGCGGATGGTAACAGGAGGCAAGGGACACGATGTTTACCCAGGTTCGGGCCCTCTCTATGGAGGCAATACCCTACTTCCTGCTTGATTGATCTTGATGAATATGAGTATTACAAGAGTTGATCTACCACGAGATCGTAGAGGCTAAACCCTAGAAGCTAGCCTATGGTATGATTGTTGTTGTCCTACGGACTAAACCCTCCGGTTTATATAGACACCGGAGGAGGCTAGGGTTACACAGAGTCGGTTACAACAGAAGGAGATCTACATATCTGTATTGCCAAGCTTTCCTTCCACGCCAAGAGAGTCCCATCCGGACACGAGACGAAGTCTTCAATCTTTTATCTTCATAGTCCAACAGTCCGGCCAAAGGATATAGTCTGGCTGTCCGGATACCCCCTAATCCAGGACTCCCTCAGTAGCCCCTGAACCAGGCTTTAATGACGATGAGTCCGGCGCGCAGATTGTTTTCGGCATTGCAAGGCGGTTCCTCCTCCGAATACTCCATAGAAGATCTTGAACACAAGGATAGTGTCTGGCTCTGCAAAACAAGTTCCACATACCATCGTAGAGAGAATAATATTTCCACAAATCTAATCTGCTGACGTATTATAGCATGACATCATGCCATGGCCCGGTCATTATTCGAACCGTTTTTCGCAACCAGCCACCGCACATATCGCGAGGCGATTTCTAAACACGTCTTGTCGGCGAAGATCGTGTCCCCTTATCACGGGATTCTCATCAATACGGACATGGGTAACCCAACCGCGCCATCAATTACGGCGCTTGGGGATCAAGCGAGTTTTACTAGGCAAGTGGGGGTGCATAGTTTCGTCCGCCTTTATAAAGGGATAAGGACCTCACCTCTTTCACCCACGCCTTCTTGTCTCTCGCTTATCCATTCTTGCGCACTCGAGCTCCAATGCCCAAGCTTGCACCTTTTCTCCTCAAACCACTTCAATCATGTCTGGAGCGGGAGGCAAGTGGATGAAATCCTCCGTCATGGAGGAGGACATCAAGAAGCTGCGGGGAGCCGGATACTTGGCCGCGGATATCGCGCACCGGCTGCCCGACGCGGGGCAGATCGTCCCTACCCCGGAACCTTATGAGAGGGTAGTCTTCCTCACCCACTTCGTACGCGGACTGGGATTTCCTCTCCACCCATTCGTCCGCGGCCTCATGTTCTACCACGGGCTGGACTTCCATGACCTGGCCCCGAACTTCATCCTCAACAACTCGGCGTTTATCGTGGGTAATGCGAAACCTTCCTCCGCATCCAGCCCCACTTCGGCCTGTGGTGAAGACCTTCAATGTCAAGCCGAAGGTTGTAGGCGGCCAGCAAGCGGAATGCGGCGGCGCCATGGTGGGCAAAATGCCCAATGTCACATGGCTCGAGGGCTCCTATGTGGATACCATAAAGGGGTAACAATCGGGGTGGTTCTACATCACCGAGCCGCACGGCACCAACTGGGTGGCGGCCCCTGCGTTCCGATCCGGAATCCCCATGCAGCTCACCTCCTGGAAAGAGAAGGGCCTGTCTTGGGGCAACTCGGTAGAGCTGACCGGACTCCAGAACTGCATCAGGAACATGATGAGCAAGAAAATCAAGATTGTCAACGTGGTCCAGGTCATGCTCTTCCGCCGGATCCTCCCGTGTCAACAACGGGTATTCAATTTGTGGGAGTTTGACCCAGCCGAGCACCAGACGCTGCAGGAGCTTTTCGACACAACACACAAGGACGTCTGGAGGGTGCTGTTTAAAGGCGCTGAGGTACCTCCTCCCCTTACCGAGGACCGCGGACTCAGCGCGAAGCGCCGCGCCAATCCGGTAGGTTTTTACACATCACGAGATGTTTAGTTTCCTTAGTTTAATCATATGCGGGATCTAAGCCCCCATGCCTTTGACAGGACTGGGTGGAGACGACCGAGCGGATTGACTGCCCCGCCCCCCTGCCCGAAGATCCAGCAGACGCTCTCCTAACGGGGATGCTGACTCCGGCACCTTACAAGGTGCCAGTGAAGACGGCCAAGAAGAAGGCCACGGGGACCCAACAGGGTCTCTGGCGCAAGCTTGTGTTGGACTCATCATCCGAACACTCTGAGGCGCACTCCTCCAACGACGACGAGGAGAAAGAGGAAAGTTCTCCCCCAGCCGGGGGAGACAAGAAAAGGAAGGCCGCCCCAACTGGGGTGGCCGAAGGGTCCAAGAAAGGAAGGACCCTCCTTCCGGACTGCTCCACGACCGCCGCCCACAGCGACGATGAGTGGTTGCCCAGGGACAAGCCCGTGGCGAAATCGTAAGTATCCGGATACCATAATAACTCTTGATATATTTTATCGCATTGCTTCTCATCATGCCGAACATGATTACGCAGTCCGTCCCGAGCCCATATCGACGTATCTTCGTCGGATGGCTCTTTGGACCCGTCGGATATGAATAGTGATTCACTTCCGACCGCCTCCACCCCTCGCCCTACGGGCGACGCCGAGGTGTTGTCCCAAAGGGCACCGAGCCGAGGGGAGGTAGTCCTGGAGGTGCCTCAAGGCGACACTCCGGACCCTAGGCGCAAAGGGAGCAAGACTCCCATGGGCTCCGAGTTCGGCCTCCAGTCGAACACCGCGCCGGAACCTCCAGTGGTTCTGGACTCTGTGAGGCGACCCCCTGTGAAGAGGGGCTAGCCGCCCGTGCCGGTGACCTCTGTCCATCCAGAGGCACCGGACAACTTGCTGGAAGCGCTCCAAGGCGCTTCCATCGAAGAAGAGCACCACATTATCATGAGTGCGGTGATGGAGAAAGTTCAGTCCGCCAAAAGCGAACTAACTGAAGCTTGCGCCAGCCTCCTAACAGGCTTTGAGGTAAGTGTTTAAATTATAGGGAAATATCGGCGCATAGACAGTAGCCCCTGATGCTCTGTTTGGCGTTCGCGAAGAAAAGCCGAATAGAGGATTGAATAATAATCGCAGGAGTCTAATTATAGTATGTCTATGTGAATCTGCAGGCTTCCTGGCGGCCCGCCGCACGTCTTTGGAGGTCGCGGCACTACAGTAGGACCTTGAGCGATCCAGGGAAGAGCTCGGCCTTGCCAAGAGGCAGCTCGAGGAGAACAAAGTTAAGCAATACCTTGTCAATATGAAAAAAGAAAGAGTTGGTTGCAGAATAATAGGATCATCATGAATTTTACCAGGGGCCACGACCGAAGTGGCGACCCTCAAGAAAGCGATGTCCGAGGCCGAAAACAAAGCGGCCAAGGAGCGCACTGAGCGAGAAAGACACGAAGCCCGGGTAGTTGAGGTGCAGCAAGAGCTCCAGGTGCTCGTCAAGAAGCATGAGTCCCTGGAGCTTGACTCGAGGATGCGAGAGTCCGAGCTTGCCCAGGCCCTCGAAAGTGCAAAAAACGCCAAGGCCGAAGCCCAAAAGGCCCTCCAGGAGGTTGAGGCGGTGAAAAAGATAGCGGCGGGTAAGGCATTCATTATGCAAAGTAGGCATGTGATACGTCTCCAACGTATCTATAATTTTTGATTGCTCCATGCTATATTATCTATTGTTTTGGACTATATTGGGCTTTATTTTCCACTTTTATATTACTTTTGGGGCTAAACTATTAACCGGAGGCCCGGCCCAGAATTGCAGTTTTTTTTGCCTATTTCAGTGTTTCCAAGAAACAGAATATCAAACGGAGTCCAAACGGAATGAAATCTTTGGGAACGTGATTTTCTCATCAGATAAGACCCAGGAGACTTGGACCCTCCGTCAAGAAAGCCACGAGGTGGTCACGAGGGTGGAGGGCGCCCCCATAGGGCGCACCCCCTGCCTCGTGGGCCCCTTGAAGCTCCATCGACGTACTCCTTCCTCCTATATATACCTCGCACTTCAACAGATCGAGATACGGAGCCAAAACCTAATTCCACCGCCGCAACTTTCTCAGATCCACGAGATCCCATCTTGGGGCCTATTCCTGAGTTCACTGGAAGGGGATTCCACCATGGAGGGCTTCTACATCAACATCATAGCCTCTCCGATGAAGTGTGAGTAGTTTACCTCAGACCTTCGGGTCCATATTTAGTAGCTAGATGGCTTCTTCTCTCTTTTTGGATCTCAATACAATGTTCTCCCCCTCTCTCGTGGAGATCTATTCGATGTAATCTTATTTTTGCGGTGTGTTTGTTGAGAACGATGAATTGTGGGTTTATGATCAAGATTATCTATGAGCAATATTTGAATCTTCTCTGAATTCTTTTATGTATGATTGAGACTTTGCAAGTCTCTTCGAATTATCCGTTTGGTTTGGCCAACTAGATTGGTAGTTCTTGCAATGGGAGAAGTGTTTAGCTTTGGGTTCAATCTTGCGGTGTCCTTACCAAAGGATGTAAAGGGTTGCAAGGCACGTATTGTATTGTTGCCATCGAGGATAACAAGATGGGGTATTTATCATATTGCATGAATTTATCCCTCTACATCATGTCATCTTGCTTAAGGCGTTACTCTGTTTCCATGCATGCTGGATAGCGGTCGATGAGTGGAGTAATAGTAGTAGATGCAGGCAGGAGTCGGTCTACTTGTCTCGGACGTGATGCCTATACACATGATCATACCTAGATACTCTCATAACTATGCTCAATTCTGCCAATTGCTCAACAAGAATGCTCACCCACCGTTATATACTTATGCTCTTGAGAGATGCCACTAGTGAAATCTATGGCCCCGGTGTCTATTTTCATCATATTTATCTTCCTCCGCTTTATTATTGCTTTGCTCTTTACTTTGCCTTTTTATTTTACTTTGCATCTTTATACCAAAAATACCAAAAATATTATCTATCATCTCTGTCAGATCTCACTCTCGTAAGTGACCGTGAAGGGATTGACCCCTATTCGCGTTGGTTGTGAGGAGCTATTTGTTTTGTGTAGGTACGAGGGACTTGCGCGTGACCTCCTACTGGATTGATACCTTGGTTCTCAAAAACTGAGGGAAATACTTACGCTACTCTGCTGCATCATCGTCTCCTCTTCGGGGAAAACCAACGCAAGATCAAGACGTAGCAGCATGCGAAAGAAAATTTCCTTTTACTTACCCGAGTTCGGAGCTCTCCAGGAGCATTCGCAGATCTGCCTCGTAGTGTGTCTGACGCCGCGGAGTTCTACCGGGCCGAGGAGGGGAGCTCGACGGAGAAGTTCTTCTGGTCTCAGTTTACTGGGACCGAACACCCGATGCCCGTGAGCGACCAGCTGAAGCAACTGGTCGAGCTCCACAAGGCGACCAGCTGAAGCAACTGGCCTTATAGTCCGGATGTGGCCTGGCGATTCCCTTCCCAATAGCTACTTCGGCCTAGTGAGGCGGCTTGTAGATGCCTGCCCACGGCTGGAAGTCATCAAGCGGTCCGTCTGCATCGAAGGTGCACGCAGGGCTCTTGCCTGTGCAAAGGTGCATTGGGCGAAGATGGGCCAAAAAGCTGGTGAAGGAGGGGCCGCCAGCAGGCAAGGAGCATCGCCACCCGAAATGTATTATGAAAGTGTCCTGAAGGGTGCCCGTCTCGTGGCGGACGAATGTACCAAAGATGTAGTCTTTGAATGAACTTGCTCATGTGATCCCTGTGTTTATGAAAACTAGTTCATGTTCGTTATGCAACACTTTTGTATTTAAAATATTACCTTCTGTGCGGCCATTTTATAAATTTTGAGAGTTGCTAGTCGTCGGCTTCTGCCCCCATGCAACTAGTGTTGGGGTGTTCGAGATAAATTTGAGCACTCTTTTTCCCATTCTTGGGTCCTTCGAGGGAGGTGTTCAGCGCAACGAACTAGGCAATCGTACTATAATGATTTATCGCTCTCACTTAGCCACAGAAGTCTACAATTTTAAATTTTGGCGAAGCCCCTAGTCTTTGGAAAGCCGAATTTGGGGCGCTATACACGCCTAAGCCAGACAAGGCCGGCTCCTCGCCCAAAGCGGAAAAAGTCTTTAGGGACTTGAGACCTCGCGAACAGCGACCAGCTCTCGCCTCATCATGACAGTCAGTTTTAGCTTTCTCTACTGAGGTGCTCGGCCGGAAGAACCGGGGCACAATTGCAGTAGTTCTCCCAGTGCTACCTTAGCCGATATAGCGGAACGTAAGGTACCAAAACATGGGAGCCGGGCAAACCCAACTATTGACCCAAGACATGATTCGGAGTTGATGCATATAATGCTATAAGTTCGGGTGCCGCACTGTCGAAAGTGTCCGGACTTCTCACGCCGAATTATGGGGTATACAGAAGCCCCTGGTGTATTTGCCGTACCATAGTGTACGGGTGCTGATTGTCATAGATAATCATATATATAAAAGAATATAGGATGCAATACTAGACTAGTACTATGCATTGTTTATTTAAGAAATGTGTTAAAGCATAATGATACAAACGGTGCGGTAAGCAAACAATAGGACTATTTGACATGTCCCATCCAAGGGCAAGATGTGGACTAGTATCTTAAAACAGGTATTTAGCTCGTTATCAGAGACCACCTGGGGATTCCGTTTGTACGACATAGCTTCCTGCCTCCTTGGGTGTTGTATCATGTGTCTGGCTACCATACTGCCGAACAAGGCTTCTAGAGAGTAGAGTCCTGAAAGAGAGAGAGTGATGAAGGTAGTAAGCCCCTAGTGCGGTTAAACCGCATTGTGGGACGCGCCGTGATCGTGCCCCCGCCTATACCCATGGTATTTTCAATGCGTAATTATGCACACGTGGGACGGACTTTGCCGTTGTACTAAGACTAGGGCTGGGGCCGAATTGCTAGGCGAGCTCTGAGCGTGCAAAGCGATCCTGTTGCGAGTTATTCGGATGTGCTTGACGGTGTCCGGGGCTTGATCACCGAATCGGTGGATTGCCTCAAAAGGCTGCTTTGTGCTTCACATTTAGGGTTACAGTGTGCTCCTCCATACGGAGCGAGCGTTCTGTGTTTCCATTGACTGTGATGACCCCCCTAGGTCCTGGCATCTTGAGCTTGAGGTATGCGTAGTGCGGTACCACATTGAATCTTGCAAATGCGGTGCGCCCGGCGAGGCGTGATAGCCGCCATGAACGAGACGATATCGTAGATTAACTCCTCGCTTCGGAAGTTGTCCGGAGATCCGAAGACCACTTCCAGTGTGATTGAGCCCGTACAATGGGCCTCTACACCTGGAATAACGCCTTTAAAGGTCGTTTTGGTGTGTTTGATCCTCAAGGGGTCTATACCCATTTTGCGCACTGTATCCTGGTAAAGCAGGTTCAGGCTGCTGCCGCCGTCCATAAGGACTCGAGTGAGGTGATATCTGTCGGTGATTGGGTCTAGGACCAATGCGGCAGATCCGCCATGACGGATACTGATGGGTGGTCCCTACGATCAAATGTGATCGGACAAGAGGACCATGGGTTGAACTTTGGGGCGACGGGCTCCATCGTGTATCGCCCCTTAGTGCACGCCTTCCGTTCCCTTTGGGATGTGGGTTGCGTGATATCATATTCTTGTCCTCACCGTGGGGAACCTCTTCGTCCTCCGTGTTCGGCGGGGCTCCTCCTCGTCATCGTTGTGCATCCCCTTGTCCTTGTCTTCGGCATTTATCTTGCTGGCCTGCTTGAACACCCAACATTCTCTGTTGGTGTGATTGGCTGGCTTATCGGGGGTGCCGTGTATTTGACACGAGCGATCGAGTATGCGGTCCAAATTGGACGGGCGCGGAGTACTTCTTTTGAATGGCTTTTTCCGCTAACCGGATTTAGAGCCTCTGAATCCGGCATTGACTGTCGTGCCCTCGGCGTTATCACCGTTGCTGCGGCGCTTGTGTTTGCTGCGACGTGACCTGTCGTTGCTGTCATTGGTATCCGAAGTGCCAAGGTTCCTTGATATGTTATTGCTACGAGCCAGCCAGCAATCCTCTCCCACACAAAAGCGGGTCATGAGTGTCGTGAGGGCTGCCATTGATTTTGGCTTTTCCTGACCGAGGTGCCGGGCGAGCCACTCATCACGGATGTTGTGCTTGAATGCCGCTAGGGCTTCTGCATCCGGACAGTCGACAATTTGGTTTTTCTTTGTTAGGAACCTTGTCCAGAATTGCCTGGCCGATTCCCCTGGCTGCTGAATTATGTGGCTCAAGTCATCGACGTCTGGTGGTCGCACATAAGTGCCCTGGAAATTGTTGAGAAATGCGTCTTCCAGATCCTCCCAACAGCCGACGGAGTCTGCTGGCAGGCTATTCAGCCAATTCCGAGCTGGTCCTTTGAGTTTTAACGGGAGGTACTTGATGGCATGTAGATCATCACCGCGGGCCATGTGGATGTGGAGGAGGAAGTCCTCGGTCCATACCGCGGGATCTGTTGTACCATCATATGATTCGATGTTTATAGGTTTGAAACCTTCTGGGAATTCATGCTCCATTACTTCATTGGTGAAGCATAGGGGGTGCCGCGCCTACATCTTTGGGCTATGTCGCGACGCAACTCGTATGAGTCATGCCTCATATTCGGCCCGTCCGGAATTGCTTTTATCAGATCCGGCGAGGCGGTCACCGTCCTTGTAGGGGCACGGCCCCGTGATCCATAGATCGATCTAGCGTGTTTGCCCTATCTTCCAATACGCCTCGCAGGTCTCGCGTGTTTCCGTTGCCTTGGTATATTTGTTTGAATGGCGGCGGCTGCGGGCTGATTTTCAGCCGTCTTGCCTCTCTATCTTACGCCACGGGTGGCCGATCAGCCACATCGAACGCGGGGTGACCTCTGGAAGGGCATTCGAGTTCGTACTCCTCAGCCGCAAGGACTTCAGTCCACCTATCTGCTAGCCAATCCTGATCAGCTCGAAGCTATTGCTGCTTTTTCCTCAGGCTGTTTGCTGTGGCAATAAGCCGGCGCTTAAAGCGCTCCTGCTCGACGGGATCCTTTGGCACGACAAATTCCTCGTCGTCGAGGCTCACATCATCTTCGGAGGGAGGCATATAGTTGACGTCCTCCGTTTCTCCCTCTGCCGCTCTCTTAGGAGGGCTGGCTTGTTCATCCTCCGGCTCTTGATCATTCTGGAGGGGATTGTCATCATTTTCGGCCTTTGTCCGAGTATCATTATCTCTCTGTGCGGTATCGCCGCTTTTCTTTGTGGCGAGACTTAGAGCGGCGCTTGACGGCGTCGGCGCTGGGGTTGCTTCTTGGAGGGGTCATCCTCCGTTGTCGTGTCGTCGTTGCCTTCTTTGGGTCTATCCACCATGTATATATCATATGATGAGGTGGCGGTCCAGTGCCCTGTGGGCAGTGGTTCCTGTGCGTCTCCGGCATCGGTGTCCATACCATCGATGTCTTCAGAGTCGAAGTCGAGCATGTCGGTTAAGTCGTCGACAGTGGCTACTAAGTGGGTGGTGGGTGGGGATTGAATTTCTTCATCGTCCGCATCCCACTCTAGCCGGACATAATTCGGCCAAGGTTCTCCAGACATGGAGACACATTTCAATGAGTTCTGTATGTCGCCGAAGGGCGAGTGCTGAAAGATATCTGCGGAGGTGAACTCCATGATCGGCGCCCAATCGGATTCGATAGGTAGGGGTGCGGGTGGTACGGAGTCCATGGCCGAGGACGAGTCCAGCAGTTCGGCGACACGGCTCTCATGAAGGGTAAGGTCAGTATTCGGCTCTATCGCCACTGAGGGCGCTGCCTCCATGGTGGAGTCTATCCTCCCGTCCTCGGATGGCGCGATCTGCTCCGGACTAGAGGCCAGAGTAGTTGCTGGCGTGATCTCTCGAACACCGTCCGACGGCAGAGCTATATCGTGCTCGTCGTGATCGTGCGACACACCTGGCATGGGCCCGAATCCATTGAAGATCAAGTCTCCGCGGATATCGGCAGTGTAATTCAAGTTTCCAAACCTGACCTGATGGCCAGGGGCGTAGCTCTCGATCTGCTCCAGACGGCCAAACGAATTGGCCCGCAGTGCGAAGCCGCCAAAAACGAAGATCTGTCCGGGGAGGAAAACCTCACCCTGGACCGCATCGTTATTGATGATCGAAGGGGCCATCGAACCTTGCAGCGACGACACAGTGGAACTCTCAATGAAAGCACCAATGTCGGTGTCAAAACCGGCGGATCTCGGGTAGGGGGTCCCGAACTGTGCGTCTAAGGCGGATGGTATAAGGAGGCAAGGGACACGATGTTTACCCAGGTTCGGGCCCTCTCTATGGAGGTAATACCCTACTTCCTGCTTGATTGATCTTGATGAATATGAGTACTACAAGAGTTGATCTACCACGAGATCGTAGAGGCTAAACCCTAGAAGCTAGCCTATGGTATGATTGTTGTTGTTGTCCTACGGACTAAACCCTCTGGTTTATATAGACACCGGAGGGGGCTAGGGCTACACATAGTCGGTTACAACAGAAGGAGATCTACATATCCGTATCGCCAAGCTTGCCTTCCACGCCAAGAGAGTCCCATTCGGACATGAGATGAAGTCTTCAATCTTTTATCTTCATAGTCCAACAGTCCGGCCAAAGGATATAGTCCGGCTGTCCGGATACCCCCTAATCCAGGACTCCCTCACTTGTTACCGCGCGTTGCTAATCCACTACGATTTGGATATTTGATCCGAGGGGCCTCTGGCCTGATAGCACTAACCATCACGTGGGCATAGTATGGGCGTTCTGCGTCCTATGCATCAGCCGAAGCTTAATAGACATCAGCGACTGAGCGACGCGCGCCGGGTTGGACTGGTAAGCACCTGCCTTTTTAAAGGAGGTAGCTAGGTCTGCTCACCGGCCGCGTACGCAACATGCAGGAGTTCCCGGGGAGATGGCCCATGACCCCTGGTGGCATAGGTTTAGTCCGGCGTGCTGACCTCTCTATTAAGCCTAGATCGGGTTGCAGCGTATGGTTTGGCCGAGGCCGGGCATAACCCAGGAAAGTGTGTCTGGCCGGAGTTAATCAAGCGTGGTGGGTAAGTTGGTGCACCCCTGCAGGGAAGAAAACATCTATCGATAGCCTGTCCTACGGTAACGGACACTTGGAGTTGTATCCCGATCGATACAACTAGAACTGGATACTTGAGATGAGACATGGATATGAGGTGATAAATGGATAGTATGGCTCTGGGATTGCTTTCTCGCAGGGAGTCGAGAAAGGATCTCTGGCCGAGGTTGATAACACTACTACTTCTTTACTTTATGCTACTCTTATCTCTCTTCTGATGCTGCAAGATGCTTGGTGCTGCTTGAAGATGCTAATCTTCGATAGGCTAGGCTTTGTCCTTCTCTTCTGGCATTCTGCAGTCCAATCCACAGATGCAGCCCATTTCATTGATACCAATGCATATGTAGTGTAGATCCTTGCTTGCGAGTACTTTGGATGAGTACTCACGGTTGCTTTGCTCCCCCTTTTCCCCCTTTCTTCTTCTTTCCTGTTGATGCAACCAGATGTCGGAGCCCAGGAGCCAGATGCCACTGCTGATGCCTACTACTATGTGGAGATCGCCGATGACCAGGAGTAGTTAGGAAGCTCCCATGCAGGAGTCCTTGCTTTTTTGATCGATGTTTCTTTTGTGCTAGCCTTCTTAAGGAAAACTTGTTTAACTCATGTCTGTACTCAGATATTGTTGCTTCCGCTGACTCTTGTGTATTCGGGCCCTCGAGGCCACTGGCTTGTAATATAAAGCTTGTATTATTTTAATTTGTGTCTGGAGTTGTGTTGTGATATCTTTCCGTGAGTCCTTGATCTTGATCGTACACATTTGCGTGTATGATTAGTGTATGATTGAATCGAGGGTGTCAAACTTCCACCATTGCTTGCCTCTCTAATACCGCGCACCTTTCGCCGGTATCATACACCCAACATATACCTTCCTCAAAATAGCCACCATACCTACCTATTATGGCATTTCCATAGCTATTCCGAGATATATTACCATGCAACTTACCACCGTTCCGTTTGTTATGACACGTTTCATCATTTTCATATTGCTTTGCATGATCATGTAGTTGACATCATATTTGTGGCAAAGCCACCTTTATAACTCTTTCATACATGTCACTCTTGATTCATTGCATATCCTGGTACACCGCCGGAGGCATTCGCATAGAGTCATATTTTGTTCTAAGTATTGAGTTGTAATTTTCGAGTTGTAAGTAAATAAAAGTGTGATGATCATCATTATTAGAGCATTGTCCCAAGTGAGGAAAGGATGATGGAGACTATGATTCCCCCACAAGTCGGGTTGAGACTCCGGACGAAAAAAAGAGGCCATAAAAAAGAGAGAAAAGGGCCCAAATAAAAAAATGAGAGAAAAAGTGAGAAGGGACAATGTTACTATCCTTTTACCACACTTGTGCTTCAAAGTAGCACCATGATCTTCATGATAGAGAGTCTCCTATGTTTTCACTTTCATATACTAGTGGGAATCTTTCATTATAGAACTTGGCTTGTATGTTCCGATGATGGGATTCCTCAAAATGCCCTAGGTCTTCGTGAGCAAGCGAGTTGGATGCACACCCACTTAGTTTCTTCTGTTGAGCTTTCATACACTTATAGCTCTTGTGCATTCATTGCATGGCAATCCCTACTCACTCACATTGATATCTATTGATGGGCATCTCCATAGCCCGTTGATACGCCTAGTTGATGTGAGACTATCTTATCCTTTTTGTCTTCTCCACAACCACCATTCTATTTCACATATAGTGTTATGTCCATGACTAACGCTCATATATTGCGTGAAGATTGAAAAAGTTTGAGAACATCAAAAGTATGAAACTATTGCTTGGCTTGTCATCGAGGTTGTGCATGATTTACATATTTTGTGTGATGAGGATAGAGCATAGCCAGACTGTATGATTTTGTAGGGATAACTTTCTTTGGCCATGTTAATTTGAGAAGACATGATTGCTTTGTTAGTATGCATGAAGTATTATTATTTTTATGTCAATATTAAACTTTTATCTTGAATCTTTCGGATCTGAACATTCATGCCACAATAAAGAAAATTACATTGAGAATTTTGCTAGGTAGCATTCCACATAAAAAAAATCTGTTTTTATCATTTACCTACTCGAGGATGAACAGGAATTAAGCTTGGGGATGCTTGATACGTCTCCAACGCATTTATAATTTTTGATTGTTCCATGCTATTATATTATCTATTTTGGATGTTTAATGGGATTTAGTATGCACTTTTATATTATTTTTGGGACTAACCTATTAACCAAAGGCCCAGTGCAAATTGCTATTTTTTTTGCCTATTTCAGTGTTTCGCAGAAAAGGAATATCAAACGGGGTCCAAACGGAATGAAACCTTCGGGAGAGTTATTTTTGGAACAAATGCAATCCAGGAGACTTGGAGTGGACGTCAAGGAAGCAACGAGGCGGCCACGAGGTAGGGAGGCGCGCCCAAGGGGGTAGGCATGCCCCCACCCTCGTGGGCCCCTTGTGGCTCCACCGACCTACTTCTTTCACCTATATATACTCATATACCCCGAAAACATCCAGGAGCACCACGAAAACCTATTTCCACCGCCGCAACCTTCTGTACCCGTGAGATCCCATCTTGGGGCCTTTTTCGGCGCTCCGGTGGAGGGGGAATCGATCATGGAGGGATTCTACATCAACACCATAGCCTCTCCGATGATGTGTGAGTAGTTTACCACAGACCTTCGAGTCCATAGTTATTAGCTAGATGGCTTCTTCTCTCTCTTTGGATCTCAATACAAAGTTCTCCTCGATTCTCTTGGAGATCTATTAGATGTAATTCTTTTTGCGGTGTGTTTGTCGAGATCTGATGAATTGTGGGTTCATGATCAAGATTATCTATGAACAATATTTGATTCTTCTCTGAATTCTTATATGTATGATTTGATATCTTTGCAAGTCTCTTCGAATTATCAGTTTGGTTTGGCCTATAAGATTAATCTTTCTTGCAATGGGAGAAGTGCCTACCTTTGGGTTCAATCTTGCGGTGTCCTTTCCCAGTGACAGCAGGGGCAGCAATGCACGTATTGTATTGTTGCCATCGAGGATAAAAAGATGGGGTTTATATCATATTGCTCTACATCATGTCATCTTGCCTAATGCGTTACTCTGTTCTTATGAACTTAATACTCTAGATGCATGCTGGACAGCGGTCGATGTGTGGAGTAATAGTAGTTGATGCAGAAACGTTTCGGTCTACTTGTCATGGACGTGATGCCTATATACATGATCATGCCTAGATATTCTCATAACTATGTGCTTTTCTATCAATTGCTCGATAGTAATTTGTTCACCTACCATAGAATTTGCTATCTTGAGAGAAGCCACTAGTGAAACCTATGGCCCCCGGGTCTATCTTCCATCATATTAATCTCTCGTCAACTAGCTATTTCTGTCGCCGTTTATTTTGCAATATTTACTTTCCAATCTATATCATAAAAATACGAAAAATATTTACCTTATTATCTCTATCAGATCTCACTTTTGCAAGTGGCTGTGAAGGGATTGACAACCCCTTTATCGCGTTGATTGCAAGGTTCTTATTTTTTTGTGCAGGTATGAGGGACTTGCATGTAGTCTCCTACTGGATTGATACCTTGGTTCTCAAAAACTGAGGGAAATACTTACGCTACTTTGTTGCATCACCCTTTCCTCTTCAAGGGAAAACCAACGCATGCTCAAGAGGTAGCAGATACATCCTCAACTTTGGGAAAATGTAACTTGGTATTGTTTACCTCATTTCCTACTCACCTTTGCTTGAGTCTTGTGATGGATAGGCAAAGCACACCTCCTTCGGTCTACAACAACAATGACGAGTTCGATGCCACGAAATACTTCATCGACGCCAAGATACAAGCTCAAATGGAGGAGATCAAAGCCCTCATCAAGTCCTAAAAGAGGTATTCCCGATCTTCGAGAAGACACTCAAGTGCACATGCTTCTGAGCTACCATCTCCGGCAAGGTTACATCGGCATCGACACCATCAATGAAAAGTACAACAAGGTCAAGAGCTCAACACCAACAACCGCTCAACGACTTCACCATCTACCTTGGCATCTTTGCCAAGCAACTTCAAGGCATCTTCGCCTTTGGACATGCGGCATCTTCGCCAACAAGCACCTCAAGACTACGCTAAGAGAAGCTCCCCAAGCTCAAGTCCGCGACTTCCACAAGCTACTACGACATCGACAGCGACCACGAGCTTCCTTTCTATGGGACACAAGACCCCGAGGAGTATCTCGAGTGGGAGCGCAAGATGGACGACTACCTCAAGCTACATCAAGTCCCTTCCGAAGATCAAGTGAAGTGCGCCACAAGTAACTTCCACGACTATACGTCGACATGGTGGCTTCACACACCTTTGAAGAACTTCAACATGAGTTGGACTGTAACATCCCAAAATTCTAAATCTTGGAATGTTATAATAAATAGATAGATTTGATTGATTGCTTGATTGATTGTGTGAGATTGAGTGAAATCGAAACCTTCTGAAAGTTAAATGAGAGGGAATAAAAGGACTTTCCCAAACTTTCAATTTTGCATTTATGATCTCCGTGAATTCAAATACTTTTCATCACAAAAACCCTGGAGAGAAGATGACACGACTTCTTCCATTTATTTAAATGAAAGGTTTCTGAAAATATTTGAATTTCATTTGAAAATATTTCAAATTCAGAACTTTAAGCAACTCAATGATTTTCATGAGAGAAGATAAAATGACTTCTTCAAAACATATGAAATATGAGTTGGAAGGTTAAAAGGATCAAATTCAAAGTCCCTTTGAAATTATTTTTAATTTGGAGTTATTTGGGTTTTATTCAAATTATTTTTCTCCAAAAATAAATATACAGAAATTAGTGTAAAATGATTCCCTACATCACAAAATTGGAGAGAAATAAATTTGAATTAATTTTGGTATTTTTAAAATGTTTTTTATTGGATTTAGTAGGGCAGTGGCACTCTTTGAATTATTCGAAATTTTCTCGATTTTATTTGACTTGACAAAAATGTTCAGGTTGTAGTAAATAATTTTGTGAAAATTTTGATATATTATATGCCTATATAATTTTTTTTATTTGTGTTTGTCTAAGAAAATGTTTAAGAAAAAAAGACTTCTTTCCCCTTGAGCCAAGCTGGGCGAAGCCCGGCCAGTAAGCCTAGCCAGCGTCGCGCCCGCTCGTCCCCAGGCTCGGGGCGGACTCCGCACCCGCCTGGCCAGCCGCCACCGTATGCCACAGACTCCCTCCGCCACCTCTCCATTGCCCCCCCCCACGCCCTTGCCCGCCTCCCTCCTATAAAAGCCGCCCGACCCCCTCCTCCCTCTCTGCTTTCGCCTTGCCGCCCCGCATCTTAAGGCCCCTTGCCCGCCAGCGGCCTTTGAGTCGCCTCGCCACAGATCCTTGTCGCCCGCGCGCATCGCCGGACGTCGCCACCGCCTCGGCCTTGCATGGAGTTCACCGCCGGCGGATCTGCTCGATCGAAACCTGATCCGCCGCCCCGGTCCGCCTGACCCGCCGGTTTTCTTCGAACTATCGCAAACCGGTAAAACCACCACCCGGTTTTTCCGTTTTTTCAGAATAGGTTTTTGTTTTAAAAACCGATCGGTTAGTTATTTAGCGAATGTTCACTAGGTTAGGTCTTCGCAGCAAATGGTTTTCGTTCTGTAAGGTTCTGTAACGAACGTTCGTTGCTTAGTATTTTTATTTTTATTTTTAATTTCTGCCAGGGACTCGTTTGTGAATAAATTATTTTACAGATTAGCCACTGGTTTTCAAACGACCGCATCTTCTTACTCGTTTGTCCAAATTCAACGAAACCAACGCTCACTTCTTCGTTATGATCTCCTTTATCCAGTAATCCAACTTAAACATATTTTTGAAAGTTTTAAAATTCAAACAGATTTGTATTCAAACTTCTGTTGTTCATAACTCAAGTTTTATAACTCCGATTTAGTTGATTCTTTTTGCAAATCGAAGCTCTTGACCTAAACTTTCTGATAAGGCCAAATACTCATAATTTTGGTACTGTTAGAAATCGTTTTATGTTGCAAGAGTTATTTGGTTGGTTTTGAAGCTTTCCGAATTGTTTTGCGCGTACTTTCCGATATTTGAGTGATTGCTTATGTGTGGTTACTATTGCTTGCTTACGATAGATTGACTGGAGTGTGACGAGTAAAACTATCAAGAGTTTTGAGTGCGAATCATATTCATCAATAGTACATGCAAGTCCACACTTTGATCACGTCCCTTTCATACCCAGTTTTTATGCATTAGTTTCACACTCAAACATTGCGTAAGTCACTACAAAAAAGACACATCCATGACATTTTGGGCCGAACGAATTTGTTTTGTCATACATATGACACTTCTATGACGATAATTGTGACAAAACCCAGTATCATCTAGATGTGGTGGGCTCCTACTTCTATGACAAAAAATCATGACAGAAAATGGGCTTTTCGTCCTGGGCGGGCCGGAGACGTAGCTGCATGACATTCTTTGGGCCGTCCATGACGGAAAAACCGTGGTAGAAGTGAGGGGAGGAAAATTTCGGGAGTTCCGGTTACGGTGGGAGGTCGGGGGCCGAAGCGATGCTGCTTTCTCAGACACGACGCTGCGTGTGTAGGCGTTGGCTCTAATCGAACCCGAAGCGAGGCGTTGGGCTCTAATCGAACTCGGCGATTGCACTACAGGCTCTGGCGTTCGAACTCGAAAGCGATCGATCGATGGTCATTAATCGAACCCGATCGGCGATTCGCTTCGCCATCTGCCGCTAACTAAAGCCGATCGATTGGATGAGCGGTGGCGTTGCGGGGGTTTGGATGAATAAAGGAGCGGTGGCGTTGCCTCTGGATGAACAGGACCCGTGGTGTGGTGGAGGGCTGGATGAGCGATGAAGCGGTGAAGGGGTGCCCGTGGAGGGTGGTTGAACAGGACCCGTGGTGTGGAGGGCTGGATGAACATGAAGCGGTGGAGGGTGGTTGAGCGATGGCCGGTGGAGTAGCACGCGGTGGAGGCTGGATGAACAGGAGCCCATGAAGGCTGGAGGAGGTCGACGGTAGCCCGTGGAGGCTGGAGGAGGTCGACGATGGAGATGAACAGTATCCCGTGGAGTCCCGTTTTGCGGTACGCCACACCCCTCCCGATGAACAGGACCCCCGTTTTGACCGTAGGAGGTCCGTTTCGTCCGTTTTGCGGTATGCCACACCCCTCTCGATCAACAGGACCCCCATTTTGGAGGTCCGTTTCCTCCGTTTTGTGGTACGCCACACCCCTCCCGATCAACAGGACCCCCATTTCGACCGTAGGAGGTCCGTTTCCTCCGTTTTGCGGTACGCCACACCCCTCCCGATCAACAAGACCCCATTCCGAACGTAGGAGGTCCGTTTCCTCCGTTCTGCGGTACGCCAGGCCTCGTTTCCATCGCCTGTTCCGTCTAAGCCCTCCCGATGAACACGACCACACATTCCGTTCTGACCCAGCCGGTTGGCTCCCCATGAACACGACGACGACGATGTTTCTCCATTCTGACCCAACCATGTACGTATGCGTGAGTAGGCATTCGAGACCCTGCACGTATGTACGTACGTGGCCGTATTTTCTTTCTTGCACCCTGGCCGCTGTACATATGTGTACATGCTACGTGCTCGCCTCTACTACGACACGTACACGCCTCTACAACGACACGTGCGCGCCTCTACATCGACCAGTATATGTACGCATCGCTCACGACCGTAATGACAACGCACGCACGCTTCGACCAGGTGGGTCCCGACCGCCGAGCACTTCCTTGCGTGCGAAGATGTAGCTGGTGGGTCCCAGCAGTCAGGGGGGCGAATCATTTTTTTTGCCCGGACGCACTTCCTCGCGTGCAAAGATGTAGCTGGTGGGTCCCAGCAGTCAGGGGGGTGAATCGTTTTTTTTTGCCCGGACGCACTTCCTTGCATGCGAAGGTGTAGTTGGTGGGTCCCAGCAGTCAGGGGAAAACGTTTTTTTCCGTGAAATACGGTGGCCCGTCCGATGGATCCCCACTGTCAGGTGGAGGAATATTTATTTTGCGCGTAATAAGGAGGCACTTCCTTGTTGCGGCCGTGGACCCAGCTGTCAGCGTCTCCACGCACAGTACTCTTCCGATGGAAGTCGGTCGTTGACCACATTGACCACGCCGCGCCGAGAGCACCACGGCGGTGGACGACGGTGAGGCCTAGGAAGGGGACGACACGGAGCCGGAGAAGACGCAGCAGTTGATGCCCATGCTAAGAGGAGTACGAGGGTTCACTGGTTCGGCTGCGGTGTGAGGCTGCTGTCACCGCAGAATAACAGGGGGTGTGGGTGAGTAGAGGGATGGCCTGGCCAGCGGTGGGAGTAGTAGGGGGCGGTGAGGCCTCCGCCGCATCGCAGCCGGCCACGGGAGGCAGGAGGCACGACCGACGCTGGTTTGGGCGGCTGGAGCAAGAAGACCAGAGGTTGAAGAAGCACTACGGCCGTTCGATGGACATCGTACGGTCAATGGAGATAGAATCGTGCATATTGACTAAGTTGACAAAGCCCTCTGTCCCCGTCAACTTAGTAGGCCCACAAGCCAGCCTGCCACTATACTGGGTCCCAGCTAACATGGGCAGGATTCATTTTTTTTGAGCGTAATAAGGAGGCACTTCCTTGCGTGCGAAGATATAGCTGGTGGGTCCGAGTCGGTAGTAACGTTTTTTCACGAAATCTGAAGGCCCTTCGGTGGGTCCCCGATGGCGGTGGAGGAATCATTATTTTGCGCGTAATAAGGAGGCATTTCCTTGTGTGCGGCCGTGGACCCAGTTGTCAGCCTCTCCACGTACAGTCAACTTCAGATGCATGTCGGTTGTTGACCATGTTGACCAGGCCACGCCGAGAGCACGAGGGCGGTGGACGATGGCGAGGCCTAGGAAGGGAATGACACGGAGGCAGGGAAGACTCAGCAGCTATTTCCCACGCGGAGGGGAGTACGACTGTACGAGGGTTTACTGGTTCGTTTGCCCTCGCCGGAGAATAACAGCAGGTGTGGGTGAGTAGAGGGATGGCTAGGCCAACGATGGGAGTACGATGGGGCGGTGAGGCACAAGGGCACAACCCGGCCATGAGGAGGGAGTAGGCAGTTTCGTCGACGCTTGTTTGAGCGGCTGGAGCAGGAAGAGGAGAGATTGAAGAAGCACGACGGCCGTTGGATGGACATCGTACGGTCACTAGAGCTAGAATCGTTAATATTGACTAAGTTGACAAAGCCCTCTGGCCCGTCAACTTAGTAGGCCCACAAGTCAGCCTCCCACCATGGTGGGTCCCAGCTAGCAGGGGGAGTATTCATTTTTCTGTGCGTAATAAGGAGGCACTTCCTGTGGGTCCGAGCTGACAGCGGGGGGAATGTTTTTTTTACAAAATACGGTGGTCCGTCCGGTGGGTCCCAGCAGTCAGGGGCAAACGTTTTTTTTCACGAAATATGGTGGCCCGTCCGGTGGGTCCCAGCAGTCAGGGGGGAAACATTTTTTCCTCGAAATCTTTGGTGGCCCGTCCGGTTGGGTCCCTATTTGTCAGTGGAGGAATAATTATTTTGCGGCGTAATAAGGCACTTCCTTGCGGCTGCCGTGGACCCAATGTTAGCCTCTCCACGTCTGATACTCTTCCGATGGAAGTCGGTCGTTGATCACATTGACCACGCCGCGCCGAGAGCACCACGGCGGTGGACGACGACGAGGCCTAGGAAGGGGACGACGCGGAGCCGGGGGAAGACGTGGCAGTGGATGCCCACGCGGAGAGGTACGAGGGTTTACTGGTTCGGCTGCGATGTGAGGCTGCCGTCGCCGCAGAATATATAACAGGGGGAGTGGGTGAGTGGAGGGATGGCCTGGCCAGCGGTGGGAGTAGTATGGGGATAGTGAGACCTCCGCGGCAGCACAGCCGGCCACGGGAGGCAGGAGCATGCGGCACGACCGACGCTTTGGGCGGTGGGGCAAGAAGACCAGAGGTTGAAGAAGCACTACGGCCGTTGGATGGACATCGTTGACCACGCCAGCGACAAAGACTGTGGCGGTGGACGGCGAGACCTCTGAAGGGAACGACACGGGCCGGGGAAGACACGGCGATGGCTGCCCATGCGGTGGAGAGAGTACGAGGGTTGACTGTCTGCGCCGTCACGGAAAATAACAGGAGGTGTGGGTGAGTAGAGGGATAGACAGGCCGGGGATGCGAGTATGATGGGGCCGTGAGGCCTGCCCGGCAACCTTGCCGGCCACGGGAAGGCGGGAAGCGGCGGTTCCAACGGCGTTGGTTTGGTAATTTGGGCGGGGAAGATCGAGATCGAAGAAGCACGATTGCCGTTAGATTGAGATCTAATGGTCCGATGTCGGTAGAGTCAATTGTTGACTAAGTTTCTTTTTAAGAAACCTTGTGTACGCATGAACTTAGTAGGCCCACAAGTCAGCCTCCAAATCATGGCAGACAACATAAAGCCCATTTGCTATTTTTTATAATTTGCAGCCCATTTGCTAATTCTTAAGTAATTTATTACAGCCCATTTTCTGCCGAGGACCACAGTTAAAAAGTTCAACCTTATTTTGCATATTTCAGTGGAGTCCAAACTATTGTAATCCCGAAATGATAAACATTTTTTTAAGAACTTATTGATTTGCCAAAAAAATCGTTTTGCTTTTGTAAGCAAATAAGACATGGGACAATTGAGTTGGTTTAAGGGAAAACCAGTGGTAAAAAATCAGCGCTGGGTGGGGAAAAAACAACAAAAATAAGGATGTTTAATATGAAAAGGGAATTTTATGTGTTTTCAATATAATGATACACATATATGAACTAGTAAAACTATAGGTAGAGATTAGAAAACGGATGTAGGACATGCGTTTCAAGAGGAAAATAGAACTGGGCTGTGTGTTTGATTCAGTAAAAAACTGCCTGCGGATGTTGTAAGACAAAATATAACTAACGTTGGCGGGCGAGGCCGATAGATACCTCTTTGGATCTTTGTGCCCCATTGTCGTCATGGGCTGGGCCTGTTAAAACAAAACCAACCACAGGCGGTCTGACCCGATTGAAACTTCTTTCGACTGAAAAAACAATATCGTGCCCAATAAGCGAGAGAATTCTACAAGTGCATCGATAAGCTGGGATGCAAAGACGGATATTGTTTTTATCGTGATAATAAGTGCATGCACTTGTTTGAAAAAATTGAGAACTGGGAATTCGAACGGCGGGTGCTTATGCTACCCATCAAATAAAAATCAGGTGCGTGAGAATTTGTTTCGAAACAAATGATTCAGCTTTATATCCACGTCGACCCTCGGCATGATGGTTGGAAGCAAATGCAAGTTCATACCAAAAGATCATTAACAACAATACCAACTTGCGGACGACAAGGTAGTACAACTACCAATACCAAACTAACTTATAAACTTTTTACTCCTGGCCCTAGTGTTCGTCTAGTAGAAAATCTTGTAGAGGACCAGCTCCGCTCCTTCTCTTGCTCCAGTCCCCGAGGTGGTACTGTGCATCACCCGATTAGTCCTCTGCTGGTCGAAGTTCTTGTTGGTGTGCAACACGAACCTTTGTTGCCCGTCTGCGGCCGTTGACCATCACCGGCAAGGTATTGCCGGTCTTGTGCCACATCGCGTGCATCTTTGCACTCCGATCATATCTTTGCGACGCGTCCACGTGCTCCCTTTTGAATGCCACTGAATTGCCTTTGGAAGAAATGCTTCCTTAGGCCACTCAGTGTGATACCTGCAGTATTGTGGAATACAGGTTTTAGTGTACCTAGTTGGCATTTTCATAACATCCTTGGCATGTTGCAGTCACTTGTTTCACTTTTTATTAAATGTCAAATTGTAATTGCTTCACAAGGTCTGTGTCTAAAAAGAAAAATAGAGCTATAAACAAAGGAATATGTTTGTGCAAGTAGACGGCCATCGGTGTCTTACCTGGAAGTTTCTCGGGTTGGGTGTAGCATATGCCTTGATCGCTGTCAATGGTTGGTATGAACAAATAGATGAAATACTGAAATCTCATCTTGTCGGCCTCACTTGACTTCAAGGTGCTCGATCGGCTCGATCCGTGGGATCGAACTTGACGCCAGCCGACAAGATCGGCCAATCCTTCTTCGACTTGCATCGGTAATTCCGGTTATATGGTACTCAATGTATGATCAATCATTGTTTTAAGTGAATGATGAAAGATTTCGACAGATAAGTGGTACTCCAAATCTGAAGTCGAGAATACCCGAACACGCCGCTTGGGATTCTTGTGTCACCTCACGCAGCGTGTTGTCACAATAAATTCAATGTGTGGACATGATGAATAATTTGACCGGCGTATACTAGTACTGCTCTTGTACTACTTACTAGTCGTATTTAAGCGTCACAATTTATACATAGGTTTAACTAACAAGTACGCACTTGAAGCCTAAGCGATATATATATATATATATATATATATATATATATATATATATATATATATATATATGACGGTCTATTCTGCTAATATTAGCGAGAATAACTATTCTACACACCACTTGACCTTTGCACGCTCAACATGAAGCGCCTTGCACCATTTTGACGACGAAACCTTTGCAATAGAGACTAGTGAACTTCTCGTAGGAAAAAACTGCACGCGTTATTTTTTCGGTACTGTTTTCGCTCTAATTTTTTAACCATTTATCGGAATGAGGCGTGTAATATATCATTGAAAAGCTATGGATTAGGCGCAACTTCGACATGTTGAACACTTTTCGAGATTCCACACGGTTTAAGAGCAGTTTTGAAAATAGTGCGGCGGATGACGAGTGGCAGCGAGCGTTTTTTCGCGTTTTTTTCTAAACCGCTTGTCGAAACGAAGCAAATGATACGCCGTTGGATAGATATCGTCGAGGCGCATCTTTTTCATATATAAATCTTTCTTTAATTCATTACGGTTTAAGAGCAGTTTCAAATTTACTAAATCGCGGAACTCTGTTTTTCAAATTTTTGAAATTTTCGGTACTGTTTTGCTCCAGTTTTCTAACTGTTTGTCGAAACGAGACATATGATACTCCGTTGGAAAGCTACGGACAAGGCGCAACTTTCATATGTTGAAATGGTTTTGAAATTCCTTCCGGTTTTAAGTTAATTTTGAAAATTGTGCGGCGGACAACAAGTGGCAGCAGCCGTTTTTGGCGAAATTTTTGCAAACCGCTAGTCGGAATGATTCAAACGATACACCGTTGGAAAGATATCGACGATACGCAACTCTTTCATGTAGAACACTCTCGCTAATTCTTTACGGTTAAAGAGGAATTTCGAATTTATCGAAATGCGAACACTCTGTTTTTCGCGACACCCAAATCGACGTGGATACTTCATCCGACTGAAAACCGCACTGCAACGGACGAAAAAACGCACTACATCACACGGGTAAGCGAACTGCATGGTTTCTTTTATTCAAACGTGATTTTTTCAAGAACGAGAAAGTAGAGTGCACTTCACATCGGGTGTAAATGAACCACAACAGTACCAAAAAGTGAACCGCATTACTTTTTTTCGCTTTCGTAATAATTTTTTTGCACTTACGGGATGAACAACATCATAGGCCGACCGCACTTCTTCAGAATGAAAACCGCATTGCATCGGACGAGCAAGCGAGATGCATAATTTCTTTTGTCAGACGTAATTTTTCTCATACAAGTTTTTGTTGTCTTTTTTTTACTTTTTTTATGAACGAGAATAGACCGCATAGACGACGGCCAGTGAACCCCAACACTCTTGAAAGTGATCCACAACGCTCTTCAGAGTGAACCGCATTACTTTCTTTTACTAGTTTAAATGTCTTTCAACAAACACAACATAAATTTTTTAAATACATTTTTCCAAGTGAAGTGTACTTCAAAGTCCTTCGGAGTGGACTTCTTTTAAGACCGGAGTGCACTATACTTCCTATTTATTTTTTCTCTATAGAAGTTTTTCTTTATGAGCACAAACATATGAATTTTGGGACAAAAGAACAAAAAAACTGCAGAAGTTTTGCTGCATGGCACATTGGCGGGTTGCGAGCTGCATGCACTGGAAATATGGACTGTAGTGAGGTAAGTACTGCACTCGGCAGAAGGAGGCACAATGGCGTTGACCGGGGGAAACACTCGTCGTCGCCTGGCCAAGGCACAGAACTGCCTGGCACATGTTTTTGAGCTGCACCGCAACGGATGACCACCTGCTCCCGTGAAAGAGAGCACCATAGAGCAGTGCACTTCTCTCCCACCGCCGAGGAACTGCGACGAGTTGAGGAGTGAGCTGCTTTTGGAGGCACGTTGACGCCAGCCACCCGTAGCAACAAACTGCACTACGCGCACAAACCAAGCTGAAAGCAAAATCTCGGAAATACACAGTTGAATTGCTCACCGCACTGCATCGGCAAAATCTAAACAATTATTTTCTGAACTAAAGACCAACGCTCCACTACCTGAAGGAACAACACGAGCTGCCTCGACGCCACAACCGTGCTGCACGCGTGCGCATGCCGGACTGCCCCACCATGGATCCATTGAGAGAGGGGGGAGTTGAGATCCCGCGGACGGAGCCGGTGCTCACAGGGAGGCACTCCCCATGCTGACCTGCAGAGAAGCTCGAGAGAGGAAGGTAGGTGGCCTCCCGGTGCCTGCACATGGTGGTGGTGGGTGAGATGGAGAAGGGGCATGGGGTGGGAGGGGAGGAGGGGGGTGGCCATGCCTTTTAGGCTTACCGGATCTTGGCGGCGGTGAGCGAACGGGGGAGCGAGGGGAGGTACGCGTGACACATCGGGGCACCTCAAACCACTGCTCGGTCTGGTTGGAGAAGAAGTGTTGGATCCCCAAGCGATTGACCTCGCGGGCGACCTCGATCCAGATGAATGGTGGAGGTGGATCGATGGCGACCTGGATCCAGGCAGGTTGTGGAGGTAGCGTTTTCATCGGAGTAGGTCCAGCGAGGTGAACGGCACGCGTTTTGGGAGGAGGTTCATGGGTGAAAAGCTCAGATCCGTCGTTGCCTGGGCCCCCGTGGCAGCCATCATCCGATGGCGGCGCGGGCTATGAGGAGGTTGCGGCGCGGGTTCTGGAGTGGCGGCTCGGCCCCTGAGGTGACGGCGGCAGGGCGGGCCTTGAGGCCGTCCAAATCACGCGGCCGTGCGCGAGGAGGCGTGGGAGGTGAGATTCGTTGCCGGCAGGCGCGGCGATGGCTCACCGGGGCAGGGGTAGGTGGGTGGCCTGTGGGCGCGGGGACGATGGTGGAGGGGGTCGGGGTGTGGTGCAGGGAAGAAGGTGGAGGAGGATTTGGGGTATGGCGTGGGGGAAGAAGGTCGGGTGGGTCGGGGGCAATGTTAGCAGAATAAGATGTTTTGATGTGCAGAATAAGGTCTTAAGGGGTGTTATCATAATAGACCCACTCTATATATAGGACAACGCTATTCTAATCTCAGGATTAGAATAATTATTTGGATCACAGCAGCCTCTATATAGGGCCCGACAGGGCCCTCCCGAACCTCCCCGCTCCGTGCGTCTCCCGCACTCCGTCCTGCAACAGCCGCAACGCGCCTCTCCGGACACCCCCGCTGTCGCGCCCACTACCCGAATCCTCCCGCCACCGTGACCTCTCCCCGGATCCCCCCGGCGGCCCTCCTCCCCCAAATCCGGTCCGACTTCTTCCCCCACATCCAACTCCTCCCGCCGGAGATCCCTGTGCCTCATCCCCAACCCCTACCGGCTTCTTCACCTCGCCACCACGGACATCTCCACGTCCATCCCACCCTACCTACCGTGGACGGCACCTAGGATCCCGCTGGTTCGTCCCCACGCGCCGCCGGCCGCCGAGATCTCGCCGCTTTACCTGAGTAGATCGAGGGACGCCAGAATCCGGCCGCTCGTGCCCCAAGCGCCGCCCCCTGCTGTCCGATGTGAGTTGTGGCCCAACCATCGCGTGCCGCTGCCTGCATCTCGTCGTTGTTGCGCGCCACGGAGATCCTACCTGACACCTGCACCCTCCGCTTCCCTGAAACTAGTTTACAGGATGTGGGAGGAGGAGGTGGACGCATGAACACTAATGATGTAGCAGTTTGAGCTATGAAAAGGTGGCAGGTCGAGAGCTTACTCCTCACTTTCTTTGGGATGCTAGCCAACTTTGGATCACGCAGCAATGGCCTCCCGACTGCGGCTTTCATCCACCACTTGTGTGGGCTTGCCGCCATCATTTCTTGTACATGGTTCGGAGGATCCCGACCTGCACTCATGCTCCGCCTCATCTTGACGACGCACAAGGTCTATGGCCAAAAGCAGGCTGCTGCTGCCGTAGTACTACTAATGCGATGAAATTCAAGAAAACAGAGAGAGAAAGTTTAGAGATCCTCTACTAAATATTAGCATGCAATACAAACTTAACTTCTATCGGACAACAAAAAATGTGTCACTGTCTAAGTGGCGGTGGCTCCTTTGCTCACAGAATCTCTGAGAGCCCTTCCTCTTTATAAATTTAATAGTAATTAAATTTTCCTTTTGTAAAAGAAATAACACATTAGTTCGATGTCTACATAAAGAAATAAATTTTCCCTATTTCTAAAAAGTAAAATCAAGAAGGTCAATTAAAATAACAGGCGGTTTGATGCTCATTAAAAAATTGGAATTTTCTCGTTTCTAAAAAATAACCAAAAAATTTAAAAGTTAGATATTCCTCGTTTCTAAAAAGATAAGAGAGAAGGCCAACTCAGAATAACAGAACAGTCCAAAAAAAGGTTATGAAAAATGGATTAAAAAAACTAGAAAAATTGAAATAACCGAGAGGTCAAAAAAATGTAGAAGTTCAAATCTGACAACCCTAGAAGTTCAATTTAAAAAAACTGAGAAGGTGAAAAAACTAAAAGTTCAAATTTAAAAATCCTTGAAAATTGTTTGCTTATGTAAAACCATATTTTTCTAAGAAGTTCAAAGTAAAAAAAAGTTCGAAGGTAAAAAAACTTAGATGTTTTATCATTACTAAATAATAAAATGAAGAAGTTCGAATAAAAAAAAGTTTGATAGGCAGCCAATCTGTGCGTCGACCGCGTAAACGATGCCATCGTGCACTATAGCATCAGACAAAAATGTTGCCTCAACAGGATTGATGATGAGCCATAACCATGTATGGCGACTGGATTCCAGATAGACTAATCCCATGTTGAACAAGGCAATGAGCTTGTAATCCATGTAGTCTTCTAATGGTGTGGGCACTTCGCAGATTACAACTTTTACGCAAAGAGGTCGAGCGAAAAGCTTTACGCGTCTCGTGCGTAGTAGGCAGGAGTGTCCGGCGGGCCGCGAGGCTCGATGGCGGCGGTATCCAACGATGGAAGGGTGACCTCTCGCTGGGTGTAGATATCCACGAGATGCCACGTACTACCTGTGTGGTGGATGAGGACGACCCAGTTGGCCTTCATGCCCACCCAGTAGTGGCTGCGCATGAAGGACAGGTGGACGGGTAGTGGTAGAATGTCGAGGGGCACCACGGCAACCTCCGTAGGATCGTCAAGTCGGTGTATGGGCCACCTGCGAGGATCGGGCATCAGCAAGCAGGGTGTCTTGAAAAGAGCCGGCCCGATTGCGATTTAGTAGACGGTACAAAGACACCGAGCATGCGGACAAACGGACGGTGCTGAGTAGGTCCATACGACTACGGATCTGCTCCAAGAGAACATCGGGGAGGGAATTCCAATCGCGGCTCTGCGTGTCAATCGATTCTGCCATTGGGGTTTTCGGTGCCTGCGAGCCAGCGAGGAAGTGGATTCGAGCGAGCGGCGAAGAAGCTTCTCCTCGTGTGGCAGCAAAGGAGCGGGGGATATGGTACGCGAGCTACCAAGGAAGATGGCGCAAGGCGAGCAAAGGAGCGGGGTAATTGGTGTGCGGCCGATGATGGGGATGAGAGGAGGAAGAAGAAGAGAGGAGGAAGTAGAAGAGTGGAGGAAGTAGAGTGGATGACGGGGAAGTATGTGCATTATTTCTCAATTCTTCTAGTACTACTACCGGGATATAGGCACCGTCCTTGAGTGTAAATAGTTACATGATGACATGTGGGTCTACCACAAGAGGGCCCATATGTCGAGTTAATGGAGAGACAGAGGTGCGTGGGCGTATTCTTGGAAGATTGCTCTCTTGGCAAACATGATGGCGATCTTGGGTAAGGCTGATTTAGTAACACGAACACGCTGGTTCAGCTTATTAATTACGTGTCCCATTTGCTGCAGCGTGTATTGTCACTTCACTCCGAAGACTAGTTGAATAGTTCTCTCTGACCGAGATGGGGAATAATGGATCGTGAGGACTTCCTTTCTACAGTATCCCTATGCCTCTACGCTCACTTCACTCGTTTTGATCCGTACCTAGTCACTTGTTGAAATCTATAGAAAGACAAATACTCCGTATTTGGGAGCAGAGGGAGGATTTTACTCCGTACTATTTGGGAACAGAGGGAGTATCACCATATGGAGGGAACAGAGGAAGCTTGAAATATGAACATGTCAATGGGAGGGAGTAAGCCCCAGGCATGCATGCATGCATGCAACATGCAACACTCACACGTACACATGGACGCACGCAACACTCACGCACCCATGCGGCACACAATACAACACGATGCAACACACACGCTCACGCTCAAGTTCTCAACCTACTCCCTACGTCCGTGAAAGATTGTACATTTAGAGATTTACACATTGACCAGCGCATAATTAATGCCCAAAAGTAGCAGACTTATGTGTGCATGCGACCATTGAGATAAGAAGATTAAATGAAGGTCGTTGCATGTTGTAATTAAGGATAGACATGTAGCCTATACCTACAGCACAAGTTGGTGCATTAGTCAATCAATATCGATTTAGATTAAAGGCTAAATCCATTGGAAGTGTAGATGTACATCATGTACTACACTCTTTGTTGGAAGACCGAGGGAGGACACGTGCATGCACTCACATACACAGCCAGGGCGGTTCGGGCGCAAGGGTTGGACTTGTGTCGCGCCTGCGTAAAGTTTTGTTTAACTGATTTCTTTGCTCGCCAACCGGCGGTGTGGGACCCAGAAACCAGGTGACAATTTAACCAGTCAACAAAGTGCCACATCGACTATGTGGCCGGTCAGTAGGGTGCAATACGGTTCTCTACGATGAGCTAGTGATTGTATAATCGACACAAAACTATATATAGTGACTGTAAAGGGCGTATTGTTACATACGTTGACCGCCAGTGTATTTTTCTTGTTTCAAATTAAGCCATATTAATCGGAAAGGACGCAGTATGGACTACTACTAGTACTAGTACTGCTTTGATGTGTCCCGTCAACTCGCCGAACGAGGAGAAGCTTGCTTACTACGCCTCTCCCTCGCCCACGCGCGCTGTGGTTCGCATGACGAGGAGAGGGTTTTGACTACAGCGTCCTCTCCCTCTCCCTCGCCCTCGCCCTCGCAGTGGACGTGCAACAGTTTAATCGGTGTCAGATTGCCATAAGCATATTGTACTGTAGTATCATCATTGTTGGACCTTCCAAAGAGGCGAAGAGCCAAGTGCAAGGTTCACACAAGTACAAACTGTTGAACGTCCCAAATAGGCAAAGAGCCAAGCGCAAGGTTTTATAGGAGCTTTCATCCTAGTGTGAGTACTACAACTATAGCGAGCGATGCTACTGTATGATGCCGCCACGTCACCTATATCCAAAGCCGTGCCACCTTTTTTTCTCAAAGAGCATGTTGGAGCCCATGCAGCAACCACACAAGTTGCACGTACACATAACACATTTACTAGTAATAAGTTCTAAAGGACAAATGCCAGTATGCCACACAAGTTCATCTCCAATTCATGTGATAAATTTGTGCACGACTAGTCTACATATATTCACAGCGCTACCGTTCACAATTACCGTACTCCACTTACACGTTATAGATGGGCTACATGTCCTCCTCCGTTTTCCAGTCCCAGGTGTTCTTCATGGATGGCACGATCCATAGCGGTGGGCAACGGGAATCATTGTCGCAGCTTTCTAGTCCAGTTCCACACGATGGAGACTCATCCAAGATGAAGCGGCATAAATCAGGGATAGTGTGTCCCAGCATGTCGTTCATCCGGCGGTGCGCACTGAAGACACAACCATGCTTCATGAACGGCAGGCCTTCCGTGTCGTGCACGGAAGGTGACATCCGCTTCACAATGGGGTAGCTATCACGATGGCGAGTACTCTCCAAGAGTGTTCCTCGGCACCCACGTAGCATCACGGGGTCGAACTTCGGCGCCGTTCATCCGGTACACGCGGCATCCCAGATCTGGACACATGGTGGCGTACATAGTCAAGGTCCATGCATAATAATGTTGTGCTCAAATATGGCGGTCGATGTCTTGTGCAGCAAATAGTACTACTCCGGTATAGAGGAAGTAAAATAACCGGCTTATTATATATAGCCACTCTTGGCTACATGGATGAGATAGTAAGACATGGAAAAACAAAAATGGTGGCAGCTAGTGGGTTCAAGTCTTCAAGGGCCTAGCTAGCTATACACGTCCTCCAAGGTAAAAAGTACTCCAACTATTACTACTAAGTATACTACTAGTACAACAATGAAAGAGAAGGCGAGAGGGTTAAAAAATGGAATACCTGGGTAGATGGTGACGGTCCGATCGTGGTAGATTGTGTGACCATGTTGCACATCCGTGGTACCATGGGTAACGACTGCTAAGGTAGTTGATCCCAATATGCCAAAATCAGCTACAAGGTTCCAGGTTAGACCGAATCGCGGATGCAAATGCACATCCAGGATCGGCGATCTTATTTTGATTGGGGGATGACTGGTCCCTGCAAAATAATGGAGTACCGTTAGGGATGCAAATGATGGTTTGTGCATTCCGTTTGTAATCTCCCGTACCATAGGATGGCAACCAGATGAAACAAGTCCCCTGGATTTTCACCGCGAAGATGCGGCCTAGATTGCGCACGGCGTCTTCGAACGTGTAGGGGTACAAATCTGCCGCCGCCAACATGCGCCAGCCTCTGACGTTACTGCCTCTTGCATTGATGGCAATCCTTATGTCGAACACTGCGATGAGATAGTAATCGTCGTAGCCGCGTCACTTTGTCGGCGGGTCTGCAATTGCTATCTTCTTCAATCTCATGTAGGCATCATCATATGTATTCAAGCCCAGCCAGTCCGGAAGGCCGATCCCAATGGTGGAGAAGGGGTCTACCGGAACGGCCGCACTGCCCAGACCTATATATAAGACGGTGGGCAGCGGAGAAATTACGGGATGGAAATGGAATAACTAAGTACTACATGATCAAATTCCATTACTGACCTGCTCATTGGACAAAATCTGACTACCTCTCAACGTCGGCAACTCTAAGCGGAGTCAACGTGCAACCATGGCCGAGGAGGCGGTGGACTGTTGAAGGATTGTCCCATAGAAGAACCTTCTCCTCGAGGACGCATGGAAGACCAACAAGCATGGCCTTTTCCCAAGCCTGTTTAAGCAGCGTCTTGAAAAAGTTGGCGCAGGAAGCACCAAGTCTTGCGGCGGTGAGGACGTCGGAGCGGCGTGCGATTTCTCCTCGAGGATCGTCGTCCAAGGTCTCCCAGCCCCGACGAGGAGGAGAACCGCCTGGTGAATCCATGGGAGCACCGACGAACTGCCTTCTCTTCGGGGGGAGGGGAACTGGCGAGGAGGAGATAAGAGCGTAGTAACCGCAGGGCCTCGTCCCTTCCAACTGTAGATCGTTCCTCAGAAAGGGGTGAGGCTATTATTTACTACTAGTACTAGCATTATGGAACGTTATGGGATTGCATTATACTGTAAATAATAGCACTAGTAAGAAATTTTTGGCACTAGTGTCGTGGAATTGTCACGGCAGATGTCCTCATGAAAGGACTTAGTCGCGGGGCCATCGTACGGGTTAACTTAGAGGGGTTAAAGCGGACGCAAAGACACGAGAGTTTATACTAGTTCGGCCCCTTCGATGAAGGTAAATCCTACGTCTAGTTGTGATGGGATTGATGTGATTTCGACGACTAGGGAGCAATAGCTTCGCCTAAGTCTCGAATTGTTGTTGTCTGTCCCTAAACCGCCGCCGGATCGTCCCCTTATATACACGGGTTGACGTCCGGCCGGTCTCTGAAGTCCCGAGGCCGGCTCATTCAAGTGTCGGCTCGGTCTCTTCTTTCTCTTATCTTACAACACGGGTTACATGGTTATGGCGGTTTTACCATTATGGGCCCTAACTTCGCCACAGGCTCCGGGCCTCTAAACTCTCTGATGTCGCCTCCTTCGAGTCTTCGTGGGCCCCAATTATAGCGAGGGTAAACCAGCCCCTTCGGGCGGTTTATATTCGATGAGTTACATCCCCAACATTAGGCCCCAGTTGACTTGAACCTGTTCATGTTAATCTTCAACATCTTAGAAAGCTCTGAATCTCTTCCTTCATATTTCGTAAACCGCCATCTGCTTAAACCGTGACGTCATCCTTCGACCACAACAGCGAGCATCTTGATGTCATCTCTATTAACGAAGCCCAACAGTAAGATTCCCTTCATTTAATACTATCCCGGAAATCGAGGCGACCGCTGCGCCGTCTGCCGCTTTCAACGCCTCTATTCTCGCGCCCGTTAATTACTCTGTTTTATTATAAATAGACCGGAAGGCCCTTTCTCTTCTTCCTCCTTCCGCGCTTCTTCTTCCTCGCGACGCTCCAGCTCTGAAGCTCCGCCGTCGCCTCCGACCTCCGAACGCCGCGTCAGTGCAAGGCCGCTGCACCAACCTGGTTGTACCAGAGACTCTCGGCGCTCCTCCATTGTTACATGCATCGGGTAAGGCTCCTCCTCATGCCCTAGATCTGCATCTTGAGGCTCCTGTTCATGTCGTTGTTCATAGGTGTTCATCCTTAATCTCTTCATACCTGCTCTGCCATGGCTTTTTAATCCAACCGTAGCGTATATCACTGTAGTAATGCTTGTTCCGCCTTGATTTAGCACGTTGCACATCTGTCTTTTGTTCGGACCCTCTTGTTAGAACGCATACGAACTTCCCTGCCCTTTATAAGGTTTGCATGGGTCGCATGAAATTTTTCCTTCTTGAATCTTGGTAGATCCAAATTAACTCTATTCATATGTGAAACCTGTTTACATCCACACTTAGCAGATTTTCGATTCTGTCTCTTTCTCCTAAGGCGGTTTAACTTTTGATAGCTAATCCGCCATACTCCATTAGTCCTCGCTAAACCGGAGGTTGGAACCGATCGCCAAACTGCCGGTTTAGCATTGTATAATATATACGAACCGTTAATCGGTGAACCGTTAATCGGTGAACCGTTTTTACTTTTCCTTTTCGCAGTCTCTTCTTCCGAATGGCAAAACAATTCTCGGCTTGCAATTGGGTCCGGTCTAAGATCACCGAGGCGCAACTCAATGGATATGTCACCACCGGCGCTTTAGCCTCCAAAAACGTCCTCCATTGGCGTGTTCCGGATACCGAATGCCCTCCGAACCTCAAGAAGGCGAAGTAATTGTATTTATGCAGCACTTAGACCGAGATTCAGCCGCCCGGATCAAAATTCTTCCGGATGTCCTCGCAAGTTCCAACTCCATCCACAAGATATTGGTCCGAACTCTGTGTCCAATATATGCAATTTCCAAGTTTTCTGTGAAGTCTATCTTCAAGAAGAACCATCTGTGGAGCTGTTCCGGGATTTCTTTCATTTGAACCACCGTCTGAGTTTTCGATGGTCCTAACACGGGCTGGGTGGCGTTTCAATCCGTAAAAGGAAGGAAGTAGACTTTCCTCACGCAAAACACCATAGCCATCCGAAGGATTGGAACCAAACCTGGTTTCTTGCCGAATACCGCTCGACAGCGAGAACCCCTTGCGGGCTACCGCCCTCACCGGCTTAGCAATCATCACCCATTGCCTTTACGCTTGACCGCCGCAGCCCGGAAGAACTTTGCGCCTCAACCTCTCAAACTCCGCGCTCTAAGGGCCAATGGCTTAACCGGTATTGACCTTGTCCGATGTTGGGTTTCTTGGGGCAACTTGCCATTAAGCCGCCGCCCCGGATTGATGCACGAATATCTTTGGTAGCGTCAAAGACCCTCAAAGGCGTCATGAGCTAGCAATAAGCGAGCTTGAAGTCACCGAGGCGGTGAAGAAGATGCTCGATGAGCCGACCTCCGTCTGCAGCCAAACCGGGTTGGCCCCAGTCGGTGTTTCCAACAAACCGCCTGCGGTAAGGCTCCGCACATCACTCGACTGATGATAAGACCTTATTGAGATGGATTAATCCGTGTTATTTCTCAGGCTAACAGCTCATACGTAAGCGAACCAAACCGGCTCGGGTTCCTCGTAAAGTCCAAGACCACCAAGAAGGCTGGTAAGAGGAGAACCGCCGAGTCTTGATCCGCCCGGAAGAAGAAGAATCGAAGGCGAGGTAAAGCTTGATTTACTTTGTCTCTTTTACCCTTCATCCTATTGACAGTTTCAATTCCGGGATGATCTTTGAAGCCGATCATGCCGATCCTGTTGAGGTAATCCTTCTTTCTTCGAATCTGATCTTGTGCTTTGGTTAAAAGAATTAGCCGCCCAGATCCAGAAAGTGAAAAAATCTCACTCTCGTGCTCATTTGAATCCGAACCTTTCTTTGAAGACACAGCAGGCTGAAGAGCGCCATACGACCCGGCATAGCGGTCAACAAATTACATCGTCCGGTTTACCTGACACCCCAACCCGGCACCCAGCGAGTCATATGCGCTACGTCATATGATAACACAGCTCCGTCCTTGATCAAAGATACACCGGCTATCCATGATTCCGGCACAACTTGAAGAGTTGAAACGATCCATGACGGCCCGGCGCACTTTATTGGCTCTAACTTCGGCGCTAAAGGCGTGGATAGCGGACCTTGATCCGGTGACATAGCCAAAGGGATTCCCCAGTAGCTCAAGAAAAGCGGCGAAGCCTTTGATAATGACGCCCTCAAGCGAATAACAAAGGAGGTGCGTCCTCTGGCGAGTCAAGCGGCGTGAAGCTAACTGGCGGTTCTGGCTCTTTCTATGATGCAAACAACGGCGGGTGGAGTTTGTCATTCCGTAAGTCTGTAACCTTGTTCCTCCAACCCGTAAGCACACTTATGCCCACAGCGTTGATCCGGTGAGCTTATAAGTGAAGAGGCTGTCTTCGTGCTTTAAACCGGATTGGTGGTCTACCAATGACTTCCGGCCCTTGGGTGATGAAGAGGAAGAAGCTGAACCGACGCCAGACGACCCATCTTCTTCACGTCAACCCGGCGAGGAAGCTTAATCCGTCAAGCCGGTTGATGCATCATAAGCTGCTAGTCATAACGCCATTCGAAATGTTGGGCCTCGGAAGGCCTTGTAATAGAATAGCCAGCACTTGTGTTTTTGAATATGCCTTTATGCCTTCGATGCGCAGCAACCTTGAGAGGTGCGTGCACTTTTGATTGAATAATCAAAACCTTCAATCTATTTTGCCTGCAATAACAAATTCTTAAACCGCCACGGCGGCTTGTGTCGCCAGTCGGCTTGTGACGCTCATATGTATATGTAAGGAAATATTGAGGTATATGATCAAAATTTTGTGATACAAAAATACCTGCCGGCGTCGGGCATGAAGTTGGCTTAGCCAACCTGGAAGCGGAGGTTGTATAAACCATTACCGTCAAAGGAGAAAACAGCTCCTGTGTCTATAATGCCGGTTTACCATGTAAACCATGCCGGGTCATGTTAGGCCCCCTGTTACTCCATAATGGGATGTTAACAGGAAAAGTCAAATCGGAAAAGTTATTTCCGGATTAAAATAAACCAAAAGCCTCCAATTGACTGGTTGAAACCGGTTTGAAAAAATGTTGTCGGTTTAAAAACGCAACAAAAAAATCAAATAACAATTTGCAGAAAGAGGCTTTACTGAGCCGATCAGATGGCATTACCATGGTCGGACACGACCAAGCTCCCAATAAGGTGTAGCTATGGTTCAAGTCAGCCAGGTCCCCAACTGAAACCGTGGCATTATGCCGATCAAGTGGCGTGGCAATGGTTCGGGTTCGACCAAGCCCCAAGTGACTCTATGGCCTTAGGCCGATCAAGAGGCGTGGTGGTTCAGATTTGACCATGTCCCCAAGTGATCCGTGGCTTTCGCCTATCAAAAGGTGTTGCATTGGTTCGACATGACCAAGCCCCCAGATGACATCTTAAAAGCTTCTGAAGAGCAAGCTCAAGGGATAAACCGGAGGACGTTTTAAAACAACAACTCCATGTACCCAAGCCGGATTTTGACAGAACGGATACCCCGCTTTAACCGAGTCTCCGGTTTATTGCGTTTATTCATGATATATACATTGTCATAATATGTACATAAGGAGAGCCGATGGCTCAGATATAATAAGGCCGAAGATGAGCTATGTTCCACGGCCTGTTGGTCTCCTCTTCTGACGTGCGTGAGTCTTTATGCTCTCGAATATCAATCGATAGTATGACCCGTTGTGCGATTCTTGCTGACCACAAAAGGCCCTTCCCAAGGTGGGGATAGCTTGTGCATATTTATGCGGTCTTGAATGAGCCGAAGCACCAAGTCTCCTTCTTGAAAGGTTCTGGTTCTGACCCGTCGACTGTGATACCGACGAAGATCTTGCTGGTAAATCACCGAGCGAGCAGCCTCCATATCTCGTTCTTCATCCAAATCGATCCAAAGCATCTTCTTGCCGTCTTTGCCTCATTATCTGCCTCAACATAGGCCGCCACACGAGGCGAGTCATAGACGGATATCGCTGGGGAGAACCGCCTCCGCTCCATAGACCATAAAGAACGGTGTGTATCCGGTGGATCTGTTAGGGGTAGTATTGATACTCCATAACACGGATGGTAGCTCTTCTACCCAACAGCTGGCGTCCTCTCAGAAGGGACCATAAGCCGGGTTTGATACCTCTCGGGATCTCCTGATTAGCTCTTTCCGCTTGACCATTGGACTGTGGGTGAGCTATCAAGAAACGCTCAAGCGGATGTGCTCACGTTCATAGAACTCCTTCATGGCACCTTTGGACAAATTGGTACCATTATCTATGATGATACCGTGTGGAAACCCAAACCGAAAATCACCTTTTTGATGAATCGAACACGCCGTGGCCGCATCACACTTGCTAACAGGTTCGCCTCTACCCACTTTGTAAATTTGTCAACCGCCACCAACAGGTGGGTCTTCTTGTCCTTGGACCTTTTGAAAGGTCCAACCATATCCAGCCCCCAAGTCGCAAATGGCCAAGTAATTGGGATCATCCTCAATTCTTGGGCCGGTATATGAGCACGCCTAGAAAACTTCTGGCAACCATCACATCGCCTGACCAGATCTTCCGCATCAGCATGGGCAGTCAACCAATAAAAACCATGGCGGAACGCCTTAGCCACCAAGGATTTTGAACCGGCGTGGTGACCACAGTCCCCTTCGTGGATCTCACGCAATATTTCACAGCCTTCCTCAGGGGACACACAACGCTGAAATGCCCCTGACACACTGCGATGATGCAACTCGCCATTAACAATGGTCATAGACTTAGACCGCCGAACTATATGTCGGGCCAACGTCTCATCTTCTGGTAAATCGCCCCGGCTCATGTACGCCAAATAAGGGAGCGTCCAATCCGGAATGACATGCAGGGCTGCCACCAACTGAGCCTCCGGATCAGGAATAGCCAAATCTACTTCATCAGGAAGCTTGACTGTTGGATTGTGCAGTACATCAAGGAAGACATTGGGCGGGACCGGTTTGCGTTGAGAGCCCAACCGTCTTAAAGCGTCCGCCGCTCTGTTCTTCCGACGATCCACATGATCCACCTGATAGCCTTTAAAATGACCTGCAACAACATCCACCTCCCGACGATATGCAGCCATGAGTGGGTCTTTGGAATCCCAAGTGCCTGACACCTGTTGGGCCACCAAGTCCGAGTCACCAAGCACTTAACCCGGCTTAGATTCATCTCCTTAGCCATCCGAAGCCCATGGAGCAAGGCTTCATACTCAGCTGCATTGTTAGTACAAAGGGAACATTAAGCGGAGGGCGTAACAAAACTTTTCACCTCGTGGGAAGTTAACACAACTCCACCCCGAGCCCTCCAACCGCCTGGACCCGTCAAAGTGGATGGTCCAATAGGTATGATCCGTCTTTTCTTCAGCGCTTGTAACTCCGTCCAATCATTAATGAAATCCACAAGTGCACAGGATTTTACCGTCGTCCGAGGCACATACCTTAAATCGTCGGCGCCCAAGCTCTATGGCCCACTTAGCAATCCGACCGCCGCTTCCGGTTACAGTATGATATCACCCAAGGAGCCGAATCGACCACCGTGATGGGATGCCCTTGAAAATACCGCTTCAGCCGACTTGCCATAAAAACTCCATACACCAGCTTACGCCAATGCGGATATCTCGCTTGGACTCAATGAGCACCTCGCCGATGTAATAAACCGGACGTTGAACCGGATACTCCTTCCTGCCTCCTTCCGTTTCTACCACAATGGCTACGCTTAATCGCCACGGCATTAGCGACAACATATAGCGTAAGCGGCTCCTTGTCAATGGGAGCGGCGAGAACGGCGGTTGGCCAATTGCCGCTTTAAATCCTCCAATGCTTCATCGGTAATTTGAACTCCGGACAAAATGATCCGTCTTCTTCAAAGAATCGGTACAAAGGAATTGCCTTCTCTCCGAGGCGGCCGATAAACCGGCTCAACAAGGCAATCCGCCCGCCAATCGCTGGACATCATTGATACACTTTGGCTTAGCCAGGGAGGTGATAGCTGTAATCTTCTCCGGATTAGCTTCAATCCCCCTGTTGGACACAAGGAAACCCAATAATTTGCCTGCCGGAACACCGAAAACACATTTGGCCGGATTAAGCATCATCTTGTACACCCGCAAGTTGTCAAAGGTTTCTTTCAAATCCTCAATCATTGTTTCCTTCTTCCTTGACTTAACCACAATATCATCCACATAAGCATGTACATTGCGGCCGATCTGTTCATGCAAGCAATTCTGCACACAACGCTGATAAGTTGCTTGGGCGCTCTTGAGCCCAAAAGGCATAGACACATAGCGAGAAGGCTCCAAAGGGAGTGATAAACGATGTCTTCTCCTGGTCCTTAACCGCCATTTTGATCTCGATGATATCCGAATACGCATCCAAAAAGCTCAAACGCTCACAACCCGCCGTAGCATCAATAATCTGGTCAATGCGGGGAGGGCGAAGGTCTGCTAGACAAGCCTTGTTAAGATCTGTGTAATCCACACACATGCGCCAAGTGCCGTTTTCTTAAGGACCAAGCACCGGATTAGCAAGCCACTCTGGATGGAAAACTTCAACGATAAAACCTGCCGCTAAAAGCACAGCAACCTCTTCTCCAATGGCCTTACGCCTTTCCTCGTTAAACCGTGAAGGAACTGTTTTACCGGTTTGTACTTGGGATCAACATTAAGAGTGTGCTCAGCGAGTTCCCTCGGTACACCTGGCATGTCAGAAGGCTTCCATGCAAAAATGTCCCGATTCTCACAGATGAACTCGATTAGCGCGCTTTCCTATTTAGGATCCAAGTTAGCACTGATGATGAACTGCTTGGACGAATCATCGGGCACAAAGTCAACAAGTTTAGTCTCATTGCCGACTTAAACTTCAGATCCGGATCGCGCTCTGTAGTTGGCTTCTTCAACGGGTCATATCCGCCGGATCAACCTTGTCTTTATAGTACTTGAGCTCTTCGGTGGCACAAACCGACTCTGCGTAAGTCGCATCACCTTCCTCACACTCTAAAGCGATCTTGCGGCTCCCATGAACCGTTATCGTCCCTTTGTGACCCGGCATTTTTAGCTGCAAATAAACATAACAAGGTCGCGCCATAAACTTGGCATAAGCGGCCGCCCAAACAGGCGTGGTAAGGGCTTTGAATTTTCACCACTTCAAATGTCAATGTTTCCGATCCGGAGTCATGTTCATCCCCAAAGGCCACCTCCGAGCTATTTTACCAACCGGATATGCTGACTTGCAGTGCACCACACCGTGAAACACTGTATTGGACGGCTTGAGATGTTTATCCGTTAACCCCATACGACGGAAGGTCTCATAATACAGGATGTTGATGCTGCTCCCTCCGTCCATAAGCACCTTGGTGAACTTGTATCCTCCCACCGAGGCGCCACCACTAGGGCTAGTTGACCCGGATTGTCAACCCGGGAGGATGATCCTCTCTACTCCACACAATAGGCTGCTCTGACCAGCGTAGGTAATGCGGCACGGCCGGTTCAACAACGTTGACTGCCCGCTTCTGAAGTTTCCGGTCTCGCTTGTCCAAACTAGTGGTGAAGACGTGGTACTGTCCACCATTCAACTGCTTCGGATTGCTTTGATAACCCGACTGCTGCTGCTGATTGTAACCACCTTGGTTGTTCGATTGTTCGATTGTTACGATTGTTACGATTGTTACGCCGCCGGATTACCATTGAACCTGGACCGAATTTCCTCCATCAGAACTCCGGGCCGGACCACGAACCGCCCGGGCCCTTGATCATACCGAAATCATTAGAACTTTTGAACTCCTGCATAATGTAACAATCCTTCCAGAGGTGGTTTGCGGCGCCTCCTTCGTCCCATGCTTGGACGGGGTTGGTTCAGCAGATAATTCAACCGGTCCGGATTGTGATTAGGCGCACCACCTCGGTTCGGATGTTTTCCTTGCGCCGTTGACCCTTGTCCTGCACATTGGTGTTGGCTACGAAGCCCATGTTACCATTCGCCTTTACGCTTGTTTCCTCCGTTACTCGCCGAAAGTGATCTTTCTGGCTTACGGAGTTGCTGTTCTGCTTTCCTTCCTGTTCCATCCTCCTCCTCGGACTCGGGATCCTTGGTACTATCAGAATCAGCGTACTTCACTAAAACGCCCATGAGAGTGCCCATGTCATTGCAAAACGCTTCATGCGACCCAGCTTCAATTTTAAAGGTTCGAACCGGCAGTTGCTCTCTAGGGTTAAGATTGCAGAATCAGTGTTGATCCGGTCTGAAGAATGTAGAACTTCTGAAACGCGGCGCACCCAATGGGTTGTGGATTCTCCCTCAGCCTGGACACAAGCCGCCAAGTCCACCACAGACATGGGCTGCTTACAGGTGTCTTTGAAACCGCAACTGGGTCCATGAACTGATGGAATTGGGTGGCAAGTTTTTCAGCCAAGTACGGGCCGTGCCTTCAAGCATCATGGTAAAATACTTTGCACATGCAGCTTCATCCACATCTAGCATCTCCATGGCCATCTCATAGCTTTCTATCCACGCCTCTGGAGCCAGATCGGCGGTATAATTGGGCACCTTATGCGTGGCCCCTTGAAGTCTTTGGGCAAGCGTACATTGTAAAGCGGGACGAGGCAAGGCACCCCAAAGAGCCGATGTAACCCGGGCTCGAAGATGGTCGGTCGAACCGGTGCGAGCTGATGATCCTTATCTGTCGCTAACTCGGCCTCCCCTCGTGCCTGGCCCGGTCCACCACCTCTTGAGCATTTTGAAGCCACCACCGGGTTGTTGCCGCGAGGTGCCCAAGGCTGCGCATTACTTGACACGGCGGTTCATCTGTGGTGCCGGCTATAACTCCGGCTTGGGCGGGGTGGAGTGGATCCGATCACGGGCTGTATGAGTACGCTTCTGTTGGGCGGGGCCGTCCTCGGGAGCTCTTTGACCTGCGTGTTTCCACCGCCTGTGGTGAATCGCCTTCGATTGGAATCGCCTCCAACCGCGCCGCAGCCGCAACAAGGTTATCCATCGGGTTGGAGTAGTGACCTGGAGGTGTTAGCACAGCCTGAGGCGCGCCGTCATGATGGCGAGGTAGATCTATCACACGGGGCTGAATCGGCGCGCTTCCCCAAAAGCTTCCGCCCGCTCACCACCGGCGGCGGATTACCGTCCCCGCTCACGGGGTGTTGAAGAGGTCTCTTCCCTCGACAACCGAGGGCAAGCGAGATCTGTGCTTTCTTTTCATGACTTCATGCGATGCGTTACGATCCAAAGATGAGCCTATAAGCTGCGCATCCAAAGCGGCCGCTCCGCCATCATCTCGACGTCTGCGGCCGCCGGATCCGCTTTAGCTCGAGTGATCTGCTCCTTCACCTTTGCAATCTCCGCATTATGCAGGTCTTGATCTGCCGGGTTAGCCTCTGCCATGAGCACAGCCAATGCATCAAATAGTTCTGATAAAACTTGAGCCGACGGGCGCACAGGGCCTCCTGCCCCGGCTGCCATCGCCGCTGTTGAACCGGCGAGCATTGGCGCGGCGGTCGAAGAGTGAAGCGTCGCTTGTGTACCGGCCATGAATATTCCAACCCGGTTTGGGCAGATCAAAGGGGTCCGGAATACTCTCATCGTCGGAATAGCCCCCGATCTGGCCATCTTGCAGCTGGTATAGAGACTCAATTTCCCCGGTCGACGACTCGTCATCAGAGTAGACAACGTTTTCGCCACCAGATGCTGATCCGCCCTCATAGTCTCCTCCGTGGATGACTCCCACGAAAGCACGCCTGACAACCGGTTTAGCCAGGGCAGGATTCTTCTTCGCCCGCTGAGCCGTCTCGACGAGGTCGGTGCAGATGTCCGGCCAGGCCCTGGCTCACCGATCTTGCCGATGAACACGTGTATGCCACCAAAGGGGACCCGGTACCCGTACTCAATCGAGCCGGCCTCGGGGCCCCAGCCTGCATCGTCGACGTAGAGCTTGCCACGACGACTCTTGGTCATCCGGCCCACAAGATAGCCTTCGAGTCCTTCGAACTCGCCCTCTAAGATCATCAAACCATCGTGCGATAGCCCCACGATGGGCGCCAAGCTGTCGTGGGAATTGTCACGGCGGATGTCCTCATGAAAGGACTTAGTCGGCGGGGCCATCGTGCGGGTTAACTTAGATGGGTTAAAGCGGACGCAAAGACACGAGAGTTTATACTAGTTCGGCCCCTTCGATGAAGGTAAAGCCTACGTCTAGTTGTGATGGGATTGATGTGATTTCGACGACTAGGGAGCAATAGCTTCGCCTAAGTCTCGAATTGTTGTTGTCTGTCCCTAAACCGCCGCCGGATCGTCCCCTTATATACACGGGTTGACGTCCGGCCGGTCTACAGAGTCCCGAGGCCGGCTCATTCAAGTGTCCGGCTCGGTCTCTTCTTTCTCTTATCTTACAACACATGTTACATGGTTATGGCGGTTTTACCATTATGGGCCCTAACTCGCCCCTGGGCTCCGGGCCTCTAAACTCTCTGATGTCGCCTCCTTCTGAGTCTTCGTGGGCCCCAATTATAGCCGAGGGTAAACCGGCCCCTTCTGGGCGGTTTATATTCAGTAGTTACATCCCCAACAACTAGGTAGTAGTTTTTGGCGTGGATTAAGAAATTTTGGGTATGTTTTTGCCATTTTTTGTACACGCCAACTAGTGTCAAAAAACGTCTTACATTATGTGACGGAGAATGCATTACTCGTCTTGTAGCGATACTAGTACTACTTTTCTCAACTAGTAGTGCGATGTCTTGTACTTCTAGTCTAGTCTAGTATAGTGCACCAGTTTTGAACTCTTGAATCTCGGGCCAAGGAGCTACAGTTGGAAGTGGAGGGTACTATTGTTCTCTAGAACCATCATTTGTACTATCAATGCAGGGGAAGTACACCTGCGTAGTGTCCTAGTGGGTACTCTCGGTGCTCTATTCAGCCGCTCCTCTCACGTAGCTGGCCTACTCAGCCGCTCCTCTCACGCACACACTAGCAGCCTGTTTATCAGCGACGGTTACTGCGGGGGCAGAACATTTGAGTTATTTGATACAACGAGACTAGGATTTTCGCTTCCATTTGTGGAGGTGTAATGGATCTCGTCGAACTTTGTTAGTAGTTCCTTCTTTATGAATGAGATGAAGCAAAGCTTTTGCCTCCGTTCAAAAAAAACACGTCAAGATGAATTTCTTTTATAGTAGAGCCGATAATGGAGAGAAGACCATGCGAGCAACGCCACAAGCTACTGAGTAGTAGTAGAGCACTTTACGTCTGAGCCATATTGCACAGCTTCCCAATGCCCCGCCAGCTTTTCCGGCTCCTCGGGCTTAATTGGGAGGCGCTAGTTTAAATATGCTACTAGGCGATGAGGAAGCTGCAAGCGAGGTGCGACTAGGGTGAGCACGCGAGCCACGGGATGCTTTGGGAAGGAAAAGCAGCGTTCACGTGGCTAGGCTGTCCGGTGCACCACCTTGTGGGGCCGCACGTCCGTTTGACTTCAAAACTCAAACTACCCGTGTAAAATATTGGCTCGCAACGAAGTGTAGTAGTACTATTTAAAAAAAGGCCGATGTGCGTTTGGCCGGGATCAAACCCACAAAACGAGGTATACACTCCCGCGACCACTAGTAGTACTCGTTGGAGTACAACGCAACCTAGAATCGCCTTTTGTCGCTAGTACTACGTACATTGTTCCTTACAAGAAACCCCTAATAATGCAAGAAACCACTAAAATGCCAAGAAACTACTACCACTTGCATACGTGGCGGACTTAAGATAAGACTACCTTATCAACCAGTGTACATGCTCTTACCAACAAAAATCCTCGAGTGACCTCCTACCTCCGGCCCGTCCACCTAGTCGTCCTCGGCCATGGGGCGCAGCTACTGGCCCGCCGTGAAGGCGAGGTCAAAACCGCCCGGTGCGGAGCCCATGTTGCGGCCGGATGCCAGCTCCGTCCGGCGCTCGCGGCCGCTAGCTAGCCAAGATAGCTCCGTCCAGCTGCTTGTCTGCAAGGTTTGCTAGCTAGATTGACAAGGCAGCGCGGCGGCTTGCTCGCGCGCGCCGCGCTAAGGCCAGCCATCTAGCTCAAGCAAAGGCCAGCACGACGGCTTGCTCGCTCGTGAGTCACGCTCGGGCCAGCCTGCCAACCCGTGCGGAGGCCAGCGCGGTGTCCGGCCCGTCCGGCGGAGCGGCGGCCAACTCGCTCATCACCGGCGCCACCGACGAACACGCATCAGTACTGTTTGAAGTAATGTTCAGGAAAAATAATGATTTGAGGGGGAATAACAGGATAGAAGGTCAGATGTGGGTCCCTCGTGTCAACGGTCAAACAAAATGTGTTGGTTTAAGCTGCCTCGTCAGCGCGGACGTGTGGGCCAACCCAGTCATAAATGTGTTTAAACGAACCTACTCGGTAGGAGTACTAGGTAGTAGTTTTGGCGTGGATTAAGAAATTTTGGGTATGTTTTTGCTATTTTTTGTACAATAGATTCTTCCTAGGGCTGGTTGAAAGTGGTAGTTTTTTGTTAAATACTCTACATATTAAGTAGGAGTGAAAGTTAAGCTTTGGAAGCCAATAAGCAAGGCTAGTTACATAGTGCATATGTGTACATGATTGAAAGTAAATATCAACCATGAGTGACTAATATCTTGATGGAAAACTCGAAACTATGGAATACTAGGAAAAAATTCATGGTTGGAAATACTAGCAACATTCATGTCCGTTGCAATGAATCATAATTAGAATAATACTTATTCACAAACTTGGTATGAAACACTCTAATTTTGATATACATATATCACTAGAGATATATTATGTTTCAATTAGAATATATTATTCCTTGGGCTATTTTGGTGAGGTCAGGGAGGGATGTGGTTGGTTTTAAGATACAAATTATGGGTTTTTCTGCAAATTGGTAGACAAGTGGGATGTTGGTGAGAAAAGGCAACAACTTACCTCACAATCGTTAGATGTAGATCTAATGGTCGACGGATGGCAGACACACCAGCATCACCAACTTAGTCTTGTGTAGGAGTACTAGCAAGATCCGTGCATTGCACGGAACATCAAGATGCATTTTTTATAAAACACTTGTTGTGATTGACCCTTGTGGGAGTAATCCCATGTGTAAAAACTAATGATATCTCGAGAAATATGAGATAAGGTCAAGAGGAGTGGGGTGTGGTGGTGGTTGGTGGTCGGAGGCGGAGGCATGGGGATTGGCAGCCCGACGACGCCACCGAGAGGTGTTCCGCAGGCTTCCTTTCTTAATTGCTCAACAATGAGGTTTGTTGGAGATAAGGATGAACGAGGGAAGGCCTTGTCTGCAAATGTGGAGAGGGGTGCGGGTATCTTTTAGTTTAATTTCCATCCGTCAGATATAGATCGGACGGGCTATATTGCAAGATGGCACACGTACCATCATCACAAACTCGGTTTTTTATGAGAGAAGAAATATAAGTATGGATATACAAACGTATTATCGATACTTGCTTCCGTAAACTAGAATCTACATTCTATTCAACGCCTCGGCATGTGGGGCCTTAGCACAATGACTTCTCAACTGTGTAAAACAAAGATTTTCCCGTCGCCGACAAGGAGGGGGTGACGGCGGCGCGCTTTTTGGCTTGCTCTAGTCCTAGTAGTCATACTAGGTGGTCTAAGCACATGTAGATTTATTCTTTTTCACGTCTCGTATTCGCCGTATTGCCACGACTGTTGATGAATAGACGGTAAGTTATTCATGGGGAAACCCTTGTTGAGCGTGTTTGCGAAGAGAGAGAGAGAGAGAGAGATAGTGTGCGTGTATGATATGTTAGAGACTGAGGCAATGATAACAGATTCTTTGTGTCTATGTGTGTGGAGGATAGAGAGAGACATGTACATGGGGCTTTGTGTTGTGTAACGTGGAGACACATATACATAATTAGAGAGTGAGTGTGTGAGATACACATACGGAAATGGGGAGAGATGAGGATCCAAATAAATGGGTGTTTGTGCGTGTGTGTTTGTGTAGGCGTTTGTGTGTGACAGGGAGAGAGTGTATGTGGAGTAGAGAGACCACTGATGATGTAAACCTAGTATAAGGGAAGGGGGAATGGTGTGACATGTGTAGTAGTGAGATAGCACGGGTGCGGGCGGGGGGAGCAGACTATTTGGAAGATACATCGAGTGTGTGTGGGAGAGGGGGTGTGATAGCGAGAGAAAGAGAGAGCTAGCGACGGAGAGAGAGAGAGAGAGGGAGAGAGGAAGAGAGGGGCGAGAGGGGTCGTTTGTGTCCATAAATGGCGTATAGATAGGGAGACAATAATGATGTTGTCCGAATTGTCCTATGAACGGAGACGCAAGGGAAGCGAGTCATCATGTGTGTGATAGGGACTTCATGAGAGATCTAGAATAGACTGTGTAGAGAACAATGTGCGAAATCAAGAACGGTTGAGCTATGGAAAGAGTCACGACATATATGTATACAGGGAAGGAGCTGGGGCGGGTCCGCATATGGGAGAGATAGAAAGAGGAGAGTGGTGCACAAGGAGACAAAGTGTGCTTGTTTGCAGTGGGGGTGGTGTGTGAGGTGAGTGCTTGAGAACCACATAACTAGGGAGATAGACGTTTGGGGGCGGCGTTCTGTGTGTATGGGAAATATACACTCTACATAGTGCGTGTGCTTGTGTAAGAGAGATTGCGGGAGACCTAGAGAGTGAGGGAAGAGATGTGTGCATGCACGAGAGACAAAGTGATAGAGACCTATGTTGGGGTCCTGACATTACAAGAGAGAGGGGTGATGATGTGCTAGTGTGTAGGTGTTTTGGGAGAGAACGACTTATCTCTCTTTGTGTGTGTGGGTGTGTGGGTGGGGGGGGGGGGGGGCTTGACTTGAGATAAACAGTGATGTGTCTATATTTGAGGGACTTTAGCGTAATTGAGATATTGTGCACTCATGGTTGATCAATTTGTTTCACAGTTTGTACTATGAGATAACGATACTTTTGAACATGCGTGATATACCTTGATGTACCGTAATTACAAACCTAAGATTGGAATTTTGGAATTGACTCCATCATTAGCTTTTGTAATTCATTTAAACGGAGGTACATTTTTTAAGCCGGGATTTCGTGATTTCAAATTCATATATCAAACCTAGAGATATACACATATGGGCATGTTCAAACTTTATAATCATCCACTTTATTCATACACATACACATTTTTGCTTTTGTCATCATATAGGATAAACACATTTGGAATTTCATTTCAATTGGACAGTATGATGGTATTTGCTTGTAGTAGCTCAATGACCCATATTTGAATTGAATGGACAATCTAAGTTTCGAGTTGGAGTCATTGATTTTCAAAACTTGCACATTTTTTTTGCATGCAAAACAAACAAATTGCCGGCCATGATATCATAGTCGGCCGTACGAGAGCAGAATACTTATAATTTTAGGTGCCAAAAGCTTTCAAACTTCCTGCTCACATCGAAATATCACGCTACCGAAAGTTTAGCCCTGCGATATTCCTGTTTACCCCTGCCACATGAACGGAAAAGGGCTGCTTTGGTAACTCCATTGTTTTCCCCTCTTTGCCCCCAACATTCTTCCCCAGAGCCCCTCCCCTTACCCTCCCCGACCCCCCCCCCCAACCACGACAAGCCACCAAATCTAGTCCTCCGCTGCAGCGGTGGACCTCACACCCCGCCGGATCTACCTTCCGCACCTTGGAACCCCCAACTGCCAACTCACCACTTCATCGGAGCCGCCAATGACCGGCTTGTCCACCGCTCAGATCTCCTTGATCGCCATCATGGTCCACCGGACCGGATCGCTTAACTGTCGCCTCGTCCACCACAGCGTAGGCCCTTCATCGACTCCCTCATCCGCCCCTCGGCTGGCCCTTCATACAAGCCCTCGTCCATGACAGCAGATCCGCCTCACCGAAAGCATCGCATAACGGGCCCGCCAAGCCTTCGCCCATCGCACCGGACCCGCTCCACGGACGCCATATTCAACTCCACCGCCCTGCTTTACCGATGCCGCAGCCTCATCGAGTTATTTCGATTTGTACTCCTTCGCTTTTTCTCTTTATCGTTACAACTGTTCACTTACCACAGATGAGCTTTCTTGTATGTCGACAGGCGCCGCAACCGTAGAACCGGAGCCGCTTCAGCGACGGCGACAGCCGGCCCAAACTCAACTGCAACACGAGCACCATCGACGATCCTTTGCTATCAAGTATGACAACGATACCCATAAGCCGCCGAGAATCAGGTACTATTATCCAACGGCCAGCGCCTACGTTCACTTTCCTAGCATAAGCACCGCACCTTTGAATTTCTTGAGGCATCATTCAGTTTTTCATGAGACGCGTTATTACGCTTGCACAGTAGGGCCATACTTACAGCGGTGAACATGTTACATGTGCTAAATTACATACCAGTGCACACATAGTTAATATGCTTTAGTTTTGTTCTGATGCCACCTGTTGGTTCCATCAGACTGCTTAATGTTCTCTATACTTAATTACACATCAGCAAACTAGCATGTGGTTCCGCTGCTTTTTGTTTGTTTTACCCTACGTTTTCTCATGCTAGCTATTACATCACTGCTCCGAGCCTCTGTTCATTACTTGTTTGTGTATTCTTGATCTTCCCAAGTTGCATGACTAATTTGATGCTTCTATTAATTATGGAGCTGCCAACCCCATCAAGCAAAATATTTGTTCTTTTGGGGTTGGCACCTCGAACAAGCACAAAAATAGAGGGAAGCAGATATATTGTCGTGTATGCATACACCCTTCTTTCATTAGTTAGATGAACCATTGATGATCAATTCGGACCAGTGCATGCGATTAAAATTAATTTTACCTAAATAGATGGTGCAGAATAAACTACAATAACTAGATTTGCAACCACGGGATGCTGACGATATCTTCAAAGAACATTGCAACAGCAGCTAGGCTTCACAAAGAACATATGGTAAGCGGTGTGTTTTAGTACATGTGAAATGTAATGCAAGTGGGCTGCTTTCTTGGCTTGTGCCCTCAACGTGTAATCCTACCGAATTACAAATAGTTCAGTTATGCGCTTTCTGTATTGCTTGATTCAAATGCTTGTTTGTTGTTACGCTTATACCTAAGTTGGCCAATATGTCGGCGATTACTGTTTGTACTATAAATAAAGAAATGTGTGCCTATTTCATTTGAGTCCTTAACTTTTCCTCTCAACTTCATCACTAGACTGTCTTCGTAGTTTATATGAGGCCACGCTGTTAAGTGCTTTCTCAGATTATTTCAACTGCTTAGATGCCTTGGTAACTTAAATATAGCGGTTGTACACTCCCTTTCAACTAGGGATGTCAACTGGGTCCCGTTTAATCCCGATTAAAGTCCACTAGTGGTATGATAGTTCAAAAGAGTTTTTGTTTTTGAGGAAAATGAACTAGGAGGTAGCAAAAACTAACTAGATGGGATGGCGGATGTCGTTTATTTGCCACTTACATCCCTAGTTTCATCTTACCATTTTAATTTCTTTTTCGCTAATGCTGCTTGAACCATTTAAATATAGTTTGCCATGCTCGGCAATAATTAAATCCGTCGTTTACCATGTAAGCTTCTTTGCTTGGATCATACGATGACTATCTCTTACTTATGTCCAGCGGAAACCTTTCAGGATGCCGTTCACACTAGGACACAATGTACAACCCCAGAATCTATTTGTGGAAGCAGTGCGCCATCCATGTTACCAGATGGTAGTAGTTCAGAGCCAACACCGTCGGAGAGCAGTCTGAGCACATATATTATAGTGCTTGAGGCGCTACAAGAGGCAGAAAGAGATGGTGTGGCTGCCATGAATGAGGTAATCTTTATCTTGAGGCTGGAAATTACGGAATTAGCGGCAGGCATTATGCAATCAACCCAAGAATTGGAGGAAGTAAGAATGTTGCATTTGAAGACGGAGGAGGTCCTGTGTTTACGCTTATCTGAAGCCTAAGGTAATCCAGTTCTTCTTTAGATACCAGTTGAAATTGTCATTAGATTATTGTACTTGCATGTTGTGTCATGTCTCTGAATGGATTATGTTGCAAGACCCCCTATGTTGTCCATGTGTTGTAATGATCCGAATTTTTTAGGCGAGGTAATCCTCAGTACTTGTATGATTGACATAAGGTGAACTATTTTTCATGTGAGCATATTGTATTGGATGAAATAACTGTTTGAATCAGAGTGTATCCAACCTACTGAATTCGAACATCACGACATTTCTAAATCATAATCATATATAAAGGTGGAATAAATCTTTGTTGTGGTTTTGAAGAAATAAATAACAAAACGTATAATTACCTGTGGATAATCGTAATCGAATACAAATTGGATTTGAATTTAGTTTGCCAGGTCCTAGGGCAAACGTGAATGCTAATTCTCCCAAGTTTTGAACGAAGCGGCTAAACACCCACTATAATTTGTGGGCTACCGGAAGCAAGTGTTTGCGAGATGGAAATTACCGTCTACCCCTGACACTTGACATCCTTATCGACCGGATTTACACTTCTGTCGATAGGGGTCGACTAGTAACTTCAATCAGACGTGACACGGCGGCCTCTGAGCCCATTCAGACACGGTGGGCGCCAAACGTGTGCGGCAAAACACATTTGATTCAAGCTCCTCCCAAAAACATGTGTCTCTTCCTCCATTTCCCCATTCATACACGGTGGGTGGCAAAACAAACTCTCCTCGTCCGAAATCGATGTAGGCTAATATTTTAAATAGGGGCAGATGTGTAACTTCCATCAGACGTGACACAACCGCCCTACTGTCAGCCCGTTCATACACCGTGGGCGCCAACCGTGGCGGCAAAACACCCTCTCCTCAAATAGATACCGGTAAATATTTGGGAGATGCGAGATTACCGTCCTATCCCCAAGCGGACGCGATGTACAAAATTTTAAGCGGGGATAAGTTCGTAACTTTCCCCCATTTCGTAGAAGCGTCCCAAAGTTTGAGATCCCCTCCTCCATTTCCCCATTCATACACCATCGGCGGCACGACAACCTCCGCACCGCGGCCAGCCTCCTCCGTCTTCCACCCCATCCTCCACCTTGCCGGAGCCGCCACCCCTACCCCATCATCCAAAAGATGGACGTCTCTCATCCACGGCACTGGACCAGGATCCTTTCATCGCCTCCTCTCGCTTCATCGGCGCCGTCGTCCACCTTGCCGTTGCCGCTCCTACGACCGCCTCATCCACGGCAATAGGATATATCCCCCGACCCGGCCGTCTGTCATCTAAAGTCTTCTTCCCCGCCGCCGACAGCCATCGCACCCGCAGCACCCTCAACGTATCAGCATAGGCCTACACGGCGTCGCAAGAGAGGTGGTACTCTTCCATATGTGCTTAAGTTATTGATCTCACCCAGAAAATAGATCATAATTTGTTTGCTGTACTTTTCCCGTCCGTACCAAATCGTAGTGGCTAGTTGAAAGCAAACATTAGTTGCGAAGTAGCTTTGTCCGGTTTGCACCTTCAGATCCGCCATGGCACGGGCACTATAATTGTAAAGCTTATGGTTTACCCCCTTTATATTCACTACCATCATCGTGGGTGCTTCGTGTCGTGCTAGCACTGCTCCTCTAGACCTCAACCCAAAGCTTACGTGTTGAAATACGAATCTGATATGATGCTCATATCACTAAAACAGAGAACATATATTTGGTCACCTAATGTTCCTATATTCGTTTCGAAAAGCATGTGCGCCACCCACTGGTCCAGCTAGTTCCACTTTCCTGATTTTTCTCTTGATGCTTAGGGTTTTCCCCTTATATCTACTCTACTATGATATTCGTATGTGCTTTACGTCATTACTAGCATTACTCCACCCTTCAAGCTAAACAACACAACACTCGTAATTCAAAGCTTAGTTGTTCAAGTATGATTTTGATATGATACTTATATTAGTTAACCGACACATTTAATTGGTTAGCTAAAGGTCCCACTTGAGTTTCCAAATGCATGTCGCGACATATAGAGAGACAGCATAATTGCATTTCTTTGTCACTTGTTGACCGTACTTTCTTGTCCATACCAAATCTTAGTTGTTATTTCAAAGCAAACATCGGTTGCTAACTACCGTTTGCGTCGTTTGCAGCTTCAGATCTGCCATGCCACTGCAATGGTCAACACTGTACTCATCATGCTTATGTTTTCCCCATTTTATGATGACCACAATCAGCCTACGTGGTTCCTGTCGTAATAGCACTGCTCCACCCATCGAGCTAAACAAGCTTAGTTGTACAAATTCATATATGATATTATTGCTGATTTTAGTAAAACCGAGAGATGTTTAATTGGTGAGCTAAATGTTCCTACTTTAGTTTCGAAATGCATGTGAGCCACATATGAAGAGACCGGAAATAATAATATTTCTCTGCGCTCTGGTTCATCATGGGTGGCCAACCGACATTGTATTGAAAGACTTGTAATATCTTCAATCTGCTTGCTCTTCTGCTCTTCTTTAAGATGATACTCTTCTCTTGCGATCATTTGGTCGGTCGAGTTGTTCTCCCTTAGTATATTTTGAATCTGTCAGGTCAGGTCGACTTGTTCTTCTTTACTATATGTTGAAGCTATCATCTGTGAAGTGTCATCACTTCTGGAGCTCTCATATTTTCAGTAGTAGGCCACATTGTATTAATGCACACAACAAATTACAGCATGCATGGCATCTTTTAAAACAATTGCAGAGATAGCACAAAGGGGTTACAGGAGGCAAGATTGGATTAGAATCACTTCGCATTACAAAGAAAATCTCACTTGTTTTTATGTTTTCATGCATGTCAGATATTGAACATTATCAAAATGAATATGAGAATGGGCGCACGAGAGGAATATTGCAGAACGATCCACTGGCTAACAAACTTGGGATGGTGGAGGATGGCCTATCTTATTCACCCATCAAGGTGCTTGCTCTAATTTTGCAAAGTTATATTGGTCGCACATATTTTGCATCTGACTGCATTACTTCTACTTTGTTACACCATCTGCTTAGTTTAAGCATCATATATGATTATATGCCATACCTATCCATTTTTTGTACCTATTCCATGTGTCGTCACACTATGTTTTTCCAGTCAAATGTTGTTCTTTCGTAATAGATGTCCAAAAGGAAGAGGGTGAGTGCAGATCCTCAAGGAGTACAAACTAGGTATTTGGAAAAGGTAGTGATACCTATTAAATCAGATAGATCAACAGCCATAGAAAACACAGGCCCAACTGTACCACACTTTTGTTGGAAATATGAGCAAATTACTACGAGATTTAATCCGAACAAACAAAAGATAAATCATGACTACAGTAGTAGAGATTGAACTAATCGTGCGAACTAGCATATCAGATGAACAGATCACATCTAGGGCACATACTAAAAACATGAATTCTACCACGATCTTGAACAGGAAGGATAGAATCACATACGGTGCAGCGGGAGCAGCACCGCCGACGTTGACATTGTCGCCCATGTCGTCGAGGATGAGGTTGCCGAGGTCGGGGAAGAAGTCGCCGTTCGCGAAGTCGTCGCTGCCAGCAGTCGCGCGAGTGCGCTCCCCAAAAACCTGATCGCCCCTCTCCCATACAGGATCACGAGAGGCGGGGTTTCAGAGGCCTGTTGTCCCTTCTCCCGGTGCACGCCGAAAGGAGGGATGGAGAAGACTTGCTTGGCGGCTCAATGATCTGGAATGGTGGTGAGAAACCATACGAAGCGGCGACGGCTAGGGTAGACGTCTGCCTGACTATATAGTGCGGGCCGGGTAGGTCGTGGGAGTAAACCCCACGTCTGAGTTGTCACGATCCAAAAGAATCGGAAATGGTTCAGTAATTAATGTGTCAGTTAATTATTAATTAATGACTCATTAATTTTTCCCGAGCAGCAAAAATATAGACAACGTGCATAGCTCTGTCCTCGGCTCGGCTCAATCCCGCAACCCGCGGCGCGTCATGACGAGACGTGGCGAGGCGAGCGAGTAGGTCTCCTCTTCTCATGCTCATACAAGTGGTAGAAGAGCTCACCTTATAAAGAGGTGCAACTCTCTCTCAACTTCCGGGGTGGGACTAAACTTTAGTCTCACTCACTCCACTCACATGTGTGCATGAATGGGCCAAGAGAATTTCAGAATTTTAGTTGGGCTTTGGGCCAAAGGCCTACTAGCAAAATTCCAACAAGTTTACCCCTACTCCAGTGGCCAAACCCCTATTAGAACTGCTAGGAGCCCAACGTCAGGTATTGTCTATGATATCAATTCAAAATTTGAACTCCTAAATTTCTTCTTGTGCCTTACCTTCTCTCTTGTATGAAAACTAATTTCAGATGAATCTCCTTGCTCAAAGGATCATACGATCACAAAACAATAATGGGCTCTGCATTGCTCTTGTCAGTACCTCTCTCCCTTTTGCCTTGTAATGTTGTACTTAATTAATTGCTATTTGATTATGTATCATCGGTCTGCACCTGAGCTTCATTATCCTCTGTTTCTTCCAATATTATTTGATCTATATTTACTCTTTGCAAAATGTAGAATAATGGCAACGCTTATAAAGAATTTTCTTTGGGGAATTTATTGAATTATCCTTCCATCAACATGGAGAAGGGCTTTGTCCAGCCCGTGTTAACATGTAATGTAAATTCATCCTTCTCAAGCCTTCAAACTTTTTTCTAGTATAGATTTGGATAGGCATCATTTCCTCCACTGTTGTTTGCTTTCCTGTTTACATCTGATTGGATGTTTGCAACAACTACCAGTTTCAATATGTAGTTGTAAAAACATGTTCCTTATGCAGAACAGATCCATTTATTTGCTTATATAATTGTGAAACCTGTTACGTGTCTCCTTGTTTCTCTTTCAGAGTCGTATCTCTTACGCCAAAGAACTTTAGGGAAGATAGTGAGCCAAACCATCTTGAGGACAGCGAGATGACCCCAAGGTCCTGTCTTGATGAAGACAGTGAGTTGAAGCTACTCACCAGCAGGTGTGAGACAACCTCTATGCAGTCGCCGCCTCAATCAGTTCGACTTCTTCAGTCTCAACTTAAAGCGCAAAGGCCTGCTTCAGCTCAGCTCCGACTTGAAGTCAAAGATGCAATGAAAATGTCAGAGGACTGCCGTGCGCACCATCATGCCTTAAATCTAGTGTTGATGCATCTATCATAGACACAACTGAGGTCTACTCAGCTTCTTCACTGTTTGGGGGCCCGACTGGCGGGCCTAGTGCCTTCGAAGTGCTCTCGGTTTTGTATATTCTTTTGTCGACGCGTTTATTTGCACCGGTGGCGAACTTTGATGCCCGATGGATGTTATATGTGATAGCCGTGATAGCCTAAGCGTAAGTTGCTTGCTTATTTATTTCCTTGTTGTCTTGTTTATTTGTTTGCTTGTAGTCATTGCGGTTCTTTTTTGCGGTTTGCTAGTGGCTGCAATAACCTATTTTTAAAACTAGGCTACAATAACCATGGGCTAATATTTCTTGTAGTGACACTTTGGGCCTCCTACAGGCCGTAGAAGCGATGGGCCTTCTACGTCTGTAGAAGCGAGTGGGCCTTCTACGGGTCGTAGAAACAATGGGCCTTCTACGGGCCGTAGAAACAATGGGCCTTCTACGGGCCGTATCATCAATGGGCCTTATACGGATAGTATGATAACATGGGCCAATAACAGGCCGCATTATGGCCGTAAACGGGCTAGAGTTGGAATTGTCCGTTCATGGGCCGACCATAACGGGCCATCGTTAATAGGCCGTATTTCATGATGCTATGAAAACAACCCAACGTATTAACGGACCACAAACGGGCCGACTGTAACCACGGGCTGAATTTGGCCCTGGCGAGAAAATAGCGATGTGGGCCGTAAGTAAACGAATCTTTGAAATGAGCCCAAGAATAAATGGGCTCGAGAAGGCCGAAAGATAACATGGGCTGGAAGCATTAGCGGAATAACGGGTCGATTAATGGGTGTAAAGTGATACCTTTGTTCATTACGGGCCGATTTCACCACGGGCCGTTAATAGGCCAAGAGTTACATAGGGCCTCATATGGGCCGAAGACGTCATGGGCCATACATGGGCGGAAGTTAAAAGCAATTTGGAATCATATTGGATGGCCCGGATGATGCTCTTGGGCCTAATTGAATAGGGCGTAACGGGCCTTGGGTTAGTGGGCTGTAAATGGGCTATATGCGAACATGCCGTTAACGGGCTTTCCATGGGCCAGCCGCCACCTTTGACCAAGTCAAACAGTAGGCCTTTTCACGGAATGGGCCTCTATTGGGCCGTGCCACGTGTCGACGTATCATAGGCGTATACATCCAATGAGTGGATGACATCTGTCCCAACGATGAGCCGACACGTGTTTCCTCCGACCAATGATGATTTTACACGTGGAAAATCCCTATTGGTCGGGATGTTAGCAGGTTATCGGATCAAAAGCTGGACCCGATAGCTTAACGGCGTTCCGTTACGGTGGATGCCACGTGTCGGTCACCCTTGACGAAAGCACTTCGTGACGCGATTTATCGTCATGGAAGTGGACACTTCCGTGATGATAATTTTGGTAATGTCATGGAACACTTCTCTGACGACAGGTATGCCTATCTTGATTCTGTCATAAAATCGTCATGGATGTACATGCATGAAAAAAAACGCGACCTACTGTGACAAACACGTATCATCACGGAAGTGTATTTTTTTGTAGTGAGTAGGATTGATAACATGTGGGTATTGGGAAGTAGTTGATGAGGTAGGAACCTATTGCCCAGCATTCAAACCTTGGGAGTTACTTTTACGTTGCTTACATTGCTATGCTATGATCGTAGACGTGGTTTGGGTTTGAGTGTATTCATGACAGATGTGAGTATTCTTAATTAATGGTTAACTTAAGGTGGCAACTTTAATACACATCTGGGTGGATTGAGGCACCTGGGGTATCCAGTGATTGCCTGTATTTTTTTGGAAATCCGAGTGCAGTGTGATTCTCCTATGGACTGCCACCCAGGCTCAAAGGGATCATGAGATTATTCATGCTAGAAACTTCCGTGTGCAGCCACAAGCCATTATGGGCTCTGGCATAGTTGAGTATGTTGCGTGACCTCTTTCAGTGGTAGGCTAGCAGATGTAGGGGATGTAGGTGGTACTATCTACCCGGAGTAAAGAGTTAACGCAACCACGAAGATCGTGTCTCGGTCATCCGTTTCTCAAACACCATGTAGTGCGAGAAATCCAACGGAGGAGATCGAGTCTTGTGGGGAAAAGTGCGCAAACCTCTGCATAGTGTACAAACTAATAATGATTAGCCGTGTCCCCAGTTATGGACATCTTGAGTATCTAGTTCTTGGATTATCATGTTGATCTCATCACTCTAAATTAATTTTGTTGGGTTGTTAATTACCTTTAATTGGAATTGAGATGGGGTTTACCATTCTCAATGTTTTCAACAAACTTTGTAGTTAAATAAAAATATATTCCTTTGCAGTAGGGAAAAAATTGGCTTTTCGCAAAAATCTTATAACCATAGAGCTTTCCACCAGCCAAATATGCATGTAGTGATAGTTATCATTCATCATTATCCTATGGTGTGAATTAGCCAGTACGTTCAATGTACTGACCCTTTGTGGCTGCAACGTCTCATGTTGCAGGATTTTTCTTACGACGAGTAAGTGATACGTTAGGGTTACGATTACTACACTCAACTTTGTCGTTGGTGTTGATGGGAATCCACAACCTTGTCTTCCGCTATTTGGATTGAGGTAATAATATTTTACATTACTTTATACATGTGATTTACCTCTGTTATAAATCCTCGAAATCTTGTGTGTGTCAGCATACCGATCCAGGGATGACACTTAAGCACAGAGACTTGACCGTCTGAGGTCGGGTCGCTACAATATGGTATCAGAGCACATGTTGACTGTAGGATGTGACCTCTAGAAACTGGCAAGCCCATAGGAAAGATTTCTCTAAAACTTTATTTTTTTAAAGATCTTTTACCTCTCTTCTCTTCTGAGCTTATTCAAATATTCCCTTTTAGTGAACCATACCCCTTTCCCCTTTTGACCACGAAGATTCGGCTAATGAGACCACTCCAAGAAGTACAAGATATCGGACAACTAAGACCACTTTGGAATGAAGAGGATTTTACCATACATTACGATAATGGAAACTACAATGGTTTAAGACTCTGCAGACTAGGGGAATTTGAAGGTCCTATAGAATTTTTCCAGATTTGTATGACCTAGGAAGGCACCCCTTATAGAACTTGGCAGACTATGGAAGCTGTCACTACCCGAGATCAAGGTGTATCGGAGAAAGACCGGAGCATGGATCATTAGAACTCAAAGTTTTTGTCAAGAAACCTTAAGGCAAGAGATATCAACTATGGAATGATAGATCATAGAAATGGCAAGAGCAGAAACATGGTTATCCATGATTTTAACGCCCGCTTATGCTATTGCCGCCGTGCTAAGTTAAGCATGCATTTCTTTGGAAGGAATGGATGACAAGAAGGCTGATGGAGCACCGATCAGCAAGACAAAGTTTAAACTTAGCTGGTGTATCGCCAGGATCTGGAGTATTACATCAAGAATATTAAGATGGACCTTTAGGAAGTCATATTTTACAAGGAGGCATTTCGTGAAGAACTCCGAAACAGAAGCTGATAGTAGCCAAGCTGAAGGAGCAAAACCTCGAGATACCGGAGACTCATCAAGAACTGAAGGACAGTAGGATCATGGTTCTTGCCAAGGAGGTTGAAACCCAGAAGTTTGGAACGCAGCCCCAAAATATTAAAGGACGTCACGATAGATTTTGCGACAACAGAGATGATCTAGAAAAAGAACTTGAGAAGGTCAAGCACGATCAGAATAAGCCATCGAAGACATGAACAAGACTTGAAGGGTTTGGCGATTTTGAAGATTTATTGACCTTTAGAAGACCGAACCCCTGTTATATACGAACGTCAGATGCGATGTTTGTGAGCTGTCATTTGTTTGATGTTTTTCCGACAGCCACAAATAAAATCTGTCTTTCTAAAACTTTGTTTTTATTGTGTGTATTCCCTCTCGATCTCTCTTATCTCACCCCAAAACCCATGGACCCAATAGAGGATGAATGGAGATGAGCTTGTATTTTCTGGACCGATGAGTCAATTGGAGACAGACCGATGGATTCAGAGTATGGAGGATCACATGGCGAATAACCCTATAGCCGGAAAGGATATGGCCCAGGATACTCTTCAGTGTTTTGAAAGAGGTGCTGCCCCTTGGTGGAGTACCAAGCCACCAATGGATGGCAAGGAGTAACCACTTGGGAAGAATTTAAGTTGACTTTGCTAATGTCTCGGTTTGTGTCCCAGAAATTGAAGCCTTCGGGAAAGGATATGAAGAAACCCTGTGCATGCAGGCTTTGTGGAGAAATAGGACACAACCATAAAGAACACAAGGATGAATGCCCTAATTGTGAAGGAAGTCACCCAGCTGAAGAATGCCCAACTAGGAAGATAACTTGTTTCTTGTGTGAAGGGACTACCCACTACCCTGCTCAGTGTCACATTTACCCCATGGTACAAAGAACCATCTAGTAGAAGAAAGAAGCAATGAAAGGAGCCCTCACGGAAGTTATAGAAGAACCAGTGTTGAAGAAAGAGTTGGAGGACACACCCAAAGAAGAACCAATTAAACCATGCACCAAGTCTTTCTATTCATGTGGAGAAGAAGGGCACATCTCGCAGAATTGTATGAATGGGGATCTAGTAGAATTCCCGATAGAGGAATTAGAGTATGACCCACAGGAAATAGAAGCCCTAATTGGAACGGAAAAGTCTAGAAAGAGAAGTAGATTAGATTCCAGGAAGGATCTGAGTCATATCACCTGTTATAGGTGCAAGGAGTCAGGGCACTACTTCAGCCGTTGCCCAAAAAGGAAACCTCGAGACTTGTCAGAAGTAATATGTTTCTGCTGTAATGAAGCAGGTCACTTTGCCAGAGATTGTCCCAAAGAGAAGGAGACTTGGGATAAATAGTTGAGTTGCAACAAAATAAGTAATAGTAGTAGTAGATGGAACATCTCTTATATTGAGGTGTTGAGTTGAGGCATGTAATGGAAAAACAGGAGATTGTAATAATTTGAGAATCAATAAAGTTAGCATCGTTGGTATTGGTTTGGATTTTATGAGTAGTGACACTATGAAGGAAGATTTTGACCATTTTCGAGGATATGAGAAATATGGTTTGTGGAAGATTGGAGCATTTTAAGGGTGGTAGTACTGTGTGAGGAGATTTGATCCCTGGGAAGGATAATGGTGTTCCACGGAGTGGATTCCATAAGTATAAGTTTTATCTCGATATGTGGGATACCCCAAGAATATGAAGAGATGAAGTATTATTGGATATAAAGGAGGTAGAATGTTGGTAATATGGAGCAATTGTAACTTTGTGATGAGTCTGAGTAATCATGTTTTAGTTTGGTACCAACAGAAGGAAGGGAGAGAGTACAATTGGATGGATTTAAGAATGCTAGGAAGCTGGATGTTGGAATAATGATCAGTTGCCCCGATAATGAGTTCAAGGATTACAAGTGATGAGATGGGCCATAACCCACATGCCCCAGGACCTGCCAAGAAGCAAGCACACTCTTGCTGAAGGAAAAACCCTGGAAGGAGTTACGACTTTATCAACCGACGATCCTATAGGAGTTTACGCAAAACCCGAGAGTTATGAAGGAACGATAGATGTTTTGTCTGGCTTGCAGAATCAATGGATTATCCGAACTTGGTTCGTCGACAAGAGAAATTATGCAATGCTTGTGAGGATGACCGAGTGTTAGAATGCGAGATTCGCTAAACCATGTACAAGGTAATGATTTGGGTGCGGGATGGATTGATCACCATACCGACTTACTCTTATTATTCGCTTTTGTATATGGGATGGTAAATCTGAGTGACTTACCTATAGTAGAGAGACGACGATCAAAACCTTGTTTGAACCTTAGAATGGTATAAGTATTTTTCCCTGGTACAAGGCAGTTGCTGCCAATCGCTGGTTATACGGTGAGGTTCAACCCAGACCCATTTCCTGCAGGAGAAACCATAAATTGTTGACCACCATGGGATATCGATAGTTGTTTAGTACTGGCGCCAGACCCGTCAGCTAAGAAGACCCAGTCTCAGAATAACCTTAGCAAGAAGGAAGGACAGAAGAATTGAGGAAAAGTTATGCCACTGTCGGAAGAGCCCAGAGAAAGAATTTTCCCGAGAATCTGAGAAAACGGACGCGGTAAAAAATAAGGATGGAGTATATGAGTTTTGATGGAATCGTAACCATGCTTCTAAGGGTGGTAGCACCCGAGACCCCGGAGATGATCGATGGACTTTGAGAAGACCCCAAACCTAACCTTTTTCTTTCTAGCCTCTCCGAATCTCGAGGACGAGATTCATTTTAAGGGTGGTAGGTTTGTAACATCCCAAAATTCTAAAATTTGGAATGTTATAATAAATAGATAGATTTGATTGATTGCTTGATTGATTGTGTGAGATTGAGTGAAATTTGAAACCTTTTGAAAGTTAAATGAGAGGGAATAAAAGGACTTTCCCAAACTTCCATTTTTGCATTTATGTTCTCCGTGAATTCAAATACTTTTCATCACAAAAACCCTGGAGAGAAGATGACACGACTTCTTCCATTTATTTAAATGAAAAGGGTTTATGAAAATATTTGAATTTCATTTGAAAATATTTCAAATTCAGAACTTTAAGCAACTCAATGATTTTCATGAGAGAAAATAAAATGACTTCTTCAAAACATATGAAATATGAGATGGAAGGTTAAAAGGATCAAACTCAAAGTCCCTTTGAAATTATTTTCAATTTGGAGTTATTTGGGTTTTATTCAAATTATTTTTCTCCAAAAATAAAATATACAGAAATTAGGGTAAAATGATTCCCTACATCAGAAAATTGGAGAGAAATATATTTGAATTAATTTTGGTATTTTCAAAATGTTTTTTATTGTATTTAGTAGGGCAGTAGCACTCTTTGAATTATTTGAATTTTTCTCGATTTTATTTGACTTGACAAAAATGTTCATGTTGTAGAAAAAAAATTTCTAAAAATTTTGATATATTATATGCCTATATAATTTATTATTATTATTTTTGTTTGTTTGAGAAAATGTAAAAAAAAAGACTTCTTTCCTGCGGGACAAGCTGAGGTGAAGCCCGGTATGGCCATCGTCCCAGAGCTCGAGGCGGACTCCGTACACTTGCAGGCGCCGCCTCGAGACTCCCTCCGCCGCCTCTCCGTTGCCCCTCCCGCACGCCACTGCCCCGCCTCCCTCCTATAAAGCCGCCCCGGCCCCCCTCCTCCCCTCTATGCTCGCGCCACCGCCCGCCGCATCTCGCGCCCATGCCCGCCCTTGTGCCGCCTACTCGCCTCATTGCGCCGCCCCTTACGCCAGATAGCGGGCCTTGCCCGCCGCCTGCATGCCGAGTTCGCCACCGGATCTGCTCACGGCCGAACCCGATCTGCCGCCCAGTCCGCCCGACCAGGTTTTCTTGAACCGTCATGACCGTAAAACCACCACCCGGTTTTTCCTTTTTTTAGAATAGGTTTTTCTTTTAAAAACCGATCGGTTAGTTATTTAGCGAACGTTCACTAGGTTAGGTCTTCGCAGCAAACGGCTTTCGTTCTATAAGGTTCTGTAACGAACGTTCGTTGCTTAGTATTTTTCTTTTTCTTTTTAATTTCTGCCAGGGACCCGTTTGTGAATAAATTATTTTACAGATTAGCCCCTCGGTTTCAAACGACCGCATATTTTTACTCGTTTGTCCAAATTCAACGAAACCAACGCTCACTTCTTCGTTATGATCTCCTTTATCCAGTAATCCAACTTAAACATATTTTTGAAAGTTTTAAAATTTGATTTCAAACAGATTTGTATTCAAACTTTTGTTGTTCATAACTCAAGTTTTATAACTCTTTAGTTGATTCTTTTTGCAAATTGAAGCACTTGACCTAAACTTTCTGATAAGGCCAAATACACATAATTTTGGTACTGTTAGAAATCGTTTTATGTTGCAAGAGTTATTTGCTTGGTTTTGAAGCTTTCCTAATTATTTTGTTCATACTTTCTGATCTTTGAGTGATTGCTTATGTGTGGTTACTATTTCTTCCTTACGATAGATTGACCGAAGTGTGACGAGTAGAAATATCAAGAGTTTTGAGTGTGAATCATCTTCATCAACAGTACAGGCAAGTTCACACTTTGATCATGTCCCTTTCATACCCGGTTTTTATGCATTAGTTTCACCCTCAAACATTGCATGAGTAGGATTGATAACATGTGGGTATTGGGAAGTAGTTGATGAGGTAGGAACCTATTGCCGTGCATTAAAACCTTGGGAGTTACTTTTATGTTGCTTACATTGCTATGCTATGCTCGTAGACATGGTTTGGGTTTGAGTGTATTCATGACATATGTGAGTATTCTTAATTAATGGTTAACTTAAGGTGGCAACTTTAATACACATCTGGGTGGATTAAGGCACACAGGGTATCTGATGATTACTGTATTTTTTGGAAACCCTGGGGTACCGTGTGATTCTCCTATGGACTGCCACCCAGGCTCAAAGGGATCATGAGATTATTCATGCTAGAAACTTCCTTGTGCAGCCACAAGCCATTATGGGCTCTATCATAGTTGAGTATGTTGTGTGACCTCTTTTAGTAGTAGGCTAGCAGATGTAGGGGATGTAGGTGGTACTGTCTACCCAGAGTATAGAGTTAACGCTTCTGAAAGACTTTGTCTCGGTCATCCGTTTCTCAAACACCATGTAGTGCGAGAAATCCAACGGAGGAGATCGAGTCTTGTGGGGAAAAGTCATGAAACCTCTCTGAGTGTACAAACTAATCATGATTAGCTGTGTCCCCGGTTATGGACATGTTGAGTATCTAGTTCTTGGATTATCATGTTGATCTCATCACTCTAAATTAATTTTGTTGGGTTGTTAATTACCTTTAATTGGGATTGAGAAGGGATTTACCATTCTCAATGTTTTCAACAAACTTTGTAGTTAAATAAAAATATATTCCTTTGCAGTAGGGAAAAATTGGCTTTTCGCAAAAACCTTATAACCATAGAGCTTTCCACCAGCCAAATACGCATGTAGTGATAGTTATCATTCATCATTATCCTATGGTGTGAATTTTCCAGTACATTCAATGTAATGACCCTTTGTGGCTACAACGTCTCATGTTGCAGGATTTTTCTTACGACGAGTAAGTGATACGTTAGGGTTAAGATCTCTACACTCAACTTTGCCGTTGGTGTTGATGGGAATCCACAACCTTGTTACTTCCGCTATTTGGATTGACGTAATAATATTTTACGTTACTTTATACATGTGATTTATGTCTGTTATAAATCCTTGAGTACTGTGTGTGTCAGCATACCGATCCAGGGATGACACTTAAGCACAGAGACTTGACCGTCTGAGTTCGGTCGCTACAAGATGGTATCAGAGCACATGTTGACTGTAGGACGTGACCTGTAGAAACTGGCAAGCCCATAGGTAAGACTTCTCTAAAACTTTATTTTTCAAGATCTTTTACCTCTCTTCTCTTCTGAGCTTATTCAAATATTGCCTTTTAGTGAGACCATACCCCTCTCCCCTTTTTACCATGAAGATTTGGCTGATGAGACCACTCCAAGAAGTACAAGATATCGGACAACTAAGACCACTTTGGAATGAAGAGGATTTTACCATACATTATGATAATGGAAACTACAACAGTTTAAGACTCCGCAGACTAGGGGAATTTGAAGGACCTCTAGAATTTTTCCAGATTTGTATGACCTAGGAAGGCACCCCATATAGAACTTGGCAGACCATGGAAGCTGTCACTACCCGAGATAAAGGTGTATCGGAGAAAGACCGGTGCGTGGAGCATTAGAACTCAAAGTTTTTGTCAAGAAACCCTAAGGCAAGAGATATCAACTATGGAATGATAGCTCATAGAAATGGCAAGAGCAGAAACATGGCTATCCATGATTTTAACGCCCGCTTATGCTATTGCCGCCGTGCTAAGTTAAGAATGCATTTCTTTGGAAGGATTGGATGACAAGAAGGCTGATGGAGCACCTATCAGCAAGACGAAGTTTAAACTTAGCTGGTGTATCGCCAGGATCTGGAGTATTACATCAAGAATATTAAGATGTACCTTTAGGAAGTCATATTTGACAAGGAGGCATTTCGTGAAGAACTCAGAAACATAAGCTGATAGTAGCCAAGCTGAAGGAGAAAAACCTCGAGATACCGGAGACTCATCAAGAACTGAAGGATACTAGGATCATGGTTCTTGCCAAGGAGGTTGAAACCCAGAAGTTTGGAACGCAGCTCCAAAATATTAAAGGACATCACGATAGATTTTGCGACAACAGAGATGATCTACTAAAGAACTTGAGAAGGTCAAGCACGATCAGAAGAAGCCATCGAAGACATGAACAATACTTGAAGGGTTTGGAGATTTTGAAGATTTATTGACCTTTAGAAGACCAAACCCCTGTTATATACCCATGTTAGATGCGACGTTTGTGAGCTGTCATTTGTTTGAAGTTTTTCCGACAGCCACAAATAAAATCTCTCTTTCAAAAACTTTCTTTGTATTGTGTGTATTCCCTCTCGATCTCTGTTATCTCACCCCAAAACCCATGGACCCCATAGAGGATGAATGGAGATGAGCTTGTATTTTCTGGACCGATGAGTCAATTGGAGACAGACCTATGATTTCAGAGCATGGAGAATCACATGGCGAATAACCCTATAGCCGGAAAGGATATGGCCCAGCATGCTCTTCAATGCTTTAAAAGAGGTGCTGCCCCTTGGTGGAGGATGTACCAAACCACCATAACCACTTGGGAAGAATTAAGTTAACTTTGCTAATGTCTCGGTTTGTGTCCCAGAAATTGAAGCCTTCGGGAAAGGATATGAAGAAACCATGTGCATGCAGGCTTTGTGGAGAAATAGGACACAACCATAAAGAACACAAGGATCAATGCCCTAATTGTGAAAGAAGTCACCCAGCTGAAGAATGCCCAACTAGGCAGATCACTTGTTTCTTGTGTGAAGGGACTACCCACTACCCTGCTCAGTGTCACATTTACCCCATGGTACAAAGAACCATCCAACAGAAGAAAGAATCAATGAAAGGAGCCCTCATGGAAGTTCTAGAAGAACCAGTGTTGAAGAAAGAGTTGGAGGACACACCCAAAGAAGAACCAATTAAACCTTGCACCAAGTCTTGCTATTCATGTGGAGAAGGACACATCTCGCAAAATTGTATGAATGGGGATCTAGTAGAATTCCCGACAAAGGAAGTAGAGTATGACCCACAGGAAATAGAAGCCCTGATTGGAACGGAAAAGTCTAGAAAGAGAAGTAGATTGGATTCCAGGAAGGATCTGAGTCATATCACCTGTTATAGGTGCAAGGAGTCAGGGCACTACCTCAGTCGTTGCCCAAAAAGGAAACCTCGAGACTTGTCAGAAGTAATATGTTTCTGCTGTAATGAAGCGAGAACCTTTATGCGAAGATTGTCCCAAAGAGAAGGAGACTTGGGATAAATAGTTGAGTTGCAACAAAATAAGTAATAGTAGTAGTAGATGGAACATTTATCTTATATTGAGGTATTGAGCTGAGGCATGTAATGGAAAAATAGGAGATTGTAATAATTTGAGAATCAATAAAGTTAGCATCATTGGTATTGATTTGGATTCTATGAGTAGTGACACTATGAAGGAAGATTTTGACCATTTTCGAGGATATGAGAAATATGGTCTGTGGAAGATTGGAGCATTTTAAGGGTGGTAGTACCCTGTGAGGAGAATTGATCCGTGGGAAGGATAATGGTGTTCCACGGAGTGGATTCCATAATTATAAGTTTTATCTCGATATGTGGGATACCCCAAGAATATGAAGAGATGAAGTATTATTGGATATAAAGGAGGTAGAATGTTGGTAATATGGAGCAATTGTTGTCGGATTTCGGGTTCCAGCAGACCCTCTAGGTTCGAACACTGGGGTGCGCGCGGAGATCTCGCCCTCTACCTACCTGCACCTCGCCGCCTCGCTAGGATCTAAACTATGAAAGGAACAACACAAGAGACACAGGGTTTATACTGGTTCGGGCCACCATGGTGGTGTAACACCCTACTCCAGTGTGTGGTGTGGTGGATTGCCTCTTGGGCTGATGACGAACCATACAAGGAAGAACAGCCTCGCGAGGGTCTATTCTTGGCTGGAGCGATGAACTGCTAGGGGGAGTTCAGTCGCTTCTCTCTCTCTCTCTCTGCGTTTGATCTCTTGATGTGATCAAGCTCAAGCTCCTATCTGGATGCCTTTACCCTGTGGGTGGCTAGTCCTATTTATAGGCAGAGGCCCTGGGCCTCTTCCCAAATATTGAGCGGGAAGGGCGCCAACAATTGGCCATTTTGAAGGGGAACATCTGGTACACTTATCCTGACTAAAGTTGGTCCTCGCCTGTCAAAGGCTCTGGTGGTGACGCCGGCTTGGGCTCCACGATGACTTCCTTCCTGCCGTTGCAACGGTCTTAGTATTGTTGCACCGAAACGGATGCCTTTGCTTGATGCTCTCGCCTGCGCTTGCCCCCTTTGTACCAAAGAGGAAAGGAGGACACTGCGCGGGTTGGCGCCTGCCTGGCGCCCTTGGTCGTCATGGCTTGCGTCATGGGCACCTCGTGAGGTACGCCGCCTTGATCTCTCCGCCTCCTGAGTCACCGACGAGGCCGTGCTGAGGAAGCTCTCTCGTCGCCCGCCTCATGAGGCTTGGCCTCACGAGGGTCTTGAGCTTGTCTTGATGAAGACGGGCCGTCTTTGGGCCACCCCTTGAGCCACGCCGCAGCCGCAGTGTGCAAGTCTGGATACCCCGTTCCCGGCATAAGAGCCGGGCCCAAAGCGCGCTGGACTTGGCTGAGCAGAGAAGCGAAGGGGCAAGTCTGAGCGCCTTGGTCCTAACGATCTATGACCTTGGGCGCCGCGTGGCGGTTGGTTGGACGTGGGCGCCTTAGCAACTGCGCGAATCGACAAAAGAGCGACATTTGTCTAGGATTTGCTTCCCTCTGTTCCCTGCGAGGAATCGAAAAGCATGCCCCGTGGGGCCTTGTAAGGTGCATGTAGTTCTGTCTGTTAATATAATCCTTGCCATGAAGTAGTGCGAGATGCTCATTCCGTCTTAGCTTAGTTCTTCCTTTCGAACCTCACGAGGCTTGGTGCTCTGCGCCGATAGGTCCCGGTCCCAAGGCAGGCTTCAGCCGTCGCTGGTATGCCAGGTCGCGATGTCGTGGTCAAGGCCAGGAAGTGAGCGCCCGGGTCCAAAGAAGCCTGAGTCGCGATGCTCAGGAGGTCCCCTTTAGCGCTCAAGCAGCCATCGTTCGGCGAGAAAGGAGCGCGACGTTGCTAACACGGGATTGCATTAGGTACGAGGTTGGCGCTGCGACAGCCAGTGTTTCTGGAGGGTGACTTATCTCGGTGGTCAGGAAGCGCTTCCTGGTGCGACGCTAGGTCCGCGCATCGGCAGGCGAGGGGTTTCCTGGCGAGGTCCCCGCGTGCCTCTTCCCTCTCGCCTTTGCTCCCTTTTCTGCTCTACGTCCTCGGGTCCCGGCCCTCGAGCGGGTCTCAACCTTTGCTGGTATGTCAGGTCGCGATGCCGTGGTCAAGGCCAGAGGGTGAGGGTTGGAGAGCCAGTAGGAGCCCATGAGTCGTGATGCTCATGTACCCCCCCTTTAACGTGCAAGCGGTTCGCGTGGACGAGAGTGAAGAAGACGTCGTGAGGGCCTCGCCTGGCGCTGCGCCTTGAAGGGATCCTGCAGGCTCACCACAAAAAGAACAAGAGTCCGCTATGACAAGTGACAGTCAGCCGTTGGTTGCTTTGGAGAGGTGACGAGGCACTGAAGGCTTGACGAGGTGGCGCTGTGCGGGGCTGCCGCGGCCAGAGCTCAGCCATTCAGGTTTGTCGGTGTTGCAGGGACGGACCCATGCGCAAGCGTCGTGCCGTTGAGGAGCAGCTCCATCAGTTGGTGTCAGTTGAGCGGGCAACTAGGTCAAGCATGTTAATCACGAAGAAGCAAGTTCATTTAGATAGATGCAGGGAAGGCAGACATCATTGGTCTGCCCGGCGACTGGGATGATGCAGCCCGAGGGGCGCCCCCAATAGAGTAAGCTAGGAACATGAAGTAAAAGAGATGCACGCCGCAGGGACGGACCCACGCGGCCTGGGAATGATGCAGCCCTGGGGGGTGCTCCCAGCTGGAAATGAAACTTGAAGGATGTCACCTGATAATGTTGAAGACGAAGGGATGTTGAAGTAGCGGACGTCGTGGGCTGCGGAAGCCGATCTTCACGAGCCGCCAGGCCCAGGAGCCTCGGGAGGCTCCGGAGGCGCTGGTGGCTCCTCGCGGACCATCTCCATCTCCGCCAGGACTGCAGAACGCCTAGCCTCCTGAGCCTCCAGGATTCTCCCCATGAGGCGCTGGTACATGTCGGCCGCATTTGGCACGCCGTAGGGCATGCGAACGTAGCTATGGGGTGGGCCTTCGCAGCGCCCCACGCGTGAGGGCCAGAAGCGCTCTTGAGAGGTGGCTCGGTTGAGCCCTGGTATGTCGATGCAGACGCGCAGCCCACCATCCTCGCCTGGATGGGGAGCTAAGGCGGGTAAGCGGCAGCTGCCACTCATGACTCTTGACTCCTGCAGCTCCTGAATGACCTGGCTGACGAACTCCTGAGGGTTTGGCCCTCCTTGCCTTGGTCCTTCCTGAGGGAAACGTGCTTTGAAACATGCCTCCAAGTGGTGCCCAAGCGCCTCCCTCGTGACCTTAGCGAGGTCGGTGGCCCTCCAGGAGAGAGCCCCCGAGCCTTGCTTGAGGAGGACGCCGGGCGTGCCTTCCTATGCGACAGAAGGAGGTGCCCCCTGAGCAGGCGAGGACCCTGAGGGGCCTGCCTCCTGAGGGGTTGGGCCTGGCAATGTCTTCTTCTTCTTGGGAGCTGTCTCGGGGAGCCTCGCGCTCCTGCGATCTGGGTCTTCAAGTGATGCGGCTTGAAAAGCTCGCTCTAGGGAGCACACCGCGTCTCTTTCTTCACAAGGCACTGTGATGACTCCGCCGCTTCCTGGCATCTTGAGGACGTTGTAGCCGTGATGAGTCACGGCCATGAACTTGGCCAGGGCTAGGTACCCGAGGATGGCGTTGTATGGCAGCGAATGTGGGCGTCATCGAAGTCGATGAGCTCGGTGCGGTAGTTGTTGCGCGCCCCGAAGGTGACAGGGAGGCGGACCTGCCCAATCGGAACCGTGGAGCCATCGGTGACTCCGGAGAAAGGCTTGGTTGGCTGAAGCTGATTGTAAGGCACTTGGAGATTGTTGAATGTCTCTACGGACAGGACATTGAGACCTGCCCCGCCGTCGAGGGTCTGGTGACTTGCACGTTCTTGATGATTGGGGAACAAAGCATCGGGAGGACTCCACCGTGGCCGCCAAGACTTGAGCTGATCTGCCGAGCTGAACGTGATGGCGCATGCCGACCACCTGAGAGGGCGCGTGGCTTCGAGCTTGGGGAGGACTGCATTCACTTCGCAGGCGAACTGCTTGAAGATGCGTTGAGAGGCTGGGGCTTGAGCTCCGCCCAGGATGCAAGCGATCGCGCGCGGCTCCTGGAAGCCCCCAGCCCCCTCGTCCTGATGATGGTCCTCGTTTCTCCTTGGCTGCGGCGGCAGAGGAGGGAGGCATGTGTTTCCTTGCGGGCGATCCTCGTGAGGCTGATCCCTCCAGCCTCCCTCGCGAGGCTGATCCTGCCAGCGATCCTCGCGAGGTCGGTCGTGCCACCCTTGGCGAGGGCCATGGTCTTCCCAGCGTCCTGCGTTTCTTCCTTCTTCTCGGCCGTAGCCTCGATCGTTGTGGTCGGGGTGTCGACCGATCCTCCCTTCTCGCACGGCTCGGAGCTCTTGACATTCGTTGGTGTTGTGGGTGTGGAGGTCGTGGTACACACAATACCGGCTGCCCTTGGAAGACTCGAGCTGATCTCTGCCTCGCTTGGTATGCAGTTACTGCCACAGCACGGCAGCCCCTTGCGCTTCACGCCCTTGGCCTTGGACTTCTTCTCTTAGGTCTGCGGCTAGCAGCTTGAGGAGGAAAGGCGCCCTTCCTCAGCCTGGCGCACTTGGTCGCCAAGTTGAACAGCTCCAAGGAAGTGCACAGATCTTCATGCATCAGGCTCCTCCTTCATCTTGACGCCACGCACACCGTCGGAGAAGGCGAGAGATGATGGCCTCCTCGGTCACCTTGGGAATCTTGAGGCGTGCGTTGTTGAAGCGCTGGATGTACTTCTGCAGGTCTCCCCAGTTGCCGCTTGATGCGGCGCATGTCGCTCACGGCAGGAGGCCGGTCATGAGTACCTTGGAAGTTGGCGATGAAGCGGGTGCGCATCTCGCCCCAGGAGGAGATCGTGCGGAGATGAGTTCGAGAGCAGTGTGGGCTCCGTCCTTGAGTGCCATGGGAAACCGATTCGCCATTACCTTCTCGTCCCGTTGGCGGCTTCGATGCCCACCTCGTAGAAGTGAAGGAACTCCGCAGGTCACCGTGCCGTCATAGCGAGTAGTCGTGTCGGCTTGAACTTGCCGGGCCACGCGATCTTTGTCAGCTTCGGTGGTGAAAGCGCGGCAGCCGGTGTAGCCACGGAGGCCTTTGGTGACGAAGAGCCTGGTCTTGCGGGTCCCCATGCGCTGCGGTAGGAGCAGCCAGGGTCTTCAACATCTTTGGAAGCGAGCGTGGTCGTGACGAGCCGGTGCATGGAGCACTCGGGCAACTTCTTCGGGGCAAGGGACCACTTGACAGCTCTGCACTTGCTGCGCTGGCGCTGGATGGAGTGGGTTCCGCCCAGGGGCCACGCGCCTTGGTGCCAGGGCGCCTTCTTGAGGGGGAGGCGGCTGAGGCGCCCCCGGAGCTTCATCGCCCGCAGGCGGGCGCGTGCAGCAAGAAGGATGGCGCGAGAGCCTTCGCGGGCGCCTGGACGAGCTCGGCGACGTGGTCGAGCCACTCTTCGTGAGACGCTGTTGATCGGGCGGTAACGCAGGAGCTCGCTTGCCGCTGGCGAGCGCATCTCGAAGCTTCCAAGCGCTGGAGCGCCTTGAGACGAAGATCCAGTAGGGCGAGTGAAGGAATAGCGATCTGGCCGTCTCGCCTCACGGACGGATGCTGGGATGATGCTTGCTGCTCGTTCCCCGCCGGGCCGGTGGCGGCGTTGATGGCAGGCGATGGGGAACGGCGGGGGCGGCCGCCGACGGCGGCCGTCTGGGCGACACGAGTAGCGAGGGCGGCTCGGCGCTCGGCGCGGGCTTGACGAGCGTCTGACATGGATGTGATGGTCGGCGAAGAAACGAGGGACGGAAGATTTAATTCAGCGCACCTACCGGGCGCGCCAAATGTCATATTTCGGGTTCCGGCAGACCCTCTAGGTTCGAACAACTGGGTGCGCGGAGATCTCGCCCTCTACCTACTCGCACCTCGCCGCTAGGATCTAAACTATGAAAGGAACAACACAAGAGACACAGGGTTTATACTGGTTCGGGCCACCATGGTGGTGTAACACCCTACTCCAGTGTGTGTGTGGTGGATTGCCTCTTGGGCTGACGACGAACCATACAAGGAAGAACAACCTCACAAGGGTCTATTCTTGGCTGGAGCGATGAACTGCTAGGGGGAGTTCAGTCGCTTCTCTCTCTCTCTGCGTTTGATCTCTTGACGTGATCAAGCTCAAGCTCCTATCTGGATGCCTTTACCCTATGGGTGGCTAGTCCTATTTATAGGCAGAGGCCCTAGGCCTCTTCCCAAATATTGAGTGGGAAGGGCGCCAACAATTGGCCATTCTGAAGGGGAACATCTGGTACACTTATCCTGACTAAAGTTGGTCCTCGCTTTGTCAAAGGCTCACTGGTGGTGGCAGGCTTGGGCTCCACGATGACTTACTTCCTGCTTGTTGACGGTCTTGGTCTTGTTGCACGAAACGGATGCCTTTGCTTGATGCTCTCGCCGCGCTTGCCCCCTTTGCACCAAAGAGGAAAGGAGGACATCAGGCGGGCTGGCGCCACCTGGCACCCTTGGTCGTCAAGGCTTGCATGATGGGCACCTCATGGGGTACCCCGCCTTGATCTCTCCGCCTCCTCGCGAGCCAGCCTGACGAGGCCGTGCCTGAGGAAGCTCCCTGTCGTCCGCCCCGTGAGGCTTGGCCCCTCGCGAGGGTCTTGAGCTTGTGCTGATGAAGACGGGCCGTGCTGGGCCACCCCTTGAGCCACGCCGCAGGCCGCAGGCAGGCAAGTCTGGGTACCGCCATTCCCAGAACACGGACAATTGTAACTTCGTGATGAGTCTGAGTAATTGATAGAGGCAAAGGTGTCCCGATGTTTCGATGAGATGGTGGCTATCGTTTTTGTGGGAGTCGAACTTGACGATCCGATCACAGACGTCGCGAGACGTCAGCCTTAGCAATTGCTAAACCAACTTCCGAGGGTTATTGACCACGCCGAGCACGATCAACTCGACCACGAGGGCCTGTTTCCTGCGAGCAAACGAAGAACAAGCAAGAAACTAAGATTGCAATCTGGATATTGTGAATATAAGAGGAAAGCTTTATTAATGAAGGTGGGGTTACTGTGGCGCCTTGGTGCAGTCATTTGAACACAAAGCGAAATCTGTGAAGTTGCAGCTATGGCGAACTTTTGATCTAAACAAAACCCAAAGTCTAAACGACGCCCTAAGGGCTGTATATATGGAGGAAGAGGAGGAATTTCGTGGCCCTTGAGGGAGGGATCCAAACCAACCCTAACTCTTGTTTCCCCACACATACGGACTCTAAAACAGCCTATACTTAAGTATTTCGAAATTACATGGGCCTGGCCCAATAATAAGGTGACGCAGCACCTAGAATAGCCTATGGACTAATATTATGAAGTGGCATCTTGTATATTTCGTCCAAGGCCTCATGCACTCATTAGGGTGGCTTCAAAGTCCTGGAATCATCACTTGTAACTCCGTTCTTATTCCCCTTGCACATGCCAACATCTCCATGCTTGAACTTGCTCCAAGGTTCATCTTTCTTGTCCATGGTAGGCCCTTCATTTGTAAGCAAAACAAATGTATCCAATTTAGGCAGCATCATATTCTCATGAACATTGGAATCGTTACCAAGAAACGAGAGTACCTGATAATTCAATTGGCGTGCGCGAGCTCTAGTAATTGGTCCAAGATGTATAGCGGCGAGGGCTGTGGGTGTAACAATGGTATTGATGTCCTCATCATCCTCCCTTCTTGAAATGAAGTCGTCCTCGACGGAAGCTCATCTTCCTCACCCAAATAAGGCTTCAAATCTGCAATGTTAAAAGTGGGACTAACCCCAAAATCTGCGAGCAGCTCAAGTTTATATGCATTATCATTTATTTTCTCTAACACCTTAAATGGACCATCGGCATGTGGCATTAGCTTTGATTTGCGCAAATTAGGAAACCTATCCTTACGCAAATGTAACCAAACAAGATCTCCGGTGCAAAGACAACATGTTTTCTACCCTTATCTCCAAAGAAGTTTGTATTTAGCATTCATACGCTCAATGTTTTCCTTAGTTAACTCATGAATTTTTAAAATCAATTCAGCACGTTCTTTAGCATCAAAATTAACCTTCTCCGAAGATGGAAGAGGCAACAAATCAATAGGTGCACGAGGTAGGAAGCCACACACAATTTCAAAAGGGCACATCTTAGTAGTAGAATGCAATGAACGATTATAAGCAAAGTCAATATGAGGCAAGCATTCTTCCCACATTTTCTTATTATTCTTCAAAATAGCCCTAAGCATAGTAGACAATGTTCTATTGACTACTTCAGTTTTTCCATCATTTTGGGGTGACAAGTAGTACTAAAAGCAGTTTAGTCCCCAACTTAGCCCATAAACATCTCCAAAAGTGGCTAAGAAATTTAGTATCACGATCTGAAACAATAGTATTTGGCACACCATGCAAGCGAATAATTTCACGAAAGAACAAATCAGCAACATTAACATCATCGCTTTTATGACATGGTATAAAGTGTGCCATTTTCGAGAATCTATCCGCGACAACAAATATGCTATCCCTCCCTTCTTTGTTCGAGGTAAACCTAAAACAAAGTCCATAGATATATCCTCCCAAGGAACACTAGAGTACGAGGCAAAGGCATATATAAACCATGAGGATTGAGTCGTGACTTAGCTTTTTGACATGTAGTGCAGCGAGCAACAAAACGCTCAACATCCCGTCTCATCTTTGGCCAAAAGAAATGTGTAGCAAGTATATCCTCCGTCTTCATCACGCCAAAGTGTCCCATTAATCCTCCTCCATGCGCCTCCTGCAACAACAAAAGACGAACAGAGCTAGCAGGAATGCATAGCTTGTTAGCACGGAACACAAAACCATCAATAATAATGAACTTGTTCCATGTTCTTCCTTCTTTACAATTCTGCATTACATCTTTAAAATCAGCATCATGCACATATTGATCTTTGATGGTCTCCAAACCAAATATTTTGAAGTCAAGTTGTGAAAGCATATTATAGCGACGAGACAAAGCATCAGCAATAACATTTCCTTTACCCTTCTTGTGTTTAATGACATAAGGGAAAGTCTCAATGAATTCAAACCATTTAGCATGTCTACGATTCAGTTTAGCTTGACTTTTAATATGTTTCAAAGATTCATGATCAGAATGTATAACAAATTCTTTGGGCCATAAATAATGTTGCCATGTCTCTAAAGTCCGAACAAGAGCATATAATTCTTTGTCATAAGTAGAATAGTTCAGACTAGGCCCACTCAATTTTTCGTAAAAGTATGCAACAGGTTTGCCATCTTGTAATAACACACCTCCTAATCCAATTCCACTAGCATCACATTCAAGCTCAAAAGTCTTATTGAAGTCAGGAAGTTGGAGTAAAGGAGCATGTGTCAACTTATCTTTCAATACCGTGAAGGCTTCTTCCTGTGCGGTACCCCAAACAGAAGGCACATTCTTCTTTGTAAGCTCATTGAGAGGTGCAGCAATGGTGCTAAAGTCTCTCACAAAACGACTATAGAAACCAGCGAGTCCAAGAAAACTCCTCACTTGTGTGACCGTTTTGGGCTGCGGCCAACTCTCAATAGCTTCAATCTTGGCTTTATCAACTTCAATTCCCTATGGTGTAACAACATAGCCAAGAAAAGATACTCGGCGGTGCAAAAGGTGCACTTCCCAATGTTACCAAATAAACGTGCATCACGTACGGCATTAAAAACAGCACGTAAATGTTCCAAATGTTCTTCCAAAGATTTGCTATAAATCAGTATATCATCAAAATAGACTACCACAAATCGTCCAATGAAAGCACGTAAAACTTCGTTCATTAGTCTCATGAAAGTACTAGGTGCATTAGTTAACCCAAAAGGCATGACTAACGACTCATATAAACCAAACTTAGTTTTAAATGCTGTTTTCCATTCATCTCCCAATTTCATAAGAATTTGATGGTATCCACTACGCAAATCAACTTTGGAGAATATTGTAGAGGCACTCAATTCATCAAGCATATCATCTAGCCTAGGAATAGGATGACGATAACGAATAGTAATATTATTAATGCCTCTACAATCAACACACATACGCGACGTACCATCATTTTTAGGCACTAGTATAATAGGAACATCACAAGGACTAAGAGATTCGCGTATATAACCTTTGTCGAGCAGCTCCTGTAATTGACGCATAATCTCCTTCGTCTCCTCTGGATTGGTACGGTATGGTGCACGGTTGGGTAGCGATGCACCGGGAATTAAGTCAATTTGATGCTCAATTCCTCAAATAGGTGGTAATCCCGGTGGCACGTCTTATGGGAAGACGTCAGTGAACTCCTGCAAAATGTTAGTGACAAAGAGGGGCAAAGAGGAAGGCACGTCCTCGAATGAAAATAATGCCTCTTTGCACACAAAAGCATAGCAAACAGATTTGCTAGAATCTAGCTCATCAATATCAGATTTGGTGGCAAGTAAACATGCACTTTTCAGTTTAATTTCAGAAGCAACATTAGATGGTTTATTATTAGGCTTCATTTGTTGCTCAAATTCTTTTGCCACAATCTGATTTTCACTCTTATTTTTCTCCTGTTTTGCTTTATTAGCTCTATTAATATCATCTTTCAAAATGGAATCAGGAGTCATAGGAAGCAAACTAATATTTTATCCTTGTGAACAAGGGTATACTGATTGTTTCTACCATGGTGTACAGATTTTTTATCAAATTGCCATGGTCTACCAAGTAATAAGGAACATGCTTGCATAGGTACCACATCACAATCAACATAATCAGCATATGTAGAGATACTAAAATACACACGAACAATACGTGTTACCTTAACCTTGCCGCTGTTGTTGAACCATTGGATGTAGTAAGGATGTGGATGTGGTCTTGTGGTGAGAGAAAGATTCTCCACCATATCCATGCTAGCCAAGTTGTTGCAGCTCCCTCCATCTATGATGACGCGAATAGAACGTTCCTTCACAACTCCCTTTGTATGGAAAAAGTTATGCCTCTGATTTTGCTCAGCTTGTGTAACCTGCACACTCAAAACACGTTGAGCAACTAAACATTCATACCTGTCACAAGATCTTCCGGTCATGTATTGCGTCTCATGATCGTAATCATCTCCACCGTGTTCTTCATGTGTAATAAGAGCCAAAGTCTCTTCATCATAGTCACTAAGCGGACTCATACCCACCATCCTCGGTAGCAATCATCACACGCTGAGATTGGCATTCTCTCATAAAATGTCCTCTTCCCTTACAACGACGACAAATAATATCACTTGTGTGCCCTGTTGACGCCATGGAAGAAGAAGAGCTCATGTAGGCCCAAAGCAGTGTGCTCTTGGCGAGATAGTGGTGGTTGTGCACGCTTTCTTGTATCACGGTTGGAGGTGGCAGCCGACGGAGGTGCCGTGTAGTAGAACGTGTGGTAGTAGATGATGCACGTGGTGTCCATGATGAAGGTCGACCTGCGAGAAAAGTTAGTCCGCGCCAACGCTGTCGATCCTGCACTTCATGTTCAGCTTTACAAGCAAGATGGAATAATCGAGTGATATTATTATAATCCTTGTAGTCTAGAATGGTCTGAATCTCTCTATTTAATCCACCCGAAGCGTGCAAGGATAGCTTCATTCTCCTCAACAATACCACATCTAATCAAGCCGGTTTGTAATTCCTGATAATATTCTTCTGCGAATTTTTTCCTTGTATTAAGCGCTGCAATTTTTGAAGTAATTCACGTTGATAATATGGTGGAACCCAACGAGTACGCATAGCAGTTTTCAAAGCAGCCCAAGTAGCTGGAACAGGATATAATCTACAATGTTCACCACCAAACACATGCAAAGCTAGTGAAAGCACAAACAATGAAGCGGAACACGTCTCTCCTCGGGATATTGTAAACATGTAAATCGTTGTTCAGTTTCTAACTCCCAAGTAAGATATATATCGGAACATATCTACCCTCAAAGGGTGGAATATTCAATTTCAGTTTAGGGAGATGGTCATGATCTCGCACTGAGGGGAGCCCTAACATTGCCATTATTTGCATGTGGACGACACGGTGGTTGTGGTGCTGGTGGTTGCACGTAGTTACGATGTTGATCAACCTCATCCTCGTAATCTCCCACATAATCATCCTCCCCACATCGCCAGCAGGAGCCACGAAGTATCAACAGCAGCACCGGCTTGGCCAGAAGAGGGACACGGGTCGCTCGGCGGAGGGCTGTTTCGCGATGTGGAGGTAGTCGTTGTTGCTATTGTAGAGGTGCGTTAGGTGCAGCCGGTGGTGGTGGTGGTGGTAGACGCGAGCAATTCATTAAACTTGTTATCGAGCTTTGTTTGAACGCCTTCTCAATGCCATCTATCTTCTCCATGGCCTCTTCAAATCTATTTAGCACATCTTCCACCTGCCCACTCATCATTTGTTGAAACTTATCATGTAGCGCTTTGTTTGTCATGTTCTCCCAGTCAGTCTCGTCGGCTTGTGATCCTGCCATGGTTAGCAGCAATAGAAACACACAAGAATATGATTCGACAAACTACTAGGAAGTGGTGGTGGTGGTGTGGTGGACAGTCACAAATCCGTCAAGCAAATCTCAAATTCTTACCAGTTCTTACCCAAAGAAGAAAGGTGATCGGCAACCGATGTAGTCAAAACTCTCAAAGCTTGGATAGAGCGATTACCGGGGAGAGTCAAACGCATACGATGTAGATGTATGTGGAGCTGGGAAGGCTTATAATATGGTAGCAAAAAGGGTCAGCAATAATCAATTTAGAGATGCAAAGTTGAATAAAGCGCTCAACGACGGATCTTGTCTTTGGTCCTAGGCTAGACCGTGCTAGAGACGCGAGCCTAGAACACTAACAAAATCACGGGCTGCACGGAAACAACGGAAAAGCACACTCTGGATTTTTTTTTCGCTCTGTTTTTTTTCGCTCTTTTTTTTTGCGCTCCTCTTTTTTTTTGCGAAAAATCACTATAATGGCGAGTGTCTCAAAACTCTTCCCAGGTCAAACTGACAGGATGGGTACAAAATTTTTTTTGACAATTTTTTTTTCGGAAATCAGGGCAGCGACGACGAAAAAGTGCGACCAAAAATCACTATGATGGCGAGTGTCTCAAAAGACTCAGAACAGCCTAAAAATAGGATAGGGAAAAAATATTTTCGGTCGCCGATTTTTTTTTTCCGAGACCTACGCAGGCAAGGAAACACGAATCGGAATTTAGATGGATCTCGAAAACAAACCTAATATGAGAAGAACTCGGATTGGTGGTGGATATATGGTGGTGCTATATGGCAACGGTGGTGGTATATGGTAGCGGTGGTGGTATATGGATACGAATTGGTGGTGGTATATGGATACGGATTCAGAGCGGTGGCGGATAAGCAAGGGTGGCAGATGGCAAGGCGATGATGATGGTGCGGCGACGGCGTGACAACTTATGACCAGAACTCGAAACTCTAAAAGACTAGACTCTAAGACCAGCAACTTCACACGACGATGCAACCGCAAATTCAACAAAGCAAAAAACCTAAAAAGATTATGCAAAGGCTCAGATTGGTTCGGATATGATGAACTAACCCTAAATTTTTTTGTGGCTTTTTCGTGGACTTTAGGTATGAAGAATGACTCGATCTAATCTCTGAAAAAGCTGTAAAATCTCACCGAGCAACCTGAAAATCTGATACCACTTGATAGAGGCAAAGGTGTCCCGATGTTCCGATGAGATGGTGGCTATCGTTTCTGTGGGAGTCGAACTTGACGATCCGACTACGTACGTGCGAGACATCGCGCCTTAGCAATCGCTAAACCAACTTTCGAGGGTTATTGATCACGCCGGAGCATGATCAACCTGACCACGAGGGCCTGTTTCCTGCGAGCAAACGAAGAACAAGCAAGAAACTAAGATTGCAATCTGGATATTGCGAATATAAGAGGAAAGCTTTATTAGTGAAGGTGGGGTTCTGTGACGCCTTGGTCTGGTCGTTGAAGACAAACGAAGTACGCGAAGTTGCAGCTATGGCGAACTTTTGATCTAAACAACACCCAAAGTCTAAACGACACCCTAAGGGCTGTATATATGGAGGAAGAGGAGGGAATTTCGTGGCCCTTGAGGGAGGGGTCCAAACCATCCCTAACTCTTGTTTCCCCACACACATACGGACTCTAAAAACAGCCTATACTTAAGTATTTCGAAATTACATGGGCCTGGCCCAATAATAAGGTGACGCAGCACCTAGAATAGCCTATGGACGAATATTATGAAGTGGCATCTTGTATATTTCGTCCAAGGCCTCATGCACTCATTAGGGTGGCTTCAAAGTCCTGGAATCATCACTTGTAACTCCATTCTTGTTCCCCTTAGCATGCCAACATCTCCATGCTTGAACTTGCTCCAAGGTTCATCTTTCTTGTCCATGGTAGGCCCTTCATTTGTAAGCAAAACAAATGTATCCAATTTAGGCAGCATCATATTCTCATGAACATTGGAATCGTTACCAAGAAACGGAAGTACCTGATAATTCAATTGGCGTGCGCGAGCTCTAGTAATTGGTCCAGTATGTATAGCAGCAGGGGCTGTGGGTGTAACAATGGTATTGATGTCCTCATCAGTAATCATGTTTTAGTTTGGTACCAACAGAAGGAAGGGAGACAGTACAATTGGATGGATTTAAGAATGCTAGGAAGCTGGATGTTGGAATAATGATCAGTTGCCCCGATAATGAGTTCAAGGATTACAAGTGATGAGATGGGCCATAACCCACGGGCCCCAAGACCTGCCAAGAAGCAAGCACACTCTTGCTGAAGGAAAAACCCTGGAAGGAGTTACGACTTTATCAACCGACGATCCTATAGGAGTTTACGCAAAACCTGAGAGTTGTGAAGGAACGATAGATGTTTTGTCTGGCTTGCAGAATCAATGGATTATCCGAACTTGGTTCATCGACAAGAGAAATTCTGCAATGCTTGTGAGGATGACCGAGTGTTAGAATGCGAGATTCGCTAAACCATGTACAAGGTAATGATTTGGGTGCGGGATGGATTGATCACCATACCAACTTACTCTTATTATTCGCTTCGCTATATGGGATGGTAAATCTGAGTGACTTACCTATAGTAGAGAGACGACGATCAAAACCTTGTTTGAACCTCAGAATGGTATATGTATTTTTCCCTGGTACAAGGCAGCTGCTGCAAATCATAGGTTATACGGTGAGGTTCAACCCAGACCCATTTCCTGCAGGAGAAACCATAAATTGTTGATCACCATGGGATATCAATAGTTTTTTAGTATTGGTGCCAGACCCGTCAGCTAAGAAGACCCAGTCTCGGAATAACCTTACCAAGAAGAAAGGACAGAAGAATTGAGGAAAAGGTTATGCCACTGTCGGAAGAGCCCAGAGAATGATTTTCCTGAGAATCTGAGAAAATCGACGCTGTCAAAAATAAGGATGGAGTATATGAGTTTTGATGGAACCGTGACCATGCTTCTAAGGGTGGTAGCACCCGAGATCCCGGAGATGATCGATGGACTTTGAGAAGACCCCAAACCTAACTTTTTCTTTCTAGCCTCTCCGAATCTCGAGGACGAGATTCAATTTAAGGGTGGTAGGTGTGTAACATCCCAGAATTCTAAATTTTGGAATGTTATAATAAATAGATAGATTTGATTGATTGCTTGATTGATTGTGTGAGATTGAGTGAAATTCGAAACCTTTTGAAAGTTAAATGAGAGGGAATAAAAGGACTTTCCCAAACTTTCATTTTTGCATTTATGATCTCCGTGAATTCAAATACTTTTCATCACAAAAACCCTGGAGAGAAGATGATACGACTTCTTCCATTTATTTAAATGAAAAGGGTTTCTGAAAATATTTGAATTTCATTTGAAAATATTTCAAATTCAGAACTTTAAGCAACTCAATGATTTTCATGAGAGAAGATAAAATGACTTCTTCAAAACATATGAAATATGAGTTGGAAGGTTAAAAGGATCAAATTCAAAGTCCCTTTGAAATTATTTTCAATTTGGAGTTATTTGGGTTTTATTCAAATTATTTTTCTCCAAAAATAGAATACACTGAAATTAGGGTAAAATGATTCCCTACATCAGAAAATTGGAGAGAAATAAATTTGAATTAATTTTGGTATTTTTAAAATGTTTCTATTGGATTTAGTAGGGCAGTAGCACTCTTTGAATTATTTGAATTTTTCTCGATTTTATTTGACTTGACAAAAATGTTCAGGTTGTAGAAAATAATTTTCTGAAAATTTTGATATATTATATGCCTATATAATAATATTATTATTATTTTTGTGTGTCTGAGAAAATGTTAAAAAAAGACTTCTTTCCCGCAGGCCAACTAGGCCGAAACCCAGCCAGCCGGCCCAGCCAAGCCACCTGCTTCGTCTCCGAGCTTAGGCGGACTCCCCACTGCAGCCGGCGCCTTGCCCGCCCGTCGCCGCCGGACCCCCTCCGCCGCCTCTCCGTTGCCCCTTCCGCACGCCACTGCCCCGCCTACCTCCTATAAAGCCGCCTCTGTCCCCTCCTCCCCTCTCTGCTCACGCCGCCGCCCGCCGCATCTCGCGCCCGCCGCCGCACTTCATGCCGCTTGCTTGCCTCGCCGAGCATCCGCCGCCCATGCGCCCGCATCGCCAGACGCCACGCCGCCCGCCCGACGCCCATGGCGGAGTTCGCCGCCATCGGATCTGCTCACGCCAAAACCCGATCCGCCGCCCCGGTCCGCCCGACCCGCCGGTTTTCTTCGAGCCGTCGCGAACCGGTAAAACCACCACCCGGTTTTTCCTTTTTTTAGAATAGGTTTTTCTTTTAAAAACCGATCGGTTAGTTATTTAGCGAACGTTCACTAGGTTAGGTCTTCGCAGCAAACGGCTTTCGTTCTATAAGGTTCTCAGAACGTTCGTTGCTTAGTATTTTTCTTTTTTTAATTTCTGCCAGGGACCCGTTTGTGAATAAATTATTTTATAGATTAGCCCCTGGGTTTCAAACGACCGCATCTTTTTACTTGTTTGTAAAAATTCGACGAAACCAACGCTCACTTCTTCATTATGATCTCCTTTATCTAGTAATCCAACTTAAACATATTTTTGAAAGTTTTAAATTTTGATATCAAACAGATTTGTATTCAAACTTCTGTTGTTCATAACTCAAGTTTTATAACTCCGATTTAGTTGATTCTTTTTGCAAATTGAAGTACTTGACCTAAACTTTCTGATAAGGCCAAATACACATAATATTGGTATTGTTAGAAATCGTTTTATGTTGCAAGATTTACTTGCTTGGTTTTGAAGCTTTCTGAATTTTTTTGTTCGTACTTTCCGATCTTTGAGTGATTGCTTATGTGTGGTTACTATTGCTTGCTTACGATAGATTGACCGGAGTGTGACGAGTAGAACTATCAAGAGTTTGGAGTGCGAATCATCTTCATCAACAGTACAGGCAAGTTCACACTTTGATCATGTCCCTTTCATACCTAGTTTTTATGCATTAGTTTCACCCTCAAACATTGCATGAGTAGGATTGATAACATGTGGGTATTGGGAAGTAGTTGATGAGGTAGGAACCTATTGCCGTGCATTAAAACCTTGGGAGTTACTTTTACATTGCTTACATTGCTATGCTATGCTCGTAGACGTGGTTTGGGTTTGAGTTTATTCATGACAGATGTGAGTATTCTTAATTAATGGTTAACTTAAGGTGGCAACTTTAATACACATCTGGGTGGATTGAGGCACCTGCGGTATCCAGTGATTGCCGGTATTTTTTTGGAAATACCGGGGTACCGTGTGATTCTCCTATGGACTGCCACCCAGGCTCAAAGGGATCATGAGATTATTCATGCTAGAAACTTCCATGTGCAACCACAAGCCATTATGGGCTCTGGCATAGTTGAGTATGTTGTGTGACCTCTTTCAGTGGTAGGCTAGCAGATGTAGGGGATGTAGGTGGAACTGTCTACCCAGAGTAAAGAGTTAACACTTCTGAAAGACTGTGTCTCGGTCATCCGTTTCTCAAACACCATGTAGTGCGAGAAATCCAACGGAGGAGATCGAGTCTTGTGGGGAAAAGTGCGCAAACCTCTGCGGCGTATACAAACTAATCATGATTAGCCGTGTCCCCGGTTATGGACATCTTGAGTATCTAGTTCTTGGATGATCATGTTGATCTCATCGCTCTAAATTAATTTTGTTGGGTTGTTAATTACCTTTAATTGTGATTGAGATGGGGTTTACCATTCTCAATGTTTTCAACAAACTTTGTAGTTAAATAAAAATATATTCCTTTGCAGTAGGGAAAAATTGGCTTTTCACGAAAACCTTATAACCATAGAGCTTTCCACCAGCCAAATATGCATGTAGTGATAGTTATCATTCATCATTATCCTATGGTGTGAATTTGCCAGTACATTCAATGTACTGGCCCTTTGTGGCTGCAACGTCTCATGTTGCAGGATTTTTCTTACGACGAGTAAGTGATACGTTAGGGTTACGATTTCTACACTCAACTTTGCCGTTGGTGTTGATGGGAATCCACAACCTTGTTACTTCCGCCTTTTGGATTGAGGTAATAATATTTTTTGTTACTTTATACATGTGATTTACCTCTGTTATAAATCCTTGAGTACTGTGTGTGCCAGCATACCGATCAAGGGATGACACTTAAGCACAGAGACTTGACCGTCTGAGGTCGGGTCGCTACAAGATGGTATCAGAGCACATGTTGACTGTAGGACGTGACCTCTAGAAACTAGCAAGCCCATAGGAAAGATTTCTCTAAAACTTTATTTTTCAAAAAGATCTTTTACCTCTCTTCTCTTCTGAGCTTATTCAAATATTCCCTTTTAGTGAGACCATACCCCTTTCCCCTTTTGACCACGAAGATTTGGCTGATGAGACCACTCCAAGAAGTACAAGATATCGGACAACTAAGACCACTTTGGAATGAAGAGGATTTTACCATACATTATGATCATGGAAACTACAACGGTTGAAGATTCCGCAGACTAGGGGAATTTGAAGGCCCTGTAGAATTTTTCCAGATTTGTATGACCTAGGAAGGCACCCCTTATAGAACTTGGTAGACCATGGAAGCTGTCACTACCCGAGATCAAGGTGTATCGGAGAAAGACCGGAGCATGGAGCATTAGAACTCAAAGTTTTTGTCAAGAAACCCTAAGGCAAGAGATATCAACTATGGAATGATAGCTCATAGAAATGGCAAGAGCAAAAATATGGCTATCCATGATTTTAACGCCCGCTTATGCTATTGCCGCCGTGCTAAGTTAAGCATGCATTTATTTGGAAGGATTGGATGAAAAGAAGGCTGATGGAGCACCTATTAGCAAGACGAAGTTTAAACTTAGCTGGTGTATCACCAGGATCTAGAGTATTACATCAAGAATATTAAGATGGACCTTTAGGAAGTCATATTTGACAAGGAGGCATTTCTTGAAGAACTCGGAAACAGAAGCTGATAGTAGCCAAGCTGAAGGAGCAAAACCTCGAGATACCGGAGTCTCATCAAGAACTGAAGGACAGTAGGATCATGGTTCTTGCCAAGGAGGTTGAAACCCAGAAGTTTGGAACGCAACTCCAAAATATTAAAGGACGTCATGATAGATTTTGCGACAACAGAGATGATCTGGCAAAAGAACTTGAGAAGGTCAAGCATGATCAGAAGAAGCCATCGAAGACATGAACAAGACTTGAAGGGTTTGGCGATTTTGAAGATTTATTGACCTTTAGAAGACCAAACCCCTGTTATATACCCACGTTAGATGTGACGTTTGTGAGCTGTCATTTGTTTGATGTTTGTCCGACAACCACAAAATATGTCTTTCAAAAACTTTGTTTGTATTGTGTGTATTCCCTCTCGATCTCTCTTATCTCACCCCAAAACCCATGGACCCAATAGAGGATGAATGGAGATGAGCTTGTATTTTCTGGACCGATGAGTCAATTGGAGACAGACCGATGGACTTAGAGCATGGAGGATCACATGGGGAATACCCTATAGCCGGAAAGGATATGGCCCGGCATGCTCTTCAGTGTTTTGAAAGAGGTGCTGCCCCTTGGTGGAGGATGTACCAAACCACCAATGGTTGGCAAGGAGTAACCACTTGGGAAGAATTAAGTTGACTTTGCTAATGTCTCAGTTTGTGTCCCAAAAATTGAAGCCTTCGGGAAAGGATATGAAGAAACCCTGTGCATGCAGGCTTTGTGGAGAAATAAGACACAACCATAAAGAACACAAGGATGAATGCCCTAATTGTGAAGGAAGTCACCCAGCTGAAGATTGCCCAACTAGACAGATCACTAGTTTCTTTTGTGAAGGGACTACCCACTACCGTGCTCAGTGTCACATTTACCCCGTGGTACAAATAACCATCCAGTAGAAGAAAGAAGCAATGAAAGGAGCCCTCACAGAAGTTCTAGAAGAACCAGTGTTGAAGAAATAGTTGGAGGACAAACCCAAAGAAGAACCAATTAAACCCTGCACCAAGTCTTGCTATTCGTGTGGAGAAGAAGGACACATCTCGCAAAATTGTATGAATGGGGATCTAGTCGAATTCCCGACAGAGGAAGTAGAGTATGACCCACAAGAAATAGAAGCCCTGATTGGAACGAAAAAGTCTAGAAAGAGAAGTAGATTGGATTCCAGGAAGGATCTGAGTCATATCACCTGTTATAGGTGCAAGGAGTCAGGGCACTACCTCAGCTGTTGCCCAAAATGGAAACCTCGAGACTTGTCAGAAGTAATATGTTTCTGTTGTAATGAAGCACGTCACTTTGCCAGAGATTGTCCGAAAGAGAAAGAGACCTGGGATAAATAGTTGAGTTGCAACAAAATAAGTAATAGTAGTAGTAGATGGAACATTTCTCTTATATTGAGGTGTTGAGTTGAGGCATGTAATGGAAAAACAGGAGATTGTAATAATTTGAGAATCAATAAAGTTAACATCGTTGGTATTGATTTGGATTTTATGAGTAGTGACACAATGAAGGAAGATTTTGACCATTTACGAGGATATGAGAAATATGGTCTGTGGAAGATTGGAGCATTTTAAGGGTGGTAGTACCCTGTGAGGAGATTTGATCCCTGGGAAGGATAATGGTGCTCAACGGAGTGGATTCCATAAGTATAAGTTTTATCTGGATATGTGGGATACCCCAAGAATATGACTCGTTCACTGACATCCTCAAAATGTAAGTCATACACTCCTTTGTGATCTCGATTGGATCCTTTGCAAAGAAGTGCTCTTCCAAATCATGGGCCTCCATGGTGAAAGATATTACGCCAGTACTAAAGAAATATCGATACTCTCATGGTGGTCATCAAGAATGGTTCCCGCAGAAAAGAGTTTAGGTTTATTCTCACCGTACGACCTACTATTAGCGACGGTTGCCTTTACAAGGGATCAAACATCATACCATTCTAAGGTTCAGGCTTGACAACATCGTCACTCTATTATAGGTAACTCACTCTAGATTACCACCCCATATAACAAAAGCGAATAATAAGAGTAAGTCGGCATGGTGATCAATCCATTCCGCACCCAAATCATTACTTTGCATATGGTTTAGAAAATCTCGCATTCTAACACTCGGGCATCCTCACAAACATTGCAAGCACTTCTCTTGTTCACGAGCTGCGTTCGGATAATTCCATTGGTGCTGCATGCCCACAAAACAATCTAGCGTTCCTTTCAACTCTCAAGTTTGCGTCAACTACTATAAAACATATGCCGATGAACTGAGCTTCCTCCAGGTTTCTTCCTTCAGCAAGATTGTGCTTGCTTCTTATCAGATCTTGGCGCATGTGGTAAAACGTGAACTACTCACTGGGTTGCAGCATGTATTAAGATATAGACAGAATAAAGATCTAAGGGGAAAACACTACCCATATGCTCATGCTAGCAGCAAAAAGTCCATCAAAACCAAAACACTAAATTCACTCAATTCACACAAGTCACCCACACAAGCAAAACCTACAGGTAAGGTCATATCCACAAGAGATATGTTCTCATCATACTATCGCAAATCGTTTATTGGACACAACTTAGTAATGGTGGTCTGTCAACTAAAAATCCTGAAATGACACTAATACAACTAAAGGGTCATCTACATTTGAAAAGATAAGATATGAAGACTACTAGGTAGACAAAACTTGTAAAATAGTTTTATCACTCCTATGGCTTTTCTAATCCATTTTTTAGGGTCACGACCTATAGTCAACACACTGCTCTGATACCATGTGTAATGACCCGAATCTGATAAGATTTGATGTCTCTGTGCTCATTGTGCTAGTCTCTGGATCGACTCGATAGCACACACAGTACATATAAATATCAAATAACAAGTGCATCATTTACTACAAAATATGATCTAGAATTTATAAAGTATTACAAACTGAATAGCAAATGGCTAACTTATTCAATAATAACAGCGGAAATGTAACATAAAAAAACGCTGAGTTCCATCAATGCCCATGGCAAAAATGCTGAGTGAAGATTCGCGACCCTACTGTATCTCACTGATCATCTAAAAATCCTGCAACATGATAAGTTGCAGCCACAAAGGGTCAATACATTGAATGTATTGGCAAATTACACATAATGATAAAGCAAACCTACATCCACGAGCAAAGTATTACAAACAAAACACTCAAGTTTGGTTTCACGTAAAACTACCTTCACCTACCTCCACGACATAGGCAAGGTGCAAACAACACACATGATAAAGATCTTCAAGATGTCTCAAGTGCGCTCAGTCCTAGCGCATTCTCTAGGGACAATAGAGCGCTCAGCCGGTGACGCATTCACGTGAGAAAAAGCCCCGGCAACTCAAGTGCGCTAAGTCATGGCGCATTCTCTAGGGACAATAGAGCGCTCAAGCATTGATGCATTCACCTGAGAAAAATCCTCGAGCCTATAGCTATAAGCACTCACCACTTCCAAACATCACACGACACATGTCCACGTCTACCATAGCAAGTTTATCACGCCATCACATAATACAATCACTATCAGAATATGTCAACAGAGAACATACAGATCAAACCAAGCACATGTCATAGCATAAAAATCACACATGCATAGTAGATATAGGATGAGCAAAATCAAAAGTGCAAACTTGCCTTGAATGATGTTGAAGTAGTCTAACAATTAATTCCGATCCGCTTCACACTCCGGACAATCTATGCGATTAACGAAGGCACCGATAAATAAATCATACTCATATAACACCATAATAAAGCCAACATCAAGGAAATCAATAAAAACCTAATTAACAGAACATATCAGTTGGTATATCTTATATACATGCTAGTAGGATCATAATGCAAAAAGAATCAACTAATTTGGATTAACGGTTTGAAAGATATGGCCTTCGGAAGGATAAATTCAAATTTGAACAAGTTCAAATTTAAAGAGTTCAAAATGTGAAATTTTGGTTCTACTAGACGCTCCTGGTTAAACGAGTACACGGGAAAAAGAATCGTCTAAATTGGAGTTATAGTCTAAAAGATCTACTTAAATGAAATTTTGGTATGAAATCTGCCCAAAATAAATTGTGCCAAAAACTGATTTCTGGAAGAACTGCTAGGACACTGAGGATGCGCCACGAGGTGGGTCTCTACTGTGTGTTACCTGTCCGCTGGAAGGCTTAAATGGCGAATGACCACAACATAGAGAAAAATGGTTTGGCAGAAAAAAAAACAAAAACATATCTAATCTTGGCCATTGGATGGGAATCGGACGGACGGGAGATGCTCACCGGAATACAGAGGATGGATTGTCGCCGGACTTGAATGAGACGGTGGCGGCGGATCGGGCGTTGGTGGTGGCGCTTCTCCGGTGAGTCTCCGGCAAAGTTGAGGCGGTGTAGAGTTTCGGTGTGGAGTTTCGGAGGTGGTGGCGAGGTAAAATGTTGACGGGGCGACCTCTCTAGGGGACGGCGATGGGGAGAACGCGGCATGCTCCGGCGAATGGTGGTCGAGCTTATTTGACTCGGTCTGGTGCTTCCCTGAGAGAAATAATAGATGAGGGAGGCGGAGGAGACCAAGGGAAAAAGAATAGGGGCAGGAGGAGAATTCGGGAACCTCCAAAGGCGATGCAATTTGCCGGCGGCAGAAGCTTCGGCCGGCGGAACTCCGGCGAGATCCGGGTAGGTTAAAACGGGCACGGGAGAGGTGGATTTTGCTAAAAATTGGCACAGGAACGGTTGGGGATCTTAAATAGGGTATCAACTCGTGCGTGGAGTACAAGGATCGACCGAATCGATTGAAACTGGATCGTGTACGGTGTCCCTGATGAACACGACTGGAGGAACGGGATAACAGGCGGGCAGACTCGTCAGCGAGATAGAGAGGAAAATGAAAAAAAATAAAAGAACCGGCGGGGTGGGCTGCTTGCTGGGCTGCTCATTTGTTGTTCTTGTGCCACTCTGCTAGGTGGCCTTGTGTGGAAAGCCAGTTGAACCCTTTGTGCGGGCCGTGCACTTGCAGTCTTTTTTTTCTAAACCTAGCTACAGAAATTAAATAGCTAAATAAAATTCAAAAACAAAAACTAATAAAATCGCCCAACCACACAATAAAATATTATTACTAATATATAAAACAATGAACATTTTTACAACAACAATGCATCTTTGAAAAAATTATTTTATGCACTAGGAACATACAATGAGCATTATAATAACAACTATATAAATAATTTAGAGTTTCTAAAATTCCCAAAAATAAATCCTATGAAAACTAAACAATATTCTTATCACTTTCCAACTGCACTTAATAGGGGAGAAGTCATATTATCTCCTCTCCAAAAATTTGCCTTGAGTTAAAAAACACTTTGAATATTCAAAAAATTAAAATATGCATAGAAATCATGATGACAATGAATGATCCAGTTAACATTCCAAATCTAAAATTTTGGGATGTTACAAATCTACCACCCTTAAAATGAATCTCGTCCTCGAGATTTGAAGAGGCTAGAAAGAGAAGATTGGTTTTCAGTTCTTGTCGAATATCCGTTGATGGTCCCAAAGTCTGAGGTTCTACCACCCTTAGAATCAAAGTCACCGTGTCTTCAAGAATATTGCTCCTTCACTGACATCCTCGAAATATAAGTCACACACTCCTTTGTGATCTCGATTGGATCCTTTGCAAAGAAGTGGTCTTCCAAATCATGGGCCTTCATGGTGAAAGGTATTACGCCAGTACTAAAGAAATATTAATACTCTCATGGTGGTCATCAAGAATGGTTCCTGCAGAAAAGAGTTTAGGTTTATTCTCACCATTCGACCTACTATTGGTGACGGCTGCCTTTACAAGGGATCAAACATCATACAATTCTAAGGTTCAGGCTTGACAACATCATCACTCTACTATAGGTAACTCACTCTAGATTACCATCCCATATAACAAAAGCGAATAATAAGAGTAAGTCGGCATGGTGATCAGTCGATTCTGCACCCAAATAATTACTTTACATATGGTTTAGGAAGTCACACATTCTAACACTCGGGCATCCTCACAAACATTGCAAACACTTCTCTTGTTGACGAACTGGGTTCGGATAATTCCATTGGTGCTGCATGCCCACAAAACAATCTAGCGTTCCTTTCAACTCTCGAGTTTGCGTCAACTACTATAAAACATATGCCGATGAACTGTAGCTTCCTCCAGGTTTGTTCCTTCAGCAAGATTGTGCTTGCTTCTTGTCAGATCTTGGCGCATGTAGTAAAACTTGAACTACTCACTGGGTTGCAGCATGTATTAAGATATAGACAGAATAAAGATCTAAGGGGAAAACACTACCCATATGCTCATGCTAGAAACAAAAACTCCATCAAAACACTAAATTCACTCAATTCACACAAGTCACCCACACAAGCAAAACCTACAGGTAAGGTCATATCCACAAGAGATATGATCTCATGATACTATCGCAAATCATTTATCAGACAAAACTTAGTAATGGTGGTATGTCAACTGAAAATCCTTAAATGACACTAATACAACTAAAGGGTCATCTACATTTGAAAAGATAAGATATGAAGACTACTAGGTAGACAAAACTTGTAAAATAGTTTTTTCACTCCTATGGCTTTTCTAATCCATTTTCTAGGGTCACGACTTATAGTCAACACACTACTCTGATACCATCTGTAACGACCCGAATCTGATAAGATTCAATGTCTCTGTGCTCATTGTGCTAGTCCCTGGATCGAATCGCTAGCACACACAGTACATATAAATATCAAATAACAAGTGCATCATTTACTACAACATATGATCCAGAATTTATAAATTATTACAAACTGAATAGCACATGGCTAACTTATTCAATAATAATAGCAGAAATGTAGCATAAACAAACGATGAGTTCCTTCAATACCCATGGTGAATATGCTGAGTTAAGATTCGCGACCCTACTATGTCTCACTGATGATCTGAAAATCCTGCAACATGATAAGTTGCAGCCATAAAGGGTCAATACATTGAATGTATTGGCAAATTACACATAATGATAAAGCAAACCTACATCCACGAGCAAAGTATTACGAACAAAACACTCAAGTTTGGTTTCACGTAAAACTACCTTCACCTACCTCCACGACATAGGCAAGGTGCAAACAACACAGATGATAAAGATCTTCAAGATGTCTCAAGTGCGCTCAGTCCTGGCGCATTCTCTAGGGACAACAGAGCGCTCAGCCAGTGATGCATTTACGTTTGAAAAAGCCCCGACAACTCAAGTGCGCTCAGTCATGGCAGATTCTCTAGGGACAATAGAACGCTCAGTCATTGACACATTCACCTGAGAAAAAGACCCGAGCCTACAGCTATAGTGCTCACCACTTCCAAACATCATGCGACACATGCCCACGTCTACCATAGCAAGTTGATCATGCCATCACATAATACGATAACTATCAGAATATGTCAACAAAGAACATACAAATCAAACCAAGCACATGTCATAGCATAAAAATCACACATGCATAGCAGATATAGGATGAGCAAAATCAAAAGTGCAAACTTGCCTTGAATGATGTTGAAGTAGTCTAACAATTAATTCCGATCCACTTCACACTCCGGACAATCTATGCGATTAACGAAGGCACCGATAAATAAATCGTACTCATATAACACCATAATAAAGCCAACATCAAGGAAGTCAATAAAAACCTAATTAACAGAACATATCAGTTGGTATATCTTATATACATACTAGTAGGATCATAATGCAAAAAGAATCAACTAATTTGGATTAACGGTTTGAAAGATATGGCCTTCGGAAAGTTAAATTCAAATTTGAACAAGTTCAAATTTAAACAGTTCAAAATGTGAAATTTCGGTTCTACTAGATGCTCCTAGTTAATATGAGTACACAGGAAAAAAGAATCATCTAAATTGGAGTTATAGGCTAAAAGATCTACTTAAATGAAATTTTGGTATGAAATCTACCCAAAATAAATTGTGCCAAAAACTGATTTATGGAAGAATTGCTACGGCCTTGTGGATGCGCCACGTGGCGGGTTTCTACTGGTTGTTACCTGTCCGTTGGAAGGCTTAAACGGCGAACGACCACAACATAGAGAAAAACGGTTCGGCAGAAAAAAAAAACAAAAACAGATCTAATCTTGGCCATTGGATGGGGATAGGACGGACGGGAGATGCTCACCGGAATACAGAGGATGGATTGTCACCGGACTTGAACGAGATGGCAGCGGCGGATCGGGCGTCGGCGGTGGCGCTTCTCCGGCGAGTCTCCGGCGAAGTTGAGGCGGCGGGCGTAGGCGGTGTCGAGTTTCGGAGGTGGTGGTGAGGTCAAACGGCGACGGGGCGACCTCTGTAGGCGACGGCGACAGAGAGAACACGGCGTGCTCCGGCGAACGGTGGTCTTGCTCGTTTGACTCGGTTTGGTGCTTTCCTGAGAAAAATAAGAGATGAGGGAGGCGGAGGAGACCAAGGGAAAAAGAATAGGGGCAGGAGGTGAAGCCGGGAACCTCCAGAGGCGATGCAATCGCCGGCGACAGAAGCTTTGGCCGGCGGAACTCCGGCGGGATCCGGGTAGGTCAAAACAGGCACGGGAGAGGTGGATTTTGCGAAAAATCGGCACGGGAGGGGTTTGGGATCTTAAATAGGGCATCAGCTCGTGCGTGGAGTACAAGGATCGATCGAATCGATTGAAACTGGATCGGGTACGGTGTCCCTGACGAACACGGCTGGAGGAACGGGATGACAGGCGGGCTAGGCTCATCAGCGAGACAAAGAGGAAAATGAAAGAATAAAAGAACCGGCGGGGTGGGCTACTTGTTGGGCTGCTCGCTGCTGTTGTTGGGCCGCTTTGCTGGCAGAGCGCGCGCGTGCGAAGCCCCGGTTGGGCCACTGTGCAGGCCGTCTACACAGTGTGACTGGGTCTTTTCTAAACCTAGCTACATAAATTAAAATAGCTAAACAAAATATAAAAACAAAAACTAATAAAATCACCCAAGCACACAGTAAAGTATTATTACTAATATATAAAACAATGAACATTTTTACAACACCAATGCATCTTTGAAAAAAATATTTTATGCAATAGGAACATACAAAGAGCATTATAATAACAACTATATAAACAATTAATTCCCAAAAATAAATCGTGTGAAAACCAAACAATAATCTTAGCACTTTCCAACTGCACTTAATAGGGGAGAAGTCATATTATCTCCTCTCCAAAAATTTGCCTTGAGTTGAAAAACACTTTGAATATTCAGAAAATTCAAATATGCATAGAAATCATGATGACAATGAATGATCCTATTAATATTCCAAATCTAAAAATTTGGGATGTTATACTCTCAAGGACAAAGTTTTAGAGGCGAGAGACAAGGTGCCGAGCAAGGATGATGCTTCCATTTTTGGAGGCGAGAGTAATGATGTGCCATCTTCGGCCTTCATCCACGGCAACGGTGACGTGATGGTTGACCATGGGATTTTCCCTTCGACCACGGCGATGTATGATGACTTGAGTGAATTTTTCCACCATATTGAGAGTGAGAGTGTCTTCACCACTAGCCCCATATATGATGAGTTGCCCCAATTCCCATGTGAGAAGAGCCACAACCCACACTGATACGTCTCCGTCATATCTATAATTTTTGATTGTTCCATGCCAATATTATTCAACTTTCATATGCTTTTTGGCAACTTTTTATACTATTTTTGGGACTAACATATTGATCCGATTGCCCGATGCAGTTCACATGTCATTGCATGTTTTATGTTTCATAGAAACCCCATATCAAACGGAGTCCAAACGGGATAAAAATGGAAGGAGAATTATTTTGGAGTATTTGTGATTTTTAGGATGTAAAATCAAAGTGAGACGGTGCCCGAGGTGGCCACGAGGGTGGGGCCCACGCCCTCTCTAGGAGGGCGTGCCCCCACCCACGTGGGCCCCTCATCAGCGATTGATGCTCTACTTTTGCCCCAAGAAAGCTAATTTTTGGAAAAAGATCTGGGCGAAGGTTTCAATCCAATCGGAGTTCCAGGTCTCCAGATATAAAAGAAACGGTGCCAGGGCAGAATCCTAGAACTCAGAAACAGAGAGAAACAGATCCAATCTCGGAGGGGCTCTCGCCCCTCCCATGCCATGGAGGCCAAGGACCAGAGGGGAAACCCTTCTCTCGTCTAGGGAGGAGGTCAAGTAAGAAGAAGACGAAGGGCCCCACTCTCCCCTTCTCTTCCGGTGGCACCGGAACGCTGCCGTGGCCATCATCATCATCACCGTGATCTACACCAACACATCCGCCATCTTCACCAACATCTCCATCACCTTCCCCCCTCTATCTACAGCGGTCCACTCTCCCGCAACCCGTTGTACCCTCTACTTGAACATGGTGCCTTATGCTTCATATTATTATCCAATGATGTGTTGCCATCCTATGATGTCTGAGTAGATTTTCGTTGTCCAATCGGTGGTTGATGAATTGCTATGATTGATTTAATTTTCTTGTGGTTATGTTGCTATCCTTTGGTGCCCATCATATGAGCGCGCGCGTGGATCACACCATAGGGTTAGTTGTATGTTGATAGGACTATGTATTGGAAGGCAAGAGTGACAGAAGCTTCAGCCTAGCATATAAAATGATGCATATGGGATTGAAGGGGGACCAATATATCTTAATGCTATGGTTGGGTTTTACCTTAATGAACGTTAGTAGTTGCGGATGCTTGCTAATAGTTCCAATCATAGGTGCATAGAATTCCAAGTCAGGGATGACATGCTAGCAGTGGTCTCTCCCACATAATACTTGCTATCGGTCTAGTAAAGTAGTCAATTGCTTAATGGACAACTTCGCCACTCCTACCACCACTTTTCCACACTCGCTATATTTACTTTATTGCTTCTTTACTTACAACAGCCCCTAGTTTTTATTTATGCTCTCTTTATATTCTTGCAAACCTATCAAAAAACACCTACAAAGTACTTCTAGTTTTATACTTGTTCTATGTAAAGTAAACGTTAAGCGTGCGCAGAGTTGTATCGATGGTCAATAGAACTTGAGGGAATATTTGTTCTACCTTTAGCTCCTCATTGGGTTCGACACTCTTACTTATCGAAAACTGTTGCGATCCCCTATACTTGTGGGTTATCAAGACCTTTTTCTGACGCCGTTGTCGGGGAGTCATAGCGTGGGGTGAATATTCTCGTGTGTGCTCTTTTGCTTTATCACTAAGTAATTTTTATTTGCTATTCTTAGTTGTTCTCTATCTTTAGTTATGGATATGGAACACGAAATACCAAAAAAATTAGGTGTACTTGCTGCTCATGGAGATGGGGAGCCTCCTAAAACCCTCGATGCTCAATATGTGAAAAATATTATGTCCCATTGATAATCCCGAGAAAACCTCATTCAATTTGGTAATGGGAGTAACGTTGGATCAACGTGAATACTTTAGGGATTATCGCTTGACACAAAAAGGGAAACTATTATGGGATCAAATTTATATATTGAAGTGGTATGCTCGGCAAGTATGCTTGAATTATGATTATACTTGTTGCTCAAGGATGAAGGCTCCACACCTCCCCTTTTTATGCAAATTTAATGATAATAAAACCTTAGCTTCTTATGCTAATGGTATACATGATCGCTATGATGTCGAACAAATAGAAGAATTTGTTGCTTTTATGGGTGCTTATGAAATTGAATCTATGTTTAAAGAGTTTGAAGATTCTGATGATGCTGTTTATAGACCTGAAAATTTAGCTATCCTGAAATATTGTTATGAGAATTATGAATACAATTACGAAATTAATGCACTTATTGAGAAAGTCTCCGCTGTCCAAGAAGAGATTAATATTTTGCAGGAATCTATGGAAAAAGAAGTTGATGAAACTGTGAGCTCATTGGATGAAAAAGATGAGGATGAGAGAAAAGAACAAAAGGAGGAAGAGCAGATTGATCACCCGTGCCCACCTTCTAATGAGAGTAACTCTTCAACTCATACATTGTTTAATTTCCCTTCATGCTTACCGAAGGATGAATGCTATGATAATTGCTATGATCCCATTGTTTCTTTTGAAATATCCCTTTTTGATGATGCTTGCTATGCTTGTGGCCAAGATGCCATTATGAATTATGCTTATGGAGATGAACTTTCTTTAGTTCCTTATGTTAAACATGAAGTTGTTGCTATTGCACCCACACATGATAGTCCTATTATCTTTTTGAATTCTCCAAACTACACTATATCGGAGAAGTTTGCCCTTATTAAGGATTATATTGATGGGTTGCCTTTTACCATTGCACATGATGATTTTGATAGATATAATATGCATGTGCTTGATGCTCCTACTTTCAATTATTATGAGAGAGGAACCATATCTCCACCTCTTTATGTTTCCAACACGATAAAATTGCAAGAAACTGTTTATACTATGCATTGGCCTTTACTTTGTGTGCATGAATTGTTCTTTTATGACATGCCGATGCATAGGAAGAGAGTTAGACTTCGTCATTACTTGATATATGTTGCTTTGTGCTCACTACTAAATGCCAAATCATTGCTAATTTAAATTGGCTTTGATATACCTTGGGATCCCGGTGGATTCACTACTTGAGCACAATATGCCTAGCTTAATGGCTTTAAAGAAAGCGCTGCCAGAGAGACAACCCGGAAGTTTTAGAGAGTCATTTATTTCTGTTGTGTGCTTTTATGTAGTTTAAAAATAAAAATAATGTGCCAAGGTTTGCCTTTAGGATGTTTACAATGCTTGTTGGTTTGTATGGTGCAGAATGAAACTTTATGCATGGTCGTGATTTTATTATTTTTTACTGGAACGTCAAATGGTTCTGAAACTTTTTTCACCGTCTTTCTATACAATTTTTTTATTTTTCGTAATTTTGGCAGAATTTTCAACTATCAGAAGTATGGTAAATGTTCAGATTATTACAGACTGTTCTGTTTTAGACAGATTCTGTTTTTGATGCATAGTTTGCTTGTTTTGATGAAACTATAAATTTATATAAGTGGATTAAGCCACGAAAAAGTTATATTACAGTAGACACAATGCAAAAACAAAATATGAATTGGTTTGCAACAGTACTTAGAGTAGTGATTTCCTTTATTATACTAACGGATCTTACCGAGTTTTCTGTTGAAGTTTTGTGTGGATGAAGTGTCCGATGATCGAGGAGGTCTCGATGTGAGAAGAAGGAAGAGAGGCAAGAGCTCAAGCTTGGGGATGCCCAAGGCACCCCAAGTAAATATTCAAGGATACTCAAGCGTCTAAGCTTGGGGATGCCCCGGAAGGCATCCCCTCTTTCTTCAACAAGTATCGGTATGTTTTCAGATTCGTTTCGTTCATACGATATGTGCAATCTTGGAGCGTGTTTTGCATTTAGTTTTCATTTTTATTTTATGCACCATGCTGGTATGAGATGGTCCTTGGTTGATTTATAGAATGCTCTCTGCACTTCACTTATATCTTTTGAGTATGGCTTTATAGAATGCTTCATGTGCTTCACTTATATCATTTGAAGCTTGGATTGCCTGTTTCTCTTTACATAAACAACCGCCATTTGTAGAAGGCTCCTTTGCTTCACTTATATTTGTTAGAGCGTGGGCATATCTTTTATAGAAAGAATTAAACTGTCGTGCTTCACTTATATCTATTTAGAGAGAGGACAGGAACTAGTCATTCACATGGTTAGTCATAAAACCCTACATAAAACTTGTAGATCACTGAATATGATATGTTCGATTCCTTGCAATAGTTTTGCGATATAAATGTGGTGATATTAGAGTCGTGCTAGTTGAGTAATTTTGAAATTGAGAAATACTTGTGTTGAGGTTTGCAAGTCCCGTAGCATGCACGTATGGTGAACCGTTATGTAACGAAGTTGGAGCATGAGGTGTTTATTGATTGTCTTCCTTATGAGTGGCGGTCGGGGACGAGCGATAGTCTTTTCCTACCAATCTATCCCCCTAGGAGCATGCGCGTAGTACTTTGTTTCGATAGCTAATAGACTTTTGCAATAAGTATGTGAGTTCTTTATGACTAATGTTGAGTCCATGGATTATACGCACTCTCACCCTTCCATCATTGCTAGACTCTTGATGCAGTGCATTGCCCTTTCTCACCTCGAGAGTTGGTGCAAACTTCGCCGGTGCATCCAAACCCCGTGATACGATACGCTCTATCACACATAAACCTCCTTATATCTTCCTCAAAACAGCCACCATACCTATCTATTATGGCATTCCCATAGCCATTCCGAGATATATTGCCATGCAACTTCCATCATCATCATCATATACATGACTTGAGCATTCATTGTCATATTGCTTTGCATGATCGTAAGATAGCTAGCATGATGTTTTCATGGCTTCTCCTTTTTTGAAGTCATTGCTATGCTAGGTCATTGCACATCCCGGTACACTGCCGGAGGCATTCATATAGAGTCATATCTTTGTTCTAGGTATCAAGTTGTAATATTGAGTTGTAAGTAAATAAAAGTGTGATGATCATCATTATTAGAGCATTGCCCCAGTGAGGAAAGGATGATGGAGAGTATGATTCCCCCACAAGTCGGGATGAGACTCAGGATGAAAAAAAAAGAAAAAAAAGAGAAGGCCCAAAAAAAAGAGAAAAAAAAAGAAAAAAATGAGAGAAAAAGAGAGAAGGGGCAATGTTACTATCCTTTTACCACACTTGTGCTTCAAAGTAGCACCATGTTCTTCATATAGAGAGTCTCTTGAGTTATCACTTTCATATACTAGTGGGAATTTTCATTATAGAACTTGGCTTGTATATTCCAATGATGGGCTTCCTCAAATGCCCTAGGTCTTCATGAGCAAGCAAGTTGGATGAACACCCACTTAGTTTCAGTTTGAGCTTTCATACACTTATAGCTCTAGTTCATCCGTTGCATGGCAATCCCTGCTCCTCACATTGACATCAATTGATGAGCATCTCCATAGCCTGTTGATTAGCCGCATCAATGTGAGACTTTCTACTTTTTTTGTCTTCTCCACATAACCCCCATCATCATATTCTATTCCACCTATAGTGCTATGTCCATGGCTCACGCTCATGTATTGCGTGAAAGTTGAAAAGGTTTGAGAAACCTCAAAAGTATGAAACAATTGCTTGGCTTGTCATCGGGGTTGTGCATGATGTGAATATTTTGCGTGGTGAAGAAGGAGCATAGACATACTATACGATTTTGTAGGGATGAGCTTTCTTTGGCTATGTTATTTCAATAAGACATAATTGCTTGGTTGGTATGCTTGAAGTATTATTTTTTATGTCAAAGGATAGACTATTGCCTTGAATCACTCGTGTCTTAATATTCATGCCATGATTAGACATATGATCAAGATTATGCTAGGTAGCATTCCACATCAAAAATTATTTTTTTATCATTTACCTACTCGAGGACGAGCAGGAATTAAGCTTGGGGATGCTGATACGTCTCCGTCGTATCTATAATTTTTGATTGTTCCATTCCAATATTATTCAACTTTCATATACTTTTTGGCAACTTTTTATACTATTTTGGGACTAACATATTGATCTAGTGCCCAGTGCCAGTTCCTCTCTGTTGCATGTTTTATGTTTCGTACAAACCCCATATCAAACAGAGTCCAAACGGGATAAAAACGGACGGAGAATTATTTTGGAATATTTGTGATTTTTAGGAAGTAAAATCAAAGCGAGACGGTGCCCGAGGTGGCCACGAGGGTGGGGCCCACGCCCTCTCCAGGAGGGCGCGCCCCCCACCCTCGTGGGCCCCTCGTAAGGAGGTTGATGCTCTACTTTTGCCGCAAGAAAGCTAATTTCTGGAAAAAGATCTGGGCGAACGTTTCAATCCAATCGGAGTTACGGATCCCCAGATGTAAAAGAAACGGTGCCACGGCAGAATCCCAGAACGCAGAAACAGAGATAAACAGAGAGACAGATCCAATCTCGGAGGGGCTCTCGCCCCTCCCATGCCATGGAGGCCAAGGACCAGAGGGGAAACCCTTCTCCCGTCTAGGGAGGAGGTCAAGGAAGAAGAAGACGAAGGGGCCCCCTCTCCCCTTCTCTTTCGGTGGCGCCGGAGCGCTGCCGTGGCAATCATCATCATCACCGCGATCTACACCAACACCTCCGCCATCTTCAGCAACATCTCCATCACCTTCCCCCTTCTATCTACAGCGGTCCACTCTCCCGCAACCCGCTGTACCCTCTACTTGAACATGGTGCCTTATGCTTCATATTATTATCCAATGATGTGTTGCTATCCTATGATGTCTGAGTAGATTTTCATTGTCCTATCGATGGTTGATGAATTGCTATGATTGATTTAATTTGCTTGTGGTTATGTTGCTGTCCTTTGGTGCTCATCATATGAGCGCGCGCGTGGATCACACCATAGGGTTAGTTGTATGTTGATTGGACTATGTATTGGAGGGCAAGAGTGACAGAAGCTTCAGCCTAGCATAGAAATTGATGCATACGGGATTGAAGGAGGACCAATATATCTTAATGCTATGGTTGGGTTTTACCTTAATGAACGTTAGTAGTTGCGGATGCTTGCTAATACTTCCAATCATAAGTGCATAGAATTCCAAGTCAGGGATGACATGCTAGCAGTGGCCTCTCCCACATAATACTTGCTATCGGTCTAGTAAAGTAGTCAATTGCTTAATGGACAATTTCGCCACTCCTACCACCACTTTTCCACACTCGCTATATTTACTTTATTGCTTCTTTACTTACAACAGCCCCTAGTTTTTATTTACGCTCTCTTTATATTCTTGCAAACCTATCCAAAAACACCTACAAAGTACTTCTAGTTTTATACTTGTTATAGGTAAAGTAAACGTTAAGCGTGCGTAGAGTTGTATCGGTGGTCGATAGAACTTGAGGGAATATTTGTTCTACCTTTAGCTCCTCGTTGGGTTCGACACTCTTACTTATCGAAAACTGTTGCGATCCCCTATACTTGTGGGTTATCACCCAATTGAGTGAGATGAGCGACTCCACCATATGTGACTTTGAGTGCACCTATTTTGAGGGAGTGAGCAAGCCACCACATATAGAGTGTGAGATAGTTGATAGGTCACGTGAGCCCACCTTCAAAACTAATGACTTAACCTCTACCTCTCTTGTGTCTTCTCATTTGGTGCTAGGTCCCATCTATGATGACGCCCTGATACTCGACAACTTCGTCCTCCCTTTGGACAAGACGATGGCCATGGTGGAGATGCACACACCACATGGTTCCATCAAGATGAACAAGATGATCACAATTCGGTCTTTACCACCTCACCTACACCACTTGAGTGGAATGACAAAGGTAATATAGGTGAAGGTGATGCTCTAGTCCCACTAGTGGACATTCTTGACATTGATTTCTTGCATGATGTTGATCCACCTATTGCCATGCTTCATGCTAGTGTGACTTCCCCATGCGATGATTTACCCATTTATGGTGAGTATGATGATTGCCATGTGGAGTCTATTAGTTGTGATGCCACATTGCATAGGATTTCTTGTCACAATTTTCTTGGTCACATCATGTTTGACAATCCGCTTGACTTGTCATATGCTATGCATGAGATCAACAATATGTCCATTTTGTAATCTCTTCATAGTGACTATGCATATGCCATTAAAATGAACCCAATTTGCACATATGCCATAAATGACAAGCCCATGGTTATCGACATTTGTTTCTCTTGTGATGATATTGATATGCTCCCTTTGCATCATTTATCTCATATGCCATGCCATGACCACCTAGCTTCGGATATGCATTGTTTTGGATGTTGTCCATTATCTCCATATGATGTTTCCAATATTGCTCATGAGGAGACCCCCATAGTTTCCTCATACATGTTAGGAGATTTTGACCACTCCCATCCATTGCACGATCCCAATAATTATGTGCACAATATGATACCCATGAATGATAATGCTATTGTTGTGCCATATACTTGCCCGCTCAATTTGTGTCCCCGTCGTGTCATACATAACAACTATTCCTTCATGATGGATGGCATGTTCATATACCATGTGTCTAATTTCTTTGAGCGATGCTTATCTTGTTCTAACTCACACGTGCACATACACATCATGATGGATGATGTGTACATTTACTACGCACACAATTTCTTTTGTTTGTGTCTTTTTTGTGTAGGTACCCATGAATACTTGTCAACCTCACAATCCCATGAGTTGACAAAACAAGCTCTAGAGAGCAATGATGACTTTGGATCCCATGCATTGTCTTTCCCACCACTCTCTGTGCGCAAAGACATCGCGCATTTCTTCTACACGGTCCTCACATGGTTATGGGTTATTGGCTATTACATATGCTATGCCCATCTTTCCATGTTAACTTTGCATGATATGCTCATTACTATTCCTTTGACATGCATTTGTGACCCATGCTTTGCATTACACATGATGATTGATTCTTGTACTTTTATGTGTATTTGCAAGCTTGGTGGAGATATCACTTGTTATTGCCATGTTTGCTTTGTGCCGCATTCCTATGATGATACTATGATCTTGTTTTGTGTTCGTGCTTGCGATATGTCATGCGCATTTCCTATAGCCATTATTTGCCCACATGACATGATTGCCTTGTTTACTCCTAGTGTGTTGCATCTTCGCTCCACAAATTTCACAACTTGATTTCTATGCTTGCTTATGTTGCATCACCCATGATTCATACTTGCTCATTTCATGTGGTTGATGACAACCATCTACATTCTTGGCACATGATTGTCATTGCTGCTTGTCATATATCTCCATATGTTGCCTCTTTCATGCTAGACGATTTGCCATGTATTGAATGCAACAATGTTTATAGTCTTGCTAATGAGATTGCCCCCATAGCATTCTCGCATATTTTTGGAGATTTTGACATAATTCTTGTGAAGCATGCTTGTCTTCCTTCTTTGCACCATATGCGTCGTGCCATGAACATAAATATTGTTGCATCATATTCTTCATGCACTTTTGCTACTAATGATTATGTGCAAGAAATGAGAACCATCATGATGGATGATGTGTTTATCTACCATGCACATACGTTCTTTGTTTTGTTGTGTGCATGTGTAGGTTACTTGGACTTCGTGTCGACTTCCACTTCACGTGAGTTGACCATTCGAGCTCTTGAGAGCAAGCCTCATTGTCGGTGTACAAAAAGAGGGGTACACTTTTTGTACCCCGATAACTGTGCACGGGCAGTCTGAGCCGCGGGCACCACCGCACTGAGCAAGGCAAGGGAGGTGAGCCAAGGTAAGGACGAAGCTCGAAAGGAGCAGAACGACGCCAAGACCAAGACCACAAAGAGCAAAGGGGACGAAGCGGACTCCCCCTGCAAGATCCTTGTCGGGAGGCGGTTTTAGCAAACCCGGCAAGACCCTTGCCGTGGCAGCTCGCCCCACACCTACGGAGCGAATCACCCTTGAGTCCACTGCACCCATGGGGCAAGGATTCAGGAGACATCCCCGTGGTGGCATGCAGATCTTTGTGAAGACATTCAAGATCAGATACACACTATAGAAGATGACGACCCTTGGCGGGATCCCAGCCAAGGAGGACCACAAGGCCCCCGGCAAGAGCCTTGTCGGGGATGACAAGCGGCGCCACGGCAAGACCCTTGCCGGGGCCCCGGCAAGACCCTTGCCGGGGCTACGGCGAGGCCCTTGCCAAGAACACCCGTAGGGCCACCATCAGGCCCACGCCAATCAAACCTCCACCACCGTTCGCATGCAGCTACCGACCCAACCAGTTGGGCAGGCACCTGCGTGGCGGCAAGCGGATCTTCGTGGAGACCCACCACTGGGCCACCTCAGCTGCCTGCCTGCCTACATGGCACCATGGGCATCGCTGGCCAGGGTGCGTGTCGACACGAAAGGGAGCGGCGATGGACGAGACATGGCTCTCCCCCGTCCCCGATAAAGCAAGGACACCTAAGCAAGACAAATTAAAGGCGCCTTGTCATGTAATGCGAGGGATAAACTCGCATCACTGTACCCTCTCCACCTCCTGTGTGCCACTATGGCAACCCCTTTCCCTATAAAAGGAGGCCCAAGGTGACCAGGAGGAGGATTCGGCTTTTTGGAGCTCCTCACGCCCCATTGCTAGTTCAAGAACACAGATAAACAAACCACCAAAGCAGGAGTAGGGTTTTACGCATCCTCGCGGCCCGAGCCTGTATAAGGAAACCGCGTGCTATCTGTTTGATCCGCTCTTCTCATGACCCCGCGCCCTGCGATCGTAGTAGGGATTCTTGTGATCCCATAGGTGTCGTTCCCACCGACATCTTTGGCGCGCCAGGTAGGGGGGCGCAGTTGTGAGAATCGGCTCTAGCAGTTAGTTCGACGCTTCTTCATCGTCATGGCGCCCAAGAAGAAGATGACGGTGGCGGTTGGCCCGTCGGAAGCCGGACATTCTGACACAGCGGACCGGTCGCAGAAAGGACCCGGGGCACCGTTCGCGAACACCAACACCATCCCAGCAGCCGAAGTTTGGGAGGCGGTGGTGTTCGTCTTGCTGTAACAGCCGCACGCCGCCAAATCAAAGATGAGCCAGCCCTCCGCGGGTGGCGCGGGGCCTTCCAAGATCACTGCCACCCCGCCCGAAGGCGACGCGAGGGCTTCCAAGACTCCCACGCCGGCGCCGACGGCGCGCTCCTCTCAAGCGGCGTGCGACGAACGGCGTAATCACGCCGAGGACCCCGGGCGTCGCCGTGGAAAGAGCCCCGAGCGCCACTCCCGGGATTTAGAAGACCTGCCCGCTCGCCGAGGCGCTGGTGAAGATGGCATGCGACCGCGGGGTCGTGATAGAGCTCCTTCTGACATGGTCAGAAGTCGAAGCGTGTCGCGATCCGTGCAGGTTTCGCTGCCACCAACGCCAGCCAAGCCTCGGCAGCGCGATTGCTCCTCGATTTTCCTCCCACTACGAGGAAACTCGGCGAATGGAGAGCCACTATCTGAAGCCTTGTTGCGGTGGCCAACAAAGACGAACCGAGTCGGTGGAGCCCACAGGTCGATGCTCGGCGGAGTCCCACGCACTGCTGGCAGGAAAGCCGGCGGCGCGCGACCACGGTGCACTCGCCTCCTCGCCCGACATCATGGACGCCAGCCCGTCGTGGACGTTACGGGCGACGAAATCTCCATAGCATCGTCCGACCCAGGGCCCATCGTGACCAGCGCCAAGTTCCTCGAACGAGAACATGAAGACCCTCGAACCACTATCAAGCGCCGGCCGAGCGCGCCACCAATCGGGACGGCGAGGCCTCAGAGCCACCCAAAGACCGGAGAGCCACAGGCCTACCTTACGAGCTAGGCTGTCCGGCTTTTACCATGAGCTGCGGCAGTTCTAGTGGCCCACTCACCGCACCTTCAAACCCAACGTGGGCGAAAAGTACAGCGGCAAGACCCACCCGTCCGAGTTCCTCAGCATCTACACCATCGTGATGCAAGCTGCCGGAGCCCGCGACGATAAGGTTCTTGCGAATTACTTCCCGTTGGCTCTTAAACCCAACGCCATGTCATGGTTGATGCACTTGCCAGTAGACTCTATTTCCTCCTGGTCGGATTTGTGCCATGAGTTCATGGGCGCCTTTACTGGAGGCCACCAAGCGCATGGCCAAGCAAGCGACCTGCACGTCATTCCCCAGAAGGGAGGCGCGAGTCTCCGCAAGTATATACAGAGGTTCAGCCGGATACAGTACAATATCCCTGATGTTCACCCTGCCGCCATCATCGGTAGCGTTCCATCGAGCGTGTGTAACCGCAAGATGCGCCAAGAGGCGGCAATGAATAAGGTGAAAGATGTAGCGAACTCTATGTTCTTGGCAGATGTGCCCGAGCTGAAGAGGGAAGGAAGTACCCGGCGAAGATGCCGGGCGTGGAAACCGACTCCTCAGATGAGGATATTGCCGCCCCGGCGAAGAAAGGCCGGTGCCGCAACAGGAAGAGCAAAGGTAAAGCCGTGCTTGCCGTCGAGGGATCTGATGACGCCGGCTCCACCAAGAAAACCAAGGCAAATGATCCCGGCAAGGAAGTTGCCGGATGTGTCGCCTGCCGGGCCTTGGCGGCTGCCGAGAAGCCAGGAAACTCCGACAAGCGATACTGCAAGATCCATCGCACCAAAGGCCATGCTCTCCAAGACAGCCGACAGGTTGAGCTCCTCGCTGAGAAGTAGAGGGCTGAGGTATGAGAGGCGGGACAAGGAGAAGGGCCCAGACGGTGCTGAGGGGTCCGGCAAGAAGCGTGACGGCCAGGCGGGCCGTCGCGGCAAGGATAAACAACAGGAGAGGCCCACCCGGGGCCGTGATGTAAAGCCGAAGACGGCGATCACGAAGAGGACGATGAATCCGGCGACCAAGAGTTTCGTAGCTACAGAGGCCATGTGCGTCGGCGGCGCCTCGCTGCATACTTCTCACCGCCGGCTTAAGCGATTGGGCGCGAGAGATTACGGCAGAGCCGTCGTTTGATGCCCAAAGGCCGCTGAAGTGGTCCAGCACACCTATCATTTTTGACACTGAGGATCACCATGATCGCACTACTGCGGTCGGGTGCTTGACATTGTTGGTTTCACCAACAATACGCAACCTCAAGGTGACGAAGATGCTGGTCGATGGCGGGGCTGGTCTGAACTTGATCTTGCCTGCCGTGATCGAGAAACTGCAGATTCCTGATGGAGACCTCGAAGAGACGGGCACGTTTCAGGGGGTCAACCCAGGAAGAAGCCAACCCAAGGGAAAGGTCACGCTGCCCGTGACTTTTGGAAGAGACCTGAACTACACGACGGAGAGGATCGTGTTTGATGTTGCCAAGATCCCCTTGCCCTACAACGGGATCCTTGGTCGCCCAGCGCTGGCCAAGTTCATGGCGGCGTCACACTATGCTTACAACACCCTGAAGATGCCAGGACCTGTGACGATCATCACCATCCCCTCCGACAAGAAAGATGCGCTAATTTGCGCTGACCAACTATAACAGCAAGCAGTTACAGCAGCTGCCACCACTAGGGCACTTGCTCCTGCCGCTGGGACCCCGGGAGGGAAGAAGAAGAAGAAGACCGGTGAGACCTCGGACACCCACTCCGGCAAGCGCACCTCTTCGGAGTGTAGCGCTGCCGTCGAGGACGTGCCAGAGAGCTCCACCGACGGAAACAAGAAGCCCAGGGCCATACCGCCGGGAACCAAGAAGGTTTACATCAATGAGGGACGGCACAGAGGAGCTTTACCATAAGCTCCACCCTTCACGACAAATAGGAAGACGCTCGTCACCTTCCTGCGGGTGAATGTCGATGTGTTTGCATGGCAAGCTTCGAAATCCCGGTGTTCCTGTGGAGGTGATTGAGCACCACCTTGCTGTCTGCCCTCATGCGTGGCCTGTCAAGCAGAAGGTCAGAAAGTAAGCTTTGGAATGACAAGAGTTCATCACAGAAGAGATCCGGAAACTGGAATCAGCGGGTTTGGTAAGAGGAGTGCTCCATCCAACGTGGTTGGCCAATCCGGTCGTGGTCGCAAGGCAAATGGGAAGTGGAGACTGTGTATTGATTACACAGATATCAATAAGGCTTGCCCTAAAGACCCCTTCCCGTCGCCGCGCATCGACCAGATTGTTGACTCCACGGCTGGGTGTGATCTGTTGTCATTCCTCGACGCCTACTCCGGCTACCACCAGATATTCATGACAAGAGAAGACGAAGAGAAAACAGCATTAATCACCCCATGCGGTACGTATTGTTTCATGTGGATGCCTTCCGGGTTGAAGAGTGTTGGTTCGACGTTTGCAAGGGCGGTCCAGATTGGTTTTGAACCCCAGCTCCATAGAAATATGGGAGCTTATATGGATGACATAGTGGTCAAAACCAAGGACAGGGCATCCCTCATACCAGATTTGCAAGAAACATTTGCAAACTGCGCCAAGATCAATCTCAAGCTGAACCACGAGAAGTGCGTCTTTGGCGTCCCGTCCGGCAAGCTTCTCGGGTTCTTGGTGTCCTGGCGTGGGATAGAGGCCAATCCGGACAAAATCAAAGCTATAGAGCAGATTGAAGCACCCAAGCGAATCAAGGATGTCCGTCGGCTTGATGTTTGCATCGCCGCCATGGGCAGGTTCAATTCCAAGTCTGCCGAGCGCGCCCTTCCCTTTTCAAGATCACGAAAAAGGCGGGCCCGATGGAGTGGGCGCCAAGCGAAGCAGCATTGCAAGGTTTGAAGAAGTACCTCTCCTCCGCGCCAATACTAGTTGCGCCTAGGCCACAGGATCCGTTGCTGCTATACCTGGCTGCAACGGACTAGGTGGTCAGCGCCGCACTAGTGGCGCAGAGAGAGGTTGACGACGAGGTAATGGAAGCGGCAGAGCCCGACACCACCGGTCAGTAGACGACACAGCCCGGTTGAAGTGCCGTCGAAGAAGAAAATGATGCAGCACCGGTCTACTTTGTTAGTTCCCTCCTGCGAGGGGCTAGATCAAGGTACTCGGCGTCTTTGAAACTGCTCTTCGCCTTCTTATGGCCTTGAGGAAGCTGCGTCACTACTTCCGAGCTGCACACGAGATCACTGTCGTCACTCGCCTCCCTCTCGCAGCGGATATTGCACAATCCGGATGCAACAGAAGAATTGTGGAATGGGCCTTTGGAGCTGTCCAGCTTTGGCCTCAAGTTTGAAAGTACTTGACGATTGAGCCGAGTCCTAGCGGAGTTCATTGCAGAATGGACCGCAACGCTGACGAAGAAGCCCAAGAGACTGCTCTCCCGGCAAGGAGGCAAGTTGTGATTGGATCATGTACTTTGATGGAGCTTTCTCCTTACAAGGCGCCCGGGGCTGGCGTCTTGCTTGTCGCGCCCACCGGAGAGCACCTGAAGTACGTGATCCAGATGCACTTCCCCAGGGAGGTGTCAACAAACAATACGGCAGAGTACGAAGGGCTGCTTGCCGGTCTTAGGATCGCGGCGGACCTCGGAATCAAGAAACTCTTCGTCATGGGAGACTCGCAGCTTGTCGTCAAGCAAGTCAACAAGGATTTACCAGAGCTCGTTGATGAAGGCCTACGTCGATGAAGTGAGAAAGATGGAAGAGCGTTTCGACGGTATACAGGATGAACACGTTCCCCGAGCGGAGAACGATATCGCCGATTACCTGTCAAAACGCGCTGCCCTTAAGCTACCTGTCGAAGCAGGTACCTTTGTGCTTCAGCTAACTCAGCCATCCGTTGATCCATCAATAGAGCAGAATAAGAGGATGAAATCAGGGCCTGACAAGTACTTTCCCGCCGAGCTCCCCGGAGCCGCCGGCAAGGATGTTGCCGGGCATACTGAGCCCGCCACGGGAAGACTGGCTCCGGCGGAGCGTCAAGCTCTTGCCGTCGAGACAGCCGCTCCTATAGCGGAGAAAATGCCTTTAGTCCTCGCCGTCGAGCCCCAGGCTCCAGCGTGGGCACAACATACTGTCCGATTCCTCCAAACAGGGGAACTTCCTGAGGAGCAGGAAGAAGCGAAAAAAGTAGCCCGTCGCTCTACCATGTACCAGTTAAATCGATGACGTCACTGTATGTAAAGAGGCCGAGCGGTGTGAAATTGAAGTGTATCCCTCGAGAGGAAGGACTGGAGCTGTTGGCGGAGATACACGGAGGCATATGTGGATCCCACATTGGGTCAAGGGCCCTTGCCGGCAAGGCATTTCGGCAAGGCTTCTTCTGGCCCACCGCTCTCCAGGAGGCGATGACACTAGTCACCAGGTGTGAAGCGTGCCAGTTCCATTCAAAGAAGCTTCATCAGCCAGCTCAAGCCCTTCAAACCATTCCTCTCTCCTGGCCCTTCTCGGTCTGGGGGCTCGACATACTGGGCCCTTTCCCCCGCGCCGTCGGGGGCTTTGATTACTTGTACATTGCAATCGACAAGTTCACAAAGTGGCCGGAGGTGGAGGCAGTGAGGAAGGTCACAGCTCGATCGGCCGTCAAGTTCTTCAAGGGACTAGTGTGCCGTTTTGGCGTACCAACAGGTTATCACCGACAACGGCACACATGTCACAAGCCGCACCTTCATGCAATATACTCAAGACCTCGGCGGCAAAGTCTGTTTCCGTTGCTCACCCGTGAAGCAATGGTCAAGCTGAGAGGGCAAATCTTTGAAATCTTGCGAGGCTTAAGGACCAAGACCTTTGACAGGCTGCACACAGTGGAAGGCGCTGGATTGATGAGTTGCGGCGGTTCTTTGGTCGATCAGACGACGCCAAATCGAGCCACCGGCCGGACACCTTTGCCCTAGTATACGGGCAGAAGCAGTTCTCCCCATCGAACTCATATACGGGTCACCTCGAGTGCTCGCTTATGACGAAGCTTGAGCAAGAGCAAGCTGCGCCAAGATGACGCAATGCTCCTTGAGGAAGATCGCCTTGGCGGCTGAGAGCAGCACGCTACCGGCAAGCCTTGCGCCGCTACCATAGCTGCAAGGTTCATGCCCGAAGCCTTGAGGAAGGCAACCATGTCCTTCGCACGCGTTCAATCGCCAAGAATTCCAACAAGTTGACGCCAAAGTGGGAAGGCCCTTATCGGGTGTCTGAGTCACCGGGCCGATGCAGTCCGCCTGGAGATCGAAGATGCCGTTCCGGTGAGTAACTCCTGGAACATTGAGCATCTTCGCAAGTTTTACCTGTTAGGCGCGGCTTGTCGGGCCCCCCGGCAAGCCACCTTTTGTACAAGCATTGCCGATGATGCATGTAACCCTTTGTACAAAGCCAGGCATGCTAGGTCGAGTCTCGTCCTTGGTTATAGCATGCATGCTAGGTCGAGTCTCGTCCTTGGTTAGGGTTGATAGTGCTTAGCAGCGACTAACCCCTAGCTTAGAGGTTGAGTGTGCGTCTCTTTGCCGTTCTTTTGTCTTCTTTGGTTCGCAGGACTCACAGATATCCTTGTCGGATCACTTGAGGACGAAAAAGAGAAGAGGGAAAAACCGGCATCTAGACCCCGGCAAGCTAGTATTGCCGGGGGCTACAAGTGCAAAGATTCACCCACGGCAAACCAGAGTTGTCGGGGGCTACAGCTTCAGATAAGTTCTTCATCCCTTATCATGCATTCCCTTATGGACTGAGGTATGTGAAACCTCATTTTTACCAAAGCTACCGTGCTCCCCTAAAACTCTAGGCCCTAGGGCTGCCGTTCACAGGGCCAGGTTTGAAATAAATGGTCAGCGGCAGCAAAGGATGAAATGAGGAGCCTGAACCCACCTCATCCCTGCCTCCGCCAAAAGCGTGAGAAAGGTCGGCGAAGTGGGAAGGCAGGCGGGGCACTGTTGCGGGCAAGGAAATGTTTATCTTAGGGATATCAAGGATTTACTCCTTGTCGTGGGTTCTACCGCAAACAAATGACCCGGCAAGCATCCCTTTTTCACTAAAAACATTCCACTCAGGTACAACCCATGGGGAATGAAAAACATGAATGATGGGATTACAAGTTTTAAATTCAGCCAAGGCCCACAGGCTTACAAGCTAAAAAGAGATAAGGTGCCCGTAACCCTTTTCTTGTCCCTCTCCTCAGGAGGCAGGTCAAGGAGGCGAAATGGGTAGAAGGGGCGCCTAGGCGAGCTACGGGTGGCAGGAGACACCAAGAGAACATCTCGGTGGCCGTCCGAAGGCCGGATGGTGATGGCGGCGGAAGCGAGCTTCGAAGATGAGGCGGCGGGGCGTCGGCCGCAGCGTCGAAAGCGTCGGTGCGGCGTACTCGATTTGACGGCCTTGCCGCCCGCCCTCTTCCTCTTCCGCAGCCTCCCAACGCCGGCCGCCCAAGGAGACGACCCGAAGTTCAGGAGCAGCGACACGGATGATGGGGTCGCTGGTGCCGCCGCAGCGGCGCCCGACACCTAGTCGGACCCGTCATCCTGCCGCCTGCTACCCTCGTTATCGCTGCCGCTGTCCTCCTCGCCACTCCCGCCCGAGGAGTAGTCTTCGCTATCAGAAGAGCTCTCCACGCAGCACCTTGCCCGGGTCCCGAAGAGCCCGAAGACCTTGACGGAGGAGGCCGCCCTCCATCGACTTGAAATGGAGAGTGAGCCCCTCAAAGCTGCGGTGGATATGAGCGAACCTCTTCCATCCCCGACGAAGATACATCACTTGAGGGGCTGGGAAGTCGACGCGAACTCGCGTACCGCTGATCCCACAACCCCTCATATGCAGCCGCAATGACTCCGGTGAATCTAGCTCCATCTCCCGCGCGAATGGAGTCGGGAGACGAAGGCGACGGCGAGGCGGCCGGCGCAGCCTGACGAAGAACTCGCAAGGGTCACCCCCAACATGGCCCTCCATGGGGGGAGGAACTACTCTTGGCGGAGGCGAGACCGGCCGCCGCCCGTCCTCCTCCTCCCCGGCGCCTCGGCCTGCGCCCAGCCTCGCCCCTCCCCCCTACCCCTCATGGCTGGCTCTGCCACCGCATGTGCAGAGAAGGAAGGGCGCATTGTCGAGCGGCGACCCTCCCGCCACCGTTGAAGGGCCAGGATTTCCTCTCTCCATGGCGGATGGAGGGGGGGAGCGGTGAAGGAAGGAGGAGATGGAAGAATGCGGGACGCCATCCCCCCTCCCGCTCTTTATAAAGGAACGGGGTGGGGGCTCGGCCGCCCCGCTCAGCCAATCAAGACGTGGAAGGCGCAGGGAACTGGGACCAACCCGCTGCCCCAGTCCGCGACGACCCGTTTTCCCGCCTCCACCGTTCGCCACCCCAAGCGCATGAGAACCACGTGGCAGGCGTGCAGGACCAAGGCGACGGGTGAGGCGACCTCTCCCCACCCCGTGATCGTGGGGAATGGACGCCTTGAAGACCACGCCTCAGCCCCATTCAGTAAATGGGCCGCGCCTCCACGCCTCCCTCCGTTTATGGGGAAGGCGCGAACCGCCCCCTTTACTACGACGTGACGCATGCGCGCAGAGCTCAGCCCCACGCATGCCGCCCACATCACGCACGCCTCCCACGCCGAGCCACGCTGGAGGCATGGGAAGCGCGGTCTTGTGAAGAGACTTACATGGTAAAAACCACCCCTTTGCCCGCCCACCGTTTTGGGCCTAGCCCAACGCAGCGATTATGCTTACGTGTGGCCCGGGCCGAGGCTCTGTCGGTGTACAAAAAGAGGTACACTTTTGTACCCCTATAATGCACGGGCGATCTGAGCCACGGGCACCACCGCCTTGAGCAAGGCAAGGGAGATGAGCCAAGGTAAGGCCGGAGCTCGAAAGGAGCGAGCAGCGCCAAGACCAAGACCACAAAGAGCAAAGGGGACGAAGCGGACTCCCCCGGCAAGTTCCTTGCCGGGAGGCGGTTTTAGAAAACCCGGCAAGACCCTTGCCGTGGCAGCTCGCCCCACACCTACGGAGCGAATCACCCTTGAGTCCACTACCCCCATGGGGCAAGGATTCGGGAGACATCCCCGTGGTGGCATGCAGATCTTTGTGAAGACATTCAAGATCAGATACACACTATAGAAGATGACGACCCTTGGCGGGATCCCAGCCAAGGAGGACCACAAGGCCCCCGGCAAGAGACTTGCCGGGGATGACAGCAGGCACCACGGCAAGACCCTTGCCGGGGCCCCGGCAAGACCCTTACCGGGGCTACGGTGAGGCCCTTTCCAAGAACACCCGTAGGGCCACCATCAGGCCCACGCCAATCAAACCTCCACCACCGTTCGCATGCAGCTGCCGACCCAACCAGTTGGGCAGGCACCTGCGTGGCGGCAAGCGGATCTTCGTGGAGACCCACCACTACGCCACCTCAGCTGCCTGCCTGCCTACATGGCACCACGGGCATCGCTGGCGTATGGCGTGTCGACCTGAAAGGGGCGGCGACAGACGAGACACGGCACTCCCCCGTCCCCGATAAACCAACGACACCTAAGCAAGACGCATTAAAGGCGCCTTCTCATGTAATGCGAGGATAAACTCGCATCACTGCCCTTTCCACCTCCACTGTGCCACTGTGGCAACCCCTTTCCCTATAAAAGGAGGCCCAAGGCGACCAGGAGGAGGATTCGGCTTTTTGGAGCTCCTCACGCCCCATTGCTAGTTCAAGAACACAGATAAACAAACCACCAAAGCAGGAGTAGGGTTTTACGAATCCTCGCGGCCTGAACCTGGAGAAGGAAACCGCATGCTATCTGGTTGATCCTCTCTTCTCACGACCCCGCGCCCCCGCGACCGTAGTAGGAATTCTTGTGATCCCATAGGTGTCGTTCCCACTGACACTCATACATTCTACCATGAATTGCTTATAGACCGCATTTGCTTGCGCATCAGCATTGTGAAGGATGCACAAGGACACGCCTTCAAGGTGACATCTTTCTTGAGCATGGATATTGTGGATCATACTTCATGTGTTACTTGCACCTTGAGACATATTGGTCATCTTGGACTCCTTGATTGCGCACATATTAGAGATCTTGCTTCGACTTGCCATTCTCACATTTCCATGCCTCATGACATATATACCTTGTGTGTTGCATCCAATTCTTGGACTACTTGCTACTATCATATGATTGGTTACAACAATGTCATTTCTTCACATATGCCATGTCTCATTGCTTTTCACATGATTGACTTGATTGCCTCGTACATGATGAATAATTGCTCTTTCTATTGTGTTGAGTGCCACACTATATTCACTACACCCTATGCACGTTATGCTTGGATTGTCTTGCACTTGACCCATGTATTTAGACATCTCATCTTCTTTGATGTTGTGAATGATTCTTATGCCTACCATAGACCTTTCGTCGAGCACTTTGTGAATGCTTGCTATGACCCTGAAATAGATGCTTATTATCTTGTCACACATATTTGCATCACAACCTCACATTTACATGCTTGTCCCCATGACATTTTTGCTTGTGCTCGATTGATATGCTTACATGCCATGTCACAATCCTTTGTCAAACCATATGCTATGCTTGATAATGACACTTGTGTGGCGAATCACCTCTTGAATGCTTTCTTTTCCCCTAACACTAACCACATTTGTTTTTCCAAGTGTTTGGTGTCTTTGCTCCTTTTGAAGGAATTACTAGACGGTGCGACATTGGAGGGTGCCCATTCCGAGCTTGAAGATGATGAGTACTTGTTGATCGTCCACTCCTACACGGCGAAGCCATCTCTTTCCCATGGTGATTTGGTTTTCGATCCGAGGTCAGATCTTTCCCAAGGGGGAGGGGATGATGCGGAGCATCCTACGGTCATCTCCATCTACACCTTCATAACACCTCAAGCCCCAAGTGGACCTACCGGACTTAAGGTGAACCCGCTCCTCTTCGATACATGAATATCCATTGGACTTGGTTGCTACCTCACCATGGAACATTGTGCATCATTAGGTACGAGGGAAACCACCACCAAGCAGCTAGGAAGCTTCCCGGAGGCCAAGGAGAAGGACCCCAAGACCCAAGAGCTGACCAGAAGTGTCAAGATGAAGAAAAGGAAGCGTGCAGAAATTGCACTACCGGACAGTCTGGTCCCCACAGCGGACAGTTCGGTCGCACCGAAATTGCACTACCGGACAGTCCGGTCCCCAAAGTGGACAGTCTGGTGGCACCTGAAAATGCATCTGGACACACCGGACTATCCGGTCCTTACCACTGGATTGTCCGATCCGCCCAGTTTCACTACGAATTGGGCTAAAAAACCCATGTAACCATCGAGGCCCATACCCCTTCGCCCATAGACTATATATTCCGTGCTCCTCTCAGTTTTTGGGGTTAGCTAAGATTAGAACTAGACATTAGATCTTAGCTCATGTATCTCCCCTTGTGGGTTTCCTCTTGAGAGAGAAGACTCCATTGGAGTTCAAGGCCTCCATTGGAGAAGATCCCTAGGGATTCAAGACACCTTCTAGGGAAGGATCTATCTAGATCATCAAGACCTCATCTCCTTTTGATTTGGGATGAACTTTACCTTGTATCTTTCCCTTTGTTGTTCTTATACTGTAACGCCCCGGATACAACTTCCCATATTCGTATCTCCAACTCTTGCCTTTTCCGGAGATGCGATATGTCATTTCCTTCGTGGTTGGGTTTTTGTCTTTTGTTTTTGCATTTTGTTCATATCATGCATCTCATCTCATAGCATCATGCGCATTGCATCTGCATGTTTTCATAAAGCTTGCACCCGTTAAATAGTTGCCGCGTCCCCCTTGCTTTAGATTGTTGTCTCGAGGCCATTTGGGTTTCGCTCCCCTCTTGACCGTGACCACGTAACCTCTCTTGCCGATTGCATCGACCCTACGCCCGTGTCCGAAACTTACCCGAACCGAGCCGGGCTATCGTGACCGATGAGTCCGGATCATCCCCAATCATCTCTAAAATATCTTGGTTTATTTATTGAACTCCCTAGTCTGTTTTTCCCGTCCGTCCGATTTAAATCGGATGTCCCAAAATTCCTCTCATTTCACTATATATAGACCACCCCTAACCTAATTTAGACACCACCTAATTTCTAGGGATCCTCCTAAGCGCCGCCACTCTTCTGTCTCTTCCTCATCGGATCCTCCCCGATCCAAAATCCCTTCCTCGTTTTCAGATCCACCCAATCCCTCCATCGATCCAAACAGCAGCTCCCCTCGAGCTCCACCTACAGCCCATCCTTCCTGCCCGTTCGAGCCGTTGGCACCGAGCTCACCTGCCTCGCTCGCCTCTCGTCTTGGGAGACCTCTGCTCCAGCGTCTCCGACCCTCCCGAAGTCTCCCGTGCTCCTTCACCTCGCCTCGTCGTCCCGTGACGGCCTCGCTGCCCGGCGACCACGGCAAGGACCCGGCCTCGTCCGCTCCTCTCCTCCCTGTCTCTCCCTTCCTCCCGTGCTTCCCTCTGTTCCTCACATCTCTCTCTCTCTCTGCGTTGCAGCAGCATCCCAGCGCCATGGACCTCCAAGTCCGCCCGGCCCGCCTCTGCCCGATCCGGCTGGGAGCGTGACCCGGCGACCTCCGCGACCGGGTTCCGCCACCTGACGCCACAGCCCTCGGGCCCCTTGAGACCTCCTTCCTCCGGAGCCCCGCCGTCGCCCGTTCTTACGCAAGTCGTGCCGTCTTTGCCTGCGGCAGCGCCGCCATGGACGCCGAGCCTCCTCTGCTTCTCCTCGTGCCACGAGATGCGGCCTTGAGCCGGCCAGGCGCCTCCACCACCTCGCCGGATCCGGCCGTCCATCTTCCTCGCCCGGGGTGCCCGCCAAGTCCGCGACAAGTCCGCCGGCGTCGTCTTGCCAGGAGACGACGACGAACACTAGCCCCCTCCTCGCCGCTTGGCCCACTGCGCGTTGACCGGTAGCGTGGGTCGCGCCAGCCCAGCGCCTTCCGCCTCCGGCCTCCGGCCGGGCTGCTCATGAGCCCACCTCCACCGATCTGGCCCAGAGGCCTGGTGAGCAGCCCGCCCACAATGCCTTTGTTGGGCCAGCCTGCGGTCGGCCCGCATGTGTTTTTTTTTCCTGTTCTGGACGATTTAGCTATTATTCCTGAGACTGCAGTTTTGCAGAAAAACCCCTAAGCATCATGCATTTAATAACTCACAAATGGTGCATCGGATTAAAATAATTTATACATGTAAAATGCTTAGAATTTTGTGCAGATTAATAATATGCCATTTTCATCCCATGTTAAAATGTTTAACTTGCTGTTTATTTAAATTTGCTAATATGCCATGTTAAAATGATTTATTTCATAACTAAATAACCGTAGCTCGGTTTTAAACAAACTTTATATGTAAATGGGGTGGAAAAATGCCTAGTTTAACATGGTGGACTTTATTTTCCTGTTTAACAACTCTAAAATTGTGTTTAGGGCAGATCAGTACTGAATCTAAAATATGCACATGGGGATTTTCCGAATTGTTGTTTGTTGTTCGGCCTCATTTAAATTTGCCTAAATAGTTAGTTTACTTATGCTTCACCTCTTGCCATGTTTAACAACATTTAATATTGTTTGGTAGCCAAACCGAGAGTGAACTAAATAATTGATGTGGTGTTTCGTCAATATGCAACTCGTTGCATATTGAGCTCCACTTAACTTGTAGTGTTGTTTGTTGCACTTTGCCATGCCATGCCTCATTAAACCGGACATGCATCATACTTGATTGTGGATCGTGCCATGTTTATGCTTGTGCATTTACCATGTTGTTTGTTTCTTTCCGGTGTTGCTTCTCGGTTCCGGTAATGTTGCGATTGTGAGGATTCGTTCGACTACTCTCGTTCGTTCTTCTTCATGGACTCGTTCTTCTTCCTTGCGGGATTTCATGCAAGATGACCATACCCTCGAAATCACTTCTATCTTTGCTATGCTAGTTGCTCGCTCTTTTGCTATGCCTATGCTGCGATGCCTACCACTTGCTATATCATGCCACCCATATTGCCATGTCAGCCCCTAACCATCCTTTCCTAGCAAACCGTTGATTGGCTATGTTACCGCTTTGCTCGGCCCTCTTATAAGCGTTGTTAGTTGCGGTGAAGATGAAGTTTGTTCCTTGTTGGAACATGGAGATGTTGTTCCTTGTTGGAACATGTTTACTTGTTGGGGATATCACAATATATATATACTATAATTAATACATCTATATACTTGGTAAAGGGTGGAAGGCTCGGCCTTATGCACAGTGTTTTGTTCCACTCTTGCCACCCTAGTTTCCGTCATACCGGTGTTATGTTCCTTGATTTAGCGTTCCTTACGGTTGGGTGATTTATGGGACCCCCTTGACAGTTCGCTTTGAATAAGACTCGTCCGGCCAAGGCCCAACTTTGGTTTTACCATTTGCCACCTAAGCCTTTTCCCCGGGTTTTCGCGAGCCGAGGGTCATCTTATTTTAAACCCTCGGGCCAATGCTCCTCGAGTGTTGGTCCAAACTAGAGCACCGTCTTGGGACCATTCCTGGGCAACTTGGATTACGTCGGTTCCTGTGCGCTTCGCTTATCCGGTGTGCCACGAGCGAGATATGTGCAGCTCCTATCGGGATTTGTCGGCACATTCGGGCGGCTTTCTTGGTCTTGTTTTATTCTTTGTCGAAATGTCTTGTAGTCCGGGATTCCGAGATTGATCGGGTCTTCCGGTAGAAGGAATATCCTTCGTTGACCGTGAGAGCTTATAATGGGCTAAGTTGGGACACCCTGCAGGTAATATCTTTCAAAGCCGTGCCCATGATTTATGAGGCAGATGGGAATTTGTTAATGTCCGGTTGTAGAAAACCCGTAGTTGACCTCAAATAAAATACACATCAACCGCGTGTGTTACCGTGATGGTCTCTTCTCGGTGAGTCCGGGAAGTGAACACGGTGTTGGAGTTATGTCTGTAAGTAAGTAGTTCGGGATCACTTCTTGATCACTACTAGTTTCACGTCCGTGCTTTGCTTCTCTTCTCGCTCTCTTTTGCGATGTAGCCACCATATTATGCTAGTCGCTTTGCTGCAGCTCCACTTTACTACTATGTCCTTCCTAAAAGCTTAAATAGTCTTGATCTCATGGTGTGAGATTGCCGAGTCCCGTGACTCACAGATACTTCCAAAACAGTTGCGGTGCCGGCGATGCGGTCGCAGATGACTCAACCGAGCTCAAGTGGGAGTTCGACGAGGCGTGGTCGTTACTATGTGTCTTTTCAGATGATCGATGAGTGGTGCCCGGTTGGGACGATCGGGGATCTGTGTAGCATTTGGGGTATCTTCTTCATTTTGGTTCCGTAGTCGGACCTTGAGTGTACTACGAATGATGGATGTTTATTTATGTATTGTGTGAAGTGGCATTTGTAAGCCAACTATGTATCTCTTTCCTTATTTATTACATGGGTTGTGTGAAGATTACCTCACTTGCGACATTGCTTTCAATGCGGTTATGCCTCTAAGTCGTGCCTCGACACGTGGGAGATATAGCCGCATCGTATGCGTTACAAGTTGGTAATCGAGCCTTCCCGACTTAGGAGCCCCCTACTTGATTGTTTCTTGGCGTTGTTGAGTCTAGAATGGAAAATGTTTTGAGTCTTAGGATTATATATATCGGAGTAGGATTCTTTTTACTCCTCGGTCCCTTCATCGCTCTGTGAGGTCTCTGACGTGAGTTTTGACTCTTCTCTCCTCAAATTTCACTAAAAAATTTTAGGATCACGTGGGTATCTTGGAATCGTTCGATGGTTTTGTGGCGAGAACATTGTTCTTGGTGCCTCCCGACATTTAGGGGTTGTGGCGGTGTCCGGGAGTTGAGCTCCGAGGTGTTGTCGTCACAATTTTATCGTTGCGATTCTGGAATACTGAGTTTTGCCGACATCGAAATCTCTTTTGTGCAGTTGTTGGTGAAATAACCCTGATAGCCCGATCTTGAGGCGAGTCTTGGAGTATGTGCCATGACTTGTATAACGGATGTTTTTGAAGGTCGAGGTACCACGATTTCCGAGGATTTCTTGGTTATGTGTTGACGGATGGATACAATTTGGATCTAGGTATTGTTAGTTTGGGTGATATATTTTGTGTCCCTGTATCCCCAACACCAGTTGCATAACCGAAAGTTTCGGAGTTTTTAGGTGGGAATTCTAGTAGCTTCTACGGGATATCTTTCGACGGATGTATGATTTGAGATTGGGGTCCAACGTCTAGTGGTCCGCCCATTCACGGTCGATTCACGATTGGTCGCGAGGCGTCTTAAAGAATCCTTGGCTATGCTGATTCGGGGGACGTCTTGTTAGTCATTCGTGACGGCCGCTATCGTCGTGTCCGTGTGGGCCCACCACGAACACTTTGGCGAAATCTCTATCATGTGTTTGTTCGGCTCATTCTAGAAGCCAATCTTTTGTTTTCAGTTGTGGTATTCGAGTTGCTTGAAGCCAAGTGTTGATTCCATACCTTATTCTAAACGGTGTTCTCATATTTCTATGTGCATACTAATCCTTCTTGATCATCGAGTTTGTCATGTCAATTCTTTTCTCAACCGGCGTGCTTCTCTTCAAGTAAATCCGATCATTCCAACATTCGCAAGATCAATTCTAAGCTTTTTCTCAACGGTGTTCATATCATCCATCCCAAGTTGTTTTTGTTTTCCCACCCTCCCACCCTTTTTTCTTCAAGGACTCAGATTTCTTAATCAAGCATCCATTTTACTGCTGTGAAGTTTCTTCATTCTTTTCCTTTAATGTTTTATCCGTGAATTCTCATGAAGGCGCTAAGGAAGCTTCAACCTTATCGTTGTTCCATTCTAATTTTCTTCTCCGGTGGATTCAATTCAAGCTTTGTCGATCATATCATTTTCCCGTTTCAAATGCTTTCTCATACCGGTGCACCTATCAATCACTCACTTCTCGCTATTGATTTGTTACGGAGTCTTTGAAGATATCTCCAGGCTCGTCTTTTCATTCAAGATCCGTTCAAGCTATTTGGGGATTATTATCTCATTCAAGTCATTTAATTCAACGGTGCAATCTTTATTTCAAGCAATCGTTCAACGGTGTTTCTTTTGAGTGGGCCCTAACCCACGTGTCTTTTCGAGGATCTTACCTAACTCTTCTAATTTTCAGGAGCTATTCCCAAATTCATTGCAAAGTTTGGCGTAAGAATGAGTTATCATCGATCAAATGTCTTTCTCCAAGATCTTTCAAATTATTTTCATTGTTGGTTCAACCTTTCTAATTTTCATTCCGGAGTGCCTCAACAATTCATGGTGGTGTTTCTCGTCGTCATTCTCGAATTTGGAAGACTGAAGAAGAGTTTCTCTTTAATCTTGCTCCATTCTCTTCAAGATTCATGGTTCTAGCTTGATGCCATCCTCTCATAATTATTTTCGATTGTGAGAATTCTTTTAACCCACGGAGCATTTCAGAGTCTTTTCGGTTTGATTCTCCGGGCCCATCATCTCTGAATTATTCATTCTCAACATCTCACTCTCCAAATCTTACCGGTGCATCATTCAAGTATTCTCCAATCAGCTCGTCATCTATTCGTTCACTTGTATCTAAATCCCCTCAAATATCTTCATTCGTTTTCCAATTCTTCCCGGTGAATTGTGCCTTTGCTACTTTCATTCTCAATTCTTACGGTGGTTCGTTCAAGATTTCATTTCCTTTATTATCATATCAATTCATTTGTTGTTTCCAAATCCCACCGGTGGTTCCATCAAGACCTTTCCAAGTTGAGCAATATCTCTCTTCAATCCTTTTTCAACGAGAATAAGTAGTATGCCTAATCCGTTGCTTGTCATCAATTTAAATTGGTGAAGGATCGCATAACATAATTCTTGTTCTTGTTTCATCCAAGCGATTAATTCCTTCTTTCGGAGATTGTTCATGATGAAGTAATTCTTGATTTCATTTGTTCATCTTTCTTTCCGGAGTTCCAAATTTTGTCGGTTATATCATTTCAAAGCTTCATCTTATCACCGCAAGGCTTCACCTTGTGTTGTCAACTTCTCTTTCTTTCTATCATCCTTTTATTACCGGAGTTCTTCATGGAGACTCTACATGGTGGTTCGTCAAGGATTCATTTATTTCTCGATTTGTCCTTCAAGTTTTTCTCGGAGTTAAGATCCGTCAAGCCATACTTCAAAATAAACATGGTGCTCAACACATGTTTTGTTTTGAGGAGTTCAAGCATTCTTCATCTTGCATTCCGAAGTGCAATTATTTCGACCTTATCTTTTGAGGTGGTGTTATGTCATTTTGATGTTTCATTCATGTTTCATGATTCACTTGTTGTCAAGAATGAGATATTTAAACCCATCATCTTCTTCCTTGGAGTTATCTTGGTATAGATTTCACCTAAAGCCTTCCCTAAGGAAAGTTGCTATTTGTGGTGCTTATCAATGACCCAAGTTCTTCATTTGTCCTCTCGGTGAAATAAGTTTCTCGTCTCCTTGTTGATATCAATCCAATCGTTTGTTTCCGTTGGTGGCATAAGCTCACCTCATAATGTTGAGATGTTTCCATAAGTCCACTACAAGGTTATTCTTTTCGTTGTTGGTTTTCCAACAACTCCGTTCTATCTTTCTTTTAAGGGTGCTTTCCAAACTCATTTGTGGTAGAAGTTGTCATTTTCTTCTTCATTCTGTTATCCCAATGATCTATCTTCTATTATTTCTTCCGGAGGCATTGTGATGTTGCTCTTTTCACTCATCATCTCGAATTGTGAGGATCGTGTTCTTTTCGTGCTTATCCATTTAACCGGAGCGTTGTGTCATCTATTCAAGTTCTTTTCATCTTATCAAGTCATGCGTCTCTTTTCAACCTTTGAGTGCTTTGTCTGAAATCCTTCTTACCCCTTGTGCCATTCCTTCAATAGTTCTGGAAGCAGTGTGTTGTTGTTTTCATCAAGTATCCTCTCATCTTGTCAAGTTCATGTTCTATTCCTTCCATTTACAGTCAGAGTGCTGCCCAAATTATATCAATCTCATTCCTTCTCTATCTAGTTTTAACCGGAGTGGTTTCAATATCTATCTTATCACAAAACCTCTTGGTTCTCGTCGTATCCCTTGTTCCTCTTTTCTAACGGAGTGTTTTCAACTTTGTTCATCTTCGTTGTTTTCTTTCTTTCTTTTGCTCAACCTCTTAAGGTTCATGGTTTCATTCTTTTGTCGAAGAAGCAACTTAGTTTTACCGCTTATCTTCCTCTTCCTTTTCCCTCGGTGCCATCCTAGATCTCGGGGCGAGATCCTCTCGTAGTGGTGGAGTGTTGTAACGCCCGGATACAACTTCCCATATTCGTATCTCCAACTCTTGCCTTTTTAGGAGATGCGATATGTCATTTCCTTCGTGGTTGGGTTTTTGTCTTTTGTTTTTGCATTTTGTTCATATCATGCATCTCATCTCATAGCATCATGCGCATTGCATCTGCATGTTTTCATAAAGCTTGCACCCGTTCGTAGTTGCCGCGTCCCCCCCTTGCTTTCGCTTGACTGTTCCGAGGCCATTTGGGTTTCGCTCCCCTCTTGACCGTGACCACGTAACCTCTCTTGCCGATTGCATCGACCCCTCGCCCGTGTCCGAAACTTACGAACCCGAGCAGGCTATCGTGACCGATGAGTCCGGATCATCCCCAATCATCTCTAAAATATCTTCGGTTTATTTATTGAACTCCCCTAGTCTGTTTTTCCCGTCCGTCCGATTTAAATCGGATGTCCCAAAATTCCTCTCATTTCACTATATATAGACCACCCCTAACCTAATTTAGACACCACCACCTAATTTCTAGGGATCCTCCCTAAGCGCCGCCACTCTTCTGTCTCTTCCTCATCGGGATCCTCCCCGATCCAAAATCCCTTCCTCGTTTTCAGATCCACCCAATCGCTCCATCCAGTCAACAGCAGCTCCCCTCGAGCTCCACCTACAGCCCATCCTTCCTGCTTGTTCGAAGCCGTTGGCACCGAGCTCACCTGCCTCGCTACCTCTCGTCTTGGGAGACCTCTGCTCCCGCGTCTCAGACCCTCCCGAGTCTCCCGTGCTCCTTCACCTCGCCTCGTCGTCCCGTGACCGGCCTCGCTGCCCGGCGACCACGGCAGGACCGGCCTCGTCCGCTCCTCTCCTCCCTGTCTCTCCCTTCCTCTCCCGTGCTTCCCTCTGTTCCTCACATCTCTCTCTCTCTGCGTTGCAGCAACATCCCAGCGCCATGGACCTCCAAGTCCGCCGGCCCGCCTCTGCCCGATCCGGTGGGGCGTGACCCGGCGACCTCCCGCGACGGGTTCCGCCACCCAGCGCCTGTGCCCTCGGGCCCCTTGAGACCTCCTTCCTCCGGAGCCCCGCCCGTCGCCCGTTCTTACGCAGAAGTCGTGCCCGTCTTTGCCGCGCGGCGCGCCGCCATGGACGCCGAGCCTCCTCTGCTTCTCCTCGTGCACGAGATGCAGCGCGCCGAGCCAGCCAGCGCCTCCACCACCTCGCCGGATCCAGCCGTCCATCTTCCTCGCCGGGGTGCCCCGCCAAGTCCCGCGACAAGTCCGCCGGCGTCGTACTGCTTCAGGGAGACGACGACGAACACTAGCCCCTGCCTCCTCGCCCGCTTCGTCCACTGGCGTTGACGGCGCCGGTAGCGTGGAGTCGCGCCGAACCCAGCGCCCCCCTTAGGCCTCCGGCCCAGCTAGGCTTTGCCGCGAGCCCACCTCCACCGATCGGCCCAGAGGCACTGGTGAGCAACCCGCCCCTGTGCCTTTGTTGGGCCAGCCTGCAGATTCGGCCGCATGTGTTTTTTTTCCTGATACGGGCGATTTAGCTATTATTCACGAGGCTGCGGTTTTGCGGAAAAACCCCTAAGCATCATGCATTTAATAACTCACAAATGGTGCATCGGATTAAAATAATTTATACATGTAAATGCTTAGAATTTTGTGCAGATTAATAATATGCCATTTTCATCCCATGTTAAAATGTTTAACTTGCTGTTTATTTAAATTTGCTAATATGCCATGTTAAAATGATTTATTTCATAACTAAATAACCGTAGCTCGGTTTTAAACAAACTTTATATGTAAATGGGGTGGAAAAATGCCTAGTTTAACATGGTGGACTTTATTTTCCTGTTTAACAACTCTAAAATTGTGTTTAGGGCAGATCAGTACTGAATCTAAAATATGCACATGGGGATTTTCCGGAATTGTTGTTTGTTGTTCCGGCCTCATTTAAATTTGCCTAAATAGTTAGTTTACTTATGCTTCACCTCTTGCCATGTTTAACAACATTTAATATTGTTTGGTAGCCAAACCGAGAGTGAACTAAATAATTGATGTGGTGTTTCGTCAATATGCAACTCGTTGCATATTGAGCTCCACTTAACTTGTAGTGTTGTTTGTTGCACTTTGCCATGCCATGCCTCATTAATCCGGACATGCATCATACTTGATTGTGGATCGTGCCATGTTTATGCTTGTGCATTTACCATGTTGTTTGTTTCTTTCGGTGTTGCTTCTCGGTTCCGGTAATGTTGCGATTGTGAGGATTCGTTCGACTACTCTCGTTCGTTCTTCTTCATGGACTCGTTCTTCTTCCTTGCGGGATTTGAGCAAGATGACCATACCCTCGAAATCACTTCTATCTTTGCTATGCTAGTTGCTCGCTCTTTTGCTATGCCTATGCTGCGATGCCTACCACTTGCTATATCATGCCACCCATATTGCCATGTCAGCCCTAACCATCCTTTCCTAGCAAACCGTTGATTGGCTATGTTACCGCTTTGCTCGGCCCTCTTATAAGCGTTGTTAGTTGCGGTGAAGATGAAGTTTGTTCCTTGTTGGAACATGGAGATGTTGTTCCTTGTTGGAACAGGTTTACTTGTTGGGGATATCACAATATATATATACTATAATTAATACATCTATATACTTGGTAAAGTGTGGAAGGCTCGGCCTTATGCACAGTGTTTTGTTCCACTCTTGCCACCCTAGTTTCCGTCATACGGTGTTATGTTCCTTGATTTAGCGTTCCTTACACGGTTGGGTGATTTATGGGACCCCCTTGACAGTTCGCTTTGAATAAGACTTCGTCGGCAAGGCCCAACTTTGGTTTTACCATTTGCCACCTAAGCCTTTTCCCCGGGTTTCGCGAGCCCGAGGGTCATCTTATTTTAAACCCCGGGCCAATGCTCCTCTGAGTGTTGGTCCAAACTAGAGCACCGTCTTGGGACCATTCCAGGCAACTTGGATTACGTCGGTTCTGTCGCTTCGCTTATCCGGTGTGCCACGAGAGAACGAGATATGTGCAGCTCCTATCGGGATTTGTCGGCACATTCGGCGGCTTTCTTTGGTCTTGTTTTATTCTTTGTCGAAATGTCTTGTAGTCCGGGATTCCGAGATTGATCGGGTCTTCCGGTAGAAGGAATATCCTTCGTTGACCGTGAGAGCTTATAATGGGCTAAGTTGGGACACCCTGCGAGGTAATATCTTTCAAAGCCGTGCCCATGATTTATGAGGCGAGATGGGAATTTGTTAATGTCCGGTTGTAGAAAACCCGAAGTTGACCTCAAATAAAATAGACATCAACCGCGTGTGTTACCGTGATGGTCTCTTCTCGGAGTCCGGAAGTGAACACGGTGTTGGAGTTATATGTCGTAAGTAGTCCAGGATCACTTCTTGATCACTACTAGTTTCACGTCCGTGCTTTGCTTCTCTTCTCGCTCTCTTTTGCGATGTAGCCACCATATTATGCTAGTCGCTTTGCTGCAGCTCCACTTTACTACTATGTCCTTCCTAAAAGCTTAAATAGTCTTGATCTCGTGGGTGTGAGATTCTTTGAGTCCCGTGACTCACAGATACTTCAAAAGCGATTGCAGTGCCGGCGATGCCAGTCGCAGATGACTCAACCGAGCTCAAGTGGGAGTTCAACGAGGAACGTGGTCGTTACTATGTGTCTTTTCGGATGAT